>CM019064.1:135201154-135801154 GCA_009667805.1 Leptobrachium leishanense | reverse complement strand
AAGCCTTGATGTTTATGTGTCCACGGTAAAACAGACTGTCTTCAAATGGAGAAAGTTCAACACTGTTGCTGCTCTCCCTAGGCGTGGTCGTCCTGTAAAGATGACTGCAAGAGCACAGCGCAGAATGCTTAATGAGGTAAAGAAGAATCCTAGAGTGTCAGCTAAAGACTTACAGAAATCTCTGGCACATGCTAACATTTTTGTTGACACATCTACAATAAGGAAAACATTAAACAAGAATGGAGTACATGGGAGGACACCGCGGAGGAAGCCATTGCTGTCCAAAAATAATATTGCAAAAGAGCACCTGGATGTTCCACAGCACTACTGGCAAAATATTCTGTGGACAGATGAAACCAAAATTGAGTTGTTTGAAAAAAAAAACACAACACTATGTGTGGAGAAAAAAAGGCACAACACACCAACATCAAAACCTCATCCCCACTGTTAAACATGGCGGAGGGAACATCATGGTTTGGGGCTGCTTTGCTGCCTCAGGGCCTGGATGGATTGTTGTCATTGATGGAAAAATGAATTCCAGAGTTTATCAAAACATTTTGCAGGAAAACGTAAGACCATCTGTCCGCCAACTGAAGCTCTGCAGAGGATGGGTGATGCAACAGGACAATGGCCCACAGCATACAAGTAATTCAACAAAAGAATAGCTTCAACAAAACAAAATACGCCTTCTGGAGTGGCCCAGTCAGAGTCCTGACCTCAACCCGATTGAAATGCTGTGGCATGACCTTAAGAGAGCGATTCACACCAGACATCCTAAGAATATTGCTACACTGAAACAGTTTTGTGAAGAGGAGTGGTCCAAAATTACTCCAGATCGTTGTGCAGGTCTGATCTGCAACTACAGGAAACGTTTGGTTGAGGTTATTGCTGCCAAAGGAGGGTAAACCAGTTATTAAGTCCAAAGGTTCACATACTTTCTCCACCCTGCACTGTGAATGTTTACATGTTCTGTTCAATAAAAACATGAAAACATATAATAACGCTCCCTTAAAACATTCCTATTTAGGGAAGCCTACCACCCAACTCACTGACGCAACCATCAATCACTCTCACCTTGCAGTCCTCTCCTCCTGTTTCCAACCCCAACCCTCCCAGATTGTGAGTTCCTACGGGAATAGGGCCTCATCCCCTCTTGTACTGTTTGTCAAATGTTGTTCAATGTATTGTAACCCGTCTATACTGTGCCTATTGTACAGCGCTGCGGAATATGCTGGCGCTTTATAAATAAAGAATAATAATAATAAAAATAATGTTTGTGTTGTATTATTTTAAGCAAACTGTGTTTTTCAAATTGTTGTGACTTAGATGAAGATCAGAGCACATTTTATGACCAATTCATGAAAAACTCCACGTAATCCCAAAGGGTTCACATACTTTTTCTTGCCACTGATTATATATATATATATATATATATATATATAATTAGGTCAGAATGCCATGCACTCTTGATAGAAAAGATTTCAAGTTGCTCGGTGCCTGCCGTCCGGCTAGGTCATGTAGAAAATTTCAAAAGATGACATACATGATGTATGTCGTGAAGAAAGCCCTGGAATGGGGCTGAAACATTGTCTTTTATGATTTATATGGCACAATAAAGAAATCTATTTAGTAGTCCCGGAGTGCCACCATCATCTTTTGAAATTTTCTATATATATATATAATATATATAGCATTGATTATGTATAGACAGGCATTTTCTGCAGGAATTTATTAGAAATAGTCAGGGATGTATTTTACATGGAAGGGTATTTACAACAGAGATGTTGCAGCCATTATATACAAAGGCAGTTCAGTGAAGGAAAGAGGCTGGGACCTCCGACAGAAGCACGTGGAGGGGAAATAGAAAAATGCCAGTGGTTTAATGGAAAACGGCTCAATGAAAATGATCAGTAAATTTAAAGAGGGAATCCTATATGAGCCTGCAGAGAGAAAGTACCAGCTGCATCAATTGTTCACACTTTCTAGATGTTCCTTGATCAGATCATGTTCAAGAGCATGAAAATGGATATTTTATGATTATGTATAGATTGCAATTAATAAATGTTCCATATGAGCAAAAACTAAAATATGGGCTTTGCCCTCCTATGCCTGAAACAATAAGGCTAGGGTAAGACGAGCGCATTCTGTGCATCCATGCGCAACGGACGTACTTTCTGACTGATGACAAGGTAGTGGCCACACAGTCCGTTTTTGTGACTGATGTTTTTTTTGACTGATGTAGATGGAAAATAAAATTTATATGAAAAACCATTTTGTCGGTCAAAAATGCTGGACGTCAAAAATGCAGTCCGTCTGACTACGTTCCATCAATCACTCACACACAAAGCTTTGGGGATGTGGCGCACTCCGCACGTCCATTCTAGCGGATTTACGTCTTGCCTAACTTGCGTCCGTTTGCCGCGTCCGTTGTGCGTCCGCACTTCTGTGCGGACGTACTTTGTGTGTGGGTCTCTATTGATCATAATTGTATGCTACCACGGACGTTAAATGTGCGGCAACACGGGCGTGAATACTGCGCCCGTCTGACCCAAGCCTAAGAAGTTGGAGAACAGTAGTCAGTAACAAGTTGCATCATACAGATAGATCCTGGAATAGATGCTTGTAGTTCTGCTTCAGTTACCTCATGAACGCTGAAAAGGTTAGCTCTAAACCGAATGGCTTTTTATGTTTACACTATTTTGCATCTTGTTATATATGATGTTTTAATTAAAAATGTCAGCTTCTTTTCTTTAATATCCATCTTGATCGCTCATAACAGCAAGTATACCTGCAGTGGATTAATACACAGTCTGTAATGGTTTCAGATCATTAGTTCCAGAAAATAAACAATCCTGTAGGAATGACATTTGCTTTAAATACTCCAATTTCTAGACTCTGATTTAATTTGTTTTTAATTCTGTATATCTTCCTCACCTCAGATGAAATACTCCTTTCGGAACGTTGTCTAACTACTCTGTTCTATTTTATCTGCTCTGTAAACAACCGGCCAGAAAATACTGTCTGTAAGTGTGAAGATAAGAGTTTTATTATCTCTACAGCTGTTTAGCTCTACACGCAATATTGACAATATAGTGATATTTACAGGTGGGCTATATACTCAGACAATAAAAATTACATTTATAAGCAATCTGTCTTTTAAGTTATATAATTGTTGTGCTTCCAGCATAGACACGTATGTAGAATTTATTGTTGTTATGAAAGCAGCTTTCTTGATTTTTACATGTATTTCTTTTATTTGGGATTTATTCTACATTGGCAATCTTCTATCCTCTTAATTCTAGACAGCCCAGTACTTTTCTCCTTGAGACCATTACTCATTCTGTGATCACGAATCCAGTAGTCACATGCCAAAGTCACTAAACTAGGGCTTTTTGTGCTCCATACATGAGCATGTTATGGATTAAAAGGACACTCAAGTCACTGTGACCATTCTTTACAAATTGAATGGTCACAATGACCAGAATGTTCTCCCTCCAGGAATGATTCAGGCCCTTCAATGCAGAAGATTCGATCTGCCTAGAAAGCTGAGATTAGCTCTTGCTGTTCAGGCTTCCTCAATACAGGGTTAAAATGGGAGGGCTATGTGGTGAGGGTTAAGAGGGGTTAATGTTTTTTTTTTATTTTATTCTTTATTTTTCACAGACATAGTCAGAGCAGTAACAGAGTATTACTTATAGTATAAGAGACAGCATTAAACATCACACATAAAAATCACGGAAAAAGAAGGCACATCTATGGACCGGACATCAAGGAGACATATAGTGCTGCAAAACACAGCGGATGGACAGCATCCAAGGGGAGGCATGAACAAACAAGCCATCTGCAAGCAGATAAATCATAGGAGGGGTTAATATTCATCCCTTCTATTGAACTCCTCCATTTTTAACCAAAAGAGTCTTTTTAACGTTTTTGTGTATAAAGCGTTTAGTATATTTCAGGGGTCAACTCCTAAAAAAGAAATGTGAGGACTCCCCAAGATTTTATGCAATTTACTGTAGGTTTATACTTAATCTGACATGAAACCATGATTCTTGTGATGAAAAGAATTGCTGCAAGAAAGAACAGAAGACAAACTCCCAAAAATAGGAGCGGATCAACTAAACAGTGCACACTTGTCTGAGGTAGCTGATCCTCAAATGGCACGCAGAAAAAAAGGAATGAGCGGCATTCTTTGGGTCCAAGAATGCATCTTTTATTTTATGGCAGTGTCAGTGGCAACAACAGCAATGTTTCAGCCTCAGCAGACACTGTCTTGGACCAGAACAGTGCAGGCTCATTCCTTTTACTTCTGCATTGACAGGATTGCTGCCAGTTTGTCTTCCAATGTGTACGACATAGTAAAATTACCAGCACTCATGGGTTCTGTAGTAGTGTCTTTTATTTGGTGCTCATACAGAATGCCAAAAGGCTGATATGTTGCTGATACTTTTCTGAGTGTGAGTGTTGCACATATGCATACATAAGTATGGTCAATAATTCCAATGTGCGAAGGGAGCGGGCTGGGTGAAACCAGAAGTGATTTTATTTAAACGTTTTCTGCAACACATACAAAACATGACTTCAGTTCAGCTCTGGTAGGATGTGTACTTTGCTTAAATGCTTCCTACCAACAACGAAAATCATGCTTTTTGGTTCTGTGTGCTCAGGGAAGCATTTTAGATGAACACGTGCTCAACGTTCAGGCTCTGCTGCCATCTACTGGTGGTTTAATAGAAATGCCATTAGTTTACTTTATCATAGGTTTATTTTAATGGGGTACATGATTTTGACATTCCTTACATGAGCACCAACTGAAAGACACTAATACAGAACCCAATAGCACTTTCTATTCCTTGTTAAGTACCGTGTGCACCACGCGTAAGCACAGTCTTGTTTCTCGACTTTGTGTTCTACATTGCAGTTGCAAAGCTTCTTCAGTTCAGGGGATGAAACTGGGAATGTATGAGAATGCCAGTATAGGAAGAATTTAATTTCCCCCAACATTCCCTACATGCTGAAGGTCTTGAAATACCCTCAAATATAGAGAAAGCCGATCCGCTGAACAAGTCAGTGGAAACACAATGCATCAGTGAAATGAAATTAAAAAACAAATTTTATTGTGGCCGTAAACCAAAATCTAAAAGCCAACATATGGTGATCACCAAATAACATATACACAAATCAAAAATAAAAACAACAGGTATTTTTATTGGTGTGGAAATCAACATGTGTGTCCAATGCGCAAATTGCTAAAGACTATAATTGCGTCTAGATAGATGGAAAATTGATACATACAGTGGCAAGAAAAAGTATGTGAACCCTTTGGGATTACGTGGAGTTTTGCATGAATTGGTCATAAAATGTGCTCTGATCTTCATCTAAGTCACAACAATTTGAAAAACACATTCTGCTTAAAATAATACAACACAAACATTATATATTTTCATGTGTTTATTGAACATAACATGTAAACATTCACAGTGCAGGGTGGAAAAAGTATGTGAACCTTTGGACTTAATAACTGGTTGACCCTCCTTTGGCAGCAATAACCTCAACCAAACGTTTCCTGTAGTTGCAGATCAGCCATGCACAACGATCTGGAGTAATTTTGGATCACTCCTCTTCACAAAACTGTTTCAGTGTAGCAATATTCTTGGGATGTCTGGTGTGAATCGCTCTCTTAAGGTTATGCCACAGCATTTCAATCGGGTTGAGGTCAGGACTCTGACTGGGCCACTCCAGAAGGTGTATTTTGTTTTGTTGAAGCCATTCTTTTGTTGAATTACTTGTATGCTTTGGGTCATTGTCCTGTTGCATCACCCATCCTCTGCGGAGCTTCAGTTGGCGGACAGATGGTCTTACGTTTTCCTGCAAAATGTCTTGATAAACTCTGGAATTAAATTTTTCATCAATGACAACAATCCGTCCAGGCCCTGAGGCAGCAAAGCAGCCCCAAACCCTGATGCTCCCTATGCCATGTTTTACAGTGGGGATGAGGTTTTGATGTTGGTGTGCTGTGCCTTTTTTTCTCCACACATGGTGTTGTGTGTTTTTTTCAAACAACTCAATTTTGGTTTCATCTGTCCACAGAATATTTTGCCAGTAGTGCTGTGGAACATCCAGGTGCTCTTTTGCAAACTTCAAACGTGCTGCAATATTCTTTTTGGACAGCAATGGCTTCCTCTGTGGAGTCCTCCCATGTACTCCATTCTTGTTTAATGTTTTCCTTATTGTAGATGTGTCAACAAAAATGTTAACATGTGCCAGAGATTTCTGTAAGTCTTTAGCTGACACTCTAGGATTCTTCTTTACCTCATTAAGCATTCTGCGCTGTGCTCTTGCAGTCATCTTGACAGGACGACCATGCCTAGGGAGAGTAGCAACAGTGCTGAACTTTCTCCATTTGTAGACAGTCTGTCTTATCGTGGACACATGAACATCAAGGCTTTGGAGATACTTTTGTAACCCTTTCCAGCTTCATGCAAGTCAACAATTCTTGATCGTAGGTCTTCTGAGAGCTCTTTTCTGCGAGGCATGGTTCACATCAGGCAGTGCTTCTTGAAACCAGTAAACCCAAAACTGGTGTGTGTTTTTAAAGGGCAGGACAGCTTTCAGCAACACATCCAATAATATCACACTGATTGGACTCAAGGCTGGCTCACTCCTGGCTCCAGTTAGCTCTTGGAGAAGTCATTAGGCTAGGGGTTCAAATACTTTTTCCACCCTGCACTGTGAATGTTTACATGTTATGTTCAATAAACACATGAAAACATATAATGTTTGTGTTGTATTATTTTAAACAGACTGTGTTTTTCAAATTGTTGTGACTTAGATAAAGATCAGAACACATTTTATGACCAATTCATGCAAAACTCCACGTAATCCCAAAGGGTTCACATACTTTTTCTTGCCACTGTATATTGAAGCGACGCTAAGTCACACACACGAAAATAATAGAATACTTGGTAATGGGATAGCAAAGTGAGCTGGGGCGAAATTGTACATAAGTAATCCTCAATTCATCATATATATTGGAAATAAATGCCCCAAGAGAATCCACCAAAAAACTGCCTTCACTATTGCCGGGCCATGAGTTGGTAGATGGTAATGCTGGATAGCAAAAAATGCCCACAATAAAGTTTTAAGGTAATCAGCCGCAAACAATCAGAGGTATAATAGCGGTAAGCCAAACACTGGCAAAAATTGGAAAAAAAAAAGATTTGGGGGATAGGGTAGATAGCTCACTGCCAAATAAACTCGTTTGATTACTCGGCTGATTACCTTAAAACTTTATTGTGGGCATTTTTTGCTATCCAGCATTACCATCTACCAACTCATGGCCCGGCAATAGTGAAGGCAGTTTTTTGGTGGATTCTCTTGGGGCATTTACTTCCAAAATATATGATGAATTGAGGATTACTTATGTACAATTTCGCCCCAGCTCACTTTGCTATCCCATTACCAAGTATTCTATTATCTTCGTGTGTGTGACTTCGCGTCGCTTCAATATATGTATCAATTTTCCATCTATCTAGACGCAATTATAGTCTTTAGCAATTTGTGCATTGGACACACATGTTGATTTCCACACCAATAAGAATACCTGTTGTTTTTATTTTTGATTTGTGTATATGTTATTTGGTGATCACCATATGTTGGCTTTTAGATTTTGGCTTACGGCCACAATAAAATTTGTTTTTTTATTTCATTTCACTGATGCATTGTGTTTCCACTGACTTGTTCATCGGATCAGCTTTCTCTTTACATCCAATGGGTTTCAATATCTTCAGCATCTCGTGATACAATTATATTGTTGCATCTCGTGTATTCAAGGTGTGTCATTACCACTACTTTTGTAGTGGGTTACTGTTTACCCTCAAATATAGGCATATCTTCCAGTGTGTATGAATAAGATATTGAATATGTACTGCAAAGTTTTAAAT
The DNA here is from genome assembly GCA_009667805.1 of Leptobrachium leishanense. Taxonomy (NCBI): domain Eukaryota; kingdom Metazoa; phylum Chordata; class Amphibia; order Anura; family Megophryidae; genus Leptobrachium; species Leptobrachium leishanense. The sequence continues at coordinate 135,793,211 of CM019064.1, read as the reverse complement.
TGGTTTTAGTATGCTACAGAAGAGCTGCCGCTTACTAAAATGTTGAATTCACAAAGGGCCTCGTTAATGATCTCCGGAACCTTGAATGAATGGAGAACTATCTCTAAAATCCTGTCCAGTCATCCCTAGATCACAAAGTTTGTGTAACAACTCTAAGACTCTGGATTTCGAAATGTTAATGACAGATCCAATTTATTTTTAGGATAACTAACACTAGGGGCCCTCTTCTCCTGGAGTTGTTAAAAGTAAGACATAAGTGGAAAACTTGTGCCCAGCTGTTTTCCATTTATGTCTGACTTTTAACACCCTTATTCTGTCAGTAGCTCCAGTTACAATACTTTTGAGGATAAAAGGAGCGGCACTATTCACCGCCACTGCTATCAGCTCCGCCTCCAGGAGTCCATAGGACACAAGCTTGAGCTAAGCAGGAGCTTGCTCAAGCGATAGCTGACCGGGACAGTGGAAAGTTCCCTAGGGGAACACTGGGAACCAATTATTACCAGCGTTACGCTGTCTACGTTGAGTGGAAGCTGCAAATTGCGATGCCTTTTTCACCAATGGACATGAGGTGAGTATTTGATTTTGTGGTGGGTTCATGATAATGTGTAAAGTGATTTTTGCAGAAGCCTTTAGCTATTCATTGCTAAAATACACCAGGTGCAGATGAAGGACAGGCTAGACTAGATTAGCTTGTTCCTCATAGTCTACTTTACATAAACTTCTCCCATATGTTGTTGTCAGTTGCGAAGTCGTGTCCGACCCATCGCAACCCCATGGACAACGTTCCTCCAGGCCTTCCTGTCCTCTCCTATATAGGAGACATTAATGTACAGTAAGGAGCAGCGATGTCCAATATAACTAGGTTGTGTTGATTTTAAGCTATACGCTCAAACCGCTATGTTGTACAGCTCGAGTGCTTAACTTTATGTCAACATTGGAATGGGTCGAAGCTCGCAATAAGTCTAATGAAAGAGATCATGGTTTGTTTTATAGCCTATGCAGTGGTCTTGAAGCACTTGTTGGCTACGTACTGGTTTAGTATCATCGGTAATACTAGTTGCTGAATCTTTTTACAAAAGTATGCGTTTCTCACTCAGTTGTATTTTACGAAGCGTATATATGGCATCCACCTGTCATCACATTAACTAAAGGAGTAAATGAAACCAAAAAGCTAACTCTTAGTGGCTCCCACTGAAAAGTAAATAGAAAATGTTCTCTTGCTGGCACCCGTTCTTCATCCCTGTAGCAAGAACACGCTTGTGATTGATAAGATCTCTTATTCAAGGTGAATGCATCACACAGGGACCCTGAATGTCATCGAAACGCACAGATTAGACCTGTAGTCATTACCCGTGTTTTACAAATCCTTGGAAAACGCATATTTTGTCAGTGTTTTCACGAAACAAAAATAATGGATTTTATGCACATTTTTCCTACATACGGTTTTAAATGCAAGAACTCTGCACTTGCGCGTAGACTAAAGAAGAACGACATCTGTTTTTAGAGGAGCAGCTCGCAGCATATTAAAATGACTAGAGATCCAGCCTTCAAGTACAGACAGGAAATTAAAACCCTTCGGAAAAAAAAATTAAGATTGTGATTTCACTCTAAAAATAGCACAACCCAATTTAACTGAGGGGAAAAGAAGACGAATAATTTCCTGCTCTATTTACTCTGTGTTAAAATTATAAAATGAATTTGCTAATATTAGAACCAAATTGCTATTTTAAGAACTGATGTGTAGAAAGTGATTTAAGGCACATTTTGCATATATATAGGGCTAATATTTTAAATACTGTACATGTTGATGCCTGCTCCAAAATACATGGCCAATGGGTTATAAATATATTATATATTCTACATTATATCTGGTGTGCTCATAGCTGGGGGTAAAGAAAATTATTCCTGTAGACCTTGTTCCCTGGAGGACCAATGCTTGACAGCTGCATTGCAAAGCACAGGGAGTGGGGGTTCAGGCATCAGTTGCGGGTATTGTTTTTTGGTTTTACCCCACCACTGTTTGATCGTTTCATTAAAGGGACACTATACTCATCCTGACCACTTAATTGATCTAAAATGGTCAGGATGTGAGGATTGCTCCTCTCAGCCACCCCCACCCCCTTCCCTGGTTGATCTGGCTAAAACACTGGGTGAAGTAGAGGAGTTTCCTCCACCCCATCCAGCATCACCAGCAGCTGGGATTTTTTAATTTCCTGGCTGCCAGTCACCAGTGACGACAATATGTAGAGAGCATGCTGACGTCACTCTTTCTGAGACCAATCACGTTAGCGATCAGTCTTAGCGAGGCAGCCGATGGATCAGTTCTGTGCACAGCTCCAATCCGTCATTCTTCGCAGGCACTATGGAACATGCATACGTAACGTGCACAAGTCTTGTTGCGTTGTGTATTTTCTGGTTTATACGCTACGGAGGTTGCGTAGCAGCACAAATTGCAAGGAAATAATGGAGGGACTTCCGGGTTTGGAAGCCCCTGAGCCGAAGAGGAGGATCTGCGTCTGGCAAGAGAGAAAAGGTAAGTAAATTAACCCCGAAATAAAAAAAATGAAAGATAATTGGGCAGAGGGTGTCAGCAGCCTCTATACACTTATTTACAGGTGAAAAAAGGGAACACTATTTTTTAATAGAGTATCCCTTTAATAATAACCCTTATGCCTTTGTATAGGAGGGAGAATCTATTGCGTGGTTCCTCCTGGATTAACACTTTCAGTATTGTAAATTAGCTGATTCTGATCCAAAATAGTGTGTTCTGTCATTGACTTTCATTGACCCAGTAAATCGTGTTAAAATTTGGACAGGCCATATGGTCTGATGAACAAATAATCCATAACAGAAGAAGTATTTAAAATTAATGATCCAGCTAAACCTCCCAAACCTAGCTGCCAAAAAGTGTTTTATAATTCATATATGAAAGAGTTAATGAAAGGGAGAGACGGGGGAAAAAAACCCGAAACAAAATGGTGTGTTAGGGTAAGAGAAGAAAATCGTCCTCCTGAAGAAGTGTCATGGGGTGAAATTGAATGAGAATTCAACCCTGATTTGCCAGTTTGTACCAGAACCTTAACCTGGACTATGCTTCTTGTGCCACATGTTACTGTTTCTTGGATAATCAATAACAACAAAAAATTATGTATTTATCATGGGATTGCCTCACCACCAAATATTGGTGCTAGATATTGCTCCTGAAAGAAAAAGGTCAGGTGGTTGTTCTGATGGATACAGTGTCACCCTCTTGTCTCAATGAGAAGCTGAATTGTCACTTGTTCCTCCTGTGCAGTGGTTCCCAACCCTGGTTCTTAAGTACTCCTAACAGGCCAGGTTTGCTGTTCCAGATATCTGAAGCACAACACAGGTGATATGATTTGTTGCTCAGTGATTACAGTATTCAGTCTACATTTCCCCAACGTAATCCTTAAAATCTCTCCTGCTAGGAGTACTTCTGTCACCACCATAAGGCCAAAATCAGTACTGTTACACCCTGTATATAGCCCTAGCATCACTTGTCATATGTCTATTAGATTCTGCCTTGCTTTGAATCACTCAGGTTTTATTTTAATAGAGGTCTCCTGCTACATGAGTCTTATCAGTGCTGGCTGCTCCTCATTAAAAAGACCACAACTACATCCAGCCAGCGCTATTTCGTTGAAGGCCTTGTCTTCACAGAGTGAGGACGTACCTGGACCTACTCCAGAGACCTGCAACCAGCCTGGTTAAACATGCCTATTAATATCCGGTTGCCAATCCCTGCTTGTGTACTCGAACTTGCCAAGAACGACGCCAGGCTCTGTGACCCTCTTGCCTTCTTCTGACTTCGCCAGATCGCTGCCAGTCTTAGTGACCTTATTGCCTTCTTCATATTATTACCAGATTGTCGCCTGCTTGCTTCCCTCTGCCTAATTTACCACACTCTAACCACTGCTTGCAGAGCTCCTATTACCAATAAGATATAACACTACGAACTGTATTACTACTATATCAAGTTGTCATACCATCATACTGGTTATTATATTACTGCACATTGGGTTCTCACCATAATCACTGCCGTTCAGCTAGAACCAAACCTTACAATTTGAGGACCAGGAGAGGCTCTGCCTAAACTTTAATGACCATACACCATGTAATGGACATGATCAGGATTTGCTCCTCAAACTGTAGGACGCCTGAAGCCAATTGCCTGATGAGGTCGTTATACCATTGGACCTTGTTTAAGTAATGACTTTTTCCTGTCAAAATAAAAAAAAATTGCATCATGTGTTGAGGGAGGAAAAAAATAAATAAAATTATATTAAAATCAAAAATGAAATTTCACAAAAAATTTGTGAAAAATCCAAGCAGTGACCATAATGAACAGTGGAAAGTTAATTGCAATGCAGCCTTCCAAGTTTTAATCTCTAAAAGTTTACACCATATTTTCTTTATTTGCAATCCAGGTCAGGCAGATGGCATCTGAAAGGTGATATGTTAGCAAAAAGCTTTACAAAGTCCCACTGAGTAAAGAAAAGCATGTGTTAATTGTGTTATTTTTCAACCTGTGCCATAAACTTCTTTCATTGCATATTCATAAGCAAATCTATACTGTATGTTCTGTGCTATTCTGTGCTGTACACAGCATTCACAAGAATTTCAAGTTATTAATTAGCCTTTGTTATCACTTTTAATGTGACTCAAAGAGATATGGATTTGGTGTATCTATCAGATCTATTCAAAGAAAGGAGTAACTCAGAAGAATGACTGGAGAAGTGAAAATTCTAGGTCAAAATAGTCAAACTTCCTGCCAGTTCTCGTGGTTTTCACCTTTCTCTGACTAACCCTGTATGTCTTAATATCTATTTCTGAATAATTCATACCATGTAGGAATTTTATTGAGTGGGGCCCTTAATTCTTCTGTATCTATTTCATATGGAAGGAAAGTCCAGCACATAGAACAACATGTATACAAATCTCGATGTCTAATTTGTTTTACATCCAGTGGCGTCCTTAGGGGGGTGGTGGGCGGCCCGCACCGGGTGACACCACCCCCTAGGGTGACACCCTAAATTTTTTTATTTATTTTTTAACTTTTACAAAGTATTTTACCAAGAAGGATACATTGAGATTTCACTAATTTACAAGTATGTCCTGGGTAAGCAAGGCCTAGGCTGGCACTGTCCAGGGGGCGGCAAAAAAACCCACCACTAAAGGGTTTACTCACAGAGCACCGAAATGACGCCAACATTTTGGTGTTCTGTTGTTCCCTGCACTTCAGGGAATCAAATTTTCCCACCCTGCAGTGAATTCACCATTCACCACAGGGTCCCCGAAGTGCAGGGAGTCGGCCTCCGAATGCCGCCACCGCAAACCCGTGGCTGCTGTTTTCAAAAAAATGACTGAACGAAAATGTCTGGGATTTACTTATAAGGTCCTATGATTGATAATAAAAAGGTCTGTTACAGAAAAAAAAATGCTATTAGAAAAAAGGAAAAAAAAAATTGACGAAAAAATTCAGAAAAATGACTAAAAGATACTAAAAAAAAATCAATAAACAAAGAAACTTTTTGCTGCAGATTAAAATAATAAACTTTTTTTAGATATTGCATAAAAACGGGAATATTTTTAACATTGAAACCTATGGGGTTTGCCTGAATAAACCTGCTAAATGAAACCACTGAACATCAGGGCATTTCACTGATATTTCTCTGCTGTTCGGTGTTCTCTGAATAGATTAACCATTGCTTCTCTATGGGGATTTGCACTGCCTTCGAACAGCACCATACTTGCTGGCAGTTCGCCAAAATTTGTGTGTGAGCACATATCACAGAGCTCCAGTCGCATACTTAGGAGAGGGGCGGGGTGGCCACCCCAGGTAACAGTGATTATTGGGGTGTCATTAGGGGGTACTAGGAGGTGCCACTGTCACTGTGTGTCAGCTTTGAGCTGTGTTCTCAAACAACTAGCAGTGGAGCAGGGCGTTTGCATTAGGAGAATAAAAATCCCCCTCTCCTCCCTCCATAGCTCCTCCCCTGCCATGCAGCAGCTCTAGGGGAGGGGGGATGTGATTTGTGTGCAGCGAGAGAAGATGATAGTAAACGGCAGGTATGGGGGGGTATCAGCAGAATATGAAGCCCAGTCTGCTTAAAGTGGACCTGCACTGCAGTGATCAGAAATTTGTCACTGAGCTGTCTGGCTCCTGGTGAGGCCCTGCATAAAGTATATAAAATATTAAATAGAATGGGTCCAAGTACTGACCCCTGAGGTACCCCACTGGTAACAAGACCTTGCGCCGAATAAACTCCATTTACCACAACCCTCTGTTGCCTGTCACTCAGCCACTGGCTAATCCATTCAACAATATTGGAATCCAAGCTCAAAGATTGCAATTTATTGATAAGCCTTCTATGCGGAACAGTATCAAAAATAGAGTCAACTGATACAAAAGACGTAATTTTTTTAAAAATAACTATAGCAATGTCTATCGATTCGGCTTTTTTGCATGAACAGAAACGTCACTATGAGAAATAGAACATGATATTTTTGACTATGTATTAAACGTATTCATATGCAAATATCAAGAAAATATATTTAATATTGCATATGGCTTGCAATAAAGCAATAATCAAAGAATTCCTACTATCGCATTTCTTTTTGCCAAACCTTGCTTTAAAATGCAACTTCATCTTCAGGTAATAATTTTGCTCAATAATACATTATAAAATATAAATAAAATATAATATTTATTTTGTTTAAGTGGCAGTATGGGATCAGATGTGTCTTATTGCAATGTTTGTTCAGGCGCATATATAGAGACAGTGAACAGTAAAAATATAAGCGTATCCATTCTGTTTGTTTTTGCCAAATTCAGACCCTTGGTGGCACATCAACCACCAAAGAACTGTTATATAACAAGTGTATCATATAAGCATTTGCAAACCCTTTAAAATTTTTAGATATGTACAGTATATAGATAGAGTTGTCGTGAACCACCAAAGATACACTATATTGCCAAAAGTATTCGATCACCCATCCATATGCGAGTCAAGGCAGGTGAGCGAATACTTTTGGCAATATAGTGTATGTGTCCTGTAAATTCTTCCTTGAATAAACAAGACGGACGGCTCAGATCTGGGCATTCTAAAGCAGAAACCGTAATGTTAATAATTCAATATTAAGTGTTAATCTATATATATATATAAGGAAAAGTCCTGACTGACTCACTGATTGACTGACTGACTGTCATCATCAACGTCCAGCTCAAACCGTTTAACTTAGGAACGTGAAATTTTGAAGGTACATTGTTTTTATGATGTAGGCACCCACTAAGGAAGGATTTTTGGAAAATCCGACACTAAGGGGGTGAATATTTTAAACAGGATACCTATATCTGAAAAACCAAACATGTTACAGGTGTGAAAATTGGTATTTACAATATTCTTGAAAAATAAAAAAAAAACATGTGTTTTGCCATTTAGGAAAATCTACTTAAGGGGGGTAAAAAGGGTGTGTGAATATTTTTAACAGTATACCTATCTCAAAAAACCAAAGATGTTACAGGTGTGAAGATTGTAAATACCAATCTTTGTGAGAAATAAAAAATGCACATGTTAACATTTTTCCAAAAACCTAGTATAATATATAAGGGCTAATATTTAATATTCAGTATCTTTTTTGAAAGAGAGACTTTACTTATTTTCCATTTTGTAATTGTTGACATTAAGAAATACAGGCTGGACAACAATCTTTTGTTTGGCCTATACTCAAGCTCGAGCAAAACTCGGTTTTGAAGCCCCGATGAAAAGAAAGCAATACTTTAAAGTGATTACTTTTGTACAGGAACGACAATTACATTTTGTTGAAAGTCCCTTAGACAGTGAAAAAGGTTACATCCTAAAAGCAGTCTTCTTTCATATTCTTCATGGCTTATTATTCCCAAAATTGGACTGTCAGACGTTAAGAGCGCCTGAATCAAATGCTAAGAAACTCAAATTGGATTTTACCCACATAAGTCACTCTTCGTTTTTAGATAAGGAAATATCTCTTCTCCGTTTTGCAAATACAGAGGAGGATGGAAAACGGAGCTAGTCTGTCGTCATGTCACTGCTGTGTAGTTGACAAAATTTAACATAGCATATTTAGATTTTTTTCAATTAATAGCATATTTACTTAGCTTTTTTTTAGGTCCACTACATTTGTATGTACTTTTTTAGTAGGTGCTGGAGAGAACCAAAATATTGTAACTATAAGGGCAATTTGTGACCTTTTATATTGTGTACAGTAAGAGTGCCAAATACCTTAGATTCCTCTAATGCTATGATTTCCATAGTGCGAGGAACTACGTCCCAAGGGGGAGTAAGATTAAAGGGGGCATTGAAGACAAGGTGGGAGCATTTGTTTCCTGCAAGTCCTATTGGGATCCTGGATGGCTAAAAAGAATATTGTGGAGCAGATAGCTAAAAAGTCAGAACATATACACACTGTACATACTTTTACAAAACTAGATTATACCAGTGGGGTATCACTACCGTATTTGGAGGGAATAAGCCGTAGGTTGTATGCAACAACCGACTGGGGACCCACCATAGGGCAGGCCACTGCCGCTGCTGCCTTTTCTAAGTACTCTCATGTATTTGGTTTATGTATCCGCGACTCACCTTGTTGTAGCAAACCAAAAAAACCTGAAAGCAAAATGTGATAAACTTGTAAACCTGACCAGTCTTGGATGGTGGGAAAAAATTATCTGTGGGGTGGACATTAGTGAATCTAGGAGCTGTGTTTCATTTCAGTCATGCCAACTGACAAAACTGTGACCTAAAAGAACAATAAATTTAGTATTTATGCAAAATCTGATTTTTTGTTAATCTGCCATAATAAGACATCAGATGGAATGAGTGAAGCATTGCAAGATCATAAGAGATGTTTGTAGAGCAGTAATAGCTTTATGGAACCAAGGGGACAATGGGCCGAAAAAGTTTGTGAGTCATTACTCTGAACCTATTTTGGCTCTTTATAGTACCTCTCACACTCATTGACACTCTGCTCCATCATTTTCTCTACATCGACTCTCTGCAGGTGGCTGACATAGAATTGTCAATGTCCATAGCAAAAGTCCAGTAACAGTGAAATTCAACAAATGAGGGAAGTCCAAAAAGGGTAAAGTTGAATCAAGGCCAGGGGTCGATACATAGAAAAGCCAAACAAATATTTAATTCAGGAACTCACGGGAGAGTATAGATGGTCTTTCAAATGGGAAACAAAGTTGAGGAACAGTAGGTAGCCAGGAACAGGACCATACTCCTAGGAAGACTTCAACGCAATGAACAATGTCAATCAGTGCAGAAGCCTTGCCTTCTGGAAGTAGCTCCTTTTTTGTAAAGGCCTGATTAGGTCTAAAGGGTAGCAGTTGGATTTCCCTGACTAGGACTAGGACTGGGAAACCAGGCTGGAACTCCTGGAGCCTGGATGAAGGCAAGGTGTGCATACAAAACATGATGTGGACCATACAAGAGAATCATTTGCTGGAGCCAGGACAGGGCTGTATGGGCATTACTGGCCCTCCAGTGGGCGAAAGCGGTGTGAGTGTTACACAAGCGATGGATATTCCATGATTAGCTATCACAAATCTCTACTCACTTGGGACTAACAACAGAAGGCTCTATGTTCCTTGTCCAAAGGTTTTGAAATCGATAAATCTGTGTTTGAGTTGCCTAGCTGGGCTGTTGACATGTTGACTCAATAGACAGCACAGCAGTTGATCGCATGCCAGTGGCAAGCAGGAAGGTGGTTCCATTTTCACTTGCTTGAGTCTCCTAAATGTTGAATTAATGAGTGAAGGGGGTAAAAATGACACTAAATTATCTTTAATTAACAGCAGCAGGCATGATTATATGCTGACAGCACCATAAAATTAGGGATCTTTAATAACATGTTGTATTTACAGCCAACTGAATATTACATCGTATTCCTCATTCAAGGGTCTGGACAGCTTTTTCACAAGGTGGACTTTCATGAGATATCTAGTCATAAGCTTGAACGATCATAGAGAAATAGAGTACTGTCTGCAAGTAAGAGATTTGGATATGCTAACAATATTAACATGCCCAATTAATATTTTTTTCATAAACTCCCAAAGCACCATAAACTACAAGTTGCTGTTATGATTATTAATAGCATTACGTAAACTCAAGGTTATGACCACCAGTTATTTGTGCATCTCAGGGGGGGGGGCATAGGTCAAGTATTCTACAAGAAACCTAATTATTGTTAGGACGGGTTGCTTCAACGGATGTCAGACATTGTTAGTGATGCATTGTGTAATATAAATGCTTCCCACAAGACGCTGTTATTTTGAAATCTCAGGGATTTTGGAGATTATTGAACCGAAACACAAGGTCTCCTCCTAGTGGCACGAAAACAGATTAGTGGATTTTGAATTTGTATTTGCTGACGTGTCTCATCTCAATGATGAAACGGTTTTGCAGATTTCTTAAATTTTTCACTTATAATCACAGCTTTCAAAATGTATCTTTTCAACTGATTGTTGATGTGCTAACTACCATCCTGAGCCTGACCGGAGATATCCATTACCAATACTTAGAATCGTGAACGTTGTGATTCAAGAATAGCCGTTGTTCCATTACTCGTTGATGTTGTGTGCAATTCTTCTACCCTAACATGAAGGCACTATCTGCTGATATGTGTATATGTGTTCAGTGTTGAAGTCCTTAAAAATATATATGGGACGTTACCAAGATTTATGCCTCCTAAGTACCTGTGTTGTCATCTCACACTTGACCCACCTTTCTTATTTTAAGCTTGATAGCAATGTTTTCATATTCATCTAGACTGTGTTCTAGGGAATCATTATGGTAATTGTAAAAAATATCATAACCTTATTGTCAATTAACAAGGAAAGCAACCTTGGCCCTTCAGATGTTTTGGCATTAGGTCTTCCATGATACTCAATCACTCATCACATTAGCTGAGACTCATTGGAAATGTATTTCTAAAAACCTCTAGAGGGCCAAGGTTGTTGAACCCTGACCTAGCTGAAAGCTTTGCAGCATGTCGACAAAGCGAGAATTCCATTTCCGTTGCAAAATTAGAGATGGAAATGAGTTCAAGTGTTCCCGCTTGTTCTTTGGATATAATGTTGTATGAGTCTATGACCTAAAGGGAATTAATGCTTCAACTCTACTGACCAGGAATAATAGCTTGGTTATGAGTGCTATCAGAATGTGTCAGCCTGGCATGCCATTACACCAGGCTGGTAAACGAATCTATCACATATGGTCACATGCTTAGAAAGATGCTGTGCTTGTTGTACTGGATTTACTTTTTTGTCCATTTTCTGTGCTGTCTCACTTCTGGGGATGAACCTGGAAAAAGGATGGAGAAGCACAAAATAAATATTTTTTTAACCTTACATTGGCTGTTCTAATATATAATAAGCTAAGATGTTCCCACCTTCTCCCAAGTGTTGGAGATGCCTACGAAACCAGGGTACATATATACAATTACTGTTGGATTACTCGGTCTTAAAGCCCTATTGGAATGCTGGTTTCGATAACATGATCTGCATTACCAGAACTGACCTTGAGCTCACCCCATGACAGCGTAATTCATTTAACACCTAATTTCAGTCTCCAGGCCACCGTGAGTATCAGCTCCTGGAGTCCATAGGACTCCATGGAGGCTTGCGCTACTGGGAGTGATCACAGAGGGAGACTAGAAACTATTTGTTCTCAGTCTCACTCTGCTCCCATGGAGAAGAAGCAGCTAATCGGGTCACCTTTTTCTCTGCGGGATGTGAGGAGACTATGGGGTTTTTAGGGGGGTTTTAAAATGTGTTAAATGATTTTGCATTTACAGAATCATTTTTAGCACAAGCTTTAAGGAGTTGTTAAAATTTTTGCTTGCGAGTCCCGATGGTAAATGGCGCCTGAACCTGTAATACCTAACTCGTCGATATGGTAAAAATAGATTGTGTTCCCCATGTTAAAGATAGCAGATGCTTAAGTACAGTAAGCTTGCTTGAGCTGTGAGACGCAAAACTTCTTAACCTGACTGTAGCGTCAAGATCAGAATATCGATACCAGACGTTAAACTCTTCCGAGCGCTAACGCTTACATATCAAGACGCTACTTTAGCACCAACTATGAAATAGTGCCCTATATGTGGCTTGAGCAAGCGCAACAAATTTTTCTGACTGCGGTCACGTGATTGAGGCTGTTCACGGACAGATTGTTTAAACCCTTTTCCTCTCCCTTTTTTGTTTTTATTGATACTAATTCAACCTTTGTATTATCACTCTTCACTGCTCTCATGTAATATAATGCATAGCAGATGTTGACTTACTCTACCACACCATGGATGATCTCCGTTAACTATGTCTGTACTGCAATGCCATATTGCTTGCAAGTCATACGATGTTATGCTCAAGACATTTCAACACAAGTACTTTGCTTTCATTTACTTTGTATGCCCCTAATACAAATGCAAGAAAAACAATTTAAACGAAAACTAAATATAATAACATATAACAAAAATGTTTTGTGCAATTTTCCAGTATAAAGTGTTGTTCAGAAGACCTATTTCTTGAAAATCCTCTTTCTGAAAAGCAGTTTTATTATTACCTCCAAACCTCTGGTATACAGGGCATCTAGATCCCTTAAGATGAGATAATAGAATATTAGAATTTCATACAGAAGAAAGATTAATACTCCAAATGAAAGCATTAGAGAGGTTAATCAGTTTTCATTTCTGGAGATTATAGGGGTTATGTTAGGACATGGGAGAATTGATCTTTTTATAGTTATAAAAGTCCATGAGGGCCTTGTTTAAGGCACAGTTTTCTGTATATTGCTACATATGTCATTAGTTTAATATTAAATTATTCTTATAGCATTCTCCATAGAGGACTAAATCAATTATAAAGCGCTTTAGTTAGTCACGGTTTTATTCTGTATTCACTACCAGGTGCTTTTGGTTGAAAATAATATTAGCATAGTATTTATTTTATAACATAGGATACGGAGTCAACATTTAAAGGGACACTCTGTGGCTAAAATGGGAAGAGGGAAATGAAGGGATTAGAAATTACCCTCTCCTGACCCCCCTCTGCACCCCCGTTTTAACCCTTTAGTTCTTTTTAAGACATACCTTCTAGCCACTGCAATGCTGGACTCTAATCCTTTGGACATTACATTTTTCTGGCTGCAGGGGAGCTGAATGAGGTAAGCCACTGCTCTGGGAGGGCTGAATCAGCACTCCAAGGACTCCCACGGAGGGGAAAAGGACACTTAGGGCACTATGACCACTCGATTTACACTGTGTGGGCACAGCGTATAGAGGGACCCTTGTCAAATACCACGCTGGCAGTCCCCGCGTCCTACTCGCTGGCCAGACGTGGAGTGAAGAACAGAGGTCTTGCAGTCATGTGAGGCGCCAGGGGGTGGGGTGCGGCTTGATGACGTGGCGTCTGCTCTATTTAAAACCCAGCGTCTCACATGTGCCCTGTGCCCGGATGTGTTTATCACTTCCCTCAGCTCTCTCTGTGTATTTGACTGTATTGTGTACCGACCTGGCATTCTCTGACAAACCCGCTCTATGTACCTTACTGGCATTGACTGACAACCCTACTCTGTGTACCGGCGAGTACTAGCAATCCTGCTCTGGGTATCAATATTGGCACATGTCTGACTGGTACTAAGTTAACTGTTCCATCATTCAAGTCTGTTATAATATCCTGGCATCTGTTAAATCTTGCTGGTTACGTGTCACTTGGTTCCCTGAAGATAGTTAGCTACCGACCACCTAAGGATCGGAGTGGCAGATAGTGTACTGTATACAGGGACCAGTATCATAGACCAAGGGGGATTATAAGAAACTCATAACTCATAAAGGATTATTATCTAAGATGCACATTTAAACTGTAGAGAGATTTACATTTTATAAACCATGAAGGTTGAAAACCAGAAAAATATTTAACGTATGGAATTCTTTTCACATTAACTATGACTTATAAGTTAGATATTATGCTTCCAATACGCAATAAAGTTTAGAAACAAACCCTTACCAGTAACTCGTGGCGTGTGTAGAATGAATGTCACTCAAAGGAAAGGTCACATTTTCCATTTTTGTTGGGGATTTGACCATGGGACATTATGGTCTTTTAACTGAGGCTTATTTTTTCCTTTTCAGATCTTCTCTTTTTTTCCTCCTGCGCATTGCGAACATTCATCTGACACCATTGAAATACCACAGCCCCCACCCTTCCTCTTTCAATCTGTTCTTCATCATATTTACATCACAGAGCAAATAACGAGTTTATTTGTTTATGTCCTACTGGAAATACCATCTCCAGAATTAAACACGGGCTGATGAAATGAAACATTAAGTCAAGCTACATTAAGCTTCAGGCTGCAAACCTGCTAGTCGTGATTGACAGTGAAGAAAGAAAAATGACCCAAATGCAAACTATTCCATGCTGCTTTATGACAGCTAGTTTGCCGTCTCTATGCTAAATAGGTAGAAGAGAGGACAGTGTACATTGAAAAGCTTTTATCATTTAGCACCAGGTCTCCAGAGCTTCGATTTGGTGCCATCAGCCTTTCTCTGACCTTGCATGAGGCTGTTTGGTTTTAATGTAGCGCCCGTATTCAAAGGCAGCTGGCGGATTGAACGGATCAAGATGATTTCTGACATATTATATGACTTAACGGCAATATTCTATTTGTTTATTCAAAATTTAACTATTGAAAAACAATAAAAAGGCTAGAAACTGATGTAATCCATATATCACGCGAGGATAATTATCCAGGATAAGGCTAATGTCAGACAAACGCAGTGATCACGTCCGTGTCGCCGCACAGTTTAACGTCCGTCATAGCATAGAATCATGAGCAATAGAGACCCACATACGAAGCACTTGCGCACCGAACTGCACATGCACAAGGCACATGGCAATCAGACGCAAGTTAGACAAGAACGTAAAACCGCTACCACGGACGCGCAGAGTGCGCCACAGCCACGTAGCGTTCTGTGTGATTGATGAGATGTCAGATGTATCGCATTTGCGACGTCCAGCACCTTGATGCACAAAATGACTTTTGATATCCTTTTCAAATTTTTATCATGTTTCATATTAATTTTATTTCCCATAGTTCCCTTTTTTTTCTACGTCTTTCAAAAAAAAACAGACCGTGTGGTGTCTACAGTATCTTCCGTCAGTACATCTGTCCATTATGCACGCACGCAGAGTGCGCTCAGACTGCGTTCATCTGATATTAGCCTAAATGGTAAATATGGGTCAAATAGCCTGTGTATAAGGCTAGGGTCAGACTGAGGCAGTGCGAACGCACGTGCAGCCGCACTTAATCACGGCCGCACTAGCAGCAGATGCCGGGCAATGACAGCCAATATACGAAGTACGGTCGCACAAAAGTCCGGCTGCGCAACGCAAGTGGAAAATGAACGCATTTTTTCGAGAACGTGAAACCGCAGGTACTGACGTACAGAGTGCGCTGCGCCCGCTAGAGGCGTGTGTGCGTGAATTGGAGACATCAGACGCTGCTAATGTCCGGCCAACATAACGTCCAGATGCAAGAAGTGTTTTATTGATGATCCGTACAAAATCACGGACGAAAATGCGCATAGTATGACCACTATCACGTATTCTGTGAAAAAATGCGTCCATTCATTCGAACGCACTTTTTCACAGACAACATAAAAATGCGTTCGTCTGACCCTAGCCTAAGAATGGACAATTGTCCAGAAAACATGTAAGTTATACATGTATATATTTTTTTTTATCAAAGATCATTTTATGGTTAAAAAAACCAAACTTATTAAGTCACTTTATTCACCAAGTTCTTTTAATATCAAATAATGATCTTTCATTGGACCGCAGTTTTGGATACAATTATATAGTAACTAATAAGGTAACCTTAAGGCCAAATCAATAAAGACGTAATACAAGATGTAAGTCATGAAACTCAAAACCATCCAGCAACTTTTATATCACTCAATCATAGACATTATACCTGATCAATAATTATCATCCTGGGTATGTAATCAACCTAATATAATTAAAATCACTCCTCCGTTATAGTTTGTTAGTTACAATATATACTTTAGACCATATAAACAAGACCATCTGTCTTGTTTTAAGTGAAACAATCCCAAATTGGGGTGACTGTCAAGCAGAGAAAGCATTCTGTCCCGCTTTCTCGATAAGCGGGAGCCACCTCCTTTCTGATCTAATACTCCCCTTTTCCTGACAGGTCCACCCCTTTTCAGGCAGGCGCAGGATCTTTGTCTCTGGGCCTGCTTCTTTAATTCATACAGATGGACTGTCTGGCCCTTTTCTGGGTGGGCCCTGCTTTTGTCAATCAAGCAAGTCATGTCACTAGCACACTCCTTCCTCGATAGGTTCAACAAGTTTAAACAGGATTCCATAGGATTCAATGTTTAAATAATATTATCATTTTTATAATTTTTTTATTCAACCTTCTATTTTTTTCAGTTTGAGCAAAAAGCCTTATTAGTTCTTTAATTTTTAGAATTTGTTTTGTATTTTTCAAGATTTTTCAGTGAAACTTTGGATTCCCATTTTTTTTTATTCTGTAACAGACCTTTTTATTATTTTTTATAGGACCTTTTTTATTATTTCCACACATTTTCATGCATTTTTATTTTTTTAACGCTTTAAAAATAGCAGAGCTCATTTTGGGTTTTTTTCTGCAGCTTTCGGCGGTCAGATTGGCGGTTTTCGACAGGCTGATCCGAGGGTGACAGCGGCGTTCAGTGGTCTTTGGCGCCTCCTTGTACAATGCACTTCGGGGACCCTGTGGTTAATAGTGAATTCACCGCAGGGTCGGCAAACTGAAATTGCAAAATCGCACGGTAGTGCGCCGAACGAAAGACCACCAAAATTTCCCTGAAAATTCAGTGCTCTTTGAATAACTCTCAAGGGTACAAATAGAAACATAGAAAAATGTCGGCAGATAAGAACCTTTCGGCCCATCTAGTCTGCCCAATTACATGGATACTTGACCTGGATTTATCTTTTGTTTAGGATAGCCTTATGCCTATCCCATGCTTGCTTAAATTCAATTACTGTTTTGGCCTCTACCACTTCTACTGGAAGACTGTTCCATGTATCCACCACCCTCTCAGTAAAATAATGCTTTCTGATGTTACTTTTAAACCTTTGCCCCTCTAATCTAAGACTATGTCCTCTTGTTTTGCTACTTTGTTTCCGTTTAAATATACTCCCTTCCTCTACCTTGTGGATTCCCTTTACGTATTTAAATGTTTCTATCATATCTCCTCTGTCTCGTCTTTTTTCCAAGCTGTACATGTTAAGATCATTAAGCCTTTCTTGGTAACTTTTCTCCTTCAAGCCGTACACCATTTTAGTAGCCCTTCTCTGAACTCTCTCTAAGATGTCTATATCCTTCTGGACATTTACCTCATAAAATGGAATATATACTGTATATCCATGACATTTTTCACGCAAGGTCTTCAAACAAGTAGTCTGCCTCAGTGCAACAATCTCCAGCCAGTCAACAGATATATGTAAGAAATAGCAGATTACTAATGAAGCCATATCAATATGCTCCTGTCCGGAAAGAAAAATCACATTTACAACATCATCAATATTGGAAACTCCTGGTCCTGACAGAAATCCCAAAGGGGATGGAAATGTTGGCAGGGAAGGAACCTATCCACAAAAATGTTTTTTGTTATTGCAAGACTTGCAAGTGTGTCCTGCCTTGAATGTCAAATACTGTTCCTTGGACATCAGCATCTGGGCAAGTACTGTATTTGTTGTGTATTCCTTTGTGTGATATCATTGCCAGTCTTCTTGTGCACTCATTTGGATATGCGTGTATAAATATATGTATAAAACACGCATCACGTATGCAATAGGAACGCAAAAGAGGTTTTTCAGTAAGTGGTGGTGCTACAAATACTGTCGAAAATCACTGGTATAGTATGGCTAAGAACTGTCGTTATTTCTCAAAACTAAGATCCAAAGATCAACAGAAGTTTTATTGTGAAGCTCCTGTCAATCTTGGATCTTAGGAATCAATTTAATTCAGTATGATGGCTGAAATCTGGACCTTTTTTTGGAAGAATCTCAGCCATTTTTCAGTTCAGGAGATTCAAATGCGGGTTTACTGACATTTTTAATCACGATAAAGTTCGAATCAATAGGTGCTTCCTCAGCTATTCTTTTCAATGGAAATTTCAGCTATATCGTCTTTTGATTTTCTGTATCGCCCAACACTGGGAAGCACAGACGCTTAATGAATAACCCATATAGCGTGGGCATGTATAACAAATAGCCAGTAAGATTAATTTCCATTTATTTACTGCCTTAATCATATAAACACCAAACAAATGTATGAAAGGTTCACTGAATTACACAGAGTTACTCTATAAATCAAATAAAAAAAAATCGGATTTATGGGAACAGTGTACAGAAAACGCTCACGGAACAAAGCGTCAATAGGTGGTCTTATTAAAGAAGAAAAAAAACGTATATTCTGTGCCTTGAGATTTCACAAAGAGAATAAAAATTTGAATTAGGAACCAGCTGATGTGTGATCCACAGAAGAAATGGCATATCCATATCACCGACCCTGCAGCATTTTATAGACCAGCACAGTTGGCTTGGAGTAATTCAAAGGGAAGAAGGCTGTTCAAAGACAACACTGCCTTAGTAGTTCATGTATTAAATTGTTTATAGTGTGTAGTATAAAGGAATTGTCAGATCATCAAACAGCGTTGTTTCGTCAGTGTCCAACACAATTCATACCCATGGACTCTGCAGCATATTATTTTTTACAGCAGGTGATTGATTTTAAGCTATAAAGGGGTGGTGGTTTGGATGTAACTGGAGGGTATCTAGTATTGCGGATGTGCTTTATTGCGCTTTTGATGTTCCTTAAAATTTTGTCAGTTGCAGTATGGTCTACCTACAACAGGGATGTCAAATGTTGGCCCCCCAGATATTGCCGAACTAGAACTCCCATGAATCTCGGCTATCTATTGCAGCTTTATCGGTGACTAAGCATCATGGGACATGAAGTTCTGAAACACATGGGGTGCAAAGGATCACCATCACTGATCTATTGCATTCAAAGATTTTTTGGATGGTAGGCATCAACATGTGGGAGACCAGGATTTGAGATCCTTGGTATATAGATTTAGTGGGACATTGGGGTATAGCAAAGACATATAGTTACATAGGCTGAAAAAAGACATGCGTCCATCAGGTTCAGCCTCTCACACATTACCTACTGCTGTTGATCCAAAAGAAGGCAAAAAACCAAGTCTGAAGCGCTCACCAATAAGCAACATACTGGGAAAAAATTCCTTCTTGAACCCAGAATGGCAGTCAGATTCCTCCGAGGATCAAGTAGCTTTTACCCACAGATTAAATATTATAACCCTTAATATTATGTTTTTTCAGGAAGTAATCTAGCTGTTGTTTAAGGCTGGGGTCAGACGAGCGCATTGATTGCGCACAGTAACGGATGCACTTTGTAACGGATGAGATTGTGGTTACATTGTATCAGTTAGTTTTGACTGATGTTGAGAAAAAGAAAAATAATGCTGTATGCAGGGGTTTCTCTACATCCGTCTAGCTTTTTCACATCGATGTAATTTTGGCGTCCGTTACAACACGCATTGCCCGCATGTGAAAAAGTGCGCACGTTCTCCGTGTGTTGTTCTCTATTGACTCCTTTGAAAAGCTATGGTGGACAGCAAACAGTGCGGTCAGACAGATGTGAAAAGTGCGCACGCCTGATGCCAGCTTTAAAGTCTGTTCAGTCTCTGACCCAACCACCTCAAGATGCAGAGAATTCCACAGCTTTATTGTTCTCGCCGTAAAATAACCCGTCCTATGCATTAGGCCAAATTTCCTTTTATCCAGTCTAAATGGGTGAACTCATGTCCTGACACGACACCTGACATGTTAGCAGATCTACTATAAGACGGTTTTATAACATTTTAGTAATAAAGTTCTAACAGGAATATGTGATTGAAATTCAAGACTTTCAGGGTTATTCAAAGAGAATCGAAAAGCCACCGCACGTTCCGTGACTTTTTGTTCTCTTCAATTCGGTTCGATTTGGCAATCCCATTTCGGCGACCCTGCGGTGTATTCAGCAAGTACCACAAGGTCCCTGAATTATTTTTTTTTGAGAAATTATTTTACCAGGAAGGATACATTGAGATTTCTCTCGTTTTCAAGTATGTCCTGGTTGGCGAGTATGTACCGTTAGGTGTCTTGCCCAAGGACACTTACTGGAGAGGTGCTCTTGCTGGAATTGAACTCATGTCGCTACAGGCTCTCTCCATGCAGAGCAGTGATGTTACCTCTACTCCACCCAGCCGGAATTGCAAGGAAAGGTCGCCGCAAACCCGACGAAAACTCACCGCAAAATGAAGGCGAACGCACACCGAAACCCGCAAAAACATCTGGATTAACCCACCAAAAACACCGGAAAAACCCGAGCAGGAGCGATCACACACAGAGCAGCCGCCGGAAAAAGCCGACACCGCAGACGAATGCAGTGAATAAATTAGAAAAACAGTTTGCTTGAATGTTTGAAAGGTAAACCGCTGTTTGCAAAGAAACTACTGAGCGAAAATGTCTGAAATTTACATATGAGGTCCAATGAATGATAATAAAAAGGGCTGTTATAGAAGAAATAACTAAAGTTAATTTTTTTTAAAAAAATCCCGAAAAATGCTTAAAATATCCTTAAAAAATCTATAAATAAAGAGACTCTTTACTGCAGAATATTATAATCAACGGTTTATTAGATATTGCATTAAAACGGGAATATTTTTAACATTGAAGCCTATGAGATTCGCCTGAATAAACCTGTCGAATTAAACCACCGAATGGCAGGGCATTTCGGGAACCTTTCACTGCTGGTTTTTGTTCTCTGAATAGACGAAGCATTGCTTCTCTATGGGGATTTCACTGCCCTCGAACAGGCACCGTATGTGCAGGCAATTCACCAAGATAACTGAATGCTGATTTTCAGCGTTCGGTTCCCTTTCGGCAGCCATTCGGATCTCTTTGAATAACCCTGTTTGTCTTGAAAAGTATACACAAGACTAGCAAATGTTCTTAGGTATGTTGTTGGCATTCACTGACACACTGTCATGGTTTGCGGCCTGTCTTGCACACCAAGGTCAGGATTAGGCAGGAAAGAAAAAGGGAAGAAATATGATGTTTGGGCTTAACGCAATGAGGTGAAAATGGAAAAGAACAAAGCTGCCAGCAGCGAAAGTTAAAATATACTGAAGCCAGAAAAACACAGGAACTGTAAAAAAGAGTAAAAAAACCCTGAAAATCCCCAAATCACAGTGAATGCAATCTCAAGCACAGGAGACCACAATAGGACAAATAGGAAACAGACTGAGAGGGTTTCAATAAAGATGTGCAATGACGTCGTCAATCAAAGCAGTTTAGGGCGGACTCTGCAAGATGGACTACTAGATTCAAATAAGGATGTTGGCGTGCAAAATCTGATTGGTTGCCACTTAGGCTAGGGTCAGACGAGCGTGATTTCTACGGACTGTACGTCCGTGGACACGGACGTACGTCAGTACGGAAGACACAGTAGTGGCCACACAGTCCGTTTATCACTGATGTATATTTTGACGGATGTAGGAGGGAAAATAAATTAAAAAGCAAAACCATTTTGTCCGTGAAAAATGCTGGACGTATAAATGCAGTCCGTCTGACCACGTTCCATCACTCACACACAAAGCTATGCAGACGTTGCGGACGCAGCGCACTTTGTGCGGCCGTTCTAGGGGTTGTACGTTCTTGCCTGCCTTGCGTCCGTGGGCCGCGGCCGTTGTGTGTCCGCAGTTCAGTGCGGACGTACTTCGTGTGTCAGGCTCCGATGGGCTTTCTGTCATGCTATCACGGACGTACTTTTAGGCACCATCACGGACGTGAACACTACGCTCGTCTGACCCCAGCCTAAGACATGAGGAATGAGCTTTTATCTAGAAACATCACTTAGTATTGCACACTCGCTGACTATTCCAGTGATATTATGGTTTTTTCATTGCCATCTGTTGCTTGTTATACACATTTTCCCTATTTTTCCACCTTACCTGAGCCTCTGAATGCATTTATTCCATATTTGGGTTGTGTTTTACATTATATGCCTTGGATCTACCCCTTTGTTCACCTCCCAATATGCTGAATTTGGGTTTAACTATATCGACCCATTACATGACAGTCATAAAGCCAGGGTAGTTGATCTTTTTTTTTTTGAGAAAGTATTTTACCAGGAAGGATACATTGAGATTTCTCTCATTTTCAAGTATGTCCTGGGTGGTGATTATGTACCATTGGGTGTCTTACCCAAGGACACTTATTGGAGAGGTGCTCTTGCTGGGATTCAAAACTGTGTCTCCACAGTTATAAAACGGTGATGTTACCTCCACTCCACCCAGCCGCCAATGGGCTTGCATGTGATAATTATTTAAACCAAGTAAAACCGTGTTACATAAGCAAACCCTTCAACAGATGCTAGATATTGCCATTTTATGATGATTAAACATGAGTGGAAAAGAAATCATTGAACAAATCCATTGTTTATAATTAATGTTCTTCCACAAAAATTATGTTACCGGAAAACGCATATACCATTATGATTAATTCTTAAACAATAAGCGCAGTAAAATACCCATAAATATCTATTTTTTTTTATGGCAAAAAATTATTTCTTTGCAAAATTGCGACAAAATCAGAATGTAAAGTAAATTAAACCCCCACCACCATCCATAGCATCATAAAATGAAATAGCCTCAAAACGCGTAGGAAATTATGCGGTGCACATGTTAAATCAGCAATTTGGATATTGATTGCGCACAGCTGCTAAATTATGTCTGCTTGATTAATTATTAATCATTGAAGCTGTTGTTTTTTTCATGCTCTGCGAAAAAGTGTCTGTGTTTATTTTATGTGTAATCGAATATATATACTTTTGTTTAAAACATAACCGGGGCTCTTGAACACCGGGGTGGACAATTATGTAATCTGTGCTTATTTTTATGAACAGAATACAATATCAAGTTCCGGAGAGAAAACTCCACAGGGTACAATTCATAAGGTTTCTATAATAATATAAATGAGACAGAGCTGAATTGCTCCCCTATTTATGAGACAAGTGTCAATGTGTAATTAACGTTCTAATAAAATAAATATAATTTCCTCTAATTTAAAAACAAAAATAAAAAAAACCAGGAGACAGATCCGTTTCACCACTGGGGCATAAGCCCAGTTGAAGTTGGAGGAAAACTAGAAGCTTTTCATTATTATATTAATTTATATATATTTTTTCTTAATGCATTTTATAGCATGCTATCTATGCAATTATAAAATAAAATAAACACGTGTCCCCTAGGGATGAGCCGAACATACCCCGAGTTCGGTTCGAGCCCGAACTTCCCATTTGTTCAGGTCCGAACCCGAACCCAAACCCCCATGCAAGTCAATGGGGCTGAAAATTCGGTTTTTTAGAGTGCCCTCCAAGAGGGCATATATGCTATATATTTGCCATAAAAGGTGTATGGGGGTCCGGGTAGTGCCCTGGGGGACAGGAAACAAGGACAAAAAGTTTAAAAAAAACGTTTTTAAAGGGACAGTGAGTTTTCCATGAAATAAGGGTTAAAAATAAAAATGAAAAATTCCTTCAAATATCGTGCCTAGGAGGTCCCCATAACCTGCCCGTGAAGTGGCGGATTTCTAGGATGTATAGAAATATGTAAAAACCAAAAAATGACATTTCAAATGATGGTAAATGCTTTTCCTTTAATCTATCCATAAACAACTGCTTGGGGCGGCAGTCTGTATGAAAAGAGGAGACATTTTCGGACACGCAGAAAAAGTTTACTGATTTTTTGGCGGTGAAAAGCAGGAGAATAGAAACTTCTAGACCAAAAAGCCGATTTGGAAAGTGAGATAAATGGGAAAATTTTTCTGGTTCGGCTATTTTGACCTAGAATTTTCCATTCTCCAGTCATTCTCCTGAGTTTCACCTTTCTCTGAATAACCCTGTCAGGGTTATTCAGAGAGCGGTGAAGAGCTGGAGAATGACTGGAGAATGGAAAATTCTAGGTCAAAATAGCCAAACCAGAAAAATTCTCCCATTTAGGCTAGGGTCAGACTAGCAAATTTTTAACGTGCGTTTAGGCGCACTTAATCACGGCTGCACTAGCAGCAAATGACGGGCAATGACGGCCAATATACGAAGTACGGTCGCACGAAAGTCCGGCTGCGCAACGCAAGTGGAAAATGAACACATTTTTTCGAGAACGCAGAACCGCTAGTACAGACGTACAGAGTGCGCTGCGTCCACTAGCGGCGTGTGTGCGTGATTTGGAGACGTCAGACCCTGCTCGTGTCCGGCCAACATAACGTCCAGACACCCAAAGTTTCCTGGTTTGGATCCGTAAAAAATCACGCACAAAAATGTGCATCGTATGACCGTTTTCGCGCAATCCGTGAAAAAATACGGCAATGCGTTCGGACGCACTTTTTGACGGTTGCTGCGAAAAATGTGTTAGTCTGACCCTAGCCTTATCTCACTTTACTAATCGGCTATTTGGTCCAGATTGTTCTCTTTTCCTGCCATTCTCCTGGTTTTCACCTTTCTCTGAACAACCCTGAGAGAGAGGTGAAAGCCAGGAGAACTGGCAAGAGAAGAGAACAATCTAGACCAAATAGCCGATTTGGAAAGTGAGTTAAATGGGAGAATTTTTCTGGTTTGGCTATTTTGACCTAGAATTTTCACTTCTCCAGTTATTCTCCTGCTTTTCACCGCTCTCTGAATAACCCTGTGAATGTTTAATCCCAAGGTGAAAAATAACATTGCTTTAGATTTTTTTCAAACACACAGTTAAATGCAGCATATTAGGATGTTTTAGGGAAATTAATTCTCAAATCTCAATCAGAAGCAGACACCACCCCACCCTCAGTATATTGTACAATGTATCAAATTGATTACCAGACTAAAAACACCTGGTGTTATGCCCGTTTGTGAACAGAGGTCATTTAGAGTTGATAATCTTTCCACGTACACATCAGTTTTTAATTCAATATCTAATAAACCGTTGCTTATAATATTCTGCAGTAAAGAGTCTCTTTATTTCTAGATTTTTTTGTATTTTTTTAAGCATTTTCTATACTTTTTTCAAAATTTCTTTTTTTTTCGAACCCGAACTGAACACGCCCAAAAAGTTTGAAATTCGCGAACTTTCGAACTGCCAAAAGTTCGGGTCGAACTCCGAACCGTCCGAACCCGAACAGCTCATCCCTAGTGTCCCCTCCAAAACAGAGCTTCTTACATATAGCTTAAATAAGTCCATCGAGTTATGCAAAAATGAAGAAATCATCCAAATACGTTTTGGTGAACATGAGTGTGTGAATGCTGGAGTGTATTTGTGCAGAACGTCAATATGAATATAAATGAAACGAAAAGTATCAGACACTCAGTACTCACAGAAAAACAGCAGATTAACAACTTCACGTCACAATAGTACCTGGATACATCCAAGAATGAAACCAAGTAATAGAGAACAAGCACAGACCTTCTCATTGGGGGGGGGGGAACCTCAGCCTCCGGTGCATGGGCCACTCAGTTCTACCACAACCATATAACATATAAAATACGATAAAAATATTGGAACAGCACTCCAAATACACTCAATTGCACCTGTTTATTCAGTATAGCATGTGGAAAGAAACTACATTTTGACTTTTCCCAAGTCATGCTTGAAGAAAGCTACGAGGCTGAAACGTCGCCGGTGTTCTGGAGTGTTAGCTCCATTAAAAAGACACATTGAACGGATTCCAAGTGCATTGGTAATATTTTGTTTTTATAGTATGAAGATATAAGTCACACCTGCCAGCTTTGGGAGGTGGGGTATATAAACATTGAGGAGGTGTGGTTCTGACAAAATTTTCTTTACTGATGATGTCCATGACCCCAAAAAGGGGTGTATCACAGTGCATTTTCCCTTAGACTTTCCGAAAACCAGATGACAACCTAGAGCTGTCTGATTATCACGTGGGCTGAGGGAAAACTGTGTCATGGTCAAACCATGTGACCTGGAGACTTAGCAAACAAGTAGCTCTTAAGCTGTTTCCATTTCCAGAGACCATTGGAAACTTATGGTCCATTATTCAAGTCTGAGGATAAAATTAGAAATTGGGATAATTGGAATCTTCAGAAAACCAAGCTTACTTTTGTAGTGACAGTTAAAGAGCACCAGTAGGAGTTAAGGTGTAAGTTAAAGAGGTTACAGCACCCATTACCTACGGAGTAACCAAAATAAGTTGCCAGAATAACCAACACGATTTACATGTTCCAAGATTAATGCCAGTAACAAATGTTTGCAGCTGAGCTTCTATAAGGATGGTAATCACATTTATAGATTCTTTATATGCTTCTGATTTTTCCGAAACATCATAGGAACATGGGGTGGGAGGTGGAGAGTAGTGAAAGCACACTCCAGGTGCAAAGCTAAATCTGCAATTTAAAATATTAGACTTTTTTTATTCATCAATAGAACCTACTTATGGATACTGCTCTGGTTGTCCCGGCACAAATGATAAGAACGCTTAAAATATACTTCAAAGTAATCAGTGGCTCTATTCACACACTTGCAGAAAAAAATAACCTCCTTTATGAAATGTTGTGATCAAAGCACCCTCTGTTGATTAGCTGTGCATCGGAGGAAGGCGTTTGGCACTATGAAAAAAAATAGAACTTTTTGTATAAGAACTTGTCAGAGAGGGTATACCTGTGTCCGGAACAAAGTATATCTTATAACTCAGGGGTCAGCAACCTTGCCCCCCCCAGATGTTTTGAAACAATGTTTCCCATGAGACTGAACCAACCTATTGATTGGCTGAGCATGGTGTTCCATGGGGAGATGGTGTTCCAAAACATCTGGAGGGCCAAGGTTGTTGACCCCTGTTATAGGTTATTCTAAATGTTACTAGGAGTTTAACACTTTGCCAAGTGAAGAGGGGATCTTGATCTTTTGAAACATTGCTTGGCATTCATAGGATTTTCAAGGCACTTTAATTGTAAAACAAGAAAAGAAACATGGTGGTTAATAGCTGCTAATAAAAAGCAGAAATATTTATCAGCCTTCCAAAATGCAATCTTGCTTAAAAAGCAGTCCAATATTAATGTATACCTGAACAATATGGTTTGCCTATCATCAATCCTTTCCGGAAAGCTCAAAGAGTCATAAGAATGAAGAAATTATAATAGAATTGGCATATACCATTTATTCAGTTACATTCAATAGTAACAAATCCCTCTTATGCCATAAGTGTTTCCTCAATATAGAGATGATAATATATACTTCACCAGAGACAATTAGAATTGGTCATCCACCAGACATGTGTAAGTGGAGTACCTTTTATCCTGAATGCTTGGAACCCCGAGCAGTGCAGAATTCGGGTTCTTATGGATTTCAGAATCTGGGAGAATCCAATGTGTTAGAGCAATGGTTCTCAACCGCGGTCCTCAAGTACCCCGAACAGGCCAGGTTTGTAAGATATCTGCAGCACAGCCCAGGTGATATGATTAGCTGCTCAGTGACTGCAGGATTCAGTCTGCATTTCCTCAAGGTAATCCTTAAAGCCTGGCCTGTTGGGGGTACTTGAGGACCGTGGTTGGGAACCCCTGTTTTAGAGGAAGGTGCTTCCAGCAGGAGAGCCATAATTCCCATCCTGCTACAGCTATTAGAGTGTGCAGTGCTCTGACGCCTTTCTTCCTGGCCATGCTTCCCAGAGTCAGCAAGACTCTAGGCAGCATGTTATACACTTGGGCTGCCCAGAGGCTCCCAACATGTGCTGTGGTCTGCTGCAACATTTGGGAGACTTGTTCTCTAGTGACAGCAAACCCCTGGTCTGGAATTAGTAAAATCTAGACAGCTCTGAGAATTTTGGTTTTTGGAGTCTTCTGGATTTGGGAATTCCATATGAGGGGTGCTCTACAATTATATATAATACATACAGTCAATATAAAATACATATGGATATCTAATTGTATGAACTAAAATCTGATTAGTTGTTTATAGTTTTATATATGATACTGTGCAGACCCCAAGACGTCTTATAGAGGACCCATGAATCAGGCAGGTAGCTTAAATGAGGAAGGGTTTTTACAATCATGTTATAAAGTATAAAGTCACGGGTATGCTTGTCTTTCATAACAATTGGACAGCATGCCATTTTATCACATTATAGGGCAGTCTGCTATATAACAAACACACGTCCAGTTCCAGCACTAGGGGGCAGGAGGGAGCTGGAAGTAAAATAAGAAAGAACATCCATTTGGTCACTTGACCCATAAAATATACAGCTGCCCTATTGTCCTGCAATGCACATGATTTTATTTTATGGGTTTCTGTTTCTATGAACGAGATTAGAATTTAGAAATTGTCCCTATGTGATCTTTCGTGCCATTGTCGGTCCTCCCTTTTACCAAATCTCTCACCCAGGGGCAGCACATGCAGATGGTCTTTTAGTCATTCGCGCTCTCTGATCAAACCAACCCTGAGCTGAAAATGAAAATGTTTGTACAGAGCAATAAATTAGGTCAGTCGACTCTCTCCCCCGGAGAGCTGATAAAATATATATTCGTAGGAAAACACAGGCAGGTATGCAAACACGTTGAGGGTTTCTGGACCGCTGCGGCTGCACAGAGATTTTGCAGTCAGGGAAGACCCTGGAGTATATTTTCTATTTCCTGGGGCACTTGAAGATGAAAGCGCATAAGGTTATATAGAACTCACACCGGTATTCACCCACTTTAAAGGTGCTGACCTTACTAATTTTAGCCACTCCTGAAGCATGTTCAAGTTGCTGTCACTCCAGGCAGTTTAAATTGGATACTTTGAAATCTAAATTTGTTCTAAATTATAATCTAGCACTGGGAGTTATGATATGGAAATTAGCATTGCGTATTAATAGAGCAACTCCCTGCTGGACCGCAAGAGTTATCACTTATCACAGGTATATGCACAAGTTATAATTAGTTATCTTGACATAAAACAAGCTTTACTGAAAATACACATGATTTTATTTTGTATTCTTCGCTTATAAAACGCTAGCAAATTCAGCAAATCAAAATGTTCAGAAAAAAGTGAGTATTGGCAGATTTGTGAGCAATCGAAAATGTTTATTCTTTATTCTAATGTAAAATTCTTACGAGTTTGCTGTTTGTTGAATTAATATTAATACTCAGTTTTTATCTCTCCCTTGGTATTTTATGGATTCAGTTCACTAGAATTATCATCTTAGTTACATCATTTAGGGTAAATCACTTTTGATTGGAAATATTGTCCTTTTTCTATTTTTTTGGTTTGTTTTGATTTTTACGGTTCCAAACTTCCCATATGCTACCGTAAGCTGCCCCACCCCATGTTTTATACCTTAGTGGTTCCCAACCGTGGTCCTCAAGTACCCCTAACAGGCCAGGTTTTCCAGATATCTGAAGCACAGCACGGGTGATATGATTTGCTCCTCAGTAATTGTAGAATTCAGTCTGCTTTTCTCCAAGGGAATTCTTAAAATTGGCCAGTTAGGGGAACTTGAGTACCGCGGTTGGAAACCACTGCCTTAACGTATAAGAAAATACTCCCCTTTAATCCAGCACCGGGTTCTCCTTAAGCGTGAGCACAGTGTGTGCCTGGTGGGACCAGCCGCATCCTAATGTTGAGTAAAGGGTTCTTCTTCTACATAGATAATTTGGAGGTTCCTTATCTGGTTCATAATAATTGACTGTATCACTACATAAACATTGGTTATTCCTAACTATAAATAACTGTTCTGTACAAAATTATCCAACAATAGATATGTAATTAATAAATATTCCATGGGTGCTCACCCTAATGAAATGGGCTGCGCACACCATTCCTTGGCTCTCTAATATCATAACAGTGCTGCTTCAGCTGAAGTGGTAGACTATGGGTGTGCTGGAGGGTTGAAGTAAATATATTGACACTCTCTGGTTCAATGGTTGTCCAGGAACACAATGAGCTGTATGTTGCTACCCTAAACTCCAGGAAGCTGCCCAGCAAGAGCCCATCTGACAGCTTTCTAGGTGGAGGAAAACCCACCACTTCAAGAAATATCAGGAGGAGTACGGGTATCTAACACATCGAAAGTATTTACATTCAATTAAATGGTCTTGGTGGCTACAGTGTCCTTTTAGCAAGAGAGTGGGTATTTAAACTTTTCAGCCAAGCTATTACCAAACATCACCCACTAAAAAAAAATCAATAAGTTGTAGAACACCAATAACTGTAGTATCTTTTCTTCCACATTGTTCAATATCGTGCTTGCTTGGGCAGCCCTATAAAACACATAAAACAAAAGCTGTTCTAGTCCATTTCACTTATTCCATGTTTTGTCAGAAATTTGGAATGCAGTGATACATTCCATTTTATAGTAATAGACCCAAATTAACATTAAACCATTATACATTATAGTATAATAATGACACATAAGGGTCTATTAACTGGACGCTAAGGAGGAAAACCTGCACCTGCAGGTTTCTCCTTAGTGTCCCTGTTTGAACGTGATATTACGGTGCAGGCGCTAATCCAGCAGCCTACACCGTAACACGGCGCTAAGCCTCGGGATGCTCGAGGTAGTGCTAAGTGCTGCTGCGAGCATCCCCTTCATGGAGTCCATAGGACTCCATTGTGGCTTCACAAGATCCGTCAGGTTGGCGTAGTGATTCACAGAGGAAAACTGGGGGACTTTTTACCCCGGTCTCTCTCTGCTCCTGGCGGCAAGAAGTGGATCGAGCCGCCATTCTCGCTGCGGGATGAGAGGTGAGTATTTGGTTTTTGAGTCTTTTTTTCAACTGACGCGGACTGATTCAGCATAAGCGGAATCAGTTAGCACCAGGTCCTAGCTGTGGTTAACTTTTCAGTAACTGCAGCGGGACGGTAATTAGTATTTTGACTTTGTAATCCTAACACATGTTAAGCATAGGGTGCGCAAAGTACAATAATCTTGCGCTGAAAAGTGCAAGCTCCAAATCGCTAACAGATTTTTTAACCCGTTAGCGTTCGGAATGTAATGCGCTAGGGCTACCACAGCTAACGTTAAACGCTCACACAGCTGAGCGCTAATGTTAGCGTGATGTATGTAACAGGGCCCTATGTGTGGCTGCATAGTTTCTATGAACCTTTAAAATAATAGTGATAAAAGCAAAACAAAAATGAATAAGCCAAGTTGACCTTGTGAGCTTTGGAAACAGTTATCTTTTAAATATCATAGAATGTGAAAGGTGAGTCATGGTTTTAAATTAATCATTGATTCTCAACGCAACGTTAATAGAGCTCCGAACAAGTGTCAGTTTTTGAACAGATCTGACTTTATATCACAACATTTGTGGATTTTTCTTCTTTCTTTATGAATAACAGTGGTATCTGGAAGAAGGGCATTACAAAGGATTCCAGTGAGATTTTTGCAAATATTTTAGTCCATCTTTATCTAGCTTTCTGCGCACTGGCCTCATATTAACTCAAATACTAAAGAGCATGACGGCCCTTCATTAAAACAGTAATGACGCTTCCCTATTGAGCGCAACGTTAGCGGTTGGATGAGTAAGTGTTACCAACACGATAAGTGGCTTTAACGCATGCCCCCATATTACCTTCTTAACGCTAAGCACATAAAAAAATCACTTAGCGCATCGGTGATTGCGCTGGATTCTGCAAGCTTACAGTACTTTGTGCATCCTTTACTTAATGGGCAGCATTAAATTACTGCCGCTTAAACGGGGGACGCTAAGGTGGACAACCTGCACTTGCAGGTTTCCCGTTAGCGTCCCCGTTTTAGCACCATATTAAGGGCAGGCGCTGATTCAGCAATAATGAGTTAATAGCCAAGAATGAACCAAAGAACCAATAAGTGAGCCGTTACACATAACATTAACTTATTATTAAACTAGTCTGTCCAAGCTAGAAGCTTTTGTTGCGGCACATATGTCCATTCTGCTTACTGTACATTAAGGGACCACTCTAGGTACTGTGAGTGCCCTTAACCCTCTTGCTTCTCTGAGGGGGTCTTGGTGGGGTTGATTCATTCCTCTGAGTGCTGGGGATTTCTCCCACCCAGAAACTGAGTGGTGAGCTCAGGGTCCCAGTCTTCAGATCTTTGGGAACTAGCTCCCACCAGTGGCTCTCAAAGTGAGAGCAGTTGGATTGGCTGCCTCCTTACGGTCACGTGATATGCTGCAGCTTACAGGAAGCAGCAGCATGTCTCGCCCAACCAACACAGTGGCTGGAAAGAAGGTATTTCCCATTTAGTCCTGGAGTATCCCATTAATGCCTCCTATATGTTGTATACTTTGTATAGGAGCTGTTAATAACGGTATCAGTAAGTTGTTCCAAACAATGCTCTCTGTTCTCGGTTTGAGACAGAGTTCTGCTGAGAATACCAGCACTGTAATCCTGGTGTTAAGTAGGGATGAGCTGTTCGGTTCAATCGGTTCGGAGTTCGCATCAAACATCGCCCGTTCGCATGTTCGCGAACTACGAACATTTCCGCGTGTTCGCCCACAATGCACCACAATGGACCACAATGCACTTTTCCACTGGCCTGAAGCTTGTAATTGGCTACAGCCTTGCACCTGACCACAGGTCAGGTGCAAGACAGGTTCAAGACTATGCCTATCACGGCGAGGAGTCCTGATTGGGCAAATTTTGCCCAATCATGGGCTCACAGAGCTAAGTCCCGCAGCACACTATATAAGGTTTCACACAGCGCTTCAGCACGCGTTTGAGAGGAGATTTGAGAGGAGATTGTTGTTGTGTTAGTGTGTGTTCTCACTGCCAGTCTGCCACCAGCTACTGGGGGGGTCTCATTTCTACAAAATATCTGGGACTTGTTCTAATCTGTGTGTTCTCACTGACACCCAGTATTTTGGGGGTCAGTAATTACTACAAAATATTTGGGAATTGAGGTGATCTGTGTCTTGTCACTGCCACGCAGTATTTTGGGGGTCAGTAATTTCTACAAATTTTTGGAATTGAGGTGATCTGTGTCTTGTCACTGCCACGCAGTATTTTGGGGGTCAGCAATTGCTTCAAAATATTTAGGAATTGAGGTGATCTGTGTCTTGTCACTGCCGCGCAGTATTTTGGTGGTCAGTAATTTCTACAAAATATTTGTGAATTCAGGTGATCTGTGTCTTGTCACTGCCACGCAGTATTTTGGGGGTCAGTAATTTCTACAAAATATTTGGGAATTGAGGTGATTTGTGTCTTGTCACTGCCAGTGCCACACAGTATTTTGGGGGTCAGTATTTGCTACAAAAAATTTGGGAATTGAGGTGATCTGTGTCTTGTCACTGCCACGCAGTATTTTGGGGGCCAGTAATTTCTACAAAATATTTGTGAATTGTTCTAATCTGTGTCTTGTCACTGCCACCCACCAGGGGGTCTCACTGATTTATAGGAGGTTTCTGAGATTTGTAATCTGTGTCTTCTCACTGTCAGCTATCAGGGGGTCCCACATACTTATAGCAGATTTCTGCGACTTGTAATCTGTGTCTTGTCACTGTTGCCTGCTATCAGGGGGTCTCACTGACTTGTAGCAGATTTCTGCGAATTGTAATTTGTGTCTTGTCACTGCCATCCATCAGGGGATCTCACTGATTTATAGGAGGTTTCTGAGACTTGTAATCTGTGTCTTGTCACTGGCTGCCAGCTATCAGGGTGTCTCACTGAGTTATACCAGAGTTCTGGAAATCTTTAATCTTTATACCGGAGTTGAATCAGAGTTCTGTATATATTTAATCTATATATCACTCGCCATGTCAGAAAGACCAAAAAGGACAGGCAGACGCTCCCAGACACAGATAAGAGGGCAAACAGCCTCTGTGTCGGGAGGCTTTGTCTCTGGTCGTGGTGGACGTGGTGCATCCTCTGCAGGGGCACGCTTGTGCTTTCTAACTGGTGCTGGCCGTCTTAAGCAGCAGCAACATACAGAGGATTTGGTGGATTGGCTAACCAGGCCATCCTCCTCCTCCGAGTCCTCTGCCAGCCAGGCTTGTAGTGCTTTACAGTCCACCTCAGCTGCCAAAGCATCTAATGCAGCCTCCATGTCCACAGCTACTCCTGCCGTAGTGTCACTATCACACACGGAGGAGTCAGCTGAATTGTTTGACTATAATGACAGTGACATGCTGCTTGAGGATGCACAGCAAGTACAGTGCTCTGATTCAATCGCTGAGGTTGAGGAAGGGAGTATAATCAACCTAGAGGAAGGGGGTGCCAGTAATGACACACAAATAACTGGCACTCATGTTGCCCCAGCAGCTGCAGCATACTGCCAGGTTGGCTCCAGTGACGAGGAGATAGGGGGTGATGATGACAATGATGATGAGGTCACTGACTCCACCTGGGTGCCTGATCGAACAGAGGAATCAAGTGAGGAGGAGGAGGCACAACAAACACAAGGCACAACATCCTCTATGACCAACCAGCACTAGCCAGTCCAAGGCATCAGATGTCAGAGCTGCTCAGGTGCAGAGCGCTGTTGTCTCAAAGCACACATCCAGGAACTCTGCTGTCTGGGAGTTCTTTAAGAAATGTGCAGCAGACCCCACATTGCTATTTGTAATCTATGTCAGATGAGGGTCAAACGTGGGAAAGACACCGGATGCTTGGGTACAACGTGCTTGAGGCGACATATGACCACCTGACACGCATCCTGTTGGCGCAAAACTTTACGTAGGTCCTCCTCCTCCTCATCTGTCTCTACCCCCACTGTATGTCCTGCCATGTCATTGCCTCCTACAACCTCCACTGTCAGGGATGATGCAACAGCAATGGATGTACCAGGTCCTTCCTCACAATGTGACAGCATCCCATCAACAGTCAGATTACATTGCCGCAGCTGCTGCAGCGTAAGAAAAAATATAGTCTCAACCATCCCCAAGCACAGCGTCTAAATGCCAGCTTAGCAAACTTACTCGCATTGCAGCTGCTGCCTTTCCAGCTGGTGGACTCTGCTCCCTTCCGTGAATTTGCTGAATTTGCTGTACCACAGTGGCATGTTCCAAAACGCCATTACTTTTCACGGAAGGCCATTCCAGCACTATACCAGCACATGGAAGACAATGTTATTGAGTCATTGGGAAATGCAGTCAGCAGCAAGGTGCATGTGACTTTAGACACGTGGTCCAGCAAGCATGGACAGGGTCGTTACATTTCCTTCATGGCACACTGGGTAACTCTGATTGCAGCTGGGAGGGATCCGAGACGGGGCTCTGTGCTGGAGCTTGTTCATCCACCACGCCTCCAGAAAGCTGCTTGTATGAGGTCTGTCTGCTCCACACCACCTCTCCCTCTTCCTCCTCCTCCTACTCCTTCTGTGTCTCTGGCAAAGTGGCAGTTAAACCGACGTCTGACAGGGGCTACGCAATGGCTCAAGCAAAAAGATGCCATACTGTGCTTGAGCTGGTTTGTTTAGGGGACAGGAGCCACACTGGGCCAGAAATTCTGTCATCTCTGCAGGGGCAGGTGCAGAGATGTTAACACCATGCCAGCTTCAGCTGGGAATGGTCGTCTGTGATAATGGCAGCAACCTTCTCTACACCCTACGCCTGTGTAAGTTGACGCATGTACCATGCCTAGCACACGTCCTAAATCTGGTGGTACAGCGTTTCCTAACCAGGTACCCAGTGCTGGCAGAGCTTCTCAGCCAAGCCAGAAAAGTCTGCAGCCACTTCAGACGGTCATTCCCAGCAAGTGTTCGCCTGGCAGAATTTCAAAGAGAATTCCACCTTCCCACAAACCGTCTGATCTGTAACATGCCCACCAGGTGGAACTCGACATTAGCAATGCTGCAGCGTCTGCACAAGCAGCAGAGGGCCATCAAAGAGTACCTGTGTGAGTATGGCACAAGGACAGGTTCAGGTCAACTTGTTTCCCCCCCCCCGCAGTGGCTGATGATCAAGGATGCATGCACTGTACTGTCACCATTTGAGGAGGCAGCGAGGATGGTGAGCAGGGACAGTGCATGCATCAGTGACACAATTCCTTTAGTGTTCCTGCTGGAGCACACTCTGCGGGGAATTATAGATGTGGCTCTAGAGGCAGAGCAGCAGGAGGAAGAGGAGGCCTTCCCTAGCTCTGAAGGCCCCAGTCTTTCTGCAGACAGCATTCCAGTGGGTCCTCCTCAGATCAGACAGGAGGAGGATGAGGAGGAGGAATATTTGAGTAGTGGGGGCATTGAAGGTGGGGATTCCTCAAGGGAGGGTTTTGTGTGCCCAGAAACACAAGGACTAGTACATGGCTGGGAGGAGGAAGTGCACGATGGGGTCATCCTCCTCATGGAGCAGGAAGACTCGGAAGCTAGTGCCACCTCCAACCTACGCTGCATGGGCTCCCTTATTATGCCAAGCCTGCTAAAGAACCCCAGGATTCGTGCTATCAAGGAGAGGGATCATTACTGGTTGGCAACCCTTCTTGATCCACGATACAAGGGTAAATTTGCAGAGCTCATCCTGTCCGCACAGAGGAAGCACAGGATGAAAAAACTTGAAAACGCTCTAAAGCGACACTTGTGTAACACCTTTCCAGGCACTGGTAGGTTACCAAGTGATGACACAGGTGCTTCTGAGGCTGCGGATGATCAGAGGAATAGTGGTGAAGGCCAGGGCTGCTTGACTGATGCCTTTTTAAATTTTTTTAGTCCACGAAGCCAGGGACGTCAAATGTAGGCACCCATTGCCAGCGTCTTCACCATATGGTGCAGGACTACCTAGGGGCAAGGGCAGACCTGGATACCTTTCCAGCAGATGATCCACTGGCCTACTGGGTGTTGAGATTGGATCACTGGCCAGAACTTAGCCAATATGCTATGCAGCTACTAGGTTGCCCTTCATCTAGCGTGCTTTCTTAAAGGACGTTCAGTGCCGCTGGAGGTTTTGTCACAGACAAAAGAGTGCGTCTGTCCACCGACTCTGTAGACCGGCTGACATTTATAAAACTGAATCAGTGCTGGATCAGCAGCTATCAATCCCCTGATGCTGACGTAATGGAATAGATCGGGGATGTCTTCTGCATTCACAAAACCTCCAGCACTGAACTCTTCCACAATACCACAAAAGGGTTACGGTGTGAAGGCACTTGCTGCCATGAAAGGCACAATATTTGGCTGCACTGACGCCTGTGCCACACTTATATCATTTTTGAACCGCAGGGTCCAACCCTGCACTCTTCCACAATACCACAGAGGGGTTACTGTATGATGGCACTTGCTTGCCTGGCACCAAAAGCACAATATCTGGGTGCACTGATGCCTTTACCAGATTCATATATTTTCAAAATAGGACCGCATGGTCCACCCCTGCACTCTTCCACAATACCACAGAGGGGTTACTGTATGAATGCACTTGCTGGCCTGGCACCAAAAGCACAATATCTGGGTGCACTGACGCCTTTACCAGATTCATATCTTTTTAATATAGGACCGCATGGTCCACCCCTGCACTCTTCCACATAACCACAGAGGGGTTACTGTATGATGGCACTTGCTGGCCTGGCACCAAAAGCACAATATCTGGGTGCACTGACGCCTTTACCAGATTCATATCCTTTTAATATAGGACCCCATGGTCCACCCCTGCACTCTTCCACAATACTACAGAGGGGTTACTGTATGAATGCACTTGCTGGCCTGGCACCAAAAGCACAATATCTGGGTGCACTGACGCCTTTACCAGATTCATATCTTTTTAATATAGGACCGCATGGTCCATCCCTGCACTCTTCCACAATACCACAGAGGGGTTACTGTATGATGGCACTTGCTGGCCTGGCACCAAAAGCACAATATCTGGGTGCACTGACGCCTTTACCAGATTCATATCTTTTTAATATAGGACCGCATGGTCCACCCCTGCAATCTTCCACAATACCACAGAGGGGTTACTGTATGATGGCACTTGCTGGCCTGGCACCAAAAGCACAATATTTGGATGCACTGCCACTGACGCCTGTACCAGATTCATATCCTCAGAGGGGTTACTGTTGCCGATGCTAAAGGCCCAATTTTAAAGCACCTATTGTTACTTTCATCCAAAGCCTGCATAAGTTTCACCATAATTTAGCCAAAAAATCACTAAACTTTTTCTGTGCGTCCTAAAATGTCTTTTCATACAGGCTGCCGCCCCAAGCAGTTGTTTATGAATAGATTAAAGGAAAAGCATTTACCGTCATTTTAAACGTCATTTTTTTTGTTTTTAAATGTTTCTATACATCCTAGAAATCCGCCACTTCACGGGCAGGTTATGGGGACCTCCTAGGCACGATATTTGAAGGAATTGTTTGTTTTTATTTTTATTTTAACCCTTATTTCATGGAAAACTCACTGTTTTTTTTATAAACATTTTTTTTTTACTTTTTGTCCTTGTTTCCTGACCCCCAGGGCACTACCCGGACCCCCATACACCTTTTATGGCAAATATCTAGCATATATGCCCTCTTGGAGGGCACTCTAAAATCTAATTTTGAGTCCCATTGACTTGTATTGAGTTCGAGTTCGAATTCGAACTTTTGGATAGTTCGAGTTCGAATGCGAACCGAAGTCGGGGGTGTTCGGCTCATCGACTAGTGTTAAGTGACCCAACTCAAACCGCTAATACAGTAGCTCTGTTGGATTAGGATTATTAACAACCAGCCCCAAACGGATAACATCAATCACACAAATTTACTATTAGTGAGCCCTATGAAAGGCTTGGTGGTAATAGGGTCCGAAATGTATGTGCTGTCCAGACAAGGATGATCTAGCTACTCTGATATCAATACACCTTCTCATGAAATGGGCTGTTGCCCTGGCCTTTCCTTATGCGTCAGATGATTAATGTACAAAGTTTCAATATGACAAGGCTTCCAGAGATTATACGGTAGCAGGGCACATATTTATGCACAGTGTATATGACAGCTGGGTTAACATAATCTCTGCCTATTAAACCGAGCCTGTGTCTTGGCATCATGCAAATGGCTTCACATGGGCACTGATACCGAGCTGTCACTTTTCATCTACAGCTCATCAGGCCAAGAAACCAAGAGACAGAAGCGTGTGTTTCTGCAGAAGTTAAAAAAAAATATGAATAAAAATAAATTTTGTGCTTTGTTTTTCATTTGCAGTAAAAAGGAGAAAGAACCTCTAATAGTAAATTAACTACTGGGGAGGAATGACTTTTGTCTCTACTATGCTACAATGTACTATGAGCTGCGGCTATGCCAATCAACACATGTCAATATTTTCTACAAGATATTAACAGTAAGGGTTTGTTGGTGGTACCTAGTAATGATTTTTAAAGTGACTCTTTTAATAATAAACCCAGTCTGATAAAAGATGCATTTAAGTAATTGAAAGTATTTCTTTTCTCTCTACAAGGAGTTAATCCTTTTTATACAGTGCCCTCCAGCATACTGTAGACTTCACTTCCTCCACTTTAGATCACAGTATGGGAAGGGATTTTCTGCTGTGTTATTTAGGGGGAATACAGTTGATCTCAAGGTACAGATTGAAGGGATGAGAAGACAGAAAGCTCTACAGTAAGGAATAGAAATATTCAGCTATAAAGGTAAACAATTTCATTGGTTGACAGTTTATTAGGGTACAATTGAACACTACAAGAATATTTCTTTAAATGGCTTTCCCAGACCTCTAGTAATTCAACCTTCTATACCTAAAAAAACCTAAAAGAAATGCTAAGCAGTCCTGATTACAGACACCCACACATATGTAAATGATTTTACCATGCTGTGTTTTATATATTATACTGTCATTCAGCTATAAATATATATGGAATGTTACTTTTATAGAAGGTCATGATTATTTTTAGGGAGAATTTATGTATTCAAAGTTAGGTGATCCCAACGATATGTTCGGCAATATTTATCAGCTTAAGCTGCACATTGCATTTAAGGTTTTTATGAATTGATCATAACCCATATATATGTGTGTGACAAGAGTCACTTTGAACTTGGCACTACTGTTGGGGGATGTGGGACTGTGGGTTCTGGGGCGTCTGATACATTATTTTGTTCCTCAGCCCTCTCCTATGTCTAAGTCACCCTGAGCATATAAGGGTACAGGGTGTATGCGTTACGTGTGAATATTGTTATTGTTAATATCATTACTGTCTGTGTTTATATGTTACGGTTATTTCTAATATCATTACTGTGGGTGTCACTGCAGACTTTAAAGCCCCCCCCTCGTATAGCGTATGTTTTAGATCTGTGACAGGTGTGAGTGGTCTGATTGGCAAACATGGCCTCTTTATCAGATTGTCCTATGTTTGTGCTATATGTCATTTACTCTATTCATGCCCACCTTGTGAATGCTGTCTGCCCTATTGTTTCGTGCCCGGAGAGATTAAAATGGGGTATGGCTAGGCATTGGCTCACTTGAAGAGGAGGGAGGGTGCCAGGGTGTCATTTTCCTTTTGTCTTAAGGTCCATCCTTTTGGATGATATGTTTCATCCTACAAGGAGCTCCGGGTATTGACTGGGTGGGTTTGGGCCAGAATTAGTACTCCTTTGAGATACTGGCGGCATGTGGAAACCCATCCTGGGTAGATCCCCATGTCGTAATATAAATGTACAGTTGTGTTCAAAATTATTCAACCCCCAATGCTGTAAAGGGTTTTAGGGAATTTAGTGTACATTTGTAATTGTATTCAGAATGAAATCCTACAAGGACTTTTTAAAGAACCATATGCAACTAAAATGACATCAATTGGTTTTGTAATACAGTAGTAAATGTTTCTTTTGTGAATTCTTCATTGACACAATTATTCAACCCCTTAAAGACTACCACTCTGAAGAACAGAGGTTCATTCAAGTGTTTTCAATCAGGTATTGAAAACACCTGTGGATGTCACGGAGCAGCAATAAAGCATAATAAGCACCAATTAGGCAGCTTTAAAATGACTGTGATACTCAGCTCCTTCTAGACATTTACTGGTGTGGTTACAAACATGGTGAAGTCAAGAGAATGGTCCAGGAAGACAAGAGAAGAGGTGATTACTCTTCACAGGAAGGGCAATGGCTATAAGAAGATTACAAAGATGTTAAACATACCAAGAGAGACCATAGGAAGCATCATTTGCAAATTCAAGGCAAAGGGCACTGTTGAAACGCTACCTGGTCGTGGCAGAAAGAAGATGCTGACTTCGACTGCTGTGCGCTACCTGAAGCGTAGAGTGGAGAAAAGTCCCCGTGTGACTGCTGAGGAACTGAGAAAAGATTTGTCAGATGTGGGTACTGAAGTTTCAGCTCAGACAATACGGCGCACACTGCGTAATGAAGGCCTCCATGCCAGAACTCCCAGGCGCACCCCCTTGCTGTCTCAAAAGAATAAGAAGAGTCGACTGCAGTATGCCAAAAATCATGTGGACAAACACAGAAGTTTTGGGATAGTGTTCTGTGGACTCATGAAACAAAATTAGAACTGTTTGGGCCCATGGATCAACGCTATGTTTGGAGGAGGAAGAACAAGGCCTATGAAGAAAAGAACACCTTGCCTACTGTGAAGCATGGCGGGGGGTCAATCATGCTTTGGGGCTGTTTTGCTTCTGCAGGTACAGGGAAGCTTCAGCGTGTGCAAGGTACCATGAATTCTTTCAGTACCAGGAGATATTGGATGACAATGTGATGCAGTCCGTCACAAACCTGAGGCTTGGGAGACGTTGGACCTTTCAACAGGACAATGATCCCAAGCATACCTCCAAGTCCACTAGAGCATGGTTGCAGATTAAAGGCTGGAACATTTTGGAGTGGCCATCGCAGTCACCTGACTTAAATCCGATTGAGAACCTCTGGTGGGACTTAAAGAAAGCAGTTGCAGTGAGCAAGCCTAAGAATGTGACTGAACTGGAGGCTTTTGCCCATGACGAATGGGCGAAGATACCCGTAGATCGCTGAAAGACACTTGTGTCAAGCTATGCTTCACGTTTAAAAGCTGTTATAACTGTAAAAGGATGTTGTACTAAGTACTAAGATTGAATGTCACTTGGGGGTTGAATAAAACTGATAATGATGTGAGCACAGAAAAGACATTTGTGGTTATTTCATTATAAATGTTATGTTATATTTGTCTGACCTACACGTGCCTCTTTGATTTAATTGTAAGCAAGATGACTGAATGATCAAAATCAATGTCAAATTGGCCAAAACACTCAATTTCAGTGGGGGTTGAATAATTTTGAACACAACTGTATATATACATATATATATATATATATATATATATATATATATATATATCTCAATTGCATAATTACTTAAAACTAACCTCTTGCCCCATGCCAACGGAGAGTGTCCGATCCTCTACCTGCTCTTTCCGTGTATAGAAGAACACAACAACAAATAATTCCCAAATGTCCTGCTATAAAGCACAATCCTGTGAAATCGTGTACACACAACTCTACGCAGGACTCATACAACTTTCCATTTAGTCCGATGGAACAGCAATGGTGATTGTGTGCCAATCTCTGGCCTAAGATGTTCAATGTTGTTCATTTCACAAATATTTGAAGCATGTGGACTTTTCTAGTAAATTCTTTCTTTTCTTGACAAAAGCATAACCTTGCAGCTGTAAGATTATATTGTTCATGCTCATTACAGCATACTTTCTGTATATTCCTCGAGGTGAAAACACTTTAGTAAACTAACTATTTTATTTTTCTCATGAGAGCATGGTGAATGACACAATAGACCAGTGGTTCCCATCTGCGGTCCTCGAGGACCCCTAACAGGTCAGGTTTTCCAGATATCTAAAGCACAGCACAGGTGATAGGATTTGCTGCTCATTGATTGCAGGATTCAGTGGCGGGTGGGCTTTAAAGCCGCAGGGGTTACATGTATGCCCCGCTCATTTCAATGGGCCGCCTCGGCCCCTCCCCGCAGCCGTTGCACGCAGCGCATCATTGACTGCAGAGAGACGGCCTGAACTCTGGCCATCTCCTTGCAGCCAATGACGCGTGTCACGTGTCGGCTGCAGGACAGGCCGAAATCAGCAGTTTCACGGCGGCACCTGTCAGCGAGACGTACCTGTATGTCTCGCCGGCGTTAACCCACCTTGCTTCTTAATGATTTCCTTTTTTATATGAATACTTGTATAATGCAATATAAATGGACTTTATGCAAATATAAATACCCAACAGACTTACAAATGATTGATTTTTAATTCTCGGTATCGATACGCCATTTGTTTCAGATGCACTAGTTGATTCATAAACAATTTTGCTTTCTAATTGTCTTCAGTTGTGGAAAAAACTGCAGACCCTCACCCAACTAATACTTTGTCGAAGCAACGTTTGTATTTGTTACAGCAGCAAATCTTTTTGAACAAATCTAGGGCACTCTTCCATAGTGAACGCTAACGTTAACATTCGGATGTATAAGCGTTAATGCTAGGATGAGTGACTTTTACGCATGCCTCCCATATTACATCCCTGACGCTAAACCCATGAAAAATCACTTAGCGCATCGAGGTTGTGCAAGCTTGCTCAAGCTTACTGTACTTTGCACATCCTATACTTAACATGGGGAGCGCAAACAATGTTTAACCAGTTGATAAGTAAAGTATTGCAAAGTGCTGGCGC
Organism: Leptobrachium leishanense; assembly: GCA_009667805.1. Classification (NCBI taxonomy): domain Eukaryota; kingdom Metazoa; phylum Chordata; class Amphibia; order Anura; family Megophryidae; genus Leptobrachium; species Leptobrachium leishanense. The sequence goes on along the minus strand of CM019064.1, from coordinate 135,749,505 downwards.
TAATTACTGTCAGGATGCGATGTTGAAAATGTTAGCTACACCTCAAATCAGGTGCAAACTTCAAAATCAACAAACTTGGCCAAGCACAAAAAAACTCAGCCTATAAGAAGGAATGCAGCACATGTTCTATTGGCCCCATACCAAAGTTATTATATAAAGGATGTAGTCAGGCATGTCAAAATTATTGCTGCTGCTTTCTTGCTTGTCCTGCGTTACATACGAAGATACCGTGACCAATGCCCGCATGCATTAGAGAGGGCATGTCTAGTCCCACGGGCACTTCGTGTCCTAAGGACTAGGGATGAGCCGAAAACCCCTGTGTTCAGTTTGCTTTTGAACTCGAACAATTTCAAAAGTTCGAGTTCGGACGCGAATCGGATCCGAACTCAATGCAAGTCAATGGGACTCGAACGTTCGATTTTTAGAGTGCCCTGCAAGAGGGCATATATGCAACATATTTGCCATAAAAGGTGTATGGGGGTCTGGTTAGTGCCCTGGGGACAGGAAACAAGGAAAAGAAGTTTAAAAAGAGACGTTTTTAAAGGAACAGTGATTTTTCCATGAAATAAAGGTTAAGAATAAACACGTAAAATTACTTCAAATATCGTGCCTAGGAGGTCCCCATAACCTGCCCGTGAAGTGGCGGATTTGTCCGATGTATAGAAACATTTAAAAAGAAAAAAATGAAATTTCAAATGACGGTAAATGGTTTTCCTTTAATCTATTCATAAACAACTGCTTGGGGCGGCAGCCTGTAGGAAAAGAGGAGACGTTTTAGGACACGCAGAACAAGTTTAGTGATTTTTTGGGCTAAATTATGGTGAAACTTATGCAGGCTTTGGATGAAAGTAACAACAGGTGCATTAAAATTGGACCTTTGGTGCCAGCTAGTGCCTTCACACCGTAACCCCTCTGAGGTTTTGTGGAAGAGTGCAGGGGTGGACTTTGCATTCAAATATTAAAATGATTGGAATCTGGTACACGCGTCAGTGGCAGTGCACCCAAATATTACTGCGCTATAGTGTATGGCAGGATGGAAGCGCACCAGCAGCAACAAGCAGCGAATATACTAGACAGGGGCGCAGAGCGAGAGTAGTTGTTATAACAAAACCGGGTCAACAATGTTTAGGCACTAGTACTGCGCTACTGTATATGGTGAGAATTGGCGCACACCAGTAGCAACAGGAGGCAAACAGAACAGGCAGGGAGTAAACAGAGAGAATAGTCAAATGGCAGGCAAAGCCGGCAACAGATCAGGTCCTCAGAACAAGCAGGGTCAGTAACAAGTATACAAACTGATTCGGTAAGCTAACGATGCGGGAATGAAACTCCATGGCAAGCTGTACAGCGCGCTTCTGATTTAAAGGTCCCGACGGCTCTGCGTCATCACGCCACACCCTGCCCCCGCTCACTCACAGCTGCGCCGGGTGCCGCCGGAGCTCCTGGCATTCGGCGAGCTGGCAGCACCATGCGCCCAGGGCCCCCCGATCACCACCCTGGATGTCACAATATTATAATCCAAATGCAAACGGGTTAAGTAACCAAATTTGTAAGAAGAATAATTAATGCAGCATATGATTCCGCACACTGCCGCGCAGCACCTCTACAGTATAATAATGCAGCATATGAATCCTCACACTGCCGGGCAGCACCTCTACAGTCTGATGCTAGCTTTAACGAGAAGATATGCTATTAGGAATCAGGTGAGTATTAGAAAGAAAAAAATATATATATTTTATGTTCCAGGGGACATTTAAAGATGTCCTCGGATTTTATTTTTTTTAAAAATGTGTCGCCTTACCTTAGCCTGGTGGTCAGTGGGGGCTCCCTGGATCCTGGTTGTGGGGGGGGGTCTGTCATGGCTCCCTCCCTGCGCCACCAGTCTCTGCCACATGCACACGGCTGGCACAGTTGCAGCTCTGTCATCCTGCGGCCGCATGCTCCTCAAGGGGTCCTTGGGAGAACCCGGTGGACTGCCCTCTACAGTGCCTGATTAGAGGGCCTCGTCTGCCTGATGTTTTAGCAACAAGAATGTTTTATCCCATAGGCTTCAATGTTAAAAATATTCTTGTTTTAATTCAATATCTAATAAACCATTGCTTATAATATTCTGCAGTAAAGAGTCTCTTTACTTTTAGATTTTTTTGGATTTTCTAAGCATTTCTTTAAAAACGTCCCAAAAAGTTCGATGTTCGAGAACTTTCAAAGGGCCAATGTTCAAATCGAACTCATGTTCGGATCGAACAGGCAGCCCATCCCTACTAAGGACTAGGCTCACGTTGGAGAATATGAGTGAGCACAGTGTCGCCTTGGGTACACACTGAACCGGGACCAGATCTGCAGGCTCTACAAGTAGCTGCAGTTCCATTTGGAGTCGGGTCTGGCTCACGCTTACCTGTGCCAGGGATGACCAAGCTGCTGCGCTGTTTAAGGTTCCTAAGGTTGCAACTGGGACCTTTCAGAACCCCCTGTCCGAGCTAGGTGGTGTCAGCCAGAGCACCTTCTCCAAGATGTTGCACCGCTTCCTCATAGATATACGTGACAAATGCCACCACTATATTGGATACCCTACCACCCCTCACGGATGGCGTAATGTGATGCAGGGGCTTTTTGCTATTGGATGGTTTCTCAATGTTCTGGGGCAATCGATTGCACCCACATAGAGATCTGTGCGCCCTGGAAGGATCCTGCATTTTATATCAATCGTAAGCACTTTCATTCCATCAACATGCAAATGATTTGTAATGCCAATAGGCGCATCATGTATCTGTTTGCAGCATTTTCGGGTAGTGCCCATGACTCATAAATTCTGTAGAACTCCTTGGTGCCACGTGACTTCCAGGACAGGATGTTCCCAGAAGGATGGCTTCTTGGTGGGTATACATATCATTTAACACAAATGTCCTAATTGTAAAGTATTAGCTAATCTAACAGAATATTATTGTGTGTTATGTACCATCTATTAGGTGATTCAGGATACCCTCTCAAGCCATGGTTGATGACCCCATTATGAGGCCTGAAGAACTGGATAAGGAGACCTACAATGCTACACACCAGAGGTCCAGAAGTGTGATAGAGAGGACCTTTGATTTCCTTAAATTGAGATTCCGCTGTTTGGATAGGTCTGGTGGTGTCCTACAGTACCAGCTTCTGAAAGCCGCCTTGAATGTATTAGCATGTGCACAACATTGTTGCATCATAAGCTCCATACTTGCTGGCAGTGTGGGAAATGAGAAGCGGGATCATCAGCTGACATTCAAGTAAGGGTGGGACCCTCCTTACTAAGGTGGTCCAAGGCTTTCATACTGAGCCACTCAATCGGGAGGCTCAGAACCACGTGAGTAGATCGACCTACAATCACTGCACTTATCACCCAATTTGCCCTGGTATTGCGCCATTCTCTCTTTTAATTTATTTTAGGTTTAAGAAGCCCTTCCAGAATGACAACAGATTGATGGGAGGAGCCCCCCAGAGAGGCTTAAAGGCATATAACATGAGCCTATAGGCTCTGAGTTTGTGAGTGAGATACTTACTATTCTGCTTACAATTTAACCTCTTTTTTGTACCAAACATACTATGCTATGAGAGTCTTTTTTGCTTTTACTTTCCAGAGTATTCCACAGAAACGAAAATAATCAGAAATTTCTGAGATATAGGAGAGATTGTCAAGTTCTTGCTTTTCTGCGCTCCCTTAACAAACAAAGTTTGTACTCTTTGCTTATTTTTGGTGTGAGACACACTGGTGGTGAGCCGCAATATTGTATAAACTATAGTAGATAATCTCACACATTTACATTATCTGTTTAGCGCCGTACGCACTTTACACTGAAAAGTGTTCTTATTATGTGCACAACATTGCTCAAGATGATGAAACTGTCTTAGACTTGGAGCCTGCCCTTGATGTGGCCCCTGACGAGGTCTCACTACTGCCAGCTAATGATGCAGAGGACATGGGCAGAGATGTCAAGCAGCACATCGTCTAGCAATATTTCACAGGTAAGGTGCACAAACACATATATCGGTCATTCTGAAGGGCAATGCATGTAAAATGCCACCCTACGCCATGTACAATCAATAAGCTGCAGGAAAGGAATCACAAGTGACATGTCCTCTTGATTCCCTAACTGCAGCACACGGATTAGACATGTTGCAGGCAGCACTTTTACATGTGCTACAGCCTGCGTGAAATGGGGATATATGTCCAGAACAACATGGCCCATGAGGCACAATTAACTACATAGAGAAATGTACCTTGGCACAACAGTGAAAAGATCTCTCTGAGGGATAAAGGTAAGTTTGTGCTGCTCATGGAAGCAGTCTGCATGAAGGATGCTTGCACAGCACAAACTTCACACCAAAATTGCATTTAGAATTTAAATCATATTTTGCTTTAAAAATGCACCATACATAGCACTTTTAGACCCAGTTCAGGACATAGCACCTCAATCAAGATGGACATGCACATATTGATCTAATGTGTCTGTCAGCTGTTTGTGTATCTCCTGGTGAGCAATGGATATGTATGACATAGATACAATAACACTTTCATCATGTGTTCCGTATAACTGCCATTAGACACCCCCGTCAGGATAATCAATTATAAGACAAGTCCAGGGGATAATTTAGCCATGCACGCCCACATAGGCTATTCCATTATTGCCTTGAATACACGCAGGTCTTTATTGTGATTAATTTGAACGTGCAGTCATAGATGTGCGACTAATGTGTGTTTTACATGTCGCCATTACCCTGTGAGTACACTTGCGCATTGCTCTAACTATGAAATGCTACCCAAATGTTCACCATCATGAGGTCTGGCTCTGTCAAACTGTACCTATGCTATGACAGTGACACATTACAGAGACATGTTATTCATACAACACAATTTTATTAAAGAGATAGATCAGTCTTTTATTACTTCAAGGATGTCAATGTTGCAGGTAGAAAAAAGATTATGTTACACATGTCAATGTGACATATAAACAGAATAACTTGCAACAAGGTATGCTGGCAACAAGTGGAAATAGGCAGCACACAAGCAAGGAACTGTAGCACAAGACAACTGTGACAGTATGTATGGATTCTAGCCATTACCTTCATCTCACTGAATGCACTTTTATTTTGCAGATGGGGACACACAATATGATTGATTCGTCACTTCAAGGACTATAGAAACAATTTAACATTACTTTTTACTTGTTACTGCACATGTGTTAAATAACATGACAGTTGTGAATAGTAAAACATTTCCTATGAGGAAAATAAATTATTTGTAAAACACCATCACCTGTCTTTGTAATTGTTGTAATACAGTGGGACTTAATTATATGTGTTTTAATGAGTCTGGAAACATGATATGTCAGCATTAGGATCTATTGAGTGGAAACAGTAGACCACGATGCCGGAGATGATGTACATCTTAGTTGCAGGAAAATAATTGTCATACTATTATGTGTGTTTCAAGCTGGAATCCACAGGGATGGAAAATGGCGCTAACATAGGAAAATATTAGGGGTCATAATGTGGATAACCCCACATGCCAAATGTAGCGCAATATATGCCAGACATATAATAGAAGATTTACGTGCATTATAGAATGTGTAAGTTGCATTAGTCATGCCATAATGGGACATATTGTACATTTGAGTATGATGTGGCATACGACAGTATTTGATGTGTATGAATACTTTCCAATTGTTTCATTGGTCTCGCAACATGTTGTACAGTTGTGGGACAGAATTCTAAGCAAACATGAATAGGAACACAGTCGTAAAGTAATGTTAAAGGCAAACCTCAGGAGGACTAGTCTAAAAATGGGATAAATAAAAATGTAAGAGGCATTGAAGTAAGTGGGGAAAAACAATATGCTACATAGATATGTATGTATTCAGAAACACATTCAATAGAACATTAGGAATCAGAAATAAACCAATAAGGAAAAAAAATAAAAATAACATTACCTATATAAACATGAAGAAAAAAAGAATTTCACTTGCTCCTATGCCTCTTGGATCTGAGATGTATACAACCTCTGGAGGAGGTGGCAGAGGCATTAGGAAGGTATTTAGGGGGGCATGCGTTAAAGTCTCTTATCCTGACGTTAGCGCTTACACATTAATGTTAGAGTTCTGTATGTAATCTATCCCATTATATTCTATGGGTTGTAAAATTTACAATAGCTCTAGTTAAGTTCACACTAACCTTTGAATAAGACCCTATGTTTTTTTAGAAAACAAAGTTCATCTGGTTTATTTTATTTGCATTAACAGGTGAGCTGCTCTACCATAGATGAATCCTAGTATACTATCACTATTTACCTTAACACCACATAATCACCTAAGGTCCACTTTCCAGTACGCCCACCTGCCACCTCTATACTGTATATTAAAAGGGATAATGTAGGTATTGTGACCTACGGATTGCAGGGGATTCGTTTTACCCAAATCTGAAATCAGTGATTGTTGATCTCAGGTTCCTAGATATCTGGACTCTCAGGACTCTTTGTTAGGCAGTAGTGCCTCTCAGTGTGCTCGGCATTGGCCACTTGCTTGAGCATCTAGCCTTCCTGTGGTAAAATAAGTGCTGTAGCTTACAGGAAACCAGCAACTTGCCACACCCAGCAAATGCCTTGGGAGCCCGGTGTTGGAGTTAAGGTAGGTTTTTAAATAATCTAAAGGTTTAAAACCGGAGATGTGCACAAAAGGGTCAGGAGGGGTCAATATTAAAAACCTCTGATTCCTCCCTCCTCCAGTTTTAACCTATGTGTGTCCCATTAGTAATAGTAAGTGTGCACAACAGGCTGTGCCTGCCCGATGAATTGTTTCTGCCAACAACCTTTACGCTCCCCATCAACACCTTTGAACCTTTGGGTTATGATGAAAACATGAAAATTTACTGTTTGTAATTATCACAGTTTGTAAGTAATCCATAACACACACCTGTGTTAATGATAATCATTAGACATGTGCATTAGTTTTAGTACTAAAACGATTTAGTCCGAATTTTGGGATAATTTAGTTTTAGTATGACTCGAGATACGAAACTGCTCAGTACAAAAAACGAAAGAAACTAAAATAAAATGCACTACATTTTAGTTTCAGTCCTTTTTGTGACATACATTGATGAGTGAAGGAGACCAGCAATGAAGAGCGCAACATCGCAAAGCTACAGAAAAGGTTTGTATGTGTAATCCTTCCCGACCCCTACCCGAAAATCTGACAGTGATAGAGCTCCAGAAGACTCACTCGCAGCACAGACAGCCAGCACAGGAGAGGAAACCTTTACTTAACCCTTGCTTGTCTATGAGGCAGACAAGATGATAAAAGCAGCTGGAGAAGGAAAACATTCAAATAAGTCACACTGAAAGCTAATGACAGAGGAGGGCTGGATAGTAAAAACCTCTTTTTAACAAGCAGCACTGGGAGAAGAGAGGGACTTTATAAAACGTGTGTTATCTCCCCTCCCGCTCTGCATAATAGGGGCTTAGGTCTGATACATTTTATATTATCCAGGAGCACTTTCCCCCTTCCCTCAACTATAATACGCGTTTTATATAAAGTCCCTCTCCTCTCCCAGTGCTGCTTGTTATAAAGGTTTCTTTTTAAGTCTGATACATTTAGTATCCAGCTCTCACAGTTACTCTGTCATTATGAGCTTTCAGTGTGATTTATTTGAATGTTTTCCCTGGATTTAAAGTGCTTTATTTTATTATAAAAATTTATTTGCACCAGTCATCTCTTCTCTGAGCTTTCAGACTGATTTACGTGAATATTTTCCCTCTCCCCTGCTTTTATATTCCTGTGTCTCCCCCACAGAGATACAAGTATAAGTAAAAGTTCCCTCTCCTGTGCTGGATAAGCATTGCATTCCGAAGTTTTGCACCCTCCACATGTCAATGCAGTAGGATGTTCTATAAAGAGAGGGGCATTAATTAATGCAGGAGGATGTTCTATACATTATACAGAGAGGGGTATTAATGCAGGAGGATGCTATATACATTATACAGAGAAAGGTATAAATTGAGGAGGATGTTCTATACAGAGTGGGACATTAATTAATTCAGGAGAATGTTCTATACATTATACAGACAGAGAGGGGTATTAATTAATGCAGGTGGATGTTGTATACATTATACAGAGAGGGGTATTAATTAATGCAGGATGATGTTATCTACATTATACAGAGAGGGGTATTAATTAATGCAGGAGGATGTTCTATACATTATACAGAGAGGAGCCTTTTTTTAGCCCTTTAAATCCAGTGGCTGTGAGCGCTGAGATCGGTTGCTTGTTATATTATCTCTCAGTACAATGTATCAGGCTCAGCTGTTACAGTAACTGACTGTAACAGCGCTCAGAGTTTCAGTAAAACAAGGAAATAATATTGTTCTAACGTTTTATATATAAAAATATTATTTACTAGTTTTACTGAAACTCTGAGCGCTGTGATGAGCAGCAGTCAGTTACTGTAACAGCTTTGCCTGGCACATTGTGCTGAGAGTGAGAGATACTGTAACAAGCAGCGATCTCAGCCCTCTGAGGAGCCACTACAATAGTAATTGTATCCACTGGTTTTCGGATGAATGAAATTAGTTTTCATACTAAAGAACTGAAAACGAATTTCTTTAGCAACTAAATAAATTGCATTTTAGGACTAATCCATTAGTTCAAAACGAAATTTTGTGCTGTGCACATGTCTAATAATCATGTTATAATTATTACATAATTAATTTCGTTCCTCTGTCCAGTCATCTTGCGGTTTCCAATTAAGTCATGGAAAATCACTGTGGCCTTACAGATTTGGTACTCACTTCACTGACCTTGACTGAGAGGACATCCAGGATTTGGACTTTTGGTTACATAAAGATCTTTATATTAACCCTCAGAGCTCTTGTACCAGATCCAGTCTTTTGGATTGTGCTTTCAATGTCCTGGGAACTGTTTTATATAAGAAATTAATTTCTGTTGACTTACAGAAAATAATGGTTTAACAGTTCATAAACTTCAGACTAAGCCCAATTTAACCTTTCTGACATCGATTTTGCCTCCTTCTTAAAGGGATTAGCATACATAATATTATTCAGCTTCAGGCATTGTCTTTTTTAATTAAAGCTTTTGAGCATGATGAGAAGAGTCGGAGAGGCTTACGTTTGAGTCATCGGGATCCTGTCAGGTTTAGGCCAGAAACAGATATATATTTCATTTCCCTGGGAAGTTTGAGTTCACACAGAGTTTGCATGCTGTGTTTACCAAAATACGTTAATCGGATAACCAACGCAATATCATATTATTGGACAAAAAATAAAGAATGATGTATTTTTTAATATAGACTAGAGAACAAGGGTACACAGCGATATTGCTAGTAGCAGCTAATCCTAAGAAAAATATTTGTAGAATGATTGTATATATAGAAAATGGAAAATGGTGGCTTAATATTCTTAGGAAAGAGATGAGAAATAGCACTCAGCTTTGAATTAATTAAGTCAGAAGTGCCATGGAGACTGAGGAGGCTCAAGCCCCATACAGCATCAAATGAAGAAGAATGGACCAAGAAATTTGGTTGGGCTAAATAGGAGCTTTATTTCAGCGGTATCACCACAACATTTTGACACTAGCACAAGTCTGGAGAAACTGAGGGAAAGGGATTTTTCTTTTATTATTATTATTATACTTTATTTATAAAGCGCCATCATATTCCGCAGGGCTGAACAATGGGTATGATATAGACAGGGTTACAATACATTGAACAACATTTTAGAAACTGATACATGAGGAAACGAGGGCCCTATTCCCATGGGAACTCACAATCTAGAAGGGTTGGGGTGGAAACAAGAGGAGAGGACTGCAATGTGAGGGTGATGGACTGCAAGGTGAGAGTGATGGACTGGTTGAGGCAGTGAAGTGTATTAGTGAGTTGGGTGGGAGACTTCCCTGTCCTGTATAGGAATGTCTTACACGAGATGGACAGATGTAGATAGTGGAGGGGTTGGTGGTACAGAGGCAGGAGTTCCATTTTAGGATGAATGCAGAGTAAGGCTAGGGTCAAACGAAAGCATTTTTACACGCGAACGTAAAAAAGTGCGTCCGAACGCATTGACGTATTTTTTCACGGAATACGCGAAAACGGTCATACGATGCGCATTTTTGTGCGTGATTTTTTACGGATCCAAACCAGGAAACTTTGGGTGTCTGGACGTTATGTTGGCCGGACACGAGCAGGGTCTGACGTCTCCAAATCACACACACACACCGCTAGCGGACGCAGCGCACTCTGTACGTCAGTACTAGCGGTTCTGCGTTCTCGAAAAAATGCATTCATTTTCCACTTGCGTTGCACAGCTGGACTTTCGTGCGACCGTACTTCGTATATTGGCCGTCATTGCCCATCATTTGCTGCTAGTGCAGCCGTAATTAAGTGCGCCAGAACGCACGTTAAAAGTGCGCTGGTCTGACCCCAGCCTAAAAGAGACAGGGAGCGCATTGTGCAGCAGTGTGTGGACCTTGCACTTCCCTAATTCCAGCAGAGGGGAGGGGGAGCTGGTGGCCAGAAAAACACTGCAGAGCTTGCATGGGAGAGGCCAGAAGCCTGGGATTAGTAAGAGTAATTAGAGAGAAGTGGAGACAGCAGGAAAGAATGCCTGAAATTAGAGGCCGGTCCTTGGTGGGGGGGTGGATGGGGGGGTGGATGGGGAGGGAGGGTGGGACTGATCAGTGTTGAAATGAAATTTGGTCTGTTTGTTTCTGTGTGAAAAGGAAATTAGTTCAGGTTAGTGTCTAGGTGTGAGAGGCCTTTGTAATGGGGGGAGGGGCACTAGTGAAAGACTAGCTACATATTCTATCTGAAAATGCAGGAATTTAGAGGATAATCAGACAGAAATTAATAAATGCAGACACAAAATACAATTGCGATGATAGACTATTGCAGAATGTGATGATGGCCATCGTGTTAAGATCTGGATACCTGGGCTGTGAGTGCAGAGATGTTCCTTGCAGGCTGATCAGTGTTGAAATGAAATTTGGTCTGTTTGTTTCTGGGCTGTGAGTGCAGAGATGTTCCTTGCAGGCTGATCAGTGTTGAAATGAAATTTGGTCTGTTTGTTTCTGGGCTGTGAGTGCAGAGATGTTCCTTGCAGGCTTTATCAGTGTTGAAATTAAATTTGGTCTGTTTGTTTCTGGGCTGTGAGTGCAGAGATGTTCCTTGCAGGCTGATCAGTGTTGAAATGAAATTTGGTCTGTTTGTTTCTGGGCTGTGAGTGCAGAGATGTTCCTTGCAGGCTGATCAGTGTTGAAATTAAATTTGGTCTGTTTGTTTCTGGGCTGTGAGTGCAGAGATGTTCCTTGCAGGCTGATCAGTGTTGAAATGTAATTTAGTTTGTTTGTTTCTGGGCTGTGAGTGCAGAGATGTTCCTTGCAGGCTGATCAGTGTTGAAATGAAATGTGGTCTGTTTGTTTCTGGGCTGTGAGTGCAGAGATGTTCCTTGCAGGCTGATCAGTGTTGAAATTAAATTTGGTCTGCTTGTTTCTGGGCTGTGAGTGCAGAGATGTTCCTTGCAGGCTGATCAGTGTTGAAATGCTTTTCTTTCATTAAGTTCCTCCCTCAAACTAGCTGTCTCCTTTCAATCTGACCCCGAACCCTTTACTCCTATGCCTATGCAAGAATACACTCCTTTGTACAAATCTTGAGATCTTGCTTTAACCTCTTAGTGACCGACTTGGGGCCCTATCACCTCCTTAACGCTAGCGCTCACATAAGTGAGCGTTAGCTCTAGGTTAAATGAGATTAACGCATGCAGCCCATATCACATTCCGAACGCTAATGGGTTAAAAGACCCGTTCGCGCATCGGTGATAGCAGTTTATACTGCGAGCTTACTGTAATGTTTTGGTTTTGTGCTGCTGAGGTGCTTGTACCAATGACGCTTGGATGCACAATTCAGGATAAGCGTGGTGCTGGTTTTATTATAATACAGTAGAGCTGCTGAATGACCTATGAAAATAGACAGTGCAAAAATCACCAGACAATATGAACACTGGCATATGATTGGTTAGAATATGCAAATGCAAATATTACATCTCCCTTGTTATAAAAAATATATATGCAACATGTGAAAATCTCAAAAAACTAAATGTTAAAATATGAGTCCATCATGCTAGTAGCTGTCCATGTAAACCCCTGCATGGTCACAGGTCCAGGATGTCTCTTAGCTTTAACTGCTGTTCATACCTGGTTCTGTAGGGAGATGTGGATGAGTATGAGCAGTGAAGGAGAAGGGTGGATGGTTCATCGCTGTAGTCCGGTAGACTCGTAATGTCCTCAGATGGTGCGCAGTGCAATGTTGGCGTATCTGGGCTGATGTTCTCTGGTATGGAGTCTGCATTTTCGTTGGTATCATGTGACTCTCCTGTGTCTAAGAGGTGGCGCCTGTTGCGATGATATTCTAGCCCATCACTGGTGCGCACATGGTAGGATCTGTTGTTATTAGCTGCTTTTGTGATGACTGTTGGGCGCCACTGACCATGTTCCTGTACGCAAACTGCCTGCCCTTCAGCGAGTTTTTTTAATGGGTCTAGTTGACCTGTTGTAGAGGATCCTCTGAAGATGCTGATTATGTAGTCTTCTGGTCCCTTGTGATGTACGATTCTGAGAAGAAGCTGTTGGGTGGCAGATGGGAGCATGGATCTTAGGCGACGACTCATAAGCAGCCGTGCCGCGACTTGAAATTATCAATAGGGCTGTTGCGATATTCCAGGATACTGAGGTATGGATCTTTCCAGTCCGCTCTGGCCTTTTCCATTAGTGATTTAACGGTCTGTACGGTTCTCTCAACTAGTCCATTGCTTTGCAGAAAGTATGGACTTGAAGTGATGTGAGAAAAATCCCAAGCGTTGGAGAATGCATTAACCCCTTCCCGACCGCTGACGAACCATGTACGTCCGATCGGGAAGTCTCCCTTAGGGTCTCCTAACCTCCCTCTCGCCCGATGCTTACCTCCCTCGCCGGCTCCCACGGTTGACTGGCAGGCTGGAAGCCTGCCCTGCCTTTTTAGGGGGGCCGGTGGGTGCGATGATGTCATCACGCTGCGTGATGACGTCATCAGCAGGCGCCCACCGGCGCCTGCACTAAAAGTCAGGAAGGGGAGGGGTTCCTTTGGAGCCCTCTATCTCCCCAACGGTGCGAGATAGAAATTGACAAATTGACATTGGCAAGACAAATTGCACTGTTGGAAAGGGGAGAGTCTCTCCTTTTCAGCGATGTACAACATTAATTATTTGCCGCCGGATCGCGATTCTGCACCAATCGACGCCAAATCGCGATTCAAACCTGGAGGTGGCTGACATCTTGGAGGTCAGCTAAGCCTCCGGGTCACCCCCCACCCACTGACATCCTCCCCATATGTGTGAGGATGTCAGTGGGCCAGTTAACCACTAGCTGCCAAGTGGAGATAGAAGGATCGGTTGGATCCACTTATCTCCCGATCAACGGCAGCTAGATGGTCATTAAATAAAGAAAATTAAGAATTTTTTGTTTTAAAAAAAAATTGTCTGGGGGGTTTAGTAAAATAGGACCTAGGCTGGCATTTAAAAATGATGAGCATAAAATGGTCAAAATGAGCTCAGCGCACAGAGGTGAAATGGCGCAGCAGTGAAGGGGTTAAAAGTAAAAACATGTAAAAATTGGGTATTCTATTCTCAGGACAAAATTTTGAAACTATTTAGAGGGGGTCTGTTTTGGCGGTTGTAGATTTTTGGGATTACATTCAAAAGTGTGTTTTTACCATTTTTTCATCACATTTCATATTCTTTTTATAGTAAATTATACGATTTGATGGAAATAATGGCATCTTTAGAAAGCGCATTTAATGGCGTAAAAAACAGTGTGTAAGATGTGTGGGTTGCATAAACGAGTAAGAAGAAATTTTGACCTAAACACAAACAGCGCAGAAAGGTAAAAACAGCAGCGGGCACTAAAGGACGGACTTTTGTAAAACCGCCCAGTAACTAAGGGGTTAAATTCACTGGATATATACTGCAGGCCGTTGTTGGAGGTGACAGTTTCTGGGATACCATGCCTTGCGAAGGCAGCCTTTAACTTGTGCATTACAGCAGCGGATATTGTGCTGTGAAGTCACGCATGGTCGAAGTATCTGCGGTAGTAATCGATAGTTATGAGATCATCCATATTGTGTCAGGTCAGCAGCCACTATTTGCCACTGTCTGACAAAAACTCTGTGTCTGATCATGGGCTCTCTAGAGTTGGATGGATGGTATGTGAGGCATATAGAACATTTACTGACTTTCTTCAATTTCCTTTGCCATTCCAGGCCAAAACAATATATCATGTGTTCTTTGCTTGCACTTTTCAATGCCTAGGTGCCTGTTGTGTATGCGTGAGAGCATTTCTGGATGAAAGCTTGAGGGAACAACAATTTTCTCAACTTTAAATATTATGCCATGAACGTATCAGAGTTCATCTCGGTGATTCAAGAATTCCAAGACCCTTTGGAGGCATTTCTCTCTCTCATAAGGCCAGCCATTTTGTATAGTGTCTTTAGTATTTGGAACTGTGGGTCCCTTTCAGTCTGAGCTTTGATTTCTTCTAGCTTTGGGTCTCTAACAGGAAGACTGCTATAAACAGTATGCACTTGGATTGTCCAAACCTTCACTGAGACTCTGGTCTTGGTCAGATACTGACATTCTGCAACTGGAATGTCTTTGCTTGGACGGTGCATGATGGCGAAGTTATACTTCTGAAGCTGTAGAATCATTCTCTGTAGCCATGGAAGACTGGATGCCATTGGTTTGGGCATGATGGACTCTAAGGTTTCATGGTCACTTTCCACAATGATATGGCAACAATAAATATATGGATGGAAATGTTTGCAGCCAAATAGTATGGAAAACCCTCTTTTTTGATTTGTGCGTAATTTCACTTTCTGTGAGAGCTTTTGATGCATACACAATAGGTCTTCCATCTTGCAGCAGTACCACTTCTACGGTAACAGTTATCCCTAGCTGAAACCCCCCAAAAAAATCTGATACTCACCTCTCATCCCGCGGCGCAAAGGCAGTCCTATGGACTCCAGGAGCTGATACACAAGTATCCAGGAGGACAGCGCTCTTTACGGGGCAGGCTGCTGAATCAGTGCCTGCCCCATAATATGGTGTTAAAACGGGGACACTAAAGGGAAACCTGCAGGTGCAGTTTTTTCCCGTTAGCATCCCCTTTGTAGCACAGGGCACATGATAGTGCCCTTAATGTCTGAAAGTGCACAATGCGGTTTTTAGATTTCTGCACTGTTTGTGTTTAGCTCTAATTTTCCTCTTACTCATTTACAGTACCCACACATATTTTATACTGTTTTTCTCGCCATTAAATGAAATTTCTAAAGATACCATTATTTTCATCATATCATATATAATTTACTACAAAATAATTTATGAAATGGGATGAAATTGTTTTTAAAAAAAACCACACTTTTTTGAACTTTGACCCTCAAAATCTCTTACAAATCTACAATCCACAAAAAAGACCCCAGATAAATAGTTTCTAAATGTTGTCCGGAGTTTAGAAATACCCAATGTTTATGTTTTTTTTCTTTTTTTGCAACGTATATGACAAGAAGTGCAATTAGCTCCTTTTGACCGTTTTGTGCATATCAGGTTTAACCCCTTAAGGACCACTGACGTACATAGTACATCCTGGGGGAAACTCCCCTTGAAGACCAAGTATGTACATCATGGTCCTTTATCCCCCTTCCCTCCCTATACTCACCTCTCTGTCTGGGCTACAAAACTAGAATGACTTCTCTGAAGTCTGCCCAGCGTTTTTATAGGCCCCAGCCGTGCGCGATGCAGGAGGAACTTGAAAGGGGAGGGGGACATTTTCCTTTAGGAAGTCGCAGAGAGGCAACGAAATGCATCGGAATGCTGTACCTTTTTTTTATTTTATTTAACAAATTCAAGATTTTACTGATCCCAGTCGTTTTATCATTCTTCCTACCACGGCAGTCCATGATTCTAATCCCCCATCAGGATCGGTTCCAGAGAAAGCAGTATCGTGGAGGAGGCTGAGTATATTATTGATGTGCCTATACGAAGCAGATATCCTGTGAGCATTACTCTAGCAGGGGTTAAAATTGTGTTTGCCTGTGCAATACTGCTCTATGTATGGTTTCTGTCTTCTGTTTAGAGTGATCCCCGTATTATTATATTTTGTGACTCTTATTTAACCCTATTTAAATTGAAGCCCCTAAAATGTATTTAAATGTGTTATCTCCTGACTATAGAGGACCCTTTTTGGAGGAATAGTAGTTAATCTTTTTCCCAGTCTGGAAGAATAAGTGGCTGTGGCATCACCTGTAATTTATTTTTTGTTTATTGTCATTTACCCTAGTGCCATTGCCATAAATATTATGTTGCTCACTCATTGTAAACAAGGCAATAGACCAATTCAACAAAAGAAAAGGTGCTCTAATGTCTGCTTGATGAAATCTAGTATGGGTTGTCTTTAATCCTTTCACGCTGTGCCGGTGGTGCCCGGCAGGAGAGCTTTAATGCTTTCAGAACGCCTCGCAGAGGACGCGCATCGCACATCATTGGCTCCTGGAGAATACAATGCCACCTCGGCGCTTCAAGGCCCATCCGCTGCAGGGACGGCATAGTACGCCCTGCAGCGGGAAAGCGAGAAAGTGCTATTAAAGAATACTTTCCTTATTATTTGCAGAATCTGTCTACACTCAACGCAAATTCTTTTTTATTAATCAATGTCTTTCTGATCAACTGACACAAAAGAAATAGGCTGTGTCACTTACCTTATAGTTTGAACTGTATAAAACCCAGGGATAGCATAAAAGTTACAAAAATCACAAAGCAATATTGTTTCCATTCCCTGTCCTTTCAAAACTCTAGTCAGAAATGTAAAATATTCAGGATTGTTGAAATTAATGTGCAACGCTAGGGAAAACAAAAGGTAACAACCAAACAAGCCAAAGGCTGGAACAGGGTGATCTAAAAACCCGCAAGGAAAGGAATTGCTTGCTTATCTTCTTTTTTTAAGTTGCAGAATGTTTAGAACTTAATATAGAAGGTTTTCGATAATCTGAAACCACAGTAAACCAAATTCTTGTTTTTTGCTTGTTTTTTTTTTTTAGATATGGTGACATGGTACCCAAGACTATCGCAGGAAAAATCTTTGGTTCCATCTGCTCACTGAGTGGAGTACTTGTGATAGCACTTCCAGTCCCTGTCATCGTGTCAAATTTCAGCCGAATATATCACCAAAACCAGCGGTCTGACAAAAGACGAGCGCAAAAGGTTAGTGTTCATCATCAATTAGTTACAAATCACTTTCATACTTCATACTGAAGTGGTTAGAAAATTGTGGGGTGCTGCTCCAAGTTCCATGTGAGAAGTACCTTTCAGTATCTCAGAAATACTGTATATTTGTCGTAAGCCTTTGTGGATGTGATCTCACCATCTTTTGAAGTTGATGTGGAAGGACACCTGAGTATTTATTTATGTCACTGTGACGGGATGGAAGTCTGCCTGCGGTCCTGCTCTATCTGACCCCCCCCCCTTTGATGGCGTCCGGCCCGACTACCGAGTGGCACGGCACTCGGCGTCTCGAGCGCCTGGAGGATGAAATGGCGTTGGTCCGGCGTCTAGAGAGATGGTGCGGTGTTGCCTTGGAGATCCCGTTCCTGGGTTGAGTGGTGATGCAGGAGACCGCTGAGTGTCTCCTGCAATAGTGATTGTAGCTCTGAAATGAAGACACCAGACGTGGCTGTATGCTTTAAAACAGTGAATTGAATTTTCTGGGTTTCAACAGGGTCATTTATACAACTTCACACAAACAGATTACCAACTCCCCCACCCACACAACCAGCACTGATTGGCTCCTTTCCCAGCCTCCTGTTCCATATCAGGTCCCTTTCAGCCTTCCCATTGTCCAGGGATTAGGCAGATGAGGTCTTGGAAAAGCCTCCAATCAACTGGCTTGCTGTATCCTCTATCTTGCCCTTTCAGAATCCCCCATTGTCCAGGGGATTAGGCAGATGAGGTCTTGGAAAAGCCTCCAATCATCTGGCCCGCTGCATCCTCCATCTTGGGGCATGAGATCCTTTGTTCTGTGAAACCATGCTGGGATGAGCAAAATGGCGACGGGGAAAAACACATACAATGGTTTCTTTCATACTTTTACAGTCACATCATACAGGGTACATTCTTATTACATTACACCAATAAAACCACATCTAGCAATAAAATAAGAGGTCCATAGGCTCACACGCAAAACCAAAACGAAAACAGGAAAAATGGTCTTTAAAAAGGGTTTAGTCTTTAGTCCTGTGGCTCGCTGAAAAGAGCTCTCATGTCCATTCCGTGACAGTCACTTTTCAATTTGGAACAGCAGAGCAAGTGGTGTCAATTGTGGTAGGACAGTGGTAGTTTTTGGTCAACTTGAATTTTAGGTCCTGAGTGCTTAATACCAGTAAACAAGAACCCAGGATATACTTGAAAACGAGAGACGTCGCAATGTATTCTTCTTGGTAAAATACTTTATAAATAAATAAATGTCATATGTAACGTTATAGGGAAACTGTGGGCATAATGAATAAATAGGTAAAATAAATTATTTAATTCATTTAGAGATGAATTATAAACGTTTTCTGTTTCTATCCCTATTTTTTTTTTAAAAGAATAATGGGTTGAAAACATTTGTTTAACCTTTTACTCCCACATTGCCCGCTCCTCTTTTTACTTCCACAGAAAGCATCCAGTTACAGAACATTGCTGGATACCTGGCTTGGCCAATAAGATGCTTCCTACAGAGAAGCATTGAGGATGATAAAATGCTTCTCCCAGAGCATTACAAGCATCTGGCTAGAATTTCTTCCATCCACCTGACTCAACTTTAAACTAAATATTTTTGGGGTACAAGGATCACTGTGAAGCACCCACTGGTTGATAGATGTCAAAACTACATCCAAAATAAAATAGAGTGGCACTTTCACCACAGATCAATAGCAACAAAAAATTACAAATAGGTGCCAGCATGATCCAGGACAAACAACCTCCAGCAGAATTTGTACAATGAAAGGAAAGGGTTCTCCAGCTTTTTCTCCTAGTGCAGATTTATTTGAAATTCATCTAGGCTCATGAGGAGTCTAAATGTTTCTAGTCATACCTCCAATAAACCGGAACCCCGAGAAAATACTGGAGTGTCTAGTCCTTGCTGGAGTGACTGCGTTATTCTTTGTAGACTACTTCAAGACAGGGACAGGGTGGTAGGGAGGGAAGTGAAGGATAGTCTCCATAACAACTTTACTAATCATTCGTGGACAAAATAGCTAGATAGATAGTCCCTTCTTTTTTATCCAATGCTCTGGTAAACTTACCTGCTCCATTAGTCTTTGCAGTTGCTAAAATCGCCAGAGCATTCAATAAGCATACACACGACTAGTAATATAGACCTCACATTGTCTTGGTTTGCTATGGATCTACTAACTTAACTTATAGTTGTTCCATGTTGATAATTCCCTGACCAACTAAGATATCATATATTGACCACAGAATGTTATCCTTTCTTGACAGTTTAATTAAATGCAGATAGAGTTGGAAAAACAAATTGTTTGGGCGGTGACTTCTAATGTGCATTTGACTTTAGGAATAAAGTGAAATTAAATAAAAGTAAAATTAATTGGGAATGGGGTTAAGGAAACAAAACAAACTTTACAGTGCCATGGTGGCAAGTCAGCTGAGTAATGTGAGCTTTACTGCTGTAGTATCAGACGTTCTGCTCCATGGGTGCCAGCCAATTAGTTTGGAAATCATTTATTATTTTAGATAATTGTTTGTGACTATGTTTGCTGATCATGCTCTTTCCAAAATCTTATATCATTGGGTTTTCCAAGTGTTTCTGCAAATGTTCCTAATGTTTGCAAACTTTTAGGATCAATCAGTGCTCTCTGCATTCCAAACTTATGGGGCCTGTTCACTAATGAAGAAGAGAAAAATGATTAGCTTAGGTGACATAGCCAAATAGTTTATTAGAGAGAACACTTAAAGAAATCCATGCCTCAATACATTTTAAATTATTCAAATTACATTGTCCTCTTCTGGTGTCTAGAGTGAGATTTCCATCCAACACCAAAGATTATTTGTTTAGACTTTAGAGTTAATTTCTTTTTTTAAAAAATGATTACAAAATCTGCAGCACCAGTAACCCTTTTAGTACAAAAAACAATGAATTAACACAAAAATCAGTATTATCAAATAACATTCCGTTTACATACCTTTTCTAATGCAAAATTTGTGTGCCCCTTGGAAAGAAAAGAAAATCTTTATGAGATCTCGTTCCTGTTACCCTGTACTATTGTATAGTTGTAAGAAGTAGTAGCCCCACCCTAAGTGTAACAAAAATGTCAACAAACTTTGCTGCTGTGTTACAACAGTCAGGGAGAGGCCAGTATACAAAGAGTGCTGTGAGGTCGCTCACTACTGTGGAAAGATGAGATTCAGGGATTTATAATTACTCAAAATCCCTGTACAGTACTGATTCAAGGTCTCACTGTAATTTCCATACACAGGCATTATGCCACATACCAATATTATTTTAATATTCTATTGGTATTTTTGGAAGCTGCATTGCTATTAATCTCATTATGATCACTACAAACACCCATAAGCTGGAGATCCAACCATTTTTATTACCTATCTGTATGACCTTTATTGTTTGTGACCAAAGGCTATTTCTGCCTGTATGTGAATAATACAGAACCTGTGTGACATTGTGGAATACAAGGAACATTGTCTAGCGTTTAGAACCTGACATACTGTAATAATATTTCCCCCAAATTTTGGGTTTGCAACTGTATTTTCTTTATACTAGTTCCTTAGTATTTTGCCCAATGATAACCACATACATTGGCTTCTTCCAATCTGAAGATTTTTTTATATAACTGTATGTGTGTGTGTATATATATATATATATAATGTAGATTAGGTAAGCCGTGTTAGTCCAGATGCCAAAATCACGAGTATAGCAGTCTGTAGTGATACCTTTTTTATTGGACTAACGTTACATTTAAAGTACAAGCTTTCGAGAGGATTCCTCAGGCAATGCCTGAGACAATTAAATGTTTCCTTTTTTTTTTCCCCTCTGACCATGCCATTTGGCGATGTACAACATCTAACACCCCCAACTGTGAGCCCTATGAATGTCTCAATGTTTAATTCTACTATTCTGATCAGTAAGCTTCTATACCTGACGAAGGGAGGAATCCTCTCGAAAGCTTGTACTTTAAATGTAACATTAGTCCAATAAAAAGGTATAACTACAGACTGCTATACTCGTGATTTTATATATATATATATATATATATATATATATATATATATATTTTAGATGTTAAGCCTGCTCGGAGGGCAGTCTATTGTTCTTGTTGCCCGCTCAGAATCCGTGTCCACATATTTGCTTTTCAATGTCCTATCCAAGAGTATCTCTATACATAAATGCTTTTGTAACGCGCCCGTCGCAGGCTCCTCTTTTACCTCTTAGATTGTAAACTCACGTGAGCAGGCTCCTCTTTTCCCTCTTAGATTGTAAGCTCACGGGAGCAGCTCATCTTTTCCCTCTTAGATTATATAGGGCAGGAATGGCAAAGTTTTACACGTCAGTGTGTATTCATAGTTCCTATAGTGACAAACAAGATGCTCTGACTTGGGCATATGAATGGAACTGCTAAAAAGACATCAGACCCAAGATACATGTGTACCCAGACAGGCCCCACATACACTTGTACCCAGACCACAGTCCCATGTATACCCAGACGCAGATCCATGTATACCCAGACAAAGACCCCAGATACATGCACTCCCAGACACAGATCCCAGATACATGTATAACCAGACAGGCCCAAGATACATGTATACCCATACCCCAGATTCATGTATAACCAGACCCCAGATACATGTATACCCAGACATAGATCCCAGATGCAGGTATACCAAGACCCCGACCCCGACACATGTATACCCAGACAGGGCCCAGATACATGTATACCCAGACAGGTCCCAGATACATGTATACCCAGACAGGTTCCAGATACATGTATAGTCAGACACAGACCCCAGATACATGTATACCCAGATACAGACCCCAGATACATGTTTACCCACACCACAGATACATGTATACCCAGACACAGACCCAGATACATGTATACCCAGACACAGACCCCAGATACATGTATACCCACACCACAGATACATGTATACCCTGACAGAGACCACAGATACATGTATACCCAGACACAGACCCCACATATATGTATACCTAGACACAGACCCTGGAATCATGTATACCCAGGCAGGCTCCAGATGCATGTATAACCAGACCACAGATACATGTATACCCACACCACAGATACATGTATACCCAGACATAGATCCCAGATATATGTATACCCAGACACAGACATATGTATACTCAGACATCATACCACAGACGATACATGTATACCCAGATACAGGTATACACAGACACAGACCTAAGTAGCTGAGCAGCAAGGGAAATGTTGGTGGTGACTACAGGGTGCAGCTCCTCCTGTGAACCGCAAGGACAGGGCATGGGCAGCAGACATCTGGCACAGTGAAATGCTCTGATTTTCAGTGATTCAGTTCGACGGATTTAAAACAGTAGAATCCCATAAGATTCAGTGGAAAAAAAATTATATTTTTTATTTTTTATTCAACTGCTTATGATTTTCAGCAACTATCTTTTTTTTTTTTTGCATTCAAAATTTTATTTTGAAACAATGTCAGCGGTACAGCAAATAGAAAAAGGCCACGCAGGGCCACAGACTAGTCATCAGGAAAATCAACGTAAATAAAAATAATAGCAATAGACAGCAAGGGACCTCAAAGTCAACAATAAGGGGGGGGGAATGGAGGGCACTCAACATAATAGCAACTATCTTTTTATTTATAATTTTTTTAGGTATTTTTCAGACTACCTTTTTTTGGTTGACAATTTTTTTTAAAAGCCTCTTTTTAAAAAATTCTGTAACAGACCATTTTAATAAATTTTTATATGACGTTTTGTATTATTTACACACATTTTAATGCATTTTTATTGCTTTAAACACTTTTTAGAAGAATAGCAGAGCTTTTTTTTTCTTCTTCTGCAGTTTGGCGGTCTGTTCGTCGCACTTTGGGGACTCTGCAGTGACTAGTGAATTCACAGCAGAGTCGGCGAAATGGAAATGCCGAAGTGCGCCGCACTAGAAAGCTTTCTGAATAACCCCTTCTTTTTCCACTAGGCAGAGAGTCCAAAGTGTGAAAGGACAGCGAGGATAAGCTAAATGGGAAGATGGCGTGTGTGGAGCAGTCACACAATGTGGAAAGCAGTTCAAGTTACAAGTATTTATAAAGTGCTAACAAGTTCTGTAGCGCAGTACAATGGGTGAGACAGAATAACTAATATACATGCGAGTTAAACACACAGAACAGTAGGAGAGAGTACCCTGCACCAGAGCTTACAATCTAAGAGGAGAGGGGACCCTGCTCCAGAGCTTGCAATCTAAAAGAAGGGACCCTGCAACCAGTGGTGCAGTGTGGGTTGTCAGTAGTGATGAGCCGAACACCCCCATGTTCGGTTCGCTTTCGAACTCGAACAATTTCAAAAGTTCGAGTTCGAACTCGAACACGAACCGAACTCAATGCAAGTCAATGGGACTCGAAAGTTCGATTTTTAGAGTGCCCTCCAAGAGGGCATATATGCAAGATATTTGCCATAAAAGGTGTATGGGGGTCCGGGTAGTGCCCTGGGGGACAGGAAACAAGGACAAAAAGTTAAAAAAAAACATTTTTAAAGGAACAGTGAGTTTTCCATGAAATAAAGGTTAAGAATAAAAATGAAAAAATTCCTTCAAATATCGTGCCTAGGAGGTCCCCATAACCTGTCCGTGAAGTGGCGGATTTCTAGGATGTATAGAAACATTTAAAACCAAAAAAATGACATTTCAAATGACGGTAAATGGTTTTCCTTTAATCTATTCATAAACAACTGCTTGGGGCGGCAGCCTGTATGAAAAGAGGAGACATTTTAGGACACGCAGAGCATGTTTAGTGATTTTTTTGGCTAAATTATTGTGAAACTTATGCAGGCTTTGGATGAAAATAACAATAGGTGCTTTAAAATTGGGCCTTTAGTGTCGGCAACAGGGCCGTCACACCGTAACCCCTCTGTGGTATTGTGGATGAGTGCAGGGTTGGACCCTGCGGTCCAATATTAAAATGATATGAATCTGGAATAGGCGTCAGTGGCAGTGCACCCAAATATTGTGCCTTTGGTGGCAGCAAGTGCCTTCACACCGTAACCCCTCTGAGGTATTGTGGAAGAGTGCAGTGGTAGGTTTTGGTAACACAGAAGAGATCCCCAATCTATTCAGTTACATCAGCAGCTATAACAAAACCGGGTCAGCAATGTTTAGGCACTTGTACTGGGCTACTGTATATGGTGAGAATCGGCGCACACCAGTAGCAACAGGAAGCAAACAGAACAGGCAGGGAATACACAGAGAGAATAGTCAAATGGCAGGCAAAGTCGGCAACAGATCGGGTCCTCAGAACAAGCAGGGTCAGTAACAAGTATACAAACTGATTCGGTAAGCTAGCGATACGGGAATAAAGGCTGAGACACACTGAGCGTGTAGCGACTCACAGCGTAGCGAAGCGAAGCAAACATTTTGCAGGCTTGACTTCACTCCGCTCCGCCTCGCAGCGTGTCTACACTGCATTACGTTTGCTTCTGACCGCACTGGACAGGAATCCACTAACTAAATTAAAATGTACACACAAAACCGTTTTATTTTCACAAAGCACATGTTATATAGGCAAAAAAAGTTTCTACTGAATAAAATACATCAAAAATTACTGTTAATTTAATAGGAATAGTATAAAAATATAAAAAAGTAACCCCTGATCATATATATTATAGGGACACGGAGCGCTGTGTATAGAGTACGGATGCATTGATACCACACACAGACATATACGTATATATCAACACGCAGACCTACATATACGTATATATCAACACGCAGATATATATATACACCCACCCACAGACCTCAGACCATATATACACATGCGCACATATGGGGGGGTAGCATGTGGACAATCTCAACTAAATGCACCCCCCCCCCCATTTGGCTGATCCCTCCAGAAGAAATGTTGAACCCAACAGAGCAGAGAATATATATATTATTCTCTGCTCTATCGGGTTTAACGTTTCTTCTGGAGGGATCAGCCAAATGGGGGGGGGGGCAACTAGTTGCCAAAATGTGTGTGTGTAATACAAGTCTGTATATATATATTTATAAGAATATAGATATATCTATATCATACCTGCTCTTACCTTCCCCTATAAATTTTCTAAAAATATACACGCAAAAAAAACAAACCACTGCCTGAGAACCCGCACAGCCCACATGCCACCCCCTCTACCTGGCTGAATGTATCTAATATATATAATTAAATACATTCAGCCAGGTAGAGAAAGAAAAAGTTTTATTTTATGTTCCCGGGGACATTTAAAAATGTCCTCGGATTTTATTTATTTTAGAAATGTGCCGCCTTACCTTCGCCTGGTGGTCAGTGGGGGCTCCCTGGATCCTGGTTGTGGGGGGGTCTGCCGTGGCCGCAGGTGCAGTGGCTGCCTCCAGCTAGCCCGCACAGTCGCAGCTCTGTCACCCGGCGGCCGCATGCTCCTCAAGGGGATCATTGGGAAGACCTGTGCCTGATTAGAGGGCCGTGCCTGCCTGATGTTTTAGTAACAAGAATGTTTTATCCCATAGGCTTCAATGTTAAAAATATTCCCGTTTTAATTCAATATCTAATAAACCGTTGCTTATAATATTCTGCAGTAAAGAGTCTCTTTATTTCTAGATTTTTTTGTATTTTTTTAAGCATTTTTTATACTTTATTCAATTTTATTTTTTTTCCGAACTTTTGGCGAACGTCCCAAAAAGTTCGAAGTTCGCAAACTGTCGAACGGACGATGTTCGATGCGAACTCCGAACAGATCGAACCGAACAGCTCATCCCTAGTTGTCAGCATCCAGGGCCAGCCAAGAATTGTGCGCCCCCCCTCCAATATTGCCCAGCTTTCATGGATATATTGCCCAGCTCTCATTGATATATTGCCCAGCTCTCATGGATATATTGGCATGGGGCCGGATGCCTTGCAGGGGGTGGGGGCCAGATGCCATGCAGGGGGGTGCCCGGTCCTGAATAGCGTGAGAGTCTGTGGAAAGAGCGGGCAGCTGTGCGTGTGTATGTGCAGGTCACGCGGTACGGCCAGTCAGGTGGTACAGAGACTCAGTACCACCTGACTGGCTGGACCGCGTGACCTGCGAACGCATGCAGCCGCCTCCCCTTCAACACGGACTCTCACGCTATTCAGGACCGGGCACCCCCCTGCATGGCATCCAGGCCCCCTCAACTCACGGGCCCTTGGGTTGTGCCCGAGGGCCCGACGGGTCAATCCGGGCCTGCTGGCTGGGAACTTTTAGGGGCGCAAATTTCTTTTGAAGTTATGCGCCCCTAAAAAAACTGTGCCCGGGGCCACCGCCGTCAGCCCCCCCACGCTACACCACTGCCTGCAACAGAGCTTACAACCTAAGAGAGGGGACCCTGCACCAGAGCTTACAATCTAAAAGAAGAGACCCTGCAACAGAGCTTACAATCTAAGAGAAAGGACCCTGCACCAGAGCTTACAATCTAAGAGGAGAGGGGACCCTGCTCCAGAGCTTACAAGCTAAGAGAGAGGGGACCCTGCTCCAGATCTTACAATCTAATAGGAGAGGGGACCCTGCAACAGAGCTTACAATCTAATAGGAGATGGGACCCTGCACCAGAGCTTACAATCTAATAGGAGAGGGGGCCCTGCAACAGAGCTTACAATCTAATAGGAGATGGGACCCTGCACCAGAGCTTACAATCTAATAGGAGAGAGGATCCTGCACCAGAGTTTACAATCTAAGAGAGAGGGGACCCTGCTCCAGATCTTACAATCTAATAGGAGATGGGACCCTGCACCAGAGCTTACAATCTAATAGGAGAGGGGACCCTGTACCAGAGCTTACAATCTAAAAGGAGAGAGGATCCTGCACCAGAGTTTACAATCTAAGAGGAGAGGGGACCCTGCTCCAGAGCTTGCAATCTAAAAGAAGGGACCCTGCAACCAGTGGCGCAGTGTGGGTTGTCAGTAGTGATGAACCGAACACCCCCATGTTCGGTTCGCTTTCGAACTCGAACAATTTCAAAAGTTCGAGTTCGAACTCGAACACGAACCAAACTCAATGCAAGTCAATGGGACTCGAAAGTTCGATTTTTAGAGTGCCCTCCAAGAGGGCATATATGCAAGATATTTGCCATAAAAGGTGTATGGGATTACACTAGGAATTACATGGAGGCTGCTTCTAAAGCGTGTATCATATACTTTGTAGCTGTTATCTCTCTCAGGCATCCCTTCATACAGAGTTAGTGATAGTAGCTGCAATGTGATAGGAGATGCTTGCAGGCTGCTGTGAATGCTCTACAGGGCCGGCCCAAGACATTGTGCTGCCTGGAGCGAAGGATGAAATGCTGCCCCCCCCAAATAACCACTGGTGTATATGAGTTTGCCGGTGTTTGTGTGCAGCCGAAAAAAAAATTATGCAACCAACGTGGCAAGTTACGTATATATGCTCCAAAAAATACAATATTTCAGATGAACAAGTGGCTTTTTACCCAGCCTTAATCCAGTCGGGCCTTTATAGGGCCAGCCTCCTTTATCCGTCCAGTCCCAAGGTTGCAGGTTCAGCTGAAATGTCTGCTTTGTAGCATATCTAAATAAATAGCCACATCCGAGCAGAGTGCCTGCTCTCTGGCATCATTTTCTGTCTTGATCCTTGCTGGGTTGGCACGGGCGGCTGCTTCTTTTAGGATGTAATGATTTTTCCCAGTATTTAGGCATTATACATGCAATATTATTGTATAATATTGTATATATAGTCTTTCGTCAGTAGTGGGGAAATTAATGGAAACCATGTTAAAGGAAAGGATTGTTGAACATCTAAAAACACATAGATTACAGGATCAGAAACAACATGGGTTTACCTCAGGGAGATCATGCCAAACTAATCTTATTGAATTTTTTGATTGGGTAACAAAAATAATAGACACAGGTGGTGCAGTAGACATTGCTTATTTAGATTTCAGTAAGGCTTTTGATACTGTTCCGCATAGAAGGCTTATCAATAAATTGCAATCTTTGAGCTTGGATTCCAATATTGTTGAACGGATTAGGCAGTGGCTGAGTGACAGGCAACAGAGGGTTGCTCGAGTCGAGCGGGAACACGCAGGAACGGCGTTCCCGCACTTCTCCCACAGCGGGAACGCTGCGGGAACGCAGCATTCCCGCTGTGGCCCGAGCACGAACGCTGCCGCCGCACATTGCCGGCGGCCGCGTGCTTCCTGTTACAACGGCCGGTGACAGGATGTGGAGCCGCTCGCCTGGCTGTTTCATAGATCCCAGGCGAGCGGCTGCACTTCCTGTCAGCGGCCGCTGAAGCAGGAAGCACGCGGCCGCCGGCAATGTGCGGCAGGAGCAGGAGCAGCAAAGGTGAGCTGGGCTGGGGGCAGTATCCATGAGACCTGGGGGGGGCATATCCATGAGACCTGGGGGGGCAATATCCATGAGACCTGGGGGCAATATCCATGAGACCTGGAGGGGGTGCATATCCATGAGACCTGGGGGGGGCATATCCATGAGACCTGGGGCATATCCATGAGACCTGGGGGGGCAATATCCATGAGACCTGGGGCATATCCATGAGACCTGGGGGCAATATCCATGAGACCTGGGGCATATCCATGAGACCTGGGGCAGTATCCATGAGACCTGGGGGCATTATCCATGAGACCTGGGGGCATTATCCATGAGAGCTGGGGCATATCCATGAGAGCTGGGGCATATCCATGAGACCAGGGGGCAATATCCATGAGACCTGGGGCATATCCATGAGACCTGGGGCAATATCCATGAGACCTGGGGCATATCCATGAGACCGGGGGCCGTATCCATGAGACCTGGGGCATATCCATGAGACCTGGGGGCAATATCCATGAGACCTGGGGGCAATATCCATGAGACCTGGGGGCAATATCCATGAGACCTGGGGCATATCCATGAGACCTGGGGGCAGTATCCATGAGACCTGGGGCATATCCATGAGACCTGGGGGCAGTATCCATGAGACCTGGGGGCAGTATCCATGAGACCTGGGGCATATCCATGAGACCTGGGGGCATTATCCATGAGACCTGGGGGCATTATCCATGAGAGCTGGGGCATATCCATGAGAGCTGGGGCATATCCATGAGACCAGGGGGCAATATCCATGAGACCTGGGGCATATCCATGAGACCTGGGGGCAATATCCATGAGACCTGGGGCATATCCATGAGACCGGGGGCAGTATCCATGAGACCTGGGGCATATCCATGAGACCTGGGGGCAATATCCATGAGACCTGGGGGCAATATCCATGAGACCTGGGGGCAGTATCCATGAGACCTGGGGGCATTATCCATGAGACCTGGGGGCATTATCCATGAGAGCTGGGGAATATCCATGAGACCTGGGGGCAATATCCATGAGACCTGGGGGCAGTATCCATGAGACCTGGGGGCAGTATCCATGAGACCTGGGGCAATATCCATGAGACCTGGGGGCAGTATCCATGAGAGCTGGGGCAATATATACCCATATGAGCTGGGGCAATTATATCCATGTGAACTGGGGAAAATATATCCATATAACATAACCAGTGCTGTGTATATTATTCTTGGGGTTCAGTGCTGTGTATGTTATTCTGGGGGCTCAGTGCTGTGTATATTATTCTTGGGGTTCAGTGCTGTGTATATTATTCTTGGGGTTCAGTGCTGTGTATATTATTCTGGGGGCTCAGTGCTGTGTATATTATTCTTGGGGTTCAGTGCTGTGTATATTATCCTGGAGGCTCAGTGCTGTGTATATTATTCAGGGGGCTCAGTGCTGTGTATGTTATTCTGGGGGCTCAGTGCTGTGTATATTATCCTGGAGGCTCAGTGCTGTGTATATTATTCTGGGGGCTCAGTGCTGTGTATGTTATTCTGGGGGTTCAGTGTTGTGTATATTATTCTGGGGGCTCAGTGCTGTGTATGTTATTCTGGGGGTTCAGTGTTGTGTATATTATTCTGGGGTTCAGTGTTGTGTATATTATTCTGGGGGCTCAGTGCTGGTATGTTATTCTGGGGTTCAGCGCTGTGTATATTATTCTGGGGGCTCAGTGCTGTGTATATTATTCTTGGGGTTCAGTGCTGCGTATATTATCCTGGAGGCTCAGTGCTGTGTATATTATTCAGGGGGCTCAGTGCTGTGTATGTTATTCTGGGGGCTCAGTGCTGTGTATATTATCCTGGAGGCTCAGTGCTTTGTATATTATTCTGGGGGCTCAGTGCTGTGTATGTTATTCTGGGGGTTCAGTGTTGTGTATATTATTCTGGGGGCTCAGTGCTGTGTATGTTATTCTGAGGGTTCAGTGTTGTGTACATTATTCTGGGGGTTCAGTGTTGTGTATATTATTCTGGGGGCTCAGTGCTGGGTATGTTATTCTGGGGGTTCAGCGCTGTGTATATTATTCTGGGGGCTCAGTGCTGTGTATATTATTCTGGGGGCACAGTGTTGTGTATATTATTCTGGGGGTCTGTGCCTGGATATATATATATATTATATATAAAATGCGTTAGTCCAGTTGCCACAATCACGAGTATACCTGTACGTAGTGATACCTTTCACTGATCAGTATAGTTTCCAGTTTACACTCTTGAAAGCTTGTCTTTTAAATGTAAGGTTAACCCAATAAAAATGGTATCACCGGCACGCACTGCTATACTCGTGATATATATATATATATTTTCTTCAGGTAATGGGGGTTGTGGAATTCGTGGGT
This sequence comes from Leptobrachium leishanense, assembly GCA_009667805.1. Classification (NCBI taxonomy): domain Eukaryota; kingdom Metazoa; phylum Chordata; class Amphibia; order Anura; family Megophryidae; genus Leptobrachium; species Leptobrachium leishanense. Next base: position 135,718,471 of record CM019064.1, on the reverse strand, counting down.
GAGTTCCCTCACTTTTTTTCCCAGGACTTGACCCCTGGTTGCAGGGGTGTGGAAATTTAAAAAAAATCTACTTGTCCAACAGACTAAGTAGTAGTCCAATCTACTTGTCCCTCAGGACGATCTACTTGTCCTGATAATTTCAACAAAATAGTGTTTAAATAGAGGTCTTTATTCATAACCGCCTATAGAGGCAGCGTCAGATACATGTGATGAATAAAGACCTTTATTTAAACACTATTTTGTTGTGTGTATGTATATATTAGGGATGCACCGATACCACTTTTTTTAAGACCGAGTACGAGTACCGATACTTTTATTTTATGTCATGTGACCACTTTCCAATAAGAACAGACCTCATAAAAATGCCCCCAGCTCACATGTATATATCCCCCCCGAGATATATGGATATTGCCCCAGCACATAGATATTGCCCCAGCACATGGATATTGCCCCCAGCTCATGGATATTGCCCCCAGCTCATGGATGCTGCCCCCAGCTCATGGATGCTGCCTCAGCTCATGGATGCTGCCCCAGCTCATGGATATTGCCCTTGCACATGGCTATTGCCCCAGCACATGGATATATGCCCCAGCACATGGATATATGCCCCAGCTCATGGATATATGCCCCAGCTCATGGATATATGCCCCAGCACATGGATATATGCCCCAGCTCCTGGATATATGCCCCATCTCATGGATATATGCCCCAGCTCATTGATATATGCCCCAGCACATGAAAATATGCCCCAGGTCATGATATATGCACAGCTCATTGATATATGCCCCAGCTCATGGATATATGCCCCAGCACATGGATATGCCCTAGCTCATGGTATACTGCCCCCACGCTCTCATGGATATTTGCCCCAAGCTCTCATGGATATTGCCCCCCAGCTCAGACCCCAGACCAGACATGGGGCGGCTGTTCGAATGCTCTATCAGCATTTGGACAGCCGCCCCTGGAGCTCTCCAGCATACTTACCTTCCCGAGCGGCCCCGACAAAGTCTTCGCGCCTGCGCTCATTGAAGGACTCCCAGCCGCAATCACGTGGGACTCCCACGTGATTGTGGCTGGGTCCTTCAACGTGCGGAAGCGTGGAAACTTTCCCGGCGCCGCTCGGGAAGGTAAGTATGCCGGAGAGCTCAAGGGGCGGCTGTCCGAATGCCGATAGAGCATTCGAACAGCCACCCAAGCCCCTCGGATGCCGGCAAGCCAGCTCAATGCCGGCTTCTGGTATCGGGGGCGCCCCTGGAATTAGTCCGCAGTCCGGCGGGCTTCTAGCCCGCTGGACTGCATCTCAAAAAAAAATACTAGCCTGGCGCCCAGATCTTCATGTCCCGGGCGTCGGGCGATACAATTCCCACACCCCTGGGTTGTGGTAAATGGAGTTTATTCGGCGCAAGGTCTTGTTACCAGTGGGGTACCTCAGGGGTCAGTACTTGGACCCATTCTCTTTAATATTTTTATTAGTGATATTGCAGAAGGTATTAATGGTAAAGTATGTCTTTTTGCTGATGACATAAAGATTTGCAACAGGGTTGGCGTTCCTGGAGGGATCAGCCAAATGACAAATGATTTAGGTAAACTAAAAAAATGGTCGTAGCTGTGGCAATTGAGTTTTAATGTGGATAAGTGCAAGATAATGCACCTGGGACGTAAAAACCCAAGGGCTGAATATAGAATATTTGATACAGTCCTAACCTCAACATCTGAGGAAAGGGATTTAGGGGTTATTATTTCAGAGGATCTAAGGGTAAGTAGTCAATGTAATAGAGCAGCAGGAAATGCTAGAAGAATGCTTGGTTGTGTAGGGAGAGGTATTAGCAGTAGGAAAAGGGAAGTGCTCATGCCACTGTACAGAGCACTGGTGAGACCTCACTTGGAGTACTGTGTGCAGTACTGGAGACCGTATCTCCAGAAGGATATAGACACCTTAGAGAGAGTTCAGAGAAGGGCTACTAAAATGGTGTACGGCTTGAAGGAGAAAAGTTACCAGGAAAGGCTTAATGATCTTAACATGTATAGCTTGGAAAAAAGACGAGACAGAGGAGATATGATAGAAACATTTAAATACGTAAAGGGAATCCACAAGGTAGATAGGGAGTATATTTAAAATGAAATAAAGTAGCAAAACAAGAGGACATAGTCTTAGATTAGAGGGGCAAAGGTTTAAAAGTAACATCAGGAAGCATTATTTTACTGAGCGGGTGGTGGATACATGGAACAGCCTTCCAGTTGAAGTGGTAGAGGCCAAAACAGTGATTGAATTTAAGCAGGAATGGGATAGGCATAAGGCTATCCTAAACAAAAGATAAATCCAGGTAAAGTATCCATGTAATTGGGCAGACTAGATGGACCGAAAGGTTCTTATCTGCCGACATTTTCTATGTTTCTATGTTTCTATAATCATAACATGAGCGAAGCTCCAGCCTGGAGTCTGATCCTGCCTGTGATTGCCAATATGTTGATTTTTATTTATGTTTTTAGAATTTGAAAATAATCGAAAGTTGTTTGCTTTGCAAAACCAAAATAGTGTAGATAAGAATCAAAATTTAAACCAGAAACATCTACATATTGTGACCTTAAGCAACAATACACACAAACAGCCAAAAGCAATGTGTGTGAGAGCGGAGAGCAGCTCCATATGGGTTTGTATATATGTATATGGCGGGTAAGCCCATAGAGTGAATAATTTTTAAATCTAATAGTTTGCATTGTGGGAAGCTCCCTGCTTATTTTTCAGCTTTGCGCTGACCACAAAAAACAAAAACAAACTCATCTTGGTTTCCTGCCACCTTAATGTTTGTGAGAGCAGGGGGATTATAGAAGCAGAACTGGGCACGTAGGTATGTGAAATCTGTCAGCAAAAGGTTAATGCTGAGTCCTTTAGATGTGGCCTTTGAAACAGGGTTATTATGACCCACACTGAAAGGGGAACATACAAAATAGGGGGAGTGCGGAGGCAAGGTGACACCATCTCAAAGGCAAGGGAGTCACAGACAGGAGCCAAGAGGAACCAGGACACAGGCACCGGCACGCCACACTGAAATGATAGCGGATGCGGGCTCCATACTTTTTATTATTATTCTTTATTTATAAAGCGCCAGCATATTCCGCAGCGCTGTACAATAAGCACAGTATAGACAGGGTTACAATACATTGAACAACATTTGACAAACAGTACAGGAGGAGATGAGGGCCCTATTCCCGTAGGAACTCACAATCTGGGAGGGTTGGGGTTGGAAACAGGAGGAGAGGACTGTAAGGTGAGAGTGATTGATGGTTGTGTCAGTGAGTTGGGTGGTAGGCTTCCCTAAATAGGAATGTTTTAAGGGAGCGTTTGAAGGAAGAGAAGTTAGGGGAAAGTCTGACAGTACGAGGGAGAGCGTTCCAGAGAGTGGGGACTGCGCGTGAGAAATCCTGCAGTCTATCATGGGAAGAGGTGATGCGGGGAGAAGCTAGGCGCAAATCACTGTTTGACCTTAGGGAGCGGGCTTTGGTGTATTTGGTGATTAGTGAGGACAGGTAGTGGGGCGCTGAGTTAGTGAGGGTTTTGTAGGTAAGGATAAGGATTTTGAACTTAATTCTGCAGTGGATGGGGAGCCAGTGAAGGGACTCGCAGAGGGGAGCGGCAGAGACAGAGCGGCGGGTGAGGTGAATTAGCCTGGCGGAGGCGTTCAGGATGGATTGTAGGGGGGAGAGGCGGGACAGAGGGAGGCCAGATAAGAGATTATTGCAATAGTCGAGTCGGGAGATTACCAGGGCGTGTATGAGTTGTTTTGTGGTGACAGCGGTAAGAAATGGCCGAATTCTGGAAATATTACGCAGTTGGTATCGGCAGGAGGAGGAAAGAGACTTGATGTGGGGGGTGAAGGAAAGAGCAGAGTCAAGTGTAACTCCAAGACAGCGAACTTGGTTTGATGGGGAGATGGTGATACCCTCCACCGTGATAGAGAAGTCAGGAGGTGGGGAGGCATTGGAGGGAGGAATAAGTAGGAGTTCAGTCTTTGACATGTTGATCTTTAGGTGGTGGGAGGCCATCCAGGAGGAGATGCCAGATAAACAGTCACTGACTTTTGAAAGGACAGGGGGAGAGAGATCAGGGGTAGAGAGGTAGATCTGAGTGTCATCAGCGTAGAGGTGGTAATTAAAGCCAAAGCTGTTGATGATTTTGCCCAGGGAGGAGGTGTAGATGGAAAAGAGCAGAGGACCAAGGACAGAGCCTTGAAGTACACCAACAGATAGAGGCAATGAGGAGGAGGAGTTACCAGCAAAGGACACACAGAAGGACCTGTTGGATAAATAGGAGTCAACCCAAGCAAGTGCAGTGTCACCGAGACCCAGAGAGTTGAGGGTCTGTAGAAGGAGGGGGTGGTCAACAGTGTCAAAAGCAGCCGAGAGGTCAAGCAGGATGAGAATAGAATAGTGGCCGTGTTTTTTAGCAGTTAGGAGGTCGTTGGTGACTTTGGTGAGGGCAGTTTCAGTTGAGTGTAGGGGACAGAAGCCAGATTGCAGGGGGTCAAGTAGGGAATTGGAGGACAGGAAGAGGGAGAGGTGGTTGAAGACTAGTTTTTCTAAGAGCTTTGCTGTGAAGGGAAGCAGGGATACAGGGCGGTAGTTGGATGGAGAGTTGGGATCTAGGGATGGTTTCTTTAGTAAAGGGGTAACTAGTGCGTGTTTGAAGGCGGATGGAAAGGAGCCAGTGGAGAGAGATAGGTTGAAGATGTGTGTGAGAGCAGGGGTGAGGGAGGAGGAGGGGGAGGAATTAGATGTGAGGGAATGGGGTCGAGCGGGCACGTGGTGAGATGTGAGGAGGACAATAAGGAATTGACTTCCTCCTCAGTGGCTGTGAGGAAGTGGCAGAGGGTGGCAGAGGGGACCTCTGGGAGTGGAGGTGGCAGATAACTATCTTGTGTTGGGATGTTGCTTCTGATAGTTAGAGTTTTACTGAGGAAGTAGTCTGCCAGGTCTTGAGCGCTGAAGGCAGCTGTGGGGGGAGGTGCAGGTGGGTAGAGGAGGGTGTTGAAGGTGGACCAGAGCCGTTTAGGGTTGGAGGACAGCGTGGATATAAGAGATGAGAAGAAGGATTGTTTGGCCAAGTGGAGGGCAGAGGTGTATGACCGGAGAATAAACTTGAAGTGAACAAAATCAGCTTCAGAGCGGGATTTCCTCCAGGCACGCTCTGCAGTGCAGGAGCATCTTTGCAGGTAGCGAGTCTGGAGGGTGTGCCAGGGCTGAAGCTGGTGGCGTGGGGCCTTACACAGTCGAAGAGGAGCAAGAGTGTCTAGTGCAGAGATAAGTGTAGTGTTGTAGTGATTAGTGGCAGCATCAGGGCAGGTGAAGGATGAGGTATGAGGGAGGTGGTGAAGTAGGTTGGAGAATTGATGGGGGTCCACAGCATGTAGATTTCTGCGAGTGTGTGTGCGGGGTGGGGGAGCAGGGTGTTTAGGAAGTCCAGATAGGTTGAAAGAGAGAAGGTGGTGGTCAGAGATGGGGAAAGGGCGACAGTTGATCTCAGAAATGGAGCAGAGGTTGGAAAAGACAAGGTCAATAGCGTGACCATCGCGGTGGGTAGGGAGGAGGGAGGATTGTGTGAGTCCAAGGGAGGACGTGAGTGAAAGAAGTTTGGAGGCAGCAGGGGCGGAAGGATCATCAATGGGAATGTTGAAGTCCCCGCGAATTAGGCATGGAAGATTAGAAGACAGGAAGTGAGAAAGCCAGGTAGCAAAGTGGTCAAAGAACTGGGAGGTTGGTCCCGGTGGGCGGTAGATGACTGCCACCCTGAGAGCCAGAGGAGAGAACAGGCGGATGCAGTGTGTCTCGAAGGAGGAGAAGGAGAGGGATGGGGGTGGAGGGAGATGCTGGTAGGTGCAGGTGGGAGAGAGCAGGATTCCGACCCCGCCACCATTTCTCTCACCCGGTCTGGGGGTATGGCTCAAGTGTAGACCGCCATGTGAGAGAGCAGCAGCGGAGGCCGTGTCAGAGGGAGTTAGCCAGGTTTCAGTTAAAGCTAGGAGGTTGAAGGAGTTTGAAAGGAAGAGGTCATGGACCGGTGTGAGTTTGTTGCACACTACTAACACCGGGTCACTCCCAGGTCACTCACCCTCCCACAGGAAAAAGGAACTGGAGCAAACTGGAACAGATGGATGGTCCCGGGACCCGGCGAGAGGAGAGAATAGCTGCTGCAGTCTGAGGAGGATCCGCTCACACGCTCACTGCAGTAATCCCGCGGTTCCATTCTAGACCCGGCTGGCTGCTTGTGTGTGGGAGCCGCCCACACACATGCGGCAGCGGTGCCCGGAATGGAAGCGCAGGATTACGACTGCTGGGCACCATGGACGCCATTCAGTGTCCGGCCTCAAAAGTAGATGCCGGCTCTGATAAAAAATAGTGCAGCGGCACCGGCGGCTGAAATTTGCCGCCCCAAAATTTCTGCCATTTGGCGCCGCTGCTCCATTCTGCACCATGGTCGGGCCTGCCCTGGTGCTCTATCACTCACAGGCATCCATACTGCATATGGAGGGATGCCTGAGAGTGATTTCAGTTGTATGCAGGCTGCTGCAATCACTCATAGGCATATATAACATTATCTAGACTGCAGCAGGACGCTGGCTTGACACAGGGGACACAGTCAAGCTAGGAGGGCAGGACATGAGCAGGACGTGGGAGGTACAATGAGGCATCTTATTCCGCCTGGCAGGCAAAGACATGGGAGGTCCAATGTGGCAGAGAGTGAAGGGCGGGGCTACGTTATGAGGGGTGGGGTCACACTGGAAGGGGCGGGCCACGCAAACTGCAGAAGTCATGCTGCACAGAATTTGATGACCACTTTTATCTTGCCGCGGCAGCGCAGTGTGGGCAGCGAGGTGAGTTTATCGCCACGCGTGCCATAGGTTCGCCATTGCTGGCCTAGCACTCCAAAAATTCTCACTATGGACTGAGCTCTGGGGAAGGCATTTTATACAAACAGCAGATGAATGTGCTCTCTGAATAACCCTGTTGGTTATAACTGACGTTGAGAGAGAGAGAAAAAAAAGCTGTATGCTGTCAGTTAGTTATAACGGACATTGAGAGTGGAAAAAAAAAGCTGTATGCGGGGGAGTTTCTACGTCCGTTGTAGCTTTTGAAAGTGTTGAAACCCTCCATCGTGACGTGACGCTTGGCAGACAAAGCGCACATACTGCTCATATTGCAAGACCTCGCTCGTTTATCAAGTTAGAATATATAAAAAATTGTTGCTCGTCTTGCAAAACTCTCACGGACCAAGTTACTCACAATCCAAGGTTTTACTGTGTTAAGTTTAGTTTTAAATGTGACGGATTATTTTGTCCTAATGAAGCCACATGTTACTGAGATGTAAAATATGGCAGCGGGTATTTTGTAAGTGTGAAACTTCCTGTTGGTGCATGGACCATGAATATAATGTGATGTGGATAAATGTTTCTATATTGGGACTCCATAGTTTGTGTATTTAGAATTTCATTCTATCTTTTAACCAGTTTATTTAGGTGTTTATCTCGAACGCCAAGCCCAAAGACTACCAAAGGCCGGTCAGGGCGCGAGTCTTAATGGGCAGCGTGAGAATCATCACACCCCTGAAGCACCTACTGCACTGGGAGGCCTTTATATAGGACTAATGACATCACAGAACCATTGTGACATCAGAGCCATTGTGTATCCTTGGAAAGTCCCTGGCCTGCAATGTGTGAATGGTATAGAATTGACTATGACATTGACACGTTGCAGGGCAGGCCTTTCCCAAGGAATCACAATGAGAGAAAGCAAAAGAGCAGAAAGAAAATGTGATCAAGTTAAACATAAATCTGAAAGTAAAATAAAGCTTTTTAATTGCGGTTTTGTAGTTTTACAAATTGCAGAAATTGGGGGCTCTATCACCTCCGTAACACTACTGCTCCACATACGTGCGCACTAGCGCTAGGTTAAAAGAGGTAATAGCGGGATGCCCAGATCACATCCCGATCGCTAATGGGTTAAAAATCCATTAGCGCATCAGTAATAGTGTTACCGGAGTCCACTCAGCTCTATCGGGTGAAAGGTCGGCCCGGTGCGGACAATGACTATTCGGACACGAGTCTCTTCAGGAAAGGTGTGCTTTATTTGCGTCAAGTCTCAGCCAGGATTGAATCACAAAGACTGAGTGACGTGAACACACGGTCATAACATTTTATACATGAATAGATAAACAGGTACATCCCAGCAGCCCACCCATGGCGACACCTCCCCGCCCCACGTGGGTTCGTACCTTCCCCTTATTGAATACAAAGACATTCCGCAAACTGGCAGTAAATTGGCAACTTTCACACATTGTTATGACAATTGGATAATTTAACATCTAGCCAGATCCTGTCTCCGTCCGCCTCCCCAGGACTTGTTTACTGTGTTTACTGATAAGCGTGCAGATGGTCTAACGTAGGCCTTTGTTCTCGTCTCTAGCTCCCTGACCTTGATGTAGCTAAATCAGCATTCTGACACTCCTGCTTGTGTTAGCCCGGATCTCGTTTATTTTAATTGCTCTGCCTGTTAGTTTAAGGAAATTCCAGAAGTCTATGCAAACTCGTCTAATTCAACTAATAATCGCTATATACATTTACGTGAACCAAAGTCTTGCTCAAGATGGCCGTTATGAACCATCATGGCGGCTTATTTCTGGCCTGATTCCATTACAATAGCGCTTTCTAGCGTGAGCTTACTGTAATTTGTGCTCTCTATACTTCACATGGGGCGCGCAAAGAGTTATTAGCGTTAGCATTACAAAGTCCACACCTCTGCGGCTAACTGAAATATGTACTTAACTCTCATCCAGCGGCGAGAATGGCGGCCCAATCAAGTTGGTTCACTCCATCGCCATTCAGTGGGCTAACTTAGCATTTTACTCCCTGTCTATACTCTGCAAGGGAGATGCTCTCAATATATAACTACACAGGCAAATCCAGGCTTTTTAGAGAATAATACAGCAGTTGCTTGTGAAGGAAATGTAAACATGTTATGTAGTAAGGGAAATGGGGGGGTTTGTGAGGGTCCTGAGGACAAGCAACAGCACTAGTGGCCTGCTCTGCGGTGGGTGCCCGCTCAGGTCTCACAAGGTTTTAGCTTGCTTGTGCCATTACAGTGATGAATGTTCCATATGCAAATCAGCCTGCTCTCACCCAAAAAGGGTGACCAGTACTGACTGCCAAGAACGTCATCCCTGCACGAGAGATGCAGCAACCCCCGACGATCATTTCGGCCTTGTTAGGCCTCGTCAGGAGGGTATAGCTGACACCCTCTTGGTACATCAAGCAAGGGGTCCACGTCTGGATGACCCTGTAAATTTATAGGGCCATATTACATAGTTGGTGCTAACTTAACCAGAGCTGTTGTTAACTTACCAGAGCCATTATAGCCTATGGAGGTTTTAAGTTTACAACAGCTCTGGTTAAGTAAGCACCAACTATGTAATATAGCCCATAGTGAGGGAAAGGGGGAGGGGGTTACGTAGTAATGAATGGCCACCTCCAGCACAAGTAAGCCAAAAAAAAGAAAATGATGTATCCAAGTGTCTGAATGTGAATGACCCCCTCACTCTTTCCTTGTTACCAACGCTTATTTTACCCTCATTTCAAAACCCCCAGATCGTCATGCACCTATTTGTTACTTTTTTACACACACACACACACTCTGACCAACCACAGTAATTCAAGAGTTTCACCAACAGTTGTAAATTACGATTACTATTCCCTCAATTCTCAGTCTGGTGATTACACCTAGCACGCTCTAGACCAGGGGTCAGCAACCTTGGCTCCCTGATGTTTTGGGAACTACATATTCCACGATGCTCAGTCAACCAATAGACTGACTGAGCCACATGGGAAATGTAGTTCCCAAAACATCAGGGAGCCAAGGTTGCTGTCCCCTGCTCTAGACCAAATAGCCGATTTGGAAAGTGAGATAAATGGGAGAATTGTTCTGGTTTGACTATTTTGACCTAGAATTTTCACTTCTCCAGTCATTCTCCTGATTTTCACCTCTCTCTGAATAACCCTGATAGTTTTAAAGATTGTAAAAACAATTAATTTAGGAATTAGGTTGAATGCAACCACTCTAGTTTTGCATGAAATAAATATATATATACACATACATACACATATATTTAAACAGCAGGAATATTTCTATAAAAGGCAGATTACAAAAGGCAAGCTTTTAGATGTGAAGAGAGCTTGCATGACATTTACTTTCTAATCTACTTTGTGCAGCAACTGTCTCTATTTTCTTGAGATGAGCGGTTTGCTTCTCATATACTTTGTTATGCTTCTTGAAGATGCGAGGAGAAAAAAGTAATGCATAATTGTTTAGAGTTGCTCCACTTTGAGCTCAGGCTGATAAGACACATTGCTAGATTTAGCAAGCAGTGAGACAATTCGGCAGGTTTAGAAATAGGCAGCGCTTGCATATTCTTCTCACCTCTTTTAAATATAGACCGACGTGTTTTAAAATAAATTACCACTTTCATGCACTTAATTGAATTGCTAATGAAATGCAGCATTGTTAGAAATAAACCCTGACGTATTCCTGGAACCAACATTTAGATCACTGTTGTTGCTTCGGTAGATGTTTGAGTTTGGATTCTTTAAACAGATATTCTAGCAGTTTTTGAACCTTATCTAAATCAATTCAGCATGTTGAAAGAAGCATTTTCCGCGTACATCTCCCTCCTGACCTCCTGAGTCACACAGGTGTGCATGGCAGAAACTGTGATCAGCATAGGGACTTAACTAGTAAATAAAGCGCATGTATTTCAGTTTGAGGACTCCTCTTTTAAATAGGAATAACTTACAGGGAATAGGAAATAAGTGGATGTAAATTAGAAAAATGTTGAACTGATTTAGGTAAAGATGAAAAATCATTAGAATGTTTCTTTCAGTAAATGGTTTTGCCCTTGGAAATGTGTCCACTGGTTTTATTTCCATAAATGTCTGCATAGACCCGACACTGTACACTGTCAATTAAAACATTAAAACCACCTTCCTAATATCATGTAGGTCCCCTCGAGCTGCCAAATGATGTATCGAGACATACAGGTGTATTCAAAGAAAGGTGAAACTCAGGAGAATGACTGGAGAAGTGAAAATTCTAGGTCAAAATAGCCAAACCAGAAAATTTCTCCCATTTATCTCACTTTCCAAATTGGTTATTTGGTCTAGATTGTTGTCTTTTCCTGCCAGTTCTCCTTGTTTTCATCTTTCTCTGAATAACCTTGATAGACTCCACAAATCCTTTGAACGTGTCCTCTGGTATCTGGCACCAAGACATTAGCAGCAGATCCTTTAAGTCCTGCAAGCTGCAAGGTGGGCCTCCATGAATCAAATTTGGTGTTCTAACACATTCCACAGATGCTCAGTCAGATTGAGATTTGAGGAATTTGGAGGCGAAGGCAACACCTTGAAATCTTTGTCACGTTCCTCAAACCATTCGTGAACATTTTTTGCAGTGTGACAGGGTGCATTATCCTGCTGAAAGAGGCCACTGCCACTATGGGACACAATAGCCATAAAGCTGTGTATGTCGTCTTCAACAATCTCTAAGTAAGTGGTATGTGTCAAAGTAACATCCACATGAATGCCAGAACCTAAGGTACGCCAACAGGACATTGCCCAAGCATAACAATGCCTTCCCCGCCTGTCTTCTAACCCATAGTGCATCCTGCTGCCATCTCTACTCTAATTAAGCGACACACGCACCAAGCCTTCCCACGGCTGCACTTTACTACCAGTCTGTTTAAGACTGTGCAGGCGTTACATATCGATTGCTATTTGACCCCCTAAAACTCGACACCCCTACCCACATTAGAAGCTGAACGTCATACTCTCACAAGCAAATTTTATTAGCATATTGTGCCCCTAGGATTCCCTTCTACACGTTCCTCTTGTATATTCCACACATTTCTGTCGAGATTTTGTGTTTCTTTCCCAGTTGGCTGCATAACACAAGAATACTACCTCACTAATCACTAGTGCCTCCACCAATTTACTCCTCTTCGAATCTTTATTCTTTGTCCAGATGTGGAGTGTGGAAAAGTTGTGTAAGCTGTAATATATCCACATGTCACACACCTTAAACATCTATAGCATCCTGGTTTCTGTGTTTTGACAATAGTAGGATAAGAACTAATAGGGTCCGTCTTCACCAAAAGGTCTCTCAAATTCTTGGATCTTTTATAGCTGATTACCAGGGGTTGTCGAAATTTATCAGGTAAAGATTTGTCTACTTGAAATAACTTCCAATGCTGTTATATCGATTTGGAGATGTTTTGACTCTTGGTATGGAATGTTAGAGGTAAATAAATTCTTGATTTTTGAAATTCGAAGAGCCTTTGGAGTTCAAACTTTGCAATCACCTTCTGCTAAGCTGTTTGAAGTACTGTTTGACTGTAACATCTTTGACAAAACTGTTGAGTCATCTCTGCAATTTGTACTTGTCTGGTCTGTGGGTCGGAATTGTTTCACATGACTCTTAGAAACTGAGAGATCGGAAGTGGTTTCAAGAGATGTCGAGGGTGAACGCTATCTGCCTGTAGGATGGTATTGTGATCTGTATCTTTACAATACAGAGAATATGATAATTGACCATCTGCATAGAAAGATCTCAAGAAAACAAATTTTCCATGTATACGCCTCCAGGGTAAATTTCATTGGGGTGTCCAAGTTGTTAAGGGTTTGGACCAGCTCTTTAATTGTCTGTCTTGTGCCTTTTCAGAAAATGAATACATCATCCACAAATCTTGTGTAAAAAATTATGGGCCATATTACATAGTTGGTGCCAACTTAACCAGAGCTGTTGTAAACTTAAAACCTCCATAGGCTATAATGGCTCTGGTAAGTTTACAACAGCTCTGGTTAAGTTAGCACCAACTATGTAATATGGCCCTATGTGTTGTGAAAAAATAGAAAGACTATGTTGCTGCTCATATTGGTACATGAAGGCATTGGCGTAACAAGGAGCCATGGCTGCACCCATGGAAGTTCCAGACAGTTGCAGGCATATGGTTTTCTCAAATCGAAAAAAGTTGCACTCCAAAGTAACTCGAAGTTCCATAAGAAATTGTATTGTGTACCTCGAGACATCACCTTAATGCCAGCATCATGAGGCATCACTGTGTAAAGATTTTTTACATGTAGTGTAGCTAATATGACTCTCTTGTTTGGCAGAACAACATGCTGTAACATGCTCAGAAAATGTTGTGCGTCTTTCCAAAAGGTGGATAAGGCTAAGACAGATTTATTACAATGAGAATCAATGTATTTTCCCAGAGGTTCCAATAAACTGCCCCTAGCCGATATATATATAATATACATATCTATATATATATTTATTTTTTTATTTTGAGAAAGTATTTTACCAGGAAGGATACATTGAGATTTCTCTCATTTTCAAGTATGTCCTGGGTGGCGAGTATATACACTATATTGCCAAAAGTATTCGCTCACCCATCCAAATAATCCGAATCAGGTGTTCCAATCACTTCCATGGCCACAGGTATAGAAAATCAAGCACCTAGGCATGCAGACTGTTTTTACAAAAATTTGTGAAAGAATGGGTCACTCTCAGGAGCTCAGTGAATTCCAGCGTGGAACTCTGATGGGATGCCACCTGTGCAACAAATCCAGTCGTGAAATGTCCTCGCTCCTAAATATTCCACAGTCAACTGTCAGCTGTATTATAAAAATGTGGAAGTGTTTGGGAATGACAGTAACTCAGCCACGAAGTGCTAGGCCACGTAAACTGACGGGGTGGGGTCAGCAGATGCTGAGGGGCATAGAGCGAAGAGGTCACCAACTTTGTGCAGTCAATCGCTACAGACCTCTACACTTCACCTTCAGATTAGCTCAAGAACAGTGCGCAGAGAGCTTCATGGAATGGGTTTCCATGGCCAAGCAACTGCATCCATGCCATACATCACCAAGTGTAATGCAAAGCGTCGGATGCAGTGGTGTAAAGCACACCACCACTGGACTCTAGAGCAGTGGAGACGCGTTCTCTGGAGTGACGAATCGCGTTTCTCCATCTGGCAATCTGATGGACGAGTCTGGGTTTGGCGGTTGCCAGGAGAACGGTACTTGTCTGACTGCATTTTGCCAAGTGTAAATTTTGGTGGAGTGGGGATTATGGTGTGGGGTTGTTTTTCAGGAGTTGGGCTTGGCCCCTTAGTTCCAGTGAAAGGAACTCTGAATGCTTCAGCATACCAAGACATTTTGAACAATTCCATGCTCCCAACTTTGTGGAAACAGTTTGGAGCTGGCCCCTTCCTCTTCCAACATGACTGTGCACCAGTGCACAAAGCAAGGTCCATAAAGACATGGATGACAGAGTCTGGTGTGGATGAACTTGATTGACCTGCACAGAGTCCTGACCTCAACCCGATAAAACACCTTTGGGATGAATTAGAGCCGAGACAGAGCCAGGCCTTCTCGTCCAACATCAGTGTGTGACCTCACAAATGCGCTTCTGGAAGAATGGTCAAAAATTCCCATAAACACACTCCTAAACCTTGTGGACAGCCTTCCCAGAAAAGTTGAAGCTGTTATAGCTGCATAGGGTGGACCGACGTCATATTGAACCCTTTGGATTAGGAATGGGATGTCACTTAAGTTCATATGCGAGTCAAGGCAGGTGAGCGAATACTTTTGGCAATATAGTGTATATCCGGGGCTGACACATTTAGGATACTGTTAGTGTTCCCCAGTTTTTGTTAATTTTAATTTTCTCTCCAGTCTTGAACTCTATTTAACAACCAATTTGCTGAGCGTAAAAAGCTGATGGAGAAACAATTCAATAAAAAAAATACCACAGTCATATGCAATTTAAATAACGATCTAATATCTACTGCTGTTGTTATGGTAACCACATTCCTGTAGCTCAATCACTTATCAGATCATGCACGAGGTGACACTGCCGAAAGGAGCCTAAGACAGAATTAATAGGGTCCTAAGACATAATGTACATCGCAGGAAATTTTCTTTCATTTGTTGCTGCAAAGGCACTTTGAAAAAATCCCAAACTAGCAAATTCTGAAAATAGCTATATATAGACTTAAAAGAATTTTTTTTATCATTTGGATGAGAACAGGTTTGTAGATTATATTTTAACATCTGTTATATTTTTCCTATAACAACTGGTATTAAATTATTTTTTATATTCTGGAGATAGTGGAAGAATTCTGTCTCCACATTGATCAGGCATTGCAGACATTCTCCATCTCTAATGCATTAAAGGTTGGTAACCTGTCAGGGAGCAGGAACAAAAAAATATATTGTACAGTTACAAAAAAAAAATCATAGGTACATAGGTTGAAAAATGAGTCAAATCCAAATGATTTACGTTTCCTATCTCTGCTGCTGTATGTAAAGATGTCATCTTTGTACTAAATGTGTCATATATTAGGTTAAATTCACTCAGAAATGCTTCAACTACCATCAGCCATAACTTATGATTGTTTCTCCTCTTTGGTAACTGAGAAAGAGTCACTATCCCTGAGCAGCCTAAGCCTGGGGCCACACAAGTGCAGTATGACATGTACAACAGTTGTACAAGACATACTTTTGCACGGATATCCATGGGGTCACCACATGATGATACGCATAAATTTTGATATTAGGATATAAAAACTTGAGAAATACGGAAGCTGAAGAAGTCGTTGCATTTTGTAGTCTCGGTTTCTTCCACACATGTGACGGACATCAAACGAGCGATCTACTGATGTCTTGTACACCCGCCTATAAAGAGCATCATGTCCGTTTACATGTCTGTATAAGCGTCCTAGTGGTTGGAAGCCGACCAAAAATCCATGTCTGTTCTATCATGCATGAAAAGGTGTGCGAGTACGTCATGTGTTGTTTCCTATATGATCCTTCATAATTTTCAGCCAGCTGAGTGTGGCAGGTGTTGTGAGAGCACATGCTGGGTGTGTTATGTGTTTTGAGTGTGCATGAGGGCAGGCTGAGTGTGTTATGAGTGTGCATGAGGGCAGGCTGAGTGTGTCAGGTGTTGTAGGAGTGCATGGGGCTGCCTGAGTGTGGTAGATGGTGTTTGACTGCAGGGGGGCTGGTTGAGTGTGGGGCTGTAAATGGGTGGTGAGTTGTTTTGTATATGGTATATTGAGTGTGTGGGGGGGGGTTGGTCATTTTAATTAAATTACACCCCACCCTATTTCCAGTTTACTTGTCTCCATTGTTCGTCTGGGTGGAAGCAGAGAGGCTGCTACCTATGTAGCTCCTCACTGTAGCAGGACTGTCAGAAGAACTTCATGGTATTAACACTTACAGGTCTATTCACTAAAGGTGAAACTCAGGAAAATTGTCAGAAGTTAAAATTCTATATCGAAATAGCCAAACCAAAAAAATTCTCCCATTTATCTCAATTTCCAAATTGGCTATTTGGTCTAGATTGTTCTCTTCTCCTGCCAATTTTCCTGAGTTTCACCTTTTAGTAAATAGACCTGTACGTCTACGCGCTGTGTGATGTCACCTTGCTCTCCTTAGTAATTCATGCTGTGCTGGGTGCTGTTTTATGTGTCTCTCAGACCAGAGTGATTATTATGTGTTCTGTTGAGCTGAAAGATACATGTATTAGGCATGACACAAGCAAGATGACGAGTCGCCATAGTTATACCCCCTCATAGGGAGATCTAGCCACACTATGTGGCTACTGGTCAGGGCTCGTTGTTCCCTAACCAGAGCAGCACTACTGAAAACCAGCTGTGACTACATGCCCATATCTAATGTTCCCAAGGCTCCTGCCTCTAGAACCGACTCATGGCTCAACAATAGTCCTCCAAAGATCGAGTCTATACTGGAAACCAGCATGAACATGACTACCCATATTACAAAAACTGCTGTCTGAAATAGTAGAGGAAACAACAGTGGAGTGCAGAGACGTCCCTCATTTTAGGCATAACAGGTGTCTGCCTTGCTCAGCCTAAGGACTTACATGACGCAATGGCAGGCAGTTCTCATTCCATGATGTTGGCAGCAGGTTCTGTCATGGGGCATATAGATGGCTCCAGAAAAATGCATATTCGATAAATATTCCAAGGTGCAACCTACGTATGTGAATTAAGATGATCGTTAGGACACTCTGCATTTCTGCTGTGAATAAGGTAACGTGCAGGGTAATGCTGAATGTTGGCATGGAGCTTTGCATTGTTTATTCTCAGGTCTATTTGCATTCCAGTGGTTAACAGACATGGCAGCCATGTACATAAGTGACAGCATGGAAAAGGGACAAAAGACAGGGAGCAGAACCTGTGTCCATGGAAACTCTTATGTTTTACATCAATTTGCACTCTGTGTCAAACACTGGGGAGGGAAGGCATTTGCTGCACAGCTTGTAATTAGAGGAAAGATGCCTGTTGGAGACACAGGACATCCTTCCAAGTCACTGCTTGTTTCTGATTGCTCCGATCCAGCCATTCTAGCAGTAATTAAACCTGCTAGAGATGACTCAGTGCTAAACAATCAATTTCCCATTCTTGTCATGTGTCTTGAGTCATCAGGGGTTTATGCACTAAACTGCAATTTGTCGAGAATTGAAACCCGAATTTACAAAATGTCAGTTAATAAAGCTGAGTTAAGAATAGAATATTTATTTTTCCATAGATCAGTGATCTTTTGTATATTTGGTGTTAAACTTTTCATAGCAGAAAGTTTGGTCGATATATATCTCAGAAACTAGAATCGATGTCAAGATTTAAGTATCACTATGCGATGCAGTACACAGTGTTATTGCAGGTCTGACCCTATGCTATCACCCTAATTCCTCGTACTACTCAAGGAATCATCGATGCCAGTATGTACACAAACCCACTTTCATAGTCTGCATAGGCTTTGTAATTCTTTTCCTTTTTTTTTTCTTGTCATTCTTTACTCATCTGGTCAGATGAGAGGCTAATTAAATGAGAGGCTAATGGACCACTACCTATTATTTACAAAGAACGTTCTGTTCATATGCTGCAGGGAAGGTCGCACTTGCCTGGGCCCCATTCAAATACATAAATAAAGAATTAGAACTAAACACCAAAAAGTGTACGGGAGCGCACAAAGTAGATCATAAATTACCCAAGATTTACAGTATAGTCCTATTCCGGACCAATTTGCGGAAGCAACTTGACTCACCGTAGGGGTAGAATCAAGGCATATAAGTCCAATTATTTTCCTAAATCCTCATTTCCTACTGGTGGAAAAAAGAGAAAAAGAAACTGATCGCGCAGATGGTATGCAACAAATGACACACTGACAAAAAATACTTGATTGTAGCACTCACAAGCAACGAGTCTCCAAGACTCGTGTATTTCGCCTAAGAAAATCTCTGGGGGGCTCCTCCCATCAATCTTGTTTCATTCCAATATCCGTGTGGTGACATTCAGAAATATCTCGGATGAATGAAACCAGACATAGTGCAATATTGTTATAACAATAAAATTCCAAAACCAGGAAGAAGGAAACACTCACGTGCCATAGAGCCTCCTGGATGGGTGGCTCAGTATATACACCTAGGACCTCTTATGAAGGAGGGGGTCCCACCTCGTGTTCGTGGAGTTATCTTGTGTCCTGTTTCTCGTACCAGCATGCAAGTGGAGTGCCCAGATAAAAAATAAGAAGCAATGCTTGATAAAAGGAAAATCTATTTAAAATATAAAACAAAGTAAAACCGAGAAGCGTTTCGCCCGCTAAACTGCAGGCCTTCTCAATCGGATTGATTGTATATCCATAGACCGCCATCTTATACACCCACTTCCCTCATCCTTAATAATTTTCTGCCAGAAAAACCCAAAGTTATTTATAGAGGTTGTAAAACTATTAGGTTGGATTTAGCTGAGAGTTATCAGCGAACGGGAAAAACTACTAAAAAATATATTTTTGGTCTAGCCCCGGGTTTTTATGGTTGCGGCCATTGCATCCGCTGTGCAGCTTGCGTTCCAAATCTTGTTTGTGAGAATGTGTTGTTCCCAGATCAACTGTATATACAGGGGAATTCCTGGGATCCAGAAGGTTTCCCATTAGCCACACGTTATACTAGCAAAAACAAAAGTGAAATAGTGAGTGCTACAATCAAGTATTTTTTGTCAGTGTGTCATTTGTTGCATACCATCTGCGCGATCAGTTTCTTTTTCTCTTTTTTCCACCACTAGGAAATGAGGATTTGGGAAAATAATTGGACTTATATGCCTTGATTCTACCCCTATAGTGAGCAGGGCTGGACTGAGACAAAAAATCAGCCCTGGACTTCATCCAGACCGGCCCACTTTAATTATGCAAACACGCATAAAAATAGTATATAAACCAACCAATCGCTATACAGATGCCGGAGTTTCTGCAGAGCGATTGGGTAAAGCAACGCAGCGGTACTGAGGTTGAGCGCGCACCATGTCTTAAGGTGAGGCGGATGCGCAGCATGTCTCACCGGCACAGTGGCCCCAATATGGTACTGTTGCCCCAATATGGTATTGTGGCAGGCTGTACTGTTTTACGGGTGGTGAGGAAGTTCTCACCTCACCCATTAAGGACAGTGCGAGCTGTGTGGTGAATCAGCATTCACACTGGCCCACTGAGCCATCGGCCCACCGGGAAACTCCCTGTAGTCCCTATGACCAGTACATGCCTGACAGTGAGTCAAGTTGCTTCCGCAAATTGGTCCGGAATAGGACTATACTATATATCTTGTGTAATTTATGATCTACTGTGTGCGCTCCCTTATACTTTTTGGTGTTTAGTTCCAATTCTGCTTAAGTGAAGGATACACTTGATTGGTGAGCTGCATAAAATACATCCCAGCCATTTATTATAATTTTAGCGCCATGACACATTCTAACCCTCTGAGGTTATATACATAAATAAAGAACACAAAAAAAAGTTAACTGCACAAATAGTAAGGCCTGTAATATTTTTGGTTGTCACTTAATATCTAGGTTGAAAAAATAAGAATGTTTGCTCTGTATGTTAATGTATCAAGTAGAATTATAAATCAAAATTCGAAAACTGGAGCAAACTGTTTTTTCTTCATTGTAACTGTTCCAGTCCCTTCTTTATGCCAATAAATGCTTATTATACATAATGCAGGATGCATACAATGCAGCAGTGAAGAAAATGACCACCATCTCACACGTAGTAGACAAGATAATGATGGCATTCTGACCAGCGAGATGGTTTATTCAGAAAAAGAGAGGATTTAATCTAAAGCTTGGTGATGCATAGCATTGTATGTATCTTATCTGCTTCCTGCCTTGTCTGGAATATTTCCACTACTGCTTATTAATTATGCGACTCGACTGCATTCAAACTCCAATAACATGTAACCTGCTGTTCAATAACAGGTCAGTGTGTTAGCACTAAGAAGCTGGTTTTGTAAAGTCATGGTTGTAATTGTAAAAGCGAATGCCAGACATATTGTTGGAAATGAAAAGAGGATGATATGACCAGGAGAGCAGTTCTCTGTAATTCATGTTAAAAACATAATAAAAGCAGCCCCCTGGAACATTCAGGAAGGGGGGCATGACAGCTGGCCTGGGACGAGCAATCCAGGTGTTTGGAAGGTAATCAAGGTGGATAGAACATAATCAAGGTGAAATGGAATGCAATCAAGGTAGATGGAATGCTATTGGGTGAGTATGTTTATGCTAATGAGATGAGGCTGTAACGTGGGGCGGGGACCTGACCTGACATGGGTGCAGAATGGTGTGAGCTTAAGCGCAGTGATAGACAAGATACAGACGTAAACAGATCTCAAAATAGAAAAAACAGGTTTATTTGTAACCCAAATAAAACACATATATAAAATCAAAACAGAATAAATGCAAGAAACAGAATGCAAAACTAACACAACAAGAGAGGTCTAAACACTAGAGAAACACATGAATATCAGATATAGCACAGAAAGAAAGAAAATACTTGACAGATAAACACAATGAACCAGGGACGTGCGGTCAGGGGCGACAGGTGAGGCAGAGCCTCACCTGCCATTAAGGGCAGCTGCAGTCAAGCTCATCTGCTCCTCATTCCCCTGCTGTCGGCTCTGTCCGCCCTCTGTGTGCATTCTTCTTTTTTTTTCCCTTCAGCAGCCTGAGCCTATGCAATTTGCGTAGCGGGACGCTACGCAAATCGTGTAGGCTGCCAAGAAGTGTGCAGCGCGATGCGTCTGTTTAATGCGCAGACGTCCGAGCACTGCCCACTTTCTGAACATTGCTCTCCCAGTGCCTCAGAGGCACTGGGAGAGCAATGGAATAGCTTGGACCAATAGAAAAGCGCTATTGGTCCAAGCCATTCAAAAAAACACCTGCATGGGAGGCAGGCCTACCATATATTGATTGGTGCAGGACAGTCATGTGACTGCCCTGTCTCGCACAATCAGTGGGTGCAGGGCTGTGCTCGAGGTGTGGTCTCAGTGTCACACTAGGCTGCCTGGAGGATGACAGAGATCCTGGGGAGCACCGACAGCAGCCAGATCCGGGGGAGCACTGAACCTGAACCTACGTAACCTGTGTATATCTGGCTCTGATACTAGCCAGTGCCTCACCAGCCACTGACCTCACCGCACGTCACTGCAATGAACAATATATCCAGAAAACAAAATCACAATGAACAGGCAGAGGAATGTAACAGAACTAGCGGAGGAGTAAACACTAAGACCAAACCTGAAAGTAAAGTCCTAAAGGGTAACTTGAAAATATACAGGAGAACCAGAGCAACAGATCCCTACCAGAATTGCAAGGTAAGTAATAAGGATCAAGGTGAACAAGAGGCTTGGAACAAAGCAAACTGAGGCTCAGAACAAAATGAGGCAGCACCCTTCCTAGGGCGATGCCTGCCTTTATACAAAGTTCAATTAAGAACAATTGAGTCCAGGTAAGTGTCCAGGCTTAAAATCCAAAAAATTAACGAAATGAAAAGTCCAAAGCAGCAATGTCCACTACTGCCAGAGGGGGCGCCAGAGACCCAGGACGTCACAGAGGCCCTGTATGTGTAGGGGTTTTGATTACCTGTCTCACTGCTGCGTGGTGAAAGGAGTCTGCACGCTGCTGCTCGTTGGGTCTACGTCCTGTCTGCTTGCTGTCGTTATGGCTGCTCCGCTGATTTCTGGGGATATTGCTGCTCTTCTCTCAGCTTCGTGACCGTGCTGCAGCTGCTGGAGTTCCCCTGGAGGCTTTGCTACACTCGGCTCCGGAGGGGGTGAGAAGCCTTTCCCCAGATGAGGAGGATCTGGGTCCTCGTGCCTGGCAGCAGGAACACTCTGGGAGTTCTCCTGTGCGTCTTGCCCTTGGTACTGTGCGGACCCGCTCGGCGAGGTTGGCCGGCGGGGGTCCCTCCGGGGTTCCTGAAGCAGTGGCTTCTCCCGCTAGCCTAACGGTTCCTGGTGCGCCGCCGGGTCGGCATTTGGCCGCCACTCGGCGGCAGTTTGTTCTTCTCCGACGCCTATTGTGGATGCGGCTGGAAGTGGGGATGGCCAGGCAGTGCGTTAACGCAGCCCACGTGTTTCTAGTGTCAGGCCGGCTGTTACTGTGCGAGCGTCTGCTCGTGGGGCTGGCTCCACCCCCGGGGCTGGCTCTGCCCCCGGCACTCACAATGCTGACGGGTTGCCGGCGCTTCCGGATCCTGGGGGTCCTGTGGCTGCCTCAGTCTGGGGATATGGGGGGTTTGTCTCCTAGTCCTAGGCAGGTTATTGGCTACCCTGCTTCACTTCAGGTGGACCTGGCTGTGGCTCCTGCTGCCCCGTATGCCTTTCCTGTGGCTGATCATCGGGGGCTGCCTGCTGGGGTGGTTCCTGGATGCGACAATGGTGTTGATGTCTCCTCTGTGCCTCATCTGGACTGCCCAGCAGTTCCTCAACAGGCTGCCAGTCAAGTGGTGGATTCCTGCTTCACTAATTCTCTCTGCCCATGAGTTTGATTTACTGTCTGCTGCTTCTGGTGCAGGCAGGGGGGTGCAGGCTGGGTCGGGTGGGGGTGACGGGCGTTCTGACCAGATGTCTGTCCTACTGTCTGCGATTGATCGTTGGTGGGATGGGTCAGGTAGGGGAGTCCCAGGCAATGTCGTCTGGTTCGCCGATGGCTGGGGGGGTGTTGACTGCTGCGCCTGCCCCTGTTGGGTCTGTGGGACGTGGGGTGCCTAATGTTGGTGCCGCTACGGGGGGCTTGGCCCATTGCCTGATTCCTGATCACTATCTGCCTGTGTTTAGTCACCCTTAAGTATGCACCTGGGTGGCGATATTAAAGAAAAAATTTGGAAAGGTAATTCCGTTGATATACTTACCTTGGTGTCGGTGGATAGACCAGCGGTGGATCGCCCCAGGCATCTTGACACAGAGAAGGACAAGAAGGAGAAAGTGAAGGTTGTGCCTCCTACGTTTGAGAACTGCCTGCAGGGCTTCTTGGTCTTCAACTCTATTTTGTGTGAGCGTTTTCCCGACCGTGGTGTGGCACTGTTCGCATACCTGGACCTGATTTGAGGAGCTTACAAAATATATGGGGCCAATGTTGGTTCCACTATGATATGCAGTTCCGGCAAAAGATGCGTTTTGATGAGCAGGATGCCATTCTCTGGTTGCACTTGATGACTCCCACTTGGCCGATGGTTCCTGCCTTTCTTGCGTCCGTTGGCGGGACGCTGCCGGACTCAGCGCCTGCCCCACGATCTGCTGAGGAAACCGGGACGCAAGGGGGAAGCTAATTTTTCACCTCTGAGTCCCAGTTTTAGCGATGGGCAACTGATAGTGCCCATATTGTTTTACTTGATATTTCATTTTGTCTCATTTCAGCAGTGGAATGGAAGATTTGGGCCCTTTTAACTACTAAAAGTAGCATTTTAAATAGCCCTCGTACTAACACAGTAAGTGAAGTTGATTTATATCTGTTTAGTTGAAGCTATGTTAAAAGGCTAATCTACTGTGATTTTCTAGCTATTTATAAAATGGATCTTCATGGGGTCGATTGTTCAGAGCTACGTGTATAGGATTAGCTGGTGATAGAATATGCTGAGAGTAATTAGCAGTCAGTAATATTGCCTACCTGCCAATGAGGGAGCGTGAACTTTTGAATTCTCAGTCACTTTCTGTAGGACAATCTATCAGAGGGCTGTCAGCAGACTGGAGCACGGGGTGATTAGTGCATGGCTGAGTTTAAGGAACTTATACAAAATGCTCTTTCATGATGCGTTAAACATGCTCAGGGAATGGGTAGAATATTTAAGCTGAAATGAAAGCTTTAAATAAATTCACAAGTACTGAGTTGAGGCAAGTATTTACCAAAATGCGTTTTCTGCAAAAAAAAATATTTTATTTTTCAACAAAACGCAAAAGCCACACAAAGAAAATGTCTAGTACCTCATTCACCAAAAAAGAAAAACAATTCCAAGCATA
Organism: Leptobrachium leishanense; assembly: GCA_009667805.1. Lineage (NCBI taxonomy): Eukaryota > Metazoa > Chordata > Amphibia > Anura > Megophryidae > Leptobrachium > Leptobrachium leishanense. Next base: position 135,694,066 of record CM019064.1, on the reverse strand, counting down.
CACAGGAACCAGCTTTCATGCAATGGAATTCTGAATAAAGTCCCACTAATAATATTTCTTGCATTAATTCCTGCATTGATTCCTCTGTATAAAGATATACAGGGTAATTCAAAGAGATTCGAAAAGTCACCGCACGTTCGGTGACTTTTCGTTCTCTTCAATTCGGTTTGTTTTGCCGATCCCATTTCGGTGACCCTGCGGTGTATTCAGCAAACACCACAGGGTCCCCGAATTGCAGGGAAAAGCTGCCGCAAACCCGAAGGAAAACTCACCGCAAAACCTGGCGAATGCACGCCGAAAACCCTCAAAAACATCTGGATTAACCTGCCGAAAACCACAGAAAAACCCGAACAGGAGCCGATCGCAGCCTTCGACACAGCAGAAGAGGCAGTGAATAAATTAGCAAAACAGTTTGTATGAATGTGTGAAAGTGAAACGCTGTTTGCAAAGAAACTACTGAGCGAAAATGTCAGAAATTTGCATATGAGGTCCAGGGAATGATAATAAAGAGGGCTGTTACAGAAAAAAGAAGAAAACTTAAAAAAAAAAAAAAAAATCGGACTTTTAAAAAAAAAAAAATTTAAAAAAAATGCTTAAAATATCCTAAAAAATCTATAAATAAAGAGACTCTTTACTGCAGAATTTTATAATAAACGGTTTATTAGATATTGAAATAAAACCAGAATATTTTTAACATTGAAGCCTATGGGATTCGCCTGAATGAACCTGCCGAATTAAACCACCGAATGGCAGGGCATTAGGGGAACCTTTCACTGCTGGTTTGTGTTTTCTGAATAGACGAAGCATTGCTTCTCTATGGGGATTTCACTGCCCTCAAACAGGCACCGTATGTGCAGGAAATTCGCCAGGATTTGGCGAAATTGCCTGCTCTCTGGATAGCCGAATGACCAAGAAAGGTAACCGAACGCTGATATTCAGCGTTCGGTTACCTTTCTCAAGCAATTCAGATCTCTTTGAATAACCCTGATACTAAACGGAGATGTATTTGAAATGCACAGATCTCAAAGAAAAGCCTATGGGAGGACTAGAAATGTCTAAGATCTTTTGTTTATTTTCATGGTTGTAGAAAATGTCTGAAGAAGTGGGATATATTCTGCAAAAGGCTAAACATTAAAGGTTATTCAGAGAGAGCCGGTCTGGCCCTTGAATTCCACCGAACAGTGAATTTCTCCATACGGTGCAATAGCCATTCGGCTATTCAAAAGCTGGCAATTCCCCAAATACTGGCGAATTGCCAGCGAAATACGGGTGATCTTTGGTTGCGTTTCCGCAGCTTATCAGATTGGATTGAATGTTTTCCTGGCGGGTTGCGGCGGCTTATCGGATCGGATCTGATGTTTTCAGCGGGTTTATGGCGGTTTTTACTTTCGCTTCGGCGGTTTTATGGTGGTTTTTCGGATGCGTTCGGCGGCTTTTCCCTGCACTACGTGGACCCTGCAGTGAATGCTGAATTCACTGCAGGGTTGGGGAATTTGATTCCCCCGAACTGCGGGGAATGAAAGAACCCTGAAATTCCGGTGGCTGAATAACCCCTTATGTTTCAATTGCTATTTAGTATTATTTAATATCCAAACTGTTATAGACTAATTGAACAGCCAGTATTCTATGACCAAATGCAATCATTTATGGTAGTCTAACATGTAAAAATGCCGAAGTAAGATTTATTATACCTCACAGATAATATAATATGGCCTGGCCCGTGTTAATCGATAGATCAATTACTCATCTCTGGTTGCTAAAGGAGAACACTGCTGCTCTAATGGAATTTTTCACATAGAGTATAAAAGCGAAAATGTGTAAGTGGCAACGTTCACAGAGAAATAACAATAAAATTTGTTCTGTAGGTATAAAAACAAGCATATACTTTGCTTATTGTTTTTTACTGCAGACAAGAGCCATGCTATAAAGATGAGTGTTATGAGAGGCTGAAATCTGGAGGTGGAAATTGTTTCCTATAGTCTAGATTTAACCCCTTCACTACCAAACTCCTATTGTTGAGGGGGAAAAAAACATTATCAGAATTTTATTTGACATATGGGATGCAAAGTTAACAATTAAATATTGGGTAAAATATAAAACTTGCATAGAGATTGTTCTGAGATAAGTAAAAAATGTTAAAATAATGTAACTTTGCAAATTTTTAATGTTTCACGTAATCCTTAATCCTTTGCAGAAATAGCGTTGGAATGAAAGGTTCTGAACTTTAGATAGTGTCCCTTATCTTATACAATTTCACGTGGGGTCTGCATTATCTGCATACAGGCAGAAACTATGTCTCAAATACAGTAAACGTGATAAAGATGGATAATGAAAAGTGGTCAGATATCCTGTTTCTGGGGATTTGTAGCGATCATAATGAGATTATTAGCAATGCAGATTCCCAAAAATGCCAATAGAATAAGAAAAGAATCTGTATGTGGCATAATGCCAATGTATGCATATGACAGTAAGACCTTCTACCTGTACTATGCAAGGATTTCCCAGCAATTACAGTATAAAAACTTGAATCTAATCCCTGTACAGCAGCGAGTGACCCCAGAGCTCTTCCTGTATTCTGCCCACTCCCTGGCTGTGGGAATACAGCATCAATAAAGTCTTTAAACTTTTTGTTAGTGTGAAGATTGGGGCTGGTATTTGCAGCTTGTTTTACAGCAGTGTTTCCCAAACCTGTCCTCAGGACCCTCTAACACCTTTAGATCACTTTGGGGAAATGCAGACTGAATCCTGCAATCACTGAGCAGCAAATTATATCACCTGTGCTGTGCTTCAGATATCTGGAAAACCTGGTGTGTCAGCGGGTCCTGAAATACAGGGTGACTGGAGAGAGATAAAACAAATAGTTTTGAATCTCCACAGGGGACACACTAGTCGCGCTTTAAAATGTATGCAAATTGAATTTTGATATGCTATGATTGCTTTTCAAACAAACAGAGGTACAGAATGGCCTAAAGCCATGTAGTACACAATACAACCAGGGATATTAGACCAATAGTGGAAAGCAACGCTGCAGAGGAGACCAAATATAATACTTTGACATGCTGGGCAGTGCTTATGTCAGGAGAACTGTGCAATATTAGTGAGACTATTGAAGTGCAAATCATTGGATATGTATCTCAGGCATAAATGCCAATTATAAATCCTGGCTTCAACTCACAACTTATACATATATTATAAGACAGACCTGACACTATATACAGTTGTGTTCAAAATTATTCAACCCCCACTGAAATTGAGTGTTTTGGCCAGTTTGACATTGATTTTGGTCATTCAGTCATCTTGCTTACAATTAAATCAAAGAGGCACGTGTAGGTCAGACAAATATAACATAACATTTATAATGAAATAACCACAAATGTCTTTTCTGTGCTCACATCATTATCAGTTTTATTCAACCCCCAAGTGACATTCAATCTTAGTACTTAGTACAACATCCTTTTACAGTTATAACGGCTATTAAACGTGAAGCATAGCTTGACACAAGTGTCTTGCAGCAATCTACGGGTATCTTCGCCCATTCGTCATGGGCACAAGCCTCCAGTTCAGTCACATTCTTAGGCTTGCGCACTGCAACTGCTTTCTTTAAGTCCCACCAGAGGTTCTCAATTGGATTTAAGTCAGGTGACTGCGATGGCCACTCCAAAATGTTCCAGCCTTTAATCTGCAACCATGATCTAGTGGACTTGGAGGTATGCTTGGGATCATTGTCCTGTTGAAAGGTCCAACGTCTCCCAAGCCTCAGGATTGTGACGGACTGCATCACATTGTCATCCAATATCTCCTGGTACTGAAGAGAATTCATGGTACCTTGCACACGCTGAAGCTTCCCTGTACCTGCAGAAGCAAAACAGCCCCAAAGCATGATTGACCCCCCGCCATGCTTCACAGTAGGCAAGGTGTTCTTTTCTTCATAGGTCTTGTTCTTCCTCCTCCAAACATAGCGTTGATCCATGGGCCCAAACAGTTCTAATTTTGTTTCATCAGTCCACAGAACACTATCCCAAAACTTCTGTGGTTTGTCCACATGACTTTCGGGATACTGCAGTCGACTCTTCTTATTCTTTGGAGACAGCAAGGGGGTGCGCCTGGGAGTTCTGGCATGGAGGCCTTCATTACGCATTGTACGCCGTATTGTCTGAGCTGAAACTTCAGTACCCACATCTGACAAATCTTTTCTCAGTTCCTCAGCAGTCACACGGGGACTTTTCTCCACTCTACGCTTCAGGTAGCGCACAGCAGTCGAAGTCAGCATCTTCTTTCTGCCACGACCAGGTAGCGTTTCAACAGTGCCCTTTGCCTTGAATTTGCGAATGATGCTTCCTATGGTCTCTTGGTATGTTTAACATCTTTGCAATCTTCTTATAGCCATTGCCCTTCCTGTGAAGAGTAATCACCTCTTCTCTTGTCTTCCTGGACCATTATCTTGACTTCACCATGTTTGTAACCACACCAGTAAATGTCTAGAAGGAGCTGAGTATCACAGTCATTTTAAAGCTGCCTAATTGGTGCTTATTATGCTTTATTGCTGCTCCGTGACATCCACAGGTGTTTTCAATACCTGATTGAAAACACTTGAATGAACCTCTGTTCTTCAGAGTGGTAGTCTTTAAGGGGTTGAATAATTGTGTCAATGAAGAATTCCCAAAAGAAACATTTACTACTGTATTACAAAACCAATTGATGTCATTTTAGTTGCATATGGTTCTTTAAAAAGTCCTTGTAGGATTTCATTCTGAATACAATTACAAATGTACACTAAATTCCCTAAAACCCTTTACAGCATTGGGCGTTGAATAATTTTGAACACAACTGTAGGCATGAACCTGCCAGACCAGGGGGCCTAAGACCATAGTGGGATATCACTGATCATGCACCTACAGAGGACTATTTTCTGACCCTAGGAAATATTGATTTCTATGCTGATAATCAGCTAATGAGACATACAGCTAAAAGGGTCAAATAAAGAGATCTTATCCATACAGGATGTAGCAGTGAATAAATATCCACAAAGGTTTCAGATTGGCAATGTCTGCCACCCTGTCAGCATGCACATGAATGAATATTATAATGAAAAATTGTGTTAACTCAAATTTAGTAGGGAAAGGGTAAAGAGATACTGGTTAGCATAAAGGGATGGAATAAAACTAGGAAAACAGAAGAGGGGGAATAATATGGATAATTGGCTTGGAGATAATTTTCAGCTTTGTCCCTTGTTTAATGTGACTTTGTGTTTTTTAAACCTACTAAGAATTTGAGAAATCTTTCATAGCCATAGAAAAGTTTATTTTATAACTGTTTCTGTGAAATAAAACTGTGATCACAGACACTGTCACAACAGAGTAGGCTTACCTCCCAACATTAGAAGGTATGTGAACAGGATGGGGGCAGGAATCTAGAGTAGTGTTTCTTAAACCTGTCCTCGGGACCCTCAACCAGGCCAGATTTTGCAGATCACCTCGGGGAAATGCAGACTGAATCCTGCAATCACTGAGCAGCAAATCATATCACCTGTGCTGTGCTTCAGATATGTCAAACATGGCCTGTCAGTGGGTCCCGAGGAATGGTTTAAGAAACACTTGTCTAGAGAGGGCATGCCAGTGAAGCAACTCACTGGCGATGGCCACAATGGTGGGTATGTCCGGGAGATGGGCTTGTCAATCCACAATGCAACAACAAAAGGGACAAACTCGCCTAGAAATAGGACTGGCATGCCCCAAAAGGAAAAGCGTGACGTTTGGTGGCAGAATGGGTACCTGTCTTCATGTGCTTACTGAAGAACAGGAGTGTCTGCCATATGCGGCATCAGACACTGCAACACCAATTACGACGATTCTATTCTGACGTGTAAATGCACTTTAAAAGACATTACGATTGAATGTTGTGGTCTCTACGTTTCTGAGCATTTTGTATGAGAGGGATCCCAGTGTTTACTCATGGTACTGTCTTTTTGCATAAGTGAGGACGTCATGATCCTGTATTATCTATAACTGGTTCAAACATTGTTCACTGGTCATCGTGGCACAAATGTAAAGGACTTTTCTGATTTTTTTTTTTTCTGGTTACGACTTTTCCTCTGGCATATAGAACTTATTATGGCATATCTGTTCAGTTTATTCTTCTATTCCTTTGTTCTTAGCTTATTAAAGTTTCCTCTGTGTTAACCCTTGACCTCACTCATTTCACTCAACGCTAGTCCAATCTTTAAATTTGAAGGAGAGATGCATAAGTGTGTCCTCTACTGGATGACTACAAAGTCCATTAGGCCCACTCCTTCTTCGCCTTCATTGGGCATTAAGCAGAGACATGCACAGCAAATATTTTAGGGTGTGCACAAATGTTACATACATCACTTATGAACTGTAAACCATCAACAAATATCAATTTACGTGCTTCTTTTCAAGAACCAAATAGTAAAACCCCAAAGAGTGTATACGAGTACCTAGAAGGTTGAAAGCAAGAGCATCAAGTAGCCACATCTTTTTGCACACGCCTATGTTAAGTATGTAGCCTGCCCAGTGCTGCCGGTTGCCAGAGTTTCAGTAATGCAATTATATAATACAGCTCATTACCATTCAGTGATTATTTTGCAAAAAAACAAAGTTCATAACATCAATACAAAAGTTTATTAGGGGCATACAGTACTTTCAGAAGGCAGTCAAGCTAAATGATGCCTCAGATAAGTTGGAAATCTGGTGTGACATCATCATTCGGACTACAATATGACATCATTCAAGAAAACCGTGAACATTCAGCGTGCATATTTATGAGAAGTCTCTACACAGGAGAACATTTAAATCTGTCAGTTACTCAATCTAAAAAAATAGACAAAGATCTTGTCATACTTTAATTATTTTCTGCCTGATCAATACAGGAGGAATTGTAGAGCTTTCTTGGCACAGAAAAGTTTTCACATGGTGTCAGAGCTAGACACTGCATGAAAGACAAAGCTTGTGTGACACCTGTCCCCCTGAGCTATAGGCTTTTCTATACATCAGGGTAAGCAGGAAGCTGTCACAAATAGTCATAGATAAAAGCCATTGGCTGTCTGGCATGGAAAGCTGTCATTCATGATTCCTCTTTATATTGCACCCTGCTATATTTCCATTTGTCTGTGGAGTTATACCATGAGATGAACAGTTTTTCTTCCAAGTTTTAGAAGCAACTGAATTCTTTTATTACAAGGAGTTGTCTGACCTAAATAGACTAGAGAGTTCTCAAGTGATGTCTGCATTTTGCGCGTGACAGCTATAGTCAGATATATATATAGAACAAATAGAATTTGTTTGCAGCCCAGTCAAAAAACAGTGGGACTGTTCCTAACTCACTCTGCCTTCCTGGAGCTAGCGGCGTAAATTGGCTATTTAATGTGGTAACAAGAGAGAGGAGACTGTCTCTTAAAGGAGGCAAGGAAGGCTTTTGCAATAGTGCTTGCTTTGTAGTGTTCTCTTCTGATATGTAACTTTATAGTTTTAGATATTTTTTTGTGAAAATTAATACTAAACTCAATAATGAATGCTATTTTGTTATAGAGTGTCAGGGTGACTCATAATGAGCAGTGTTTCATCCTATTACACTAAGATAACTAGTTAGATAGCAATGCGATGTAACCAGGGTAAGAGATAGAAGTTATAAAAAATGTAATTCCACACCTGCCTGTAATCCAATTTTACATACTTACCCCTCCGCCAACCCCACCATAAATACATTTCCCCAATTTCTCACAAAGCCTAAATCCAACATTTTTCTCTATTTCTATCACACACTTTTTCCTTATTCCACAAATTTATCTTTACCGACATAATTCAGCACATGCCACCTCTATCCTACTCTCTACTCCACATACATCCTTATTCCTGCTAGTGCAACCTATCCTGCCGCTATACATATCTCAATCCCTTTCCCATATACCTTCATATTTTATCTATCACTCTATATGCTATCCCAAACTTTTCTCCTTACCCCCAGCCCAAGCCATATCTGACCTATACTCCCCAATACCAATTATCCCTCCCAACCCCCATTTAACAACCTTCAACATATGCTCCCCCTCTCCCTACCCTGGATTTGTATCACTATTTGACAGAATCCCCATGATCCCAAGCATATCCAAACATCCTTCCTCTATCACACACTTTTTCCACTATACAACACCTATTCCCTTATCATACTGATTTCCTGCTGTCTCTTCCCAAATCTTATCCTGTTTCTTACACCCTGTCAACATCCCTCTCTCAGTCATGTCCCAAGCCCTTTCTGCTATACTAGTTGCTATTCCCACATCATTTGCAACAGAGGAGTAACTAGAAACCTCAGGGCCTAGGTGCGGGAATCCATGAAGGGCCCCCCATCGCCACCCCCATGCATTGGACCCCTCCAGGTCTACAATGTCGACTCAAGACAATCGGTGTGCCATTTTTTTTCAGGTCCACTACGACCACTTCAGTCCATCCCATTTTTAAGGTAATGTGCACCATGTATATCTCAGAGCTCCACAGCAATAAAACTCACAGTAATGTGCACTGTGTATGAGCGAATCATAGGTGAGGCCCTGGCCCTTGCCAAGTGAGGCCATAGCCAGCTATGTGTGTGGGGCCTCCGGAACTCAGGGGCCCGGTTGCAGTTGCACTTTCTGCACCCCTGGTAGTTACACCACTGATTTGCAATACTCAACACCCTTTTATCACTTCTACCCTGATTCAACATGTATTATCCTATCCCACACACTTGCTATATCCCACCTCCTTGGAAATATTCTACATCTGTACTTCTATCCCACACCCTTATCATAACCCTCTCCTATTTTCTTGCTCCTATCATAAAACCTTGTCTCTATCCTATGCCCCTTTGTCACACCTTTGTGGATATCCACCAGCCTTCTCTCTATTCCACCCATTTCCCTATTACACATCTTCACCACTATTCAAACCCATGGCCCACACCCTTGACCCGACACCCTCCTTATCCCACTCCGTCCCCGATCCCAAACCCTACTGTGCAGATAGAAAAAAAAAGAATAGAAATGTTTACATTTAACAAGTATATATGTTTCAGTACAGTGTCCACTTTTACATTTATTAAGTATATACGTTTCCGTACCTCTACCTGCTAGGGGCGACTTCAAAGATGTCAACTATGATATAAACGGCAGCTCGTAGCAGAACTGTAATTCTAAATCAGATTACTAATGTAAACCAGCTTTTGGCAATTTGTATCAACAAATTATTCGGTCTGAAGAGAATTTTAAAAGTTGCCAGATATGCTCAACATAAAAATGGAGAGTATTCATGAAGTGCTCATTATTTCCTAGTTTTGGAACGGTGACAACAGTGATATTTACCTCTTCAATTACAACACTTTGCTTCCTTTTAAACTCCAAATGTAATTAACTAATAATAATTAGAGGGATTGGAGCACGGTTCTGCATGAGCTCACAGAAAAGATTACATTCGAAAAAAAGTGTCCAAATATAATTATGATAGACCCGATTTCCATGTATATTTACCTTTTTGTGATTGAATAGGGCAACGAAGAATACAACTTCCTTTGAGCAGAGATAGAATAGAGAGCGAGAGGGAGAGAAGCTCCAAGCTTTTGATTAGTTAAATTACAAACACTCGGGCCAAGATCTGAGAGAAACAGTGCCGATTCATGCTTGTGATATTTACTGCCTGATTCCTGGTATCAGATGCAGAAAATAGCACAAAACGCTAAGTGCAACAAAACAGCTAATCACACAGGCCAAGTCTTTTGCATGTGTAACAGCATGTTTTTTATTATTTTACTTTGTATCATAAACACCTTTTTAAACGCCTGTGAGTGAGAGCTGTAAGTGTGAATCACGTCAGCCTGCCAACTTATTTTTCTTTACACTATACTTAAGTAAGAAGTTTACATTACATATTACAGTGTTTTATTTTCTCCGAGGATGAGTGACATTGTCCTAAATACTCTTTCTATGAACAATGATGGCGTGGTATCTATCCTATATTGTCTATACCTTATCTGACTGTTACTACTCAAATACATATTCTACAGTATGGAAAGACATTTACAGGCCTATTCACTAAAGGTGAAACTCCGGAGAATTGGCAGAAGAGAACAATCTAGACCAAATAGCCCATTTGGAAAATGAGGTAAAAGGGAACATTTTTCTGGTTTGGCTATTTTGACATAGAATTTTCACATCTCCTGCAAGTTCTCCTGAGTTTCACCTTTAGTGAATAGACCTGATAATCTCCAAAATATGTTAGCCGATAAGATCATCTATGTGATAGTTGTTTGTGCCACCATGTAGGGTCCATTTGTTGTGGCAGTAATGGAAGAAAAACTTGACTCCCAATTTTGATTTCTATCAACGGATAATATGGTGAAGAGGAGAAGTTGCTTTCTTTGAGAATACTCACTAGTCATTACTATACAAGATATAGCCGTGATGAGTTTATAAGATTTAGACTCATGGTTTTTATTCCTTTTTATCCACCTACACAGAAAGCCAGACTAGCGCGGATCAAGGTAGCCAAGACAGGGACTTCATCGGCTTACCTTCACAGCAAACGGAATGGTCTCCTCAATGAATGCCTGGAACTAACGGTATGTTACAAATCATATCTTATTCCATTACAAACTGTTTTCAGATGTTTTTATGGAGCAAGAGGTTGTGCTCACCCAAGAAAATCTAAAAATGTAATCATTGTCTAGTAATTCAACATTTTATTTCAACCCAAACACGGAAGACATATCAGTCAGGCTTCAGGATACCTTTGGTCTAAAGCAGTGTTTCTCAAACCTGTCCTCATGACCACCTAACAACAGGCCAGATTTTGCAGATCACCATGAGGAAATGCAGACTGAATCCTGCAATCACTGAGCAGCAAATCATATCACCTGTGCTGTGCTTCACATATCTGGAAAACCTGGCCTGATAAGGGGTCCTGAGGACAGGTTTGAGAACCACTGGTCTAAAGGACCATGTGAAGTTAACTTGCCAATTTCAGCATGAGTAAAGTATATCTAACGTTGGAAGATTTTGCCATCAACTCTGGACTTCTTCTAAAGATATGTGTAGAATCCTCATTGAGAAGAACCTGTGCTTAACACAACACACTTAACACTAGAACCGTACTGACGCCACATTACAAGCGATCTTCCTTCCTATGTATTGTTTCTAATTGACACATTCTTTGACTTTTAAGACAGGTCAATAGCTGCTATTATTAACCAATATCACTCATAATTCCATTTTATCTAATTACCTTGCTGTGCCAGATATGTATCATTCTGATATTGTATAGGTGTAGCACTCTGTGAGAATTTTTTTGAAATGTGTCATGGACTGGTTATATTTAGCTTATAAATGAAAGTCCTTTAAATTCTAGAAATGTTGTAATGAATGCGTAGAACACTGCTTCACGCACCTGTCAATTGTTATTTCAGCATAGAGGTCTATGCTGAGGGTGAGAAATAGACAACAAGAAGGCATGTCTCACAATGTCGATGAAGCTAGCATTTCAACGTCACTTGTAGTGTGTGTTTGGTTTGTGGTGTGCAAAGACAAAACAGGTGAACTGTCAACACACTTGGCACGAGAGTCAAACAGGGTTATTCAGAGAGAGGTGAAAACCAGGAGAATGACTGGAGAAGTGAAAATTCTAGGTCAAACTAGCCAAACCAGAAAAATTCTCCCATTTATCTCACTTTCCAAATCAGCTATTTTGACCTAGAATTTTTGCTTCTCCAGTCATTCTCCTGGTTTTCACCTCTCTCTGAATAACCCTGAAAGTAACTACAATGATCCTGAAACTATTGACATGATTTTGGCCATTTAATTAGCAATGACCTTTTGGGCCAACTCTATACTTATTGATAAATGAGACGTTTCATCAAAAGTGAAAAAAATGTGTGATGGGAGTCAATGTAAATTCCATGAATTGGTGTCAAGTCAAAGAAAACTCCCTAAACATGAATTGGTGGGCAATTTCCTTACATGAAAACACTCAAGGAAGATGTAAAGACAATTTATACGGACTGTGTCAGAGTTCTGATTGGAGAGGAATCTCCAATATCTTGGGGGGGGGGATTTAGCTATTTTTACCATGGAACAAAACAGAAAAGATACATTCTGAAGACTAAAGTAAGGTGGCAGAATGGTGGCAGCATCATGCTGTGAGCTTTCTGTCATCTGGAATAAAATGAATGAAGAAGGAATGACAGAGGCAAATCATGCAAACATAACTTGATTTAGTTGATAAAATATTAGACGATTTGGAAGAAATTGACCTGGCAGTGATATTGCCTGAATCAAAGAAACGATATTGATTGAAAAAAAGAAACAGTACATAGATCAAAAACTAACACGGATTGCTCGATATCCAGAATATTACTCCATGAATAAGTGAAAATAGATGAAAGGGTGGTATTCTGATAAACCTGCAAGATATACAGAGTTATTCAGAGAGCACCGAAATGTCATCGACATTTCTGTGCTCTCCCGTTTGTGGCACTTCGGCAAGTTAAATTTGCTGACCCTGTGCGGTGAATACAGTATTCACTGCAGGGTCCCTGAAGAAAAAAAAACAGTACGCTTGAATGTTTGAAAAGTGAAATGCTGTTTGCAAAGAAACTACAGAACGAAAATGTCTGGAATTTACATATAAGATCCAATGAATGATAATAAAAAGGGCTGTTACAGAAAAAAGAAAAACTATTTACAAAACAAAAAAGAAATATTTTCGCAAAAAAATCCAGAAAATGCCTAAAAGATCCTACAAAATCTATACATAAAGAGGCTTTTTACTGCAGAATATTATAATAAACGGTTTATTAGATATTGAATTAAAACGGGAATATTTTTAACATTGAAGCCTATAGGATTCACCTGAATAAACCTGTCGAATGAAACCACCGAACAGCAGGGCAATTCGGCAACTTTTCACTGCTGGTTTTTGTTCTCTGAATAGACAAAGCATTGCTTCTCTATGGGGATTTCATTGCCCTCGAACAGACAACGAACAGGCACCGTATGTGCAGGCAATTCGCCAGGATTTGGCGAACAGCCTGCTCTCTGAATAGCCAAATGGCCAGGAAAGGTAACTGTACCCTGAATTTTACTGTTCGGTTACCTTTTGGCCACAATTCGGATCTCTTTGAATAACCCTGATAGTCATTATGTTACATGTTTACAGGTGCATTCTTAAGTTAAAAATTTAAAGTAGTTTAAAGATGATGTAGAGTTGGAAAAAAAAAAACAGCTTACCTTTCATTATTAAATTCCTTTAAATTACTACTTTACACTGGCACTCACGGGCTCATGGAGATCAATTTGCCTGTTCAAACATAAACGGATGTGTAAAATGTTCACTGTTATGGCCAGGTCAGATAAGTGTTTTTAAGAACAGAAGGAGTGTCTGTGAGAGTGGACGTTCTTTCCACTCTGATACCCATCTGGCCACCTCGCTGGGCACAGTTAGTGCGGTCAGCGCTGCAACAAGGCTCGATTCCCCCTATGGAGGATTGCGTTTTGCAGCCTTGTCGAACGCACGTCGTAACGCTTCGACGGGGAGTCTTTCAGCATAGCCGCAGCACGTTCGTGCGCGTGCTACGGCGTGTGGCTGGCGCCGTCGAAGCATCAAAACTCTGCAAAGGATGCTGGGAGGCAGGTCAGTATGGACGCACATAGTGCGCTCGTCTGACTCCGGCCTACATTGCAGGGGTAATTCACAAAACACCAATATTCACAAAAATCACTGTTGTTGCAACCATGGTGAAAATTGGCTTTCCACAAAATGAAAATCCAACATCCGTACAACCGTTGCTCTTAGATAAAATTAGTGACCTACGGTTATTCTCCGTTTACTGTTATCCTTCCATTGTTTGCACCAATGAAATACTTCAACGATTTCAAAGTGTCAATATTCGCTGAACTCACTACGAACAATAATAAAATCAAAGCTGGACAACTTCAACTGAATCTACAGTGAAAACTACACCGAATACAATTGACAGAAAATATGGTGGAAACTGACAATTATTCTGAACAATTATAAGAGAAACTACGGTGATTGCAAGGACAGTCTGTATGGCTCCCCGACAACAGTTCAACTACCAGCCAGCTACTATAACAACACATGAACTCAGAATTGTTCCAGCTGTCAAGAGAGTACTGGTAGCTGGTATATCTTCCAAGAGCCCATAGGAATCCATGGAAATTCGCACAAGCCCCCATTAATTCTCCCCTTATGAACGGACACCGGAGAACTAGTCCTTTGATTTAGAGATGATACATATGTACTAAAGCTGTGTGCATCACTTGTGTCACTCCAGGAAGAAAAGCTTTATATCTACGAAGAATATTATTAGATGTTAAATGAGTAAAAAGCAATCGAATTGAAAATTGTCTTTGACTTGATAAATATATATATATATATATATATTGAACAACCATGAGACAAACTGCCCGAGTTACTTAAAGTTTCAGCAATGCTAAATTTATACTTTCATAAAAGTCCTGACATTTACTCTTTATTAATTAATATATTGATTGATTAGAAGTATGTGTGTAAAAGGCTGTGTGGAATAGAGGTAACATCACTGCTCTGCGTGGAGAGAGCCCGTGGAGACACAGGTTCGATCCCGACGAGCACCTCTCCAGTAAGGGTCCTTGGGCAAGACACCTAACGGTACATAGGAAAAGGGAAGTGCTCATGCCACTGTACAGAGCACTGGTGAGACCTCACTTGGAGTTCTGTGTGCAGTACTGGAGACCGTATCTCCAGAAGGATATAGACATCTTAGAGAGAGTTCAGAGAAGGGCTACTAAAATGGTGTACGGCTTGAAGGAGAAAAGTTACCAGGAAAGGCTTAATGATCTTAACATGTACAGCTTGGAAAAAAGACGAGACAGAGGAGATATGATAGAAACATTTAAATACGTAAAGGGAATCCACAAGGTAGAGGAAGGGAGTATATTTAAAAGGAAACAAAGTAGCAAAACAAGAGGACATAGTCTTAGATTAGAGGGGCAAAGGTTTAAAAGTAACATCAGAAAGCATTATTTTACTGAGAGGGTGGTGGATATGGAACAGCCTTCCAGTTGAAGTGGTAGAGGCCAAAACAGTAATTGAATTTAAGCAAGCATGGGATAGGCATAAGGCTATTCTAAATAAAAGATAAATCCAGGTAAAGTATCCATGTAATTGGGCAGACTAGATGGGCCGAAAGGTTCTTATCTGCCGACATTTTTCTATGTTTCTATGTTTCTATACTCGCCACCCAGGACATACTTGAAAACGAGAGAAATCTCAATGTATCCTTCCTGGTAAAATCCTTTCTCAAAAAAAAAAAAAATATGTATGGTTGAATTCGGTACAGCACTCTGACATCATAAACTGGACATTACATTGGAGATGAGTGACAATACTCCTCAAAGAACAGAATGAAGACAGATCTGTTCAAAGCGTCCTTTTGATTCTAGATGTGGTTTATTAAATGCATATCATTAACACCAGGATCATTCTACATTTAGGGCTCCAATGAGGAAGATCCAAACGTCGTAAAACCCCGCTCGCTGATAGAAAGCCAACACCACCACCTACTGCACTGCCTTGAAAAGACAACTGTAAGTAGTGTCTCTGAATTTTTCCTGTATATACAAGCAGTTTAGAATATAATTGACATTGTTTAGACCATATAACATCTTCTTGGTTCTGTCACTGTGCATGTATGTCAGCTTTGTTTCCATATCACTCTCTGGACATTTCACTTACAGTAATACAGTGAGAAAGTAACCATTAAAAGGACCATCTAGTCATCATGACCACTCTAATTGAATTAATTGGTCACGGTATGCTGTGTACCCTCCCTCCTCCTGTTCATAGCCTAGAGTGTCACTATAAATAGCAATACACCAGGGGTCTGAACATTTCAAAGAGCAGGAATCCATAAGCGCCTTACAAGTTGTATATAGAATTATAATATATCACCGATATATAATGATCTGATCATTAACGCTCCATAACTGACAAGGCTCTGTATAGCTTAGAATACTGAATATAAAACTGACATCCCACATTGGCACATAGTTGCTACATTTGATAGCAAACAATATAATTGCATTCTAAATACTTTTAGAGAAAAATGAAATTCTTTTGTTTGATAACTTCAACAAACATCTATTCAGATCATGAGATATGAATGCGTGGTTTGAACAGTGATGCAGTTTGATCCAAACCTTATGGAAGGATTCCATTACTGAATTGAATTTATAAACCAATTAGTGTCAGAGACATTGAGAGACAAAGAGGGGCGAATATGCAAACAGTGAGCTGTGAGCCGATGAAACACAATTATGACGTAACCTATAAAATGTCAATAGTGGCCACCAGGCCTGGACTGGGACAAAAAATAGGCCCGGGCATTTTAAAGTGAGCAGTCCATTTCTGTCTACAACTATACAGAAACACAAGCACACATATTTATACACGCATGGATATGCACCCCTATACTCAAACCAATGTACATACACCTACACACCCCTATTATATACCGAGACATGCACCTACACACCTCTATTATATAACTAGACATACACCTACACACCCCTATTATATATCTAGACATGCGCCTACACACCCCTATTACATACCTATACATGCTCCTACACAACCCTATTATATACCTAGACATGCGCCTACACACCCCTATTACATACCTATACATGCTCCTACACAACCCTATTATATACCTATACGTGCTCCTACACAACCCTATTATATACCTATACGTGCTCCTACACACCCCTATTATATACCTATACGTGCTCCTACACACCCCTATTATATACCTATACGTGCTCCTACACACCCCTATTAAATACCTGGGGCCAAATTACATACTTGGTGCTAACGTTAGCGCTAACCTGCGTGAGCGTTAACTTTAGCCCAAGTAGTTTACACATATTACAATCCAACGCGTTACGTAACCCGTTAGCGTTTGGTACCTTGTGCTTTTCAGCACGAGGTTACTGTACTTTGCGCTCCCTATACTTAACATGGGGAGCGCAAAGTGTCCTATGGACTCCGTTGAGAGGATGCGCGATGCCACGCGCATCCCAGGGCTTAGTGCCCGCAAACAATGCAGGCAGCTTTTTTTAGCACCTGCATCGTAATCTAGCAGTAAAACGGGAACGCTGGGGGAAAACTGCGGGTGCAGTTTTTCCTCCCTAGCGCCCCCGTTTTACCGCTAGGATCGTAATTTGGCCCCTATACTGGTGCCTACACACTCCTATGAGTGCACCTACACACCCCTATTAAATAACTATACGGGTGCCCACACACCCCTACTAAATACCTATATGGATGCCTACAAACTCCTTTTTCACCTCCAAACTAATTTTTTCTTAATTTTATATCCCCCTATTATATAATTTCCACATTCCTTCCCATTTTATTATTTCCCCCTCCAATTTTAGTATTTCCTAACCCCCCCTAATTTTATTATTTTCTCACCCCACCCAATTTTATTACTTCCATTTTATTATTTCCTCATCCCCCAATTTTATTAATTTCCATATCCCCCCAATTTTATTATTTCTGCACCCCCAATTTTATTATGTCTACCCCGAATTTTATTATTTCCATACACCCCATTTTATTAATTGTTTCCCTATCCCTCCCCAATTTTTTTTATTTCCATCTACTCCCAATTTTATTATTTCCTCATCACCCCATTTTTTAATTATCCCCCACTTTATTATTACCTCATCTCCCCAGTTTTATTAATTATTTACACAAGGCGGCTTGTGTAGGCTGTGGGCTGTCTGTGGCCTGGGGGTGGCTGCTCGAATTCAGAAACAACCGCTTAGTTAATTTCCCCTCTATCACGCAGGGCTCTTACCTGCGAACGACTGTCTGCATCTGTGCGTGAACGTGGCTCTTGTACTCCTGGCTCTGCTCCCACGAGATGTTACACATATCTTTACATGATCTCATGGGAGTGCAGTCGAGTGTATGAGAGCCACGTTCAAGCACAGATGCAGGCGGTCGCTCGCGGTTTGTGGCCCATGCGTTAGAGGGTAAATTAACTAAGCGGTTGTTTCCGAACAATTAACCGTGCAGCTGCAGGAAATGTAATAAGATGAATATCCATCACCCACTTTGCCAACCATGTAAGAGATATATGTTTGGAGCTCCATGGGTTAACATTGCGATGAGGAGGGAGAGGGGTCCAAAGGCCCCCCCTCCTAAGGGCTCCTAGGACAGATGGAAAATTAGACATCATCACACCTCCCATGATCCCACAGTGACATCTGGGATGTCGTCACTCACTATTTGGTGGCCGAGATCGGTGCCAGTTAACCGTGAAGCTACGGGGCTGCAAAGTCGCACTGGCCGTGCCGTCCGCACGGAAGCGTGCAAATCGATGACGCAGTCAGCACGTCCTCCGTAGCAAATCGGTTAATATAGCTTGGCTACCTCACTGTTAATTAGTAAACTTAAGATGCTGCCGCCTCCCCCATCAATCCCAAAATACACAGTAGATATATACTGTATTGTGTTTCTTGGCCAATAAAAGTTCAGTTCTTTTTGTGTACCACGAATTCTAGTTTCGAGTGGTGTTTGTGGGAAGAGGACAGACTTTATTTTCCCTACAGTCCAGGGATCCTCGGGTATTGTACAAATACCCTTGCCTTGCAACACTTGGGTGGCAGGGACAAATAAGCGTAGCCTCTTTTTGTTAGCATACTACTGTTAGGTGTGTGCTTTATTCTGTGAGCCATAAGTACTTAAAGCGTACTCTACCCATCCTGACCACTTTAGCTATTAAAAGTGGCCAGGATGTGTGGAGTGCCCCCCCCACCCTCCAATCTGGTGGAAATGCTGGGGATAATGTAGGAGTTTCCTCCACCCACACCAGCAGTCAGGATTTTGAATTTCCCGGCTACCGTTCCCGAGATCAGTCACAGATTATGTCAGCACACTCTCTGTGCCGATGTCACCCTCTCTCCACCTGCCCATAGTAGTGGGCGTTCTGAGAAAGGCAGCTGATGGATCACTTCTGTGCAAGTTCTCGGGTCCGATCCATTGTTCTGCACAGGCGCTACAAATCTTGCTTACATAGAGGTGCAAGTCTCTAGCAAAGCACAATTTGAAGTGCCTACGCACTTCCCAAACCTGTCCTCGGGACCCTCAACCAGGCCAGATTTTGCAGATCACCTTGGAGAAAAGCAGACTGAATCCTGCAATCACTGAGTAATAAATTATATCACCTGTGCCGTGCTTCAGATATCTGGCAAACCTGGTGTGTCAGCGGGTCCCGAGGACAGGTTTGGCCTTGGACTGGCCTACGCTATGCAGTTTGTGTATGTATGCATATTGCGTAGGAAAGCTGCAGGGACTTCCGAATACAGAAGCCCCTGAGCTAACGGGGACGAGCAGCGCGCGCTGAGGTGATAAGGGGAGTATTGTTAGCTGGAACGGAGAAAAATAAAAGATAATCAGCAGCATCTGCCCACTTATTTAAAGGCAAAAAAAGGAGGGGGCATTATTTATTTAAATGTCCCTTTGAAAAGTTGGCTGTATAAGACCCGGGTTAACCTTTACACAGCTGACTAGCTGGTTATGTCACAATAGAAATAATTTAGCAATAATGGATGTTGCAAACGGCCACCATAGAAAATGGTCTAGTTTACCTCAAATCACTTTTTGCTTACTCTATGCGGCAAACCGTTAAAATCTACTTATAACATAATATATACGGTATACTGTAGCATAATCTACTCCCTCCCCCTGCTTTTGGCTTACATTTCTGTTCCTTGGAATGACTTTGACTGTGTATCTAACATTTAATTTTCCATTTTCTATTTCTTTCGGTTTTCTCATTAAAAAAAGACCGAGAATTGCCAGTGAATTGCTTATGAAGCATTTGCTCCAAATTGACTGTCTTGTGTTTTGAGATTTCTTTTCTAAGGGAAAAAAATTGCTTTTGCCAAGTTGCTTGAAAATGCTAAATTGTTGAACGTGATGAACAGATCTTTTATTATGATAAAAGCATATGGAGGCATGATCTTGAACAATCCATGTACTATCTCAGACATGGCAGCATAATGCCTGAGCATATCCTGTATCATTGTTAGAATTAGTATAGCTTGATTCTGAATGGGGTTTACTAAGCTCTGAAATGGCTAGAATGGACGGAATTATGGCACAACATTATTATGAAAATATGCAGATTAGTCAACAATGTTAATTTTTGCTATATTGATTCTGCCAAACCTTGATATATGTGAAATATTTCATTTCCACAAGGATCGCAATCAGGTAGGGGACATAATTCACATTATATTTAAAGGAACACTACCACTAAACCACTAACATAAACTGTAACTAGATTAACTGTGCAAAAATAAATAAATAACATACTGTTTTTCTCTTTGTTTCATGTAATTGCATATTAAAAGGAAAAATAAAGTTAGGTTTTTATCTCCTGTATCCATTTTGTGGATTTTGCCCATGATGCAACATTCACCAAAATCTTAACACAAGTTTTGCTTTACAGCTGTGTATAGAATAAAACCGTAGTGAAGAGACAATGGGTGGTGGAGAAGTGAATGTTTAGTCAAGGCTACAGGGAATCTAATGTATTGTCTAGACCAGTGGTTCTCAGCCCTGACCTCAAGTGCCCGTAATAGGCCAGGTTTGACAGATATCTCTGCTCAGTGATTGCAGGATTCAGTCTGATTTTCCCCATGGTAATACTTAAAATCTGTCCGGTTGGGGGAACTTGAGGACCAGCGATGGGAACCACTGGTCTAGGCTACCCGAGATAAGTGATGGCAGCTGAATGAGATCTGATAGAAGGTTAATAACTCTCACTGGTACACCCCAGTAAGGTCATTTACAAACATTCCATACAATACAAGTAAATACCGTGTTTCCCCGAAAATAAGACACTAATATATATTTATTTGGCCCCCAAAAACCACACTAGGTCTTATTTTTGGGGTAGGTCTTAATTTTTATGTTGGTGGGTTTTTTTTTGACGGTGTACATCTGGTATCACTCCGCCTGTGACAGGAGCTGGCGTTAGAGGAAGCATCAGCTAAGGCTGCAGCCACACGAGCATTCTTTGAGCAGAAGGAACGCACTGAGTGTGTCTGTGTGACCACATTCCCTGCGCCCGTTGCAGCTTTGTGAAGGCTGAAGGGGGTGGGTCACATGGTGCAGCGTGCGCACGAATTGCATGGACTACCACCAGACGTGATTTCAGCCTCCTCATCAAACAGCTACGACGGACGCAGACGGGGCTTCAAAGCATGATCCTCCCTAGGAGAATCACACTTTGTAGCGCTGAGCGCACTAACTGCACTCAGCGAGGTGGCCACACTTGCATCAGAGTGTGGAAGGAACGTCCAGTCTCACGGATGTTCCTTATGCTCAAAGAACACTTGTGTGACCGCAGCTTTATGTGTCTCTGCTCCCTCCGCTGCTGCCTCGCTTCCTCTGGCGCCGGTATCATGATTCTCTCCCGCAACTCTTCAAGTTGCCCTACAACTAGGTCTTATTTTCGGGGTAGGTCTTACATTTACCAGTTATCAAATAAACACACTAGGTCTTTTATTCAGGGTAGCTCTTAATTTCGGGGGAAACAGGGTAGGTCAGTTTTCTGGACTTCTGACCTGTAGAGTCCATTCTATTACCCATGCCATACAGTGAGGAACGAGTGCTGTAAACATACTCATAGGGGGCAGTTTACAACATGAAATACAAAAAATGGATGCACTCCATAACAACAAAAAATATTTCTTAACCATACATGAGAAAAACAAAGTACAAGTAAGATATCAGCAACAATGAAAAAACAGAGTAAGAACAGTTAATTTTATGGTGGTAGTCTCCCTTTAAATCAGGTGTTAATCATGTATCCAGGTATCATATAGTGCAGGAGACCTTGATTCTCCATTTATCCCAGGACCCCAGCTCCTACAGAACCTTGAATAAAAATGTCCATTTTAATTTATCAAACATTTTGTCCTCCTCAAGTGGCAAGAATACAGTCTGCCTTGGTGCCGATTTGGCATGTTGGGTCTGGTTAATAAAGAGGGTAATGTTATCATGAACTTCCCTTGTAGGAAAAAAGTCAGTAATGAGGGAAGAACAACATGTTTATCTGTCATAGAGACAAATCTCTGTCACACTAAAGGGTCTATTCAATAAGCACTGAATGTTCAGGGAACTTTCAGTGTTTTTCACTTCGGTGCGGTCTGGGTACCTTGGCGGTTCCATTTCAGTGATTTCACTATTTAGCGAATGGTCAGCGTAGTGTGCCGAAAATGGAGTCGCCAAAGCCCCACGAAAAAGTTGGAGAAATTCACTGAAGAGCACTGAACTGGCCTTGGCGAATTCCACTGAACTGCAAAAAAAAATAAAGATGGAACTCTCCTATTTTCCGAATAGGTGATTAAACAAATAAAAATGTATTAAAGTGTGTCTAAATAATAAAAAATGACTTTTAAAAAAAAATAAAAAGGTCTGTTACAGATTTATTTTTTTAATAAACTCCCTTTTGAAATATTGGGGGGAAAAATTAATCAAAAAAACACAATTTTCATTTCAAAATGTCAAAAAAAAAAGGTGTTCTAAAAAAATAAAAGCTTTTTGCTGAAAGTGAAAAATATAAACAGTCTTTTAATTTAAAAAAAATAATTACTTATTTATATTGAATCCTATGGGTTTCACCTGTTTAAACCTGTCAAACTGTAACACTGAAAATCAGGTCATTTCGCCAACACTTCAATGCAGTTTTGCTGTGAATAGATAAACCATGACTTCTTTGTGGGACAATTTCAAATTCACCTTTCAGTGCAATTCGGTCTTTAGTGAATAGACCCTATAATCACAGTCATACACGACCATAAGCTGGATGAGCAACAGTAATCATGTCCACTTTCTTGGCTCCATTGTCATTTCATTTGATTTATGCCCCATTTGATTTGTGCCTCCATTGTTATATGCTCATTTCCATTTTGTATGATCCTTGCATCCATTTTATTTAATTTATACCACCATTTTCTGTTTATTTTGTCTGTGCCCCCATTTCATTTATGCCACCACTGGCAATTTATTTGGAACGGTGTCCATTTTTTACTTGATTCATGCCACATTGCCAGTTTATCTCCCATATGCTCCCATTTTATGTAAGTTTTTTGAGCCCTCATCCATGCGTCACTGAGTCCACCTTGCTTACACTCTATGTTCTAGTACTGACACACACACTGTCTTGCTTGCTGGCATCGTGAGGCTGCATGATTCTTGGCTGGCAGTTCCTGTTACAATTGTCACAAGGACGCATTCTTCCTGCATGCCTCTGACACCACTGGAGCTGCGGATGAGAATCACAGAGACTCTCAGACCATGGAAGTAATTCAACCCAGGCTCAGGATGCCCCCCTCAACTCCCTCAATCCATGTCTTTGGGGCTGGTGCTCCTCTCAACCCTCCCAAAATGCAGGCCTGCATGGGACCACGTTTTATAATGACAGAGTATGAGTTGATTGGGGAGAGTTGACATGATGGTGCAAGCTATGTCTCTGTAAATTGCAGATTGTCCAGAATTTTAGAATAAGCCTACAGACAACCCTAGCTGCATCTTATAACTTAGATACCTTTGTCAGGTTAGGTTTATCTGCACATGAATTCACCATCCATCTACTGGTGCTTATAGAGCTGCAGGGTGTTTATGATGTCACATGTGTCGTGTGACATCTACAGCCCCCTGTGTGATACTGTAGTAACTAGGGATGAGCCGAACACTCCCCGAGTTCGGTTCGAACCCGAACTTCCCATTTGTTCGGGACCGAACCCGAACCCCCATGCAAGTCAATGGGGCTGAAAATTTGTTTTTTTAGAGTGCCCTCCAAAAGGGCATATATGCTACATATTTGCCATAAAAGGTGTATGGGGGTCCGGGTAGTGCCCTGGGGGGTCCCCATAACCTGCCTGTGAAGTGGCGGATTTCTAGGATGTATAGAAACACTTAAAAACAAAAAAATGACGTTTCATATGACGGTAAATGCTTTTCCTTTAATCTATCCATAAACAACTGCTTGGGGCGGCAGCCTGTATGAAAAGACATTTTAGGACGCGCAGAAAAAGTTTAGTGGTTTTTTTGGCTAAATTATTGTGAAACTTATGCAGGCTTTGGATGAAAGTAACAATAGGTGCTTTAAAATTGGGATTTTAGCGTCGGCAACAGTGCCGTCACACCGTAACCCCTCTGAGGATATGAATCTGATACAGGCATCAATGGCAGTGCACCCAGATATTGTGCCTTTAGTGCCAGGCATGCAAGTACTATCATACAGTAACCCCTCTGTGGTATTGTGGAAGAGTGCAGGGGTGGACCATTCGGTCCTATATTAAAAAGATATGAATCTGGGAATGGGCGTCAGTGCACCCAGATATTGTGCCTTTAATGCCAGGCCATCAAGTATCATCATACAGTAACCCCTCTGTGGTATTGTGGAAGAGTGCAGGGGTGGACCATGTGGTCCTATATTGAAAAGTTTTTGATCTGGTGGTAATGGGCGTCAGTGCACCCAGATATTGTGCCTTTAATGCCAGGCCATCAAGTATCATCATACAGTAACCCCTCTGTGGTATTGTGGAAGAGTGCAGGGGTGGACCATGTGGTCCTATATTGAAAAGTTTTTTTTTTTTTTTAATGGGCGTCAGTGCAGTCAGATATTGTGCCTTTCATGGCAGCAAGTGCCTTCACACCGTAACCCTTTTGTGGTATTGTGGAAGAGTTCAGTGCTGGAGGTTTTGTGAATGCAGAAGAGGACATCCCCTATCTATTCCATTACTTCAGCATCAGGGGATTGATAGCTGCTGATCCAGGACTGATTCATTTTTATAAATGTCAGCCGGTCTACAGAGTCGGTGGACAGACGCACTCTTTTGTCTGTGACAAAACCTCCAGTGGCACTGAACGTCCTTTCGGAAAGCACGCTAGATGAAGGGCAACCTAGTAGCTGCATAGCATATTGGCTAAATTCTGGCCAGTGATCCAATCTCAACACCCAGTAAGCCAGTGGATCATCTGCTGGAAAGGTATCCAGGTCTGCCCTTGCCCCTAGGTAGTCCTGCACCATATGGTGAAGACGCTGGCAATGGGTGCCTACATTTGACGTCCCTGGGCGTTGAGGACTAAAAAAATATAAAAATGCATCAGTCAAGCGGCCCTGGCCTTCACCGCTATTCCTCTGATCACCTGCAGCCTCAGAAGCACCTGTGTCAGCACTTGGTAATCTAACAGTGCCTGGAAAGGTGTTACACAAGTTTCGCTTTAGAGCGTCCTCATGTTTTGTCATCCTGTGCTCCCTCTGTGCGGGCAGGGTGAGCTCTGCAACTTTCCCCTTGTATAGTGGATCAAGAAGGGTTGCCAACCAGTAATGATCCCTCTCCTTGATAGCATGAATCCTGGGGTCTTTTAGCAGGCTTTGCATCATTAGGGAGCCCATGCAGCGTAGGTTGGAGGTGGCATTAGCTGCCGAGTCTACCTGGTCAATGAGGATGACCGTATCGTGCACTTCCTCCTCCCAGCCACGCACAAGCCCTTCTGTTTCTGGGCACACAAAACCCTGCCTTGAGGAATCCCCACCTTCAATGCCCCCACTACTTAAATAGTCCTCCTCCTCCTCATCCTCCTCCTGTCTGATCTGAGTAGGAATGCTGGAATGCTGTCTGCAGAAAGACTGGGGCCTTGAGAGCTAGGGAAGGCCTCCTCTTCCTCCCGCTGCTCTGCCTCTAGAGCCACATCTATAATTCCCTGCAGAGTGTGCTCCAGCAGGAACACTAAAGGAATTGTGTCACTGATGGATGCACGGTCCCTGCTCACCATCCTCGTTGCCTCCTCAAATGGTGACAGTACAGTGCATGCATCCTTGATCATCAGCCACTGCGGGGGGGGAAACCAAGTTGACCTGAACCTGTCCTTGTGCCATACTCACACAGGTACTCGTTGATGGCCCTCTGCTGCTTGTGCAGATGCTGCAGCATTGCTAATGTTGAGTTCCACCTGGTGGGCATGTCACAGATCAGACGGTTTGTGGGAAGGTGGAATTCTCTTTGAATTTCTGCCAGGCTAACGCTTGATGGGAATGACCGTCTGAAGTGGCTGCAGACTTTTCTGGCCTGGATGAGAAGCTCTGGCAGCCCTGGGTACTTGGTTAGGAAATGCTGTACCACCAGATTTAGGACGTGTGCTAGGCATGGTACATGCGTCAATTTACCCTTGCGTAGGGTGGAGAGAAGGTTGCTTCATTATCGCAGACGATCATTCCCAGCTCAAGCTGGCGTGGTGTTAACCATCTCTGCACCTGCCCCTGCAGCGCTGACAAAATTTCTGACCCGGTGTGGCTCCTGTCCCCTAAACAAACCAGCTCAAGCACAGTATGGCATCTTTTTGCTTGAGCCATTGCGTAGACCCTGTCAGGCGTGGGTTTAACTGCCACTTCGCCAGAGACAGAGAAGGAGGAGGAAGAGGTGGTGGTGGTGGAGCAGACAGACCTCATACAAGCAGCTTTCTGGAGGCGTGGTGGATGAACAAGCTCCAGCACAGAGCCCCGTCTTGGATCCCTCCCAGCTGCAATCAGAGTTACCCAGTGTGCCGTGAAGGAAATGTAACGACTCTGTCCATGCTTGCTAGACCACGTGTCTAAAGTGACATGCACCTTGCTGCTGACTGCCTTTCCCAATGACTGGATAACATTGTCTTCCACGTGCTGGTATAGTGCTGGAATGGCCTTGCGTGAAAAGTAATGGTGTTTTGGAACCTGCCACTGTGGTACAGCGCATTCAGCAAATTCACGGAAGGGAGCAGAGTCCACCAGCTGGAAAGGCAGCAGCTGCAATGCGAGTAATTTTGCTAAGCTGGCATTTAGACGCTGTGCTTGGGGATGGTTGGGACAATATTTTTTCTTATGCTGCAGCAGCTGCGGCAATGTAATCTGACTGAGTAAATCTTCAGCTACTGGGATGATGTCACATTGTGAGGAAGGACCTGCTGGTACATCCATTACTGTAGCATCATCCCTGTCGGTGGAGGTTGTAGGCAATTGCATGGCAGGACATACAGTGTGGGTAGAGACAGATGAGGAGGAGGAGGAGGACCTACGCAAAGTTTTGCCCCAATGGGATGTGTGGCACTTGTTCATATGTCGCCTCAAGCACGTGGTACCCAAGTGTCCGGTGTTTATCCCACGCTTCAGCCTCCTCTGACATAGATTACAAATAGCAACAGTGGGGTCTGCTGCACATTTCTTAAAGAACTCCCAGACAGCAGAGTTCCTGCATGTGTTCTTTGAGACAACAGCGCTCTGCACCAGAGCAGCTCTGACATGTGATGCCTTGGACTGGCTAGTGCTACGGTTGGTCACAGAGGATGTTGTGCCTCGTGTTTGCTGTGCCTCCTCCTCCTCCCCCTCCTCCTCACTTGATTCCTCAGTTCGATCTGGCACCCAGGTGGAGTCAGTGACCTCATCATCATCAATGTCATCTTCACCCCCTATCTCCTCGTCACTGGAGCCAACTTGGCAGTATGCTGCAGCTGCTGGGGCAACATGAGTGCCAGTTATTTGTGTGTCATCACTGGCACCCCCTTCCTCTAGGTTGATTATACTCTCTTGCTCAACCTCAGAGATTGAATCAGAGCACTATACTTGCTGCGCATCCTCAAGCAGCATGTCACTCTCATTGTAGTCAAACAATTCAGCTGACTCCTCCGTGTGTGATAGCGAGGCTACGGCAGGAGTAGCTGTGGACATGGAGGCTGCATTAGATGCTTTGGCAGCTGAGGTGGACTGTAAAGCACTAGAAGCCTGGCTGGCAGAGGACTCGGAGGATGAGGATGGCCTGGTTAGCCAATCCACAAGTCCTCTGTATGATGCTGCTGCTGCTTAAGACGGCCAGCACCAGTTAGAAAGGACAAGCGTGCCCCTGCAGAGGATGCACCACGTCCACCACGACCAGAGACACAGCCTCCCAACACAGGGGCTGCTTGCCCTCTTATCTGTGTCTGGGAGCGTCTGCCTGTCCTTTTTGTTCTTTCAGACATGGTGAGTGATATATAGATTAATATATACTGTACAGAACTCTGATTCAACTCTGGTATAAAGATTTAAATAACTCTGGTATAACTCAGTGAGACACACTGATAGCTGGCAGCCAGTGACAAGAGACAGATCACCTTAATTCCCAAGTGTTTTAAAGAAATTAGTGAGCCCCAAAATACAGCGTGGTACTTTTTGTATGACGAGACACAGATCACCTTAATTCCCAAGTGTTTTAAAGAAATTAGTGAGCCCCAAAATACAGCGTGGTACTTTTTGTATGACGAGACACAGATCACCTTAATTCCCAAGTGTTTTAAAGAAATTAGTGAGCCCCAAAATACAGCGTGGTACTGTTTGTATGACGAGACACAGATCACCTTAATTCCCAAGTGTTTTAAAGAAATTAGTGAGCCCCAAAATACAGCGTGGTACTTTTTGTATGACGAGACACAGATCACCTTAATTCACAAGTGTTTTAAAGAAATTAGTGAGCCCCAAAAAGACTTGCTGGCACAGTGACAAGACCCAGAAAATCACCTCTATTCACAAATGTTTTAAATAAAGTTGTAAACCCCAAAAAAACTTGCTAGCACAGTGACAAGACACACATCACCTAAATTCCCTGATATTTGGTATAAATGAGACCCAAAAAGACTTGCTGGCACAGTGACAAGACCCAGAAAATCACCTCAATACACAAATGTTTTAAGTAAAGTTGTAAACCCCCAAATAAATTGCTGGCACAGTGAAAAGACACACATCACCTAAATTCCCTGATATTTGGTCGAAATGAGACCCCCCAGACTCCCCCAGTAGCGTGGCAGACCGGCAGTAACAACACACACAACTATCTCCTTTGAAATCTCCTCTGAAATGCGTGCAGAAGCGCTGCGTGGAAACCTTATATAGTGTGCTGCGGGACTTAGCTCTGTGAGCCCATGATTGGGCAAAATTTGCCCAATCAGGACTCTGAGCGGTGATTGGCATAGTGTTCAACCAGTCTTGCACCAGACCTGTGGTCAGGTGCAAGGCTGTAGCCAATTATGAGCTTCAGGCAGTGGGAAAATGCATTGTGGTCCATTGTGGTCGAACATGCGGCGAACACCTGGAAATGTTCGGGGTTCGCGATCTGCTCGAACAGGCTAAGTTCGGGTCGAACCCCGAACCATCCGAACCCGAACAGCTCATCCCTAGTAGTAACTCACAACTGTAAACGGACGATCATACATAGATTATTCTACCGTTTTAGGGCTATATTGCAAAGTTGGTGCTAACTTAACCAGAGCTGTTGTAAACTTAACAGCTCCATAGGCTATAATGGCTCTGGTAAGTTTACAACAGCTCTGGTTAACTTAGCACCAACTTTATAATACTGCCCTTAGAATGTTAAACACATTAAAAATGTGTTATGTAAAAAAAAAAGCATTAAAATTAATTAGAAATTCACTCCATAACCCTAATGTAAATTACAGGAACGCTATTCTATAGATAATGTATTATATAAATATATTTATAGAGGACAGCTGGAATCCCTAAGCCTGAGCTATGCTGAACAATGTTATACCATTACAGCACCACGTATAGCAATGCAGAGATGCTGTTTCCATTATTACAGATATAAATGTTGACATTTTCTAAAGAGAGCCAAAGAAGTACAGGCAAAAAAAAAAAAATCACAAAATATGCTTGCTGACAAAATAATTGTATAATATAGATAAGCATACAAGAGGAGTAGGCCAAGAAATAACATTAATACCACTTTGAAAACGATCCTCTTATCTTTGAAAGTCATGTGTAAATATTCATTTCTGGTCATGTTTGCATAGAAACAAGTATGCGTGCCTGGGTTTAATATGGAGGATTATCTGTGCATTGCCACATATGGGATTTATTCACATTTACAAATCTCGCTTTATGCACATACACAGATACAGCTGCATCATATGCACATGCATGTATTTTATCCATAAAAAAAAAGAAAGTGGGACAAGAATAGAATTTTTTTTTACCCCTTTCATACGGAAGATGCACATTTTTCTCATTTCTTGGTGTCTAAGTTGCTTAAAGTTCACTTACAGTTACAATTATTTATAAAGCGCTAACATAGCGCTGTACAATGGGTGAAACAGGATAACAAATATACATACAAGTTAGACAAACAGAACAGTAGGAGAGAGGACCCTGCTCGAGAGCTTACAATTTAAGAGGAGGGGGTGGCACATTAGGGAATAGTGACGGCTTGAATCGCCGTTCCAACAAAGCTTGCAGGTCGGCTTTGGTGGATGCTCACTGTAAGGTAATGATTCCTATATTTTGTATAGGAAGCCTTGACTATCAGCCAGCCAGAGGATGATTATTCTCGACCGTAGCCTTTATTCCAAAATGAATACCGACTCAAAGACCCTGATGTTAAGTGATTATGCATTTAAAATTGCATTTAATCAAATTACATTTTAAGCTTAAGGGTTGATTTTATAACTTGGATATTGATGTAAACGCGTTTGAATGTATTTACTAACCTCTTATCTTTAAACACAGCTTAGACTTATTAAATGTATATTTGAATATAAACATATTCCTTCTCAAGTCTGTTATTACCGTCATGCTGTAAATTATAGATCATCCACACGTACCTGAAGATAAACTAGGGTTTATAGAAAATGTGTTTCTGAGCTCAATTATAACACATTTGATGGAACCACTGGAAAAAGGACAGCCATTAATTTGGTTTCCATGGTGATTGCCCTACTCTTCTTGTAGGAAAATGTTAAATGAAACACCTTTAGTGGCTAGGATTGTGTATAAAATGATTTATGTGGAGATAGATTCTAGATCAGGAGTATTGAAAAAGGATTTATCATTTTGTAATAAAGAGATGTATTAAAAATACAAATTGCACAAATTGCAGCCTTTTAAAACACATTATTGCACCCAGCTGCCATCCTAGATCTGTCATCATAAGCTCTGTATGAAGAGTCATGAAAACATAAGCCTAAAAAAAGTAATAATCTTCTATTTCCATGTATAAATCTCATTCTGTCATCCATATACATGCTGCAAAGGCAAAAGAATGACTAACTGGATTGTCCCTTAAGTCAGGAATAAGGATGTTATTCATACATAAAGTGATAATGCCTGACAATCTGCCCCGTAAAATCTTCACTTTCAGGCGCATAAAGCCCTTACTGCAGTACTATCTAGGCATGTTCCCTAGCAAGGGGTTTAATAATGAGTACTGTGTTATCCTTTTAAAACACATATACTGATGTAGTGATTGAGAAGGTCAGATAAAAGGTAGTTTACTTTAATACTGTTCTTTTTCTTTAGACACTATAACCACAAAAACTAGTGCTTTGCCATCATCCAAGGACAAAATAATCTGCTATTTTCACTTAAACAGGAGTAAAATTTATTATTTGAGATTTGTCACTAATGTTCTGAAAGATACAAAGCAAGCTCCATCCCCTGATGAAAAATCACAGTATTTTAAAGCAGAATCATTGTAAAAAACACCATACAAACTATTACAAAAACACTACGTTGAGTCCAATTTGCTCTACAAAAGCATAATTTGCAGTTAACAATACGTAATTACACAAATCTCGTCATTATTACATAAACCGCCAGATATGGTTTATAACGAGCTTTAAAAAAATATGGCTTTTTCAAGACATGTCCTGTGCAGCGTAATGGGGTAATTTACTTATCTGTGTATTCACAGCCCAATGATAAATTGTATTTACGCAAAGTTTAATGAATTGGAAAATAATAGGTTATATAATGTGTAGACTACAGCCTACTTTTTAGCAAATACAGGCATCTCTTTTTATTAGCACCCCTCATAACCAAGCAACAGTATAGGAGAACCATTATGCGGCAACTAAAGGGAAAACACATTGCATCTTATGTTTGAAAATACATATTGTGTCTGATAAAAGTAGACTTAAAATGTCTTTTTACACAGAGACACAGAGTAAGGGCAAATAGTGAGATGGACTGAAAACTTACTTTAATGCATACAGCAAAACTAAAAATGATGACTCTCTTCCATTAATGAAAGCTTGTTCTCCTCTCTAGCTTATTTTCTTATTGTTATTTCAGTTTCTACTCTTCTTTTTACTATTAATTCATATGTTTCATGTAGCTATATTTCACTGTTCAACACTGAGTGTATTGCAAAGATAATTGTTCAATTTTAGGTTGACTTTGTGTCACCGACTTCAAATATGACATATGAATATGAGGTTTTTCTAAATTGGCTCTAATTATAGAGATAATGGAGGCACTGTTGAGAAAAACCCCAACATAAAACCAAAACCAAAAAATGCAATGATTAGGCGTACCGTGGCAAATTCTCAAATCCTGGAAATATCTAATAGAGTTGTATTCAGTACAGTAACATAAAACCAAACTAGGCCCTTTCAGATAATCACATTAATGCAATGATAAGAGTGGTTTGTATACTATTCTTTTATGGGAGCATCAGGGCAATCAAGTTGGGGTCTGCAGCAGTAGGCTGCCATCATGAGCCTGTTCCATCTGCCTCATTACTGTTCTTTCTTTATGTTTATATCCTGGTGGAATCTCTGGCCTTGTGCCAGCCCAAACAATGAATCATCTCATTGCGATGCTAATGGGTCGAGAGAGTGAAATCGACAGTGAACAGGGTGTAAAGCCTGAGATACACTGCAAGCGTAGCAAAGCAAAGCTAAGCAAACATTTTGCAGCTTTGACTTGACTCCGCTCCGCCTCGCGGCCAGTCTACACTGGATTACGTTTGTTTCTGTGCACAATGAACAGGGATCCAGTAACTAAATTAAAATGTACATGCCAAAACGTTTTCTTTATTTTCACAAAGTGCGTGTCATATAGGCAAAATATAAAGTTTTGTCATTTTTGTAATCTCATCTCTTTGATAATTTTATTTAAATGGTTGCAAAATGCTGTGAAGTCAAACGGGACACAGTGATGACATAATATAATGTGTACAATATGGTGTTGGGTGTATGGACAGCCCACAAGACCTCACACTTTATTTACTCATTAATAGCCTTGTGTGAAACAGTGACTAACATTTCTTGTATGCCAGTCCAGAGAGCAGGGTGCAAATGCCCTCCTTGCACTCCATGCCAGCCCTCACTTGTTTGCATAGACCTCCTGAAGTAACATAATAACTGTAATCATGTATATATCTCTCTGCCCATTAGCAGGACTGTGTTCCATTATTTAAGTCTCTGTAGCTCTCACTGGGTACACATCCCAAGCTCCTATCAAGTCCCCCCACACACACAGTTTATAAAAGTCACGTTTTTTGTGAAAGCACGTTGCT
Source organism: Leptobrachium leishanense (assembly GCA_009667805.1). NCBI lineage: Eukaryota > Metazoa > Chordata > Amphibia > Anura > Megophryidae > Leptobrachium > Leptobrachium leishanense. The sequence continues at coordinate 135,660,615 of CM019064.1, read as the reverse complement.
GGTTGCCAGCGACGCCTGACCTTCGAGATCCTGCCAGTCTGAGCCGGTGATTGGAGGATCCCTCACCCGGTTGCCCAGGCCGACTTAATATGTGAATAGGTACAGTTTGTAAAGCAGGGGGACCGGCTGTCAGACCGTGCAGCCAGACCTCACTGACAGCCTGAGAGCTCTGCAGACTAGGTGGGAGGGATCTACAGGACACTGCGCATGTGCTGCGTGCTACAGATCCTGCCTCTCCTCTCATCGCGCCGCTCCTATAAGGGGAAAGTTGGATTTTTCCCGCATTGTGACGCGGCCTGAGCGAGGGAGGTGGAAAAACCTGGACACACTGAGCGCATCTTGACGTACGGCGCCACCTACAGGCGCTCAGTGTATCTCAGGCTTAATTAGGTAGGTAGAAACTGCGACCAGCCACACAATAATTATTGTCAAGAAACCAAAAGTTTCCACTGCCAAAGTAGTCAAATGGTGAACCAGTTGATAAAAACATAATCGTTTTATTTTACACGAGGGATGACCAGCATGTAGCTCTTCAATTGTGTTGGGACTCAATGGGTGATGATGATGATTTACTAGTTGTAAAGACCTGACAGCATTTTAGAAATTTATTATGTTTTGGGATGTTATTTTTCTTAATACTTTTATACTAATACACTATAGGTGGTATTGTATCAACCCCTTAAAATATCAAAGAGCTTATTTAAATAGTAGAAAATTGTTATCATCGAAGAGAAAATATCAGGGTTATTGAGTTAGTGCCGGTGTTTGCCATAGTTGTAAACAACACGAAAAATCAGCATTTTTGCAATCTCAGCAAATTTTGGCATTTCAGAAGTGAAATTCAAGACCGCTGTAGAAGATTCATTGAAGAAGCTTTTCTTTCCGTGGTTTGAATTTCTCAGTATGAAACGATGACGTTTGCCATGTTTGAAACAACAGCGATTTTCGCCATTGCTTGTAACTACGGCAAACACTGGCACTTGCAGAATAACCCTCTTTGTCTCAATCCATTTCTTCATAATGTACCATTCTCATGTTATTGCTATAGGCATGTAGTAAAGCATATGAATGCAGGCTTTTTTATATAAATGTACCCAAATGTCATTATTCTGTGTAATGCTGTTCTGTGTTTTTTTTTAACTTTCCTTTTTCATGTGCTTAACCCCTTATGGACCCTTGAAGGTTTATGACATAGTAGTAATAGTAGTAATAATAAAAAAAATCTGTACCAAAATACTTTGCCGATTTACCAGAGCTGGCACGATCTGCTGACATTAAATAAACTGTAAGATAAAAAGATATTTCACACTGATTTAAACGATTTGAGAATCAGATGTTTTCTGATGTCATGCATTGTTCATGGTCCTTGAGGGATTAAGAGAACATCAGTTTTCTATAATGTTCTAAACCAATGATTTTGTGACTTTGAGATGTGCACTTTTAAACCTGGCATGGTCAATTTTGGAATGATGTGGCTGAGAACTGGAATGCTGGAATGTACAATCAAATCGTATTCTTATCTTCTGTTGGCATGTTGTCCTGTAGGGATTGTCCTATCTTGTGGATGATCCCCTGTTATCTGTACGAACTCCCACCATCAAGGTATTCATTTTCTTTTTCAATACGTGAGTATTTCGTAAGGTTGGGCAGGTTCACAGGTTTCTAATTTCAGTTCTGGAAAACACAATTCCCATTAAATTATACATTTATATTGATATCACTGACTGCAACTGGTTGGAGGACCTCTAAAAGTCTAAGAGTTACGTGTTTCCTAAAATATGCAAACCTCAAATAATTCCATATTACGTATTGCTTAACCTAGCATAGGTAAATAAGATTTACCATCAACAAGCTGTTCCTAGCAAAATCCAAATACTTTCAGAACCAAAACAAGCCACTGAACATGCCCATCCTTATGTGTTAAAGCCTTTTGTTTGGTGAGTTGCCATTGTGTTGTTTGTCATGGTCCTTGTTCCTAACTTATCTGGTTGGGAAGGAGGGAAGCATGGATGAATGTCTACATTTATCAATGCCTAAGATTTGGGAGTTACAAAAACAGGAAAAGTCCTGCCTTGTATTAAACATAACGCAAGAATCCTTATTTTACTAATGATGGTGGTTTTCATGGTTCCTGGATTTCTCTTCTGTCCATTTATAACAGAACCTCCAAAAAGAGTTATAAAATCAAATATAATTTAGGAAAACTAAATTATAATTAGCTCCCTGTAACTCCATTGTTCAATTTTAAAAGAAATAAAATAATTATTAAGGGATAGCTTTGATCAACCACACATTTAGGACATTGGAAAAGGAATTGCTTGTCCGATGCTGGTCCAACTAAACAACTGCAAGAAACTGCCCTCTGGGACTTTGTAGAAGATGGAGTTCTTGAAAAAAATCTAATGAAACCTAATTCAAATAAAAATTATATCAACGGTATATTAGACCGTAAGAAAGAATACATACACATGGAAGCCTACCAAACCATATTTTAGATTCAGAAGGCTGTGAGTTCAGGCCATTGACATTGTTAAAACTGGAGAACATTGTCTCAGCTTCAAAAGCATCTCAGTTTCTCCAGGACAGTGGTGCACAAGACCTGGTTTAGGATCACAGGCTGCTGCCATTCCCAGCAGTCCCCATCATAGGTCTCAGATATCATCAATCACAAAGGCAAGTTAACATATGAGTAGAAACTGGTTTATATTCTTGTTCAAGAATAACCTGACAGAAGAACAGGCTTAGGTGTTCAGTCAGGTTAACATTGGGACATTTGGAGCTGCAGCTCCAGGCTCATGCCCCATAATAGGCCCAAAGGAAAAGATAACTGTACCAGCACCAAAAGCCAGTAACACAATGAAATTAAACATGAAGGGGGCAGAAGCACAGTGAATTTTGTTTGAAAAGTATAGAACACAAAGGTGGGAAGAATATGACAAAGGAACATCTGGAGTTAAGAAGATAATGGTGCAATAAGATGTGAGTGGCATGTTGAAAACCCCGTAAAATCTTCACTTTCAGGCGCATAAAGCCCTTACTGCAGTACTATCTAGGCATGTTCCCTAGCAAGGGGTTTAATAATGAGTACTGTGTTATCCTTTTAAAACACATATACTGATGTAGTGATTGAGAAGGTCAGATAAAAGGTAGTTTACTTTAATACTGTTCTTTTTCTTTAGACACTATAACCACAAAACACTAGTGCTTTGCCATCATCCAAGGACAAAATAATCTGCTATTTTCACTTAAACAGGAGTAAAATTTATTATTTGAGATTTGTCACTAATGTTCTGAAAGATACAAAGCAAGCTCCATCCCCTGATGAAAAATCACAGTATTTTAAAGCAGAATCATTGTAAAAAACACCATACAAACTATTACAAAAACACTACGTTGAGTCCAATTTGCTCTACAAAAGCATAATTTGCAGTTAACAATACGTAATTACACAAATCTCGTCATTATTACATAAACCGCCAGATATGGTTTATAACGAGCTTTAAAAAAATATGGCTTTTTCAAGACATGTCCTGTGCAGCGTAATGGGGTAATTTACTTATCTGTGTATTCACAGCCCAATGATAAATTGTATTTACGCAAAGTTTAATGAATTGGAAAATAATAGGTTATATAATGTGTAGACTACAGCCTACTTTTTAGCAAATACAGGCATCTCTTTTTATTAGCACCCCTCATAACCAAGCAACAGTATAGGAGAACCATTATGCGGCAACTAAAGGGAAAACACATTGCATCTTATGTTTGAAAATACATATTGTGTCTGATAAAAGTAGACTTAAAATGTCTTTTTACACAGAGACACAGAGTAAGGGCAAATAGTGAGATGGACTGAAAACTTACTTTAATGCATACAGCAAAACTAAAAATGATGACTCTCTTCCATTAATGAAAGCTTGTTCTCCTCTCTAGCTTATTTTCTTATTGTTATTTCAGTTTCTACTCTTCTTTTTACTATTAATTCATATGTTTCATGTAGCTATATTTCACTGTTCAACACTGAGTGTATTGCCAAAGATAATTGTTCAATTTTAGGTTGACTTTGTGTCACCGACTTCAAATATGACATATGAATATGAGGTTTTTCTAAATTGGCTCTAATTATAGAGATAATGGAGGCACTGTTGAGAAAAACCCCAACATAAAACCAAAACCAAAAAAATGCAATGATTAGGCGTACCGTGGCAAATTCTCAAATCCTGGAAATATCTAATAGAGTTGTATTCAGTACAGTAACATAAAACCAAACTAGGCCCTTTCAGATAATCACATTTAATGCAATGATAAGAGTGGTTTGTATACTATTCTTTTATGGGAGCATCAGGGCAATCAAGTTGGGGTCTGCAGCAGTAGGCTGCCATCATGAGCCTGTTCCATCTGCCTCATTACTGTTCTTTCTTTATGTTTATATCCTGGTGGAATCTCTGGCCTTGTGCCTGACCCAAATCACCAAGATTATCCATAAATATTTGGATATGGAGATAGTTACTTGTATGAGCATAAAGTTATACTAAATATTTCAAGTTAGCGAGCATGTTTTGATCCACGTCTTCATAATTTTCTGTTTCCCGGTTACCCAAGACGCTCTTGACAAATAAGACATAACTGAACCAGGCAGAAGCTTCAACATCATTCATAAAACATTTGAAATTCACATTTTTGAGATTACAAATTTGAAGCCTATCAACGATTCCTGCATCTAATTTCTCTATACTCAGTCCAAGGAATGCTCTACAGATGTATTTGAAGCAATTGCCAACTCAGACCAAGACCTTAACAAATTGCTTCATCATCCCAAGCTTCATATGTAGTGTGTCATTTTTTTCCAGAGATCTTGTTTTGCTCTACTATCCTACAGGAGATTTTTTTTTTCGAAAAGGGTACTAGTGTAAACACTTGCTGCCCAAGCAAGATGTTCACCATCTTTAGATCAACCATAATAGGCCACTGAATTAGATAAAAATTATTAGTATAGTACAGTTTTCACCACTGAAAAAATGTAGTCACCCAAGTTACGATGACATAATAATAGATTGAAATCAATCTATTGGCATTTGACTAAACATATGGCGAAACTTTATTGGCATTTTTATTGAATGATAAAAACTTGATGAAAATGTTAGGGAGGAACTAATGTTAAATTTGTTATAATCACATTCCTTTGACTAAAATGTAAATTAGGTTTAGTCATATTTTAGGCTGGTGGCACACAAGTGTTTCTCAGACGAAGGAACGTCCGTGAGAGTGGACGTTCCTTCCACTCTGTGCACTCAGCGACAAAGCGCGATCCTCCTATGGAGGATTTCGCTTTGTATCCCCGTCAGCGTCCTTCTAGCTTTTTGACGGGGAGGGTTTTTTCACGTCCGGTGGTTGGCCCTCCCAGTCAAAACGGCACAGACGCAGGGAAGTGCAGGCGCACGAAAGCATAAGTGCGCTCGTGTGCCGCCAGCCTTAGTCAACTAAATTAACACTGCACTGATAAGTTTAAAGGTTACATTGGATAAAAACAACATTACAGAATAAAAAGACAGACCAAACTCAGTTGTTTATCAGCAGTCACAGCTTGTATGGAGGTAGATTTTTTGGGTATCCCTTATCTCAAAAACTAGAGCCAACTTGACAAGACTGATTTCTTATTGTTTTGGATTCAGCCCCCGAAACAACTTAAATTCATTCAAACATCCTTGGCAACTAAATAAAAGTTTGTTTTTTTAACCTGTGTTATATAAAGAATTATAATGAACAATAAAATGAGTTCAAACATTTCTTTAAATGAATAAGTAGTAACTACTACTTATTAAGTAAGACTTTAAAGTACAGGTGCCATGCTTTACAATAATCATTTATGGTGAATAAAGCCAAATTTCAATAGTGCTATAAATAAGAATGGTTTCTATATGTACTTTACAAAATAATAAAGAGAAAAATAGTTATAAAACAAGTAATATGTCATAAGCATTTTCAACAATGACGATTTATTTGCCATGTTCTTCAAAAAAACATTTCACGAATTCCATCCCTGCAGGTGACCATCCATTAATTAAAAGGTGAATAATCAATTAATTCCAGTTGCCCAATATAATTCAAAAGGAATAATCAAGAATTAATAAACATTACTGGAGGTCAGATTTCCCGTAAAGCAATTAATTTTATAATCTCACAGTTTTTAAGATGAGTCTTAAATTTACAGCCAAAGTGTTGTCCCTGCCCCATCCAAATTAATCCCACCAGTTTCTCATTTATGTAAATTTCATCCCAGGGGGTTCCAGTATGTTCCACAAGATCTTCAATAACAATTTCTCATTAACATCTTGCAATGAAGGGATAAGTCAATGCAGCCCTGTATGCTCTCCTTTTACTTGCTTTTTGTTAAGTCATCTAAAACAAAATGAACAGAAAATAGCATTTTACTAGATAATGAGTGTGTCTTTGGGCATGGGAAGTGTTTATGGCCACAGATTTCTCTTTTGGTGCTTATTGTTCGTGCCTCCACAGAACCACGAGTTTATGGATGAGCAGATGTTTGATCAGAACTGCAGGGAGAGCTCCATGCAGAACTATCCGGCGAGCCGTAGCCCATCTTTGTCCAGTCACCAGGGGCTAACCACATCCTGCTGTTCACGTCGCAACAAAAAGACCACCCATCTGCCAAACTCCAACGTGCCAGCCACAAGGCTTCGTAGCATGCAAGAGCTCAGCACAATCCATATCCAGTGTGGTGAACCACCATCTCTAACTGCCAGGTATGGATACAACACACACACACAGTATGGTAAGTGCAATACATACACAAGAATCGATTAAGGTCAATTCAACTCAGTGTTCAGCGTGTCAAAGCAAGAAATGCTTGGTACAATATCTGTTATCTTAGCCAGTCATCTCTAGTAAGTACAATATCATACATTAATTGAACATGTGTACCAGCAGTAAATGTAAGGTTATAAAGATTGAAAGGACACAATAATCATTATCTTTCTACATAACATGTAAATGTTTTCATTGTCTAGGAAAGGCTAAAATAGCATTATATAAATATGCACATCTGTATGAATGTAGAAACAGAACTCTGATCTTTTCACTAAAAGGGCTGTACAAAAGACCTTTGGCCCCATTTTACTCTTGCCGATAACAGCCTATTTTCTTTACCGGCTCCCTTTTACCAAACTTAATCTCACTCAGCCACTGTATCAGTGGCTGGCCTCAGTGGTATGGAGTTGTAGGTAACCTGGAGACCAGTAAGTCCCTGCGGCGAGCTCCCACTAGCAGGATCGCACAGGAACCACAGACGAAGTGTAAAGGGACACTGGGAACAATTTGGCAGATCGCATTCCCCTCTCCACTTTGGGATCAGCCATAAGTATGTGATTTTTTTTTAAAAAAATTATTTAGTTTTACACAAAGATCACATTAACACCAGATGTTGACAGTCGATTTTCCTTGAGAAATACTGGCTCTGAGGAAGAGAACAAGCTATCTTGTAATAACTTGTTTTTCTAATCCAAATTAACAGCTCCTATAGAAAGTATAGGACTACTAATTCCCAGTAAGGTGCCACAATGAGCCGCACGCTCGGCTCACAGCAAGGTTAGTATAGCTCCAGCTCCAGTCATTAGAATATCGGCTGGAGCTGATCTGTTTATCAGCTCCAATCGATATCTTAACGTCAGTAGAAGAATAGGGCCCCTTATGTTTTCCATTGAGGCTTGAAAATATTAGATTCAATCTACATCAGAACAAAAGTGTTCTTTACAAACATTAGATTTGTTGATTTCTCTATCAAGAATGGTTCTTCTACTCAGTTTACAAGATTCTAAAAAACCATAACAAACAAAGGTTACGCAATTGAATACCCTTTAAGTAGCCAGAATATTCAAGCATTCGAGACTTCTTATGTATGGTAACACCTTGTTGATCCAAGGAGAACTCTGAACGCCATTATGATGTCACAGTCTCCCTTCTCCCCTAATTTCTTGCACAATTTGACAAAATGTTTAAAATTCTACTACCTGTTTTTGTTCATCAGCAGGCACAAAAATACAACAAAATAGTTATACAGGACTGGACTTTTCTTTCCGTTCGTACCATGTTATCTAACTGCACCTAAAATATCTTGTGTCTTCCAGTCGTTCCAGTCTGAACATGAAGTCAGATGATGGCTTAAGATCAAACTGCAAGGCTTCCCAGATCACAACAGCAATCATAAGCATTCCTACTCCTCCAGCACTCAGTCCCGACGGGGAGAACAGACCTTCCAGCCCCCCAGGACATGCCAGAAACATTCACAATACTAGCAATGTTGTTAAAGTGTCTGCCTTGTAAGACACTGTTGCTAGTGAACCAAGGCTATCGTATTGCGTTCTTTTTTGCTGCAATATTGTGGAATCAGCAGTGAAAAGGTGACCAGCTTCTGCTATACTTGCCATTTACCATCACAGAACGAAGACAAAGGAGCTTGAGAGTGAACAGTGGATATGTACATACATTCCTATATTCATACATATAGAAGTATGTATATTTTTTTTGGTAGCTGGCTGCTAGGATGTTTTTTCATGGCAAGTAGAGAAGTTAACACAACAGCAAACTGACAACACTGTGTCTAAACACCTTTATTTAAGGTTTTCAGTGGATAATATTTATTCATAAAGAAATGACTAAACAAAACTACAAAAAAAATATATATAAAAAATGTAAGGGATTGACAAGGAGTCATTATTGCAGCTTGTGGAAGTAACATATAAGGTAACAGTGGAAAAAAATAACGCAATTTTTCTTTATTGAAAGAGAATCTACAAGCAACCAAATCTCGTGCTACCATTTCTCTGAGGAAAAAAAAAAAGATATTGGACAAATAGGGGTCAAAATGGGGTTTGGGACCCCTCGCCAAAAAAAGAAAATTCTATTTTCCTGTGTTTTCTGTGAGAGCGGACGTTGAACTGTTCAGGGAACCGATTAGATCCTAACACATTTTGGATCGGCACATTCTAGAAGCGAGCACATACACACGTAACACGCTCACACGCATCTTCCCTTGTTGGTGTGCTTGATTCTTTAGATCATTTTGTATTAGCTTTATAAGTCCAAACAGTGCATACTGTGATGTCGTCAGGTATTTCGTCTGTGGAGAAAAAAAAACAAAACCTATTTAAAAAAAATTAGAAAAAATATATAAAAAACAGAAACAGCATACGTAGCATTTAGTTTACCCAACACTCATTTTCTGCTTTATAATTTAACTCATGTCTAAACTAAGGTGGGCCTTGTTTTTTATCCAGGGGGGGGAGAAAAGCTAGATTCGGGATTTTTTATTTCTTCTCATGTCTACCACAAAAATAATTTACACACTGAGATCAACATGTTTCTAGGGTCTGTTAATAGTGATTTTGATAGTAATCAGAAAATCTGCCTTGGTTTCGAGGGCATTTAATGTAAATACAGTTAAGGTTGTTTAGTATTCTTGGACTGAGCTCCTAAGAGTCCACCTAGGAAATGTAAGAGTGTGTCAGTTCTTCATCATATTACAATTAATTCATCGACTAGCTGGCGTGTTTACCATGTATCCACAGCATAGACCCATACTAAAATTCGTAAATATTCCTAAAATACCAATTTTTACATTTTTTTCTAACAACTAAACTCCCTTTAAGGCAAATGAAAACTATTCTAGTAGACTTAAGTTGTGATAGTCTATGGTACAATAATTGTGTGCACTCATTGTCAAACAGGGAATAGGTTTGGAACTCAGCCATAGGTTTCTAAGCTTTCTTGGGACAATAACAATATAAGGTTTTTAGTGGAAGTTCCAAAATAATGATACAACATGTTTGGTTATATTTGCCGAAGTTGGAATCACTAGGTAAACAGTGGAAAGAGGAAAGTAGACTCTGCAGGCTGGAATCTTTGAATTATGGTTTCATCTGCGTTATCTAGGAATGTAGACATGCAGGTATAGTTAAAAAGAGATACTCTAGTTTAGGTATTGAGAAGACTCAATGCAAAATTGTGAGGTCACTGTGCCCTGAGCTCCCTCATACCTCTGGGATGTCTGAGACCTGATACAGCCATCTGAATGAAAGAGATTAGTTGAGCTTTTGGCATCAGGACTAAGGCTCTTAACCTCTTTCCTGCCGCTGGATTGGCTGGCAGCTCTCCGGAGCATCCAGACTCCACTGCAGGAAGTCGGCAGCATGTCATGATCGGGGGAATAGAGAGCCAGCACTGTGCTGGAAAGCTGAAAATTGTTAAAATTATTCATGTTTAAGCCCTACGTTCCCCCTCCTGTTTTATGTCTTGATCAGGGTTGTCAAACTCCGGCCCACTAGATGTTGATAGCCTACAATTCCCAGAATTCTTGCAACAGATGGCCAGAGAATGGTTGGAGTTGTAGTTCAAAAACATTTGGGGAGCTGGAGTTTGAAATCCCAGCCCTAAAGTGTCTTTTTCAAAGTGCTATTCTGTAGACGACCTGATGAGGAGTACAGGCACTTTTCAATGTGTTTTTGGCCAGTCAGCTGATAAATGGCATAACTTTTATTATACGCTGTATCAGCTCTTAAAGGTTAGTATTTTTAATTCCAAATAACCACTATTTAGAGCTGAAAATCTCACAACTGCACAGCAAGTGAAAACAACAAAACACAAGAAAAAGCCAAAGCGTACATGGAATCCATGCAAATACACTTTTACACATTGCTTTTGGCTTATTTAGACGATACCTTATCTTTAATTTAAAGCGAATTACAGTTGGGGTGGTCTATCATTACATATTGCTTCAAGATAGTATGCAAAGCACAGGTATCCAACATGCACCTCTTGGTCCGTAAACTACTAAATCCATCATCATTCCCATCCAACAGTGGCAATGTGATTTCATTTTGGTCCATATAACTGAGGTGTTTGGAACTAGGGGGAAAGACTAATATGGCCTGTCATCTTTCAAAATGATTATTCTAGGAGAACAAAAATTACAAAATGTCAAAACATAAGAAGCTTGATCGTGTCAGCCAGATTTAGTTAGTAACAAAAAATAAAATTGATTATATGATCATAAAGGATCATAGTCTTCCCATGAACTTCGTTAAGGTTGATTTTAGCCACCCCTAAATAATCATACAATAGTTTTGATGTTTGTATAACGCACCTCTACTGCTCAGGTGCACTTCTGCTACAAAAAGCCCTCAGGGAAAGGATATCAAATTGGTCATAAAGATCAATGGGATACCTTATCCCTTGATCCAACGATGAGTGATGTCATGTTTCATTCTCCATAGGCAGAGATAACCGGGAGCTATTGTACCATGAATGGCCCTCATTGGTTAAGCCTGTGCACGGGCAGATAAGGCAGTGTGACGACATTCACTGGTGCACACAGATCGAATGGAGGACTGCCCTATAAGAGGAATCTCCGCTCAATGCAGTCTCTCTCCCCTGTGGCATGCTGTGGTCATATAAAAGGGACAGCTTTGACAGTAACAACTCTGCTTGTTTACATATATATATATTTTAGAATAAAATATCGATTCCCTGTCAAATGAGCCCTATTTGTATCGGGGCATAACAGGTGCACTTTAAGGCCATTTTCCCCAAACATCCAGAGTAACAGATTATTTTAGGGCCTGTATCGACTTTCCCTCTACTAGTACATTCAGCAAAACTATACTTTGTGGTCCTTAAACGTACAGGAACACAGGTTGAGAAAAACTTTGCGATTCAGAGAAATTCCTCAAGCCACACCATCTATGTTAGTTTTGATGAGCCTCGTGTAGTTTGACGGTCTTATCAGTTGAAACACCAGTAAAACATTTTGCGTTGATTACCGCATGGTCATGCGTGAAAGAATGTTCTCCACGTTTACCATCACCAATCTTTTGCAGTTCAGCTGCTCTTTAAACCAGTAGCAGATTTAATTTTGAGGTTGGATTACATTACCCCTTTCATAACCAAATATGAGCATACACATTTTGCATTCAAAACCACTTACAAAATGGATAACACATGAAACCCCATTGTTTTAATGCATGACTGATGTCTTGGTGAGGAGAAACAAAATTCCTGCAAACCTGAATACTGTAACCTTGTATTACTGGAAAAGCTAGATGGAGGAAGCCCACAGTTATTACTACAAAAAGTTTAAGCTGTGTTGCTTCATTACATCAGCCAAGAAGAGGACAGAAAAAAGAGCAAGATCTGGGGTCACTCACTACTGTACACAGAAGATTCAGGTTGTTCGAAGTACTGAAAAACCACTGTACAAATGTAATGCCTTGCTCTCCCTTCTTTATGCCGGCATAATGCCCAAACACAGCTTTGTCTTTCGTCTGTTGGTATGTTTTGGAATCCGCCATTAAAAAATAGTCTGTTTTAATTAATACACACACTTAGAAGCAAAATATCGAAATCACAAAAGCATGCAAGGCTGAAACACTCAGCCTTTCTTAAGGTTGAGTACAGAAAATATAAACTTTATGGAAACAATTTGATTTTTAAAAGTTTGCCTATTTGGCTGTGGTTGCCCATGCTTTAGCCTGGGTATGGTTAGAACCACCCAGTGATGTGGTGCTCCAGCTACATCTTTTATGCTGTTCTATGGATTCAGTCTGCTTATCAGAGACCTAATTTAGGAACAGATTAGAAATCTTCTAAGACATTAGAGTCAGCATTTACCTATCCATCTATAATTACTAGCGTCTGATTTCTCCTCTCGTAACACGCTGACCAATTATGGTCTTGGCTTTAAATGTGGTTTCATTGCTATAACCATCTACTAGTGAGTAAGTGCATGTGTCCATTTACCATTAGTCTTGTGTTGTATGCCATTTTGCAAATACTCTTGTAGGTTATGTGACATTTGACAGTTTCAATACAGTTTATACACATTATATTTTCTGTACTCAACCTTATGGGAGGTTGAGGGTTTCAGCCTTTCATGGTTTTGTGGTATACTTAGGTTTGTGGCTTTCATCCAGTTGGTTGAGGATATTTTCCAACACCACCAACCTGTTGGTTGATGGTCTTGTTGCTTTGAAAAATATCTTACCATTTGCACTAATCTTTATCGTGTTTACTGTAATTGACACAGAAGACATTCCTCCCTATATGCTAATAATGCAGATTCCATATGGAATTGAATAGACACCATATAGTGTCTAGAACCTTTCACACCAACAATGCTTCTGCAAAGGACGAATAAATGAAAAATTAAAGAATTAAAAATGTTTTAAATTTCGTTATCAACTCTATCCTCAAATTTTTGATACAACAATTAAGTGTTATCTATGCTTGCTATGATTCAAATAAACATACGCTGATTTTTTTGTAGCTTAGGCTGGTGTCAGACGAGCGCATTTTGTAGTGCAGTACGAGTGCAGTACGTACGCACTTTCTGACGGAAGACGCAGTAGTGGCCACACAGTCCGTTTTTTTAACTGACGTTATTTTTGACGGATGTAGCAGGGAATATAAATTAAATATGAAAACCATTTTGTCCGTCAAAATGCTGGACGCACAAATGCAGTCTGTCTGACCTCGTTCATCACTCACACACAAAGCTATGCGGACGTTGCGCATGCAGAGCCCTCCGCACGTCCGTTCTAGCGGTTTTACGTTCTTGCCTAACCTGTGTCCATTTGCCGCGTGCGTTGTGCGCCGCAGTTCGGTACGGATGCACTTCGTGTGGGGGGCTCTATTGGTGATTATTCTATGCTGCAACGGACATTATTATGTGCGCAAAAACGGACGTTCACACTGCGCTCGTCTGACACAAGCCTAAAAGGACATGATAGTGAAGGGGATACATACAGATTACTGACAGATTAGTCAACCATTTGGTCCTTAGGTCAACAATGACCCGTGTCCATGTGGGTGAACACTGCATACCTACTCTTAAGGTCGGTAGCCAGATATGTTATAGAAGGGACCAAGTTATGGTAATCTTGTTATGCATTAGGCAGGGTATGAGGCATACACTCACACAGAATCATGCTTCATCCCATTATATTACCGCAAGGTTGTTTTCTTGCATGCAATGTAAGAACCTGCAAATCGATTCGCACCAAACCTTAAGCCAAGGCATGCATCTACATCAAAAACTAGAGTCAAGTGCAGGGACGATGCATAATTCACCTTCTCTTGTGGACATAGAGCAGCTATCCTTTTGCACTAAGCTCAAACAACGCAATTGCCATGCATAGCCACCCTCATCACATCCGTAAAACAAACGTGTCCTCACGTCCACTGGATGCCACAAGCTAGCTGTGCTTTCTTTGCTTCGAGTCTGAAGTCTATCCGTAATGTTTTAATGTTTTATTTTCATGTCATATGCATCGAGACCTCTTGTGACAATCAAATTGCCGCCAGTTCAGGTTGAAAAAGAGAAGATGAGCTGTGAAATGAGGAGTTCCAGTTTCGTGACTACATCTACCTTTTGCTGCTTTTTTTGCGGCATTGCATTGCCAAGACGTTAGGTGCCATCTCTGCAGTAACATTATTTGTCGTTATGTGTTAGTAAAAGAGATTATATTATATATGTATATATAAAAAAAATATATAAAATAAATTGCACAAGAAGCATTCCTTTTTTTTTCTTTCTTGATATCTAACCTCTCCAGCAAACAAAAAAGGCATTGAGAGCCAAAGACATACATTGACTGTACGATACCTTGACAAAAAAACAGGGGGGGGGGTGAAGGTGGAGGAAGTAAAATAACCTACGAGTCCCAAGACGCAATGTGACAGAACAACCACGGACGCACTGATCCTTTGACACAATCAAGAGTTCAAATAACATGCTCACTGCCAGCTTCCTTTAGCAATTTGAAGTTTAATCCACATCCCACAGAATGGACAGCAGTCATTCCTAATATTCCTATTTCTTTTGTGGATACATATGTGTAGGTTTGGCCTAAAATAGGCCCTAGAGAAGTTGCATAGCTGTGTATAAGATAGAGATGTTTTAAATGTTTTCAATGTATTGTTCAATTCAGTGTCTCTTAAACAGGTTTTATTATTTTTTTTGTTTTTGACAAAAATAATTTGTGTTCCTTTTAGCAAAAATGTCTGAGCCGCGCTCCCGTTTGTCTTTCAAAGGCAAGTCAAATCAATGGTTTGGCTCTTTTAGAAATTACCAATCAGCAAAGCAATTACCAGCCGGTTTAACTGTACCGATCCGATACGTACTGTATAATAAATGATGAGGGTGAAAATTCAGAACTACAGGTTTTTTCCCAGCAAAGGTAAAGTGAAAAAAACCAAACGAGCATTATAGAAGTATCACATTTCTTTCTTGCAGTTATTGAATCCTGTTGTCTTATTTTGAAATGTAGTGCATATGTTGAATTGTATATAATTTGCAGTAATTTGTCTTGTGCCACTGCTGTAACTAATGTATCCAATCAGGATTAAAATCATTATGTGCCACACATAGAAAATTCATGTTCCGAGTGTTCATTGACATTTATTATAATAAATTACTTTAAAACGTGTGATTCTTCATTAAAAACCAAATAAAAAGATCTAAGAAACAAGAAAACCACCTTTTCCAATCCTAGTGGACCTCTTCTGTGGTATGCCATTAGTCCTTTAAATTAGAAGAAATACTCTCTTAACCCCTTCACTGCCGTTATCGAGATATCTCGAATTTCAAAGGCACATATGGTGCCCTGATAGAGATATCGTGGTATGCTGTTCTGCAGCCCAAAAGCAAATGAAATTCTTTTGCTGCAAACGAATTGTTAGCTTTTGGGCTGCAGAAGATGCCCCCAAAGTTTTAGCCCTGTGGGCACAGTGCCCACAGTGAAAACTGTAAGATCAAACTGAATGTTATTCAGAAAGCTAATAGTGTTGCAATAAAAAAAATGGAACTGCAACTGTAACTCAATTTGGTTCAGTAGATGGCACCATCTACTGGCCAAATATATCAGTACAGTAAATAAAATCATAGGGAGTATCTTTTAAATTATTATCCTTTATTTATATAGCGTCACATATTCCGCAGCGCTTTACAAGATGTACAAGGAGTTGATACATTAAAATACCACACATTGATGATACGGCCTAATTCAGGGGGACCCGGTTCCCAAGGGAACTTATAGTCTATGAGATGTACAAGTATTTTGTGAGGTAGGCGCATCCATATCATTAGGTGTCTTGCCCAAGGACACTCGCTGGTGGCGTCTTCTGAGTGGGATTGGGTCGACTTTCCATTATTGTAGAGCAGCGACCTGGTGGTTAGGTTGAACCCGCTTCTCCACAGTTGTACTGGAGGGATGTGCTGAACGAGATTTGACATGTTGCTCCACGGTTGAAGGGTAGAGAGACTGGACTGGACTCCACAGCCGATAGGTGTCTTGCCCAAGGACACTTACTGGAGAGATGCTCTGGCTGGGATCGAACCTAGGTCTTCATGGTTATAGAGCAGTGATGTTACCTCTACTACATCCAGTCCGTAAATGTCGTTATAGGAGTACAATTAATTAAAAATGATTTTTCTAAAAAAACACTGGTTCCTGACAATGTTTTTTTGGAAAATCATTTGGGAGTGAAGGGGTTAAGTGTATACTCTAGGATTTCCTTAGAGCACTAAACAGCCCTATAAAATGTTAAAGTAATAAAAATCATTTAGTTATTGTTAGCAGAAATGCCGTAATGCTCTGGATTTGGAAAGAAAGTGCCAAGGAAGTTTCTGCATTTGCTCATGTTTTGAGGCTCAGCGTTTCAGGCAGACAGCAGTTTCTCTGAGTCTGGTAAAACAAAGCCCCCTATGCAAAAATAAAGGAAATAACCTTAGCTTAGCCCTATCCAATCTCCAGTGTTTGAAACAGTCACTGCAAACAATACAGCTAACTAGAATCTACCTAAAGTAGGGTTTCCCAAACCTGTCCTCAGGACCCTCCGCCTCGCCAGGCTTGCAAGATATCTGAAGCTCAGAACAGGTGATATGATTTGCTGCTCAGTGATTGCAGGATTCAGTCTGCATTTCCCCAAGGTGATCTGCAAAATCTGGCCTGGTTGAGGGTCCTGAGGACAGGTTTGGGAAACACTGAACTAAAGCATAATAATATAGTTACTATATACATACAGTCATGGCTGAAAATGTTGGCACCCCAGAAAATCAAGTATTTCTCACAGAAAAGTATTGCAGTAACACATGTTTATTCCCTTTGTGTGTGTATAGGAACAAAACAAAAAAAGGGAGGGAAAAAAGCATATTGGACATAATGTCACACAAAACTCCAAAAATGAGCTGGACAAAATTCTTAGCACCCTTTGAAAATTGTGATAAGATTGTTTCAAGCATTTGATGCTCCTGTAAACTCACCTGGGACAAGTAACAGGTGATGGGCAATATAAAAATCACACCTGAAAGCAGATAAAAAGGAGAGAAGTTCACTTACAGGGTTATCCAAAGAGATTCGAATTGCTTGAGAAAGGTAACCGAACGCTGAAAATCAGCATTCGGTTACCTTTCCTGGCCATTCGGCTATCCAGAGAGCAGGCAATTCGCCAAATCCTGGCGAATTGCCTGAACATACAGTGCCTGTTCGGTCCCTGTTCGAGGGCAGTGAAATCCCCATGAAAAAGCACTGCTTCGGCTATTCAGAGAACACAAACCAGCAGTGAAAGGTTCCCGAAATGCCCTGCCATTCGGTGGTTTAATTCGGCAGGTTTATTCAGGAGAATCCCATAGACTTCAATGTTAAAAATATTCCCGTTTTAATTCAATATCTAATAAACCGTTCATTATAAAATTCTGCAGCAAAAAGTCTCTTTATTTATAGATTTTTTAGGATACTTAAGCATTTTTCTGAATTTTTTAAAAAAAAATTAAAAGTCCGATTTTTTTTTTTTTTTTTTTTCAGTTTACTTATTTTTTCTGTAACAGCCCTCTTTAGTATCATTCCCTGGACCTCCTGTGAAAATTTCAGACATTTTCGCTCAGTAGTTTCTTTGCAAACAGCGTTTCATTTTCCCAGATTCATACAAATGGTTTTTCTAATTTATTCACTGCCTCCTCTGCATCACAGCTGCTTCGGCTCTGTGTGATTCGGCTCCTGTTCGGCTTTTTCAAAGGTTAATCCTGATGTTTTTGCTTGTTTTCAGCGTGCATTCGGTTAGTTTTCGTCAGGTTTGCGGCAGCTTTTCCCTGCAATTCGGGGACCCTGTGGTGCGTGCTGAATACACCGCAGGGTCACCGAAATGGGATCGGCAAAAGGAACCGAATTGAAGAGAACGAAAAGTCACTGAACGTGCGGTGACTTTTCGAATCTCTTTGGATAACCCTGTTAGTCTTTGCATTGGGTGTCTGTGTGTGCTACACTAAGCATGGACAACAGAAAGAAGAGAACTGTCTGAGGATTTGAGAACCAAAATTGTGGAAAAATATCAACAATCTCAAGGTTACAAGTCCATCTCCAGAGATCTAGATTTGCCTTTGTCCACAGTGCACAACACTATCAAGAAGTTTGCAACCCATGGCACTGTAGCTAATCTCTCTGGGTGTGGACGGATGAGAAAAATTGATGAAAGGTTGCAACGCAGGATAGTCTGGATGGTGGATAAGCAGCCCCAAAGAAATTCAAGCTGTCCTCCAGGCTCAGGGAGCATCAGTGTCAGCGCGAACTATCCATCGACATTTAAATGAAATGAAACGCTATGGCAGGAGACCCAGGAGGACCCCACTGCTGACACAGAGACATAAAAAAGCAAGACTACAGTTTGCCAAAATGTACTTGAGTAAGCCAAAATCCTTCTGGGAAAACGTCTTGTGGACAGATGAGACCAAGATAGAGCTTTTTGGTAAAACACATCATTCTACGGTTTACAGAAAACGGAATGAGGCCTACAAAGAAAAGAACACAGTACCTACAGTGAAATATGGTGGAGGTTCAATGGAGGGGTTGTTTTGCTGCCTCTGGCACTGGGTGCCTTGAATGTGTGCAAGGCCTCATGAAATCTGAGGAATAACAAAAGGTTTTTGGGTCGCATTGTAGAGCCCAGTGTCAGAAAGCTGGGTTTGCGTCCGAGATCTTGGGTCTTCCAGCAGGAAAAAAGCACCCAGAAATGGATGGCAACAAATCGCTGGAGTGTTCTGAAGTGGCCAGCAAGGAGTCCAGATCTAAATCCCATTTAACACCTGTGGAGAAATCTTAAAATTGCTGTTGGGAAAAGGCGCCCTTCCAATAAGAGACCTGGAGCAGTTTGCAAAGGAAGAGTGGTCCAAAATTCCGGATGAGAGGTGTAAGAAGCTTATTGATGGTTATAGGAACACGGCCGGCGCTGCCGCAATGCCAGCTAGGCGGGCGCCTAGAGCGCAGTGCCTGCCTAGGGTGCAGCCAGCCCAACCAATTGAAAAAAAAAAATTGCCAAATTGGCCGCGGGGCAGCCTGGGGCAGCCGCATGTTGCAGCCTGCCAATACGAGCCGGCGTCAAGGAGACGGAGGCGTGGACTTGGTGCTTCTAGCTTCCTGCACCAAGTCCACACCTCCGTCTCCTTGACGCCAGCGGCGACGCCAGCACCTATTCGGACTGGCCTGGTACTACGAGGAGGCAGAGGGAGACGGCGTTGGAGCGGCAAACAGCCATGGGTGAGCCTGGGGGCAGATACATCCATGTGTGAGCTGGGGGGGCAAATATCCATGTGTGAGCTGGGGGGGGGCAAATATCCATGTGTGAGCTGGGGGGCAAATATCCATGTGTGAGCTGGGGGGGGGCAGATATCCATGTGTGAGCTGGGGGGCAGATATCCATGTGTGAGCTGGGGGGCAGATATCCATGTGTGAGCTGGGGGGGCAAATATCCATGTGTGAGCTGGGGGGGCAGATATCCATGTGTGAGCTGGGGGGGGGCAGATACCCATGTGTGAGCCTGGGGGCAAATACCCATGTGTGAGCCTGGGGGCAAATATCTCCATGTGTGAGCCGGGGCAATATCTCCATCTGTGAGCCGGGGGGCAATATCTCCATCTGTGAGCCGGGGGGCAATATCTCCATGTGTGAGCTGGGGCAAATATACCCATGAGAGCTGGGGCAAATATACCCATGTGAAAGCTGGGGGCAAATATACCCATGTGAGCTTTCTTTTTTTTGGGGGGGGGTGCAAGTAGGGGTGTCTTGCCTAGGGCGCAAAATAGTCTAGCACCGGCCCTGTATAGGAAGCGACCGATTTCAGTTATTTTTTCCAAAGGGTGTGCAACCAAATATTAAGTTAAGGGTGCCAAGAATTTTGTCCAGCCCATTTTTGGGGTTTTGTGTGACATTATGTCCAATTTGCTTTTTTTCCTCCCTTTTTTGTTTTGTTCCAATACACACAAAGGGAATAAACATGTGTATAGCAAAACATGTGTTACTTGATTTTCTGGAAAAATTTCTGGGGTGCCAACAATTTCGGCCATAACTGTATATCTATGCGCACACACAGCTGAACGTCTAAACCTAGCAACTGGTTATTTACTATTCAAGTTAAAAGACATAAAAAGGGTGCGAGTCCCTAGCATAACTATTCATATAGTATTGTAGACCTTTCAAATCCATTTACTTGTAGCAATTTTGCGAGGTTCTGGCTGGGTGGAGCAGAGGTAACATCACTGCTCTGCGTGGAGCCTGTGGAGACATGAGTTTGATCCCAGCAAGAGCACCTCTCCAGTAAGTGTCCTTGGGCAAGACACCTAACGGTACATACTAACCACCCAGGACATACTTGAAAACGAGAGAAATCTCAATGTATCCTTCCTGGTAAAATACTTTCTCCAAAAAAAAAAAAAAAAAAAAAAAAACACACAAACACTGCAGCTTCAGCATTTTACACCTTAGGCTGGCGGCACACGAGCAAATATTTTGCGTCCGTCTGACTGCACTGTTTGCCGTCCGTCGTAGCTTTATAAAAGGAGTCAATGAAATACACGACACAAAGCACCTGCGCACTTCTTCACGGACGGGCAACACATAGCATCGGACGCAAAAATGACATGGACGTGAAAAAGCTAATCGGACGCAGAAACAACGCCATGTATTTTCCTGGAGCATGAAGACATCAGACGTTACGGACGCACTTTATGCAGTACTCACACTATCTTCCGTAAAAAAGGCAGTACAGTATGCTCGTGTGCCGCCTCTCTAAAGCAGACATTGACATCCCTGCATTCTTGTGAATGACAGGTGTGTAACGTGTTTGTTTAGAAACCCTCGGAACACAGAAGCACAAACAAGTACCGCTTTACCCATTAGGAGAATAGAATGTGGTTGTGATCATTGTATTTTCTAGTCCCCATTACATAAAAACAAAATAAAAGAATTCCCCGCTTTATCCTTTATCTTCATGTGTTAATCATACACAGATTGAGGCACTACTGCACAGCAACACACAAAAGGGTATAGCAACCTGTGGAACAAAGGAACAGTAATACATTCAAGCAAAGGTTTATTTAAACAGACACATACAGATCATTATGCTACATGTGTATTGATACAAACCTGCCCACAAATGGAAAAGTCATATTTGAATATGAGTAAGGAAGAGGAGGAAAAAAAAAAAAGGAAGAGGTCAAAATGTATATAAAAAGATAAGTTATTATTAAATCATGGCTCCTTTGAACACTGCCAATCTTCTTGGGACAATAGAATTTATTACAATTCTGCAGCACACTATCAGGGTTATTCAGAGAGCGTGAAGAGCAGGAGAATGACTGAAAAATTCTAGGTCAAAATAGCCAAACCAGAAAAATTCTCCCTTTCATCTCACTTTCCAAATCGGCTATTTTCACCTAGAATTTATCATTTTCCAGTCGTTCACGCTCTCTGAATAACCCTGTTGGACTCACATCTGTGTGTGTGTGTGTGTGTGTGTGTGCGTGCGTGTGCACACGGACGGACGACAAACCTATGTTCTGTATAAACATAACACGATCTTAGTTGAAAAATTAATTTTGAGAATTGAGAAAATTAAATACATAATTCTAAAGTTATATACACACACACACACACACTAAATTGTATATCTGCAGTCTCTAGTTATGTGTACTTATCCCGTCAGAGTATAAAATGTAACATTGCCATGGTAAAGGATGAAAACATTTGAGGTTTTTTTTAAATTTTTTATTTTTACTTTGAGAAAACAATTTTGAAATAAAAAAACACACATACCAGCATTACATTTAGCTAGCATCAAAGCTGCTCAAGGCAGGAAAAAAAAAAAAGTTTTAAAAATCACTGAAACATCTTATTAGTACATAATGACACTTGCTGTGTTTTCTATTTTTCGTTGAGTTTTTCCAATAACTCATTGAACAGCAGAAAAACTATTTGATCAGTCTCTACAAAGCTCTGCATTATACATTAATATCATGTAAACACTTTGGAGTGAGTTGGATTTTAGAATCTCAACTGTCAGAAAACCCCCAAGATGAACAGGTTGTAAGCACCCCCTTTGTTAAAGTACAGGCAACCAGTGCTGGCTGTGGGGGAATGGGGAATGACTTAAATCATGGCAGTGCGAGGCATTTCTCTGCACCAGATTCCCTCAACGTGAATTGACATTGCTGGCCTAAACGAAGTCCTTAAAAATCACATGCTATACTTTAGTAATACAGAGTATGGATACACATTTCCAGTCTGCAGCCACTATCCTCCCCTCAAGCATTCAGTAACATGAAAATGATACACCAGTCATGGTCAGATACTTGTCGTACATTAAACATTTCCCAAAAATTAATGTGGTTTTTCCCTTTAAGCATCCTGAAACAACAAAGAATGCTGTGACACTGAAAGTGCACATAGATACTCAGGATTACGTAAGGCAATGGATACAGGTATCCTCTTATATTAAATACAACAACTAGGTACAGCGCCAATCCCAACGTGATCGTACATGAAGGACAATAGAGGAGATATATATATGTAAATATGGCACACCTTTTAATTTATATATAAATATTAAAGATTCAGGCGCACACAGAGGCTGAATCCAGTAGACCTTAAAGCAGTGGTCCCCAACCAGGGTTGGGGACCACTGCTTTAAGGTCTACTGGATTTAGCCTCTGTGTGCGCCTGAATCTTTAATATTTATCTATGCTGCTTGCAGTCAGATGGAGCACCAAAGAATGCTTTGTTACACCGGTGTGCGGTGTCTCTTGGACATATATATATATAAAACGCAAAAAAGAGCTTGCTTGTTATGAATAAATAAGGTACCTATTTTAATTGTTGGTATATTTTAGGACAAATAACATGTATATATAGGTGTAGGATACTGAAATATTGATATGAGGTGATAATATATATATATATATATAACAAGGAAAGACCACTAGAGATGCACAAAAGAGCTGGAACGCTTACTCACGGCGCATGTCCAAGACAGCAGGCGCCACTCTAATACTTCCTCGTTCCAAGAAGAAGCACAGAGGGATTGCGCATGTTAAGAACGGCAGTCGAAAGAACAAACGGAGGCTTGGAACTCAGTCGTAATTGATAATTGAACATTTTTATGGTTTAGGAGTATATATAGCGACAGCAGAACTTTTGAGAGAAGGATACCAGCTGCAGAAGCCATGTTTTGTATGGCGTAACACGTTCTGGTTTTAATTAAAAAAGATTTTAAATAAAAGCGCTTTAATTATATACAGCCTGCAGTCATCTGAGAAGTCTAGGTTTGCTGATACTTGGAGGAAGGCTTAGTGGGATTTGTTTTAGAAAACCCCACATGTGTATGAAAAAGAGCCTAGGAGGGCTCCAACTAGTGTACGATAAAAACTGGCTTACTTTTTATATCCCATTTCATACAGTATTATAACTAGGGGATGGCCCTGGTATGTTTGTTTTGTGATCTGAGGGAAAAAAGATGAAGATCTATATGTGACGAATGGTGATTGGGTATCCGTGAAAATGGAAGAAAACACGGAAAGGCCTTTATCCACCTAGAGCCGGTGTTTGGCTCACAAAATTGTGAGTGGAATAATATACATTTACAATTTCTCTTATGTGTATCGTATATATTACACTATATTGGATTTCCTTTTGGTCTTTTCTTACCCTATGCATGCTGAGAGGAAGATTCTACACATGGTCTAATGTAGTATTTCCCAAACCTGTCCTTAGGACCCTCTAACAGGCCAGATTTTGCAGATCACCTTGAGGAAATGCAGACTGAATCCTGCAATCACCAAGCAGCAAATCCTATCACCTGTGCGGTGTTTCAGATATCTGGAAAACCTGGCCTGTCAGCGGGTCCTGAGGACAGGTTTGGGAAACACTGGTCTAATGGATATGTATTTATGCATCTCTGTCCTTCACTTATGATCATTTTGTGATTGGCGCTGTACCTAGTTGTTGTATTTAAATGTATATGTTACGGTTAAAGTCTGAAGTGCGGTTACTTTTAGGATTACCCGGGTAAACCTGACATTACCCAGGTGTCATTAGCAAAAGTTTGGTGTGAAATTAAATTTCGGACTTTATCCGGGTAATCTGCGAAGGATCTAGAGGCCTCTGGGTACTACGGTTTTCTGCTGTATTTCACCCGGGTAAAACGCACATTACCCTAGTGTTGCTGGATAAAGTGCGATGTGCAATGAAACTTCGGACTTTATCCAGGTAAACTGCAAAGTATCCAAATGCCTCTGGGTACTCCGCTTTTCAGCAGGTTACAGTTGACGGAATTCTGCGGATTACCCGGGTAAAGCTGCAAACGGTTATCTGACTGATAACAAAAAAACACAATTTTGTTATTTTTAATGAAATTGTATCCAGTCACAAACCACACTAAATAACTGTCATGTTACTCTGTGCGTTGTCTGAAAATTAATTTATGAAGGTAAAGATATTATATAAAGAGTAACCTGATGGTTATTAGGTTTTATAAATGATATATAAGCACATATGACATAATAAAGATCATGTAACTCTTTCACATTCATGTAAGAAACATATCCTGTTAAAATGTATTGCGGATATAATGAATATACTGAGTAATGTTTTTCTTTTGCCATGTTCATTGATAATATCCATAGATAATAGCAAAATTCACTGTTGGTTGGATGCTCTGCAGATTACCCAAGTGAAGCTGTGGATAGTCCTCAGATTACTGAGTGAAGCTTCAGACTTTTATTTGAACGATAACAAAATTTGGTGTTAGGCAAACGGGGTTGGATAATCTGCAGATCATCCGGGTAAAGTGCGAATTTTTCAGCTCTCCCAGACTGTTACCCAACAGCGGTAGGTAAATCCTAAAATTACCCGGGTAGAGTCCGAATTTTTCTTTTTTTTGCAGCTTTAACCGGCGGTTTTGGGTAATGGCAGAATTACCCGGGTAATTTTAAAATTAACCGCACTTCGGGCTTTAACCGTAACATTTATAATGTTTCTTTGGGGGAAACCACTGGTTTTGGTACATAGCAGTTGAAGGTGTGTATTTGGAAAGGTATGAGGATTTTTTTTTTTAGGGTGCTTCACTGAACTGTTGTGTATCCTCTTACAGTAACAGCTACTTTAGCAGCGAGAAGCAAAGAGCACATTATGGCTTTAGCATCTCGTGGAGGTATACTGAGTGCATGTGGTAAGCAGACATCCAGCTAGAACGCTTGTAAATGTTGCGGTAGTAAGACCCAGTTATAGCAGAGTGGTAGGTCTGCCAAGCTTGGTAGTAAGACCGCCAGTAGTCAGCGTAACTCATGGTTCCATAGGGGAAGCCATTGGGATTCCTGTAATCTAGTTGGTATAGATCATCTTGTCCATCCGGGCAGAGTTCTCTTCTGGAATGGTGAGTTGCTTTCCTACTGCGCCTCTTGGACTTCCTAGAGTTGCTGACAACAGCCTCATCTTCCACATAACTAGAAGTTTTTGCAAATCTTTCTTCCTGAATCTCTTCCACAGATGCCGATGACAGGTCTCGGTTTGTATTGCTGGCTGCAGCCTCAGCTGCCTTCTCAGAAGAATCATCTGGGTAAGAATTTAAAAGTTCTATAGGCTTCTCTTGCATTTCCATTTGATCGGATTCTTCACTGCTCTCTTCACTTTCTGATGAGGAACTTAATGAGCAGCTATCACTTTCACTGCCAGAGGTTTCAATGAGCTCAGATTTTTCTGGGGTATTCATGGTTTCTACAAGCTCCATTTCATTGCTCTTTTCAGTACCTGAATTTTCCAATACATTATCCTCACGGGTCTCACCTGGACCAGTATAGATGCGGATGATTTCCACGTGTTTCTCTAAGCCTTCTTTAATAAATTGTTCATAGTCTTCCACCAGTTCAGCAAATGATGAAGTGCATACAACAGGACGTTTGAAAGAAGCCAAGCTGGGAATTTTGGGAGCAGAACTCTGCCATTCTTCTTGAGTCATTTTGTTTTCAGCTCTTTCAGTTAACCTCTTTGCTTTGCTACTACTGTTTGGTTCTTTACAAAAACTACTAGAATCAACCTTTTCACAGCCAGGTGGGCTTCCTTTATCCCGTGATTTTGTTTTGGCCATCTTTTTCACCTTCGGCTGCGCAGCTTTGAGGGGTTTTTTTTCTGCATGGGTTTCTGGGAGAGAGTTGCTGCTGTGCAAAGGAGGCGTCATCTTATCGACATCTTGCACGCTGTTCACAAGGTCTTGGGATATAGGTTTTACAGCGTTGACCTCAACGTCCCATTTACAGGCCTCTTCCATTAAACCATCTGGAATAGGATCTGTGGAAAGAAAGCAGCAATAACATGTAAGGCTGGTCTGTAACTACGAAGTAAGTATTTTGCATGCGAGTGTTGAACAATTCCAAACTGCAAAGAGCACTAAACAAAGTGTTTAGTAAAAATCATAATCTGAGGATTCTTAGGATTTCTTAAAGCAAACGTTTTGGTTTCTTTAGTACTTTAAATGCATAAAGAGTGAAAACAAGTATTTGTGATCAAGAAGAGTCTCATTTATATTACTGCCATTATGAAACAATAATTTGATGTAGCCTTATAAATATATATTCTACACATACACGGTTTTTACTATATATTTTGTATTTGCAACATGTAAAGAAGACAACCATTTAAACGGGCTTTAAAAAGATTTATATCTCTTAAGGCAACTGGCCATTAAACCCCATACTGAAAGAGACAGCTCTGAAAAATGTGCTTATCCAGCAGATAGGAGCTCAAGAACTATAGATTCTCGTGGCTTTCTCTCACCTACCTGTCCTCAAACAGGCGTACACGCCCTTGCCAGGGCTTTGTATTTGCAGTTTTCATGCCATCTTGTGACTATAGCAACAGTTTTAACATCTATTTTACTTAAATCTAACTGAAAAGAAAGGAGAAGACCAAAACTGTAAGAGTACATTAAAGAAGACGCTCAGAGCCAACAGAAATCCAATGTGCACTATAATACTATGTGCAAATAGTATTACATTTTTATATCTTAGTAAGTATTATTACTTACATTAGATTTTTGTATAGATTTTGGTAGGGTAGAATTGAAAAGGGGATTTTTTTTTCCCCTCGTTAAAGTTTTGCCCTCAGTCACATGACGGAGCTCTGAATGGAGGGCAATCTTATAGCACAACCCTCCACTCAGTTTATGCGCCTGATTGACGTTGTCACGCTGACAGATAAGTCATCCTGCCAATGTCAGAGAGAAAATTGTGAGTTGTTGCATGGTGATCCCCAGTTTTCTCCCTTCAGAGAGGACAAAATATAGCCGTGCCCATCACTGGATCTGGGAGAGTACAAATTGTGATATCTGATCAAGGGATGAGATGTCACATTGCTGTTTAAGAACATTGTGTTATCCTTCACATGATGGCATATCTATCGCAGCAAAAGTGCTTCTGGTCACTAAAAGTGCATTTTAAGTAGACATTGTGAATGAAGTCTGACAAATACAATATCTGGACACAATACTTTACAAAATGAATTTAAAATCCCAAGATACATTTTTAAGTTACCTGGAAATCAAAATGTATAGATTTTTTTAATGTTTATTACATATTTTATTGAATAACAGGTTTACGCAGACATTTCAGATATGCAAATAACCAAAAATGGGTACCAGGCAAGGGGAGAAGGTGAAGATTGCATTTCTGTGCAAAAGCCATCAATAAATTCTCTTCTTCTCCTCGACAGCAGTAAGTGACAGACAAGCCGTACGTACCTGTAAAGGTTATAAACTATAAGTAACTTTTTTCCCAAGTCAAACAATATCACTAGGACAACGTTGTTCCTGTAGCAAACTGCAAAATATAATGCATACTTAGGCTGTGACCCTGGAAATAAAGTTTCATTAAGCTTCAAGATGCAGGAGTGTGAAACGGTTTAAATACAGATATAGATTTTACACATAGGCAAAAGATAAAATAATACTACACGAATAACATTTTACAGGTGCTAACATTAACTTCACTTTTCAGCGCATCCTCCTCGAAGGTTTGTAAATATTTAAAGTCACACAATAAGGTCTATTCACTAAAGGGTGAAACTCAGGAGAATTGGCAGGAGAGAACAATCTAGACCAAATAGCCGATTTGGAAAGTGAGACAAATGGGAGAATTACTCTCGTTTGGTTATTTTGACCTGGATTTTTCACTTCTCCTGACAATTCTCTTGAGTTTCACATTTATTGAATAGACCTGAATGTGTTCAATTGAAGCGGAGAAAGCAAAAAAAGTGCACCTCTGGCAAAGAAAAAGCAGATGGTCTTACAAGTATGCATGAGGTAATGGTCCACAGATTTTAAAACCCTCCAGCTTTAAATCAACATCACAAATCTATGCTTTGTGAAAATGTTACTATATTCATAACACAATAAAGTGCCTAAATATTTCTAAAGTACACTCCTGGCATGCATCTGTAGGGATTTATAATGTTATTGCTACAATAAAGAAAAAAGAAATCAACATAAACAAGCTTAAGTTTTAGATAAGAGAATGTGAAGCAAGAAGTTGCAAGCAATACTAGTCACATGTCATGTCATGGGTACTCTGCTGCTTGTTTTGTTAACATATCATTGGTGAAAATGCCTAAAGCTAGAAAACACAAGAAATAATATGGATTGCTGAGTGAGTCGTAGCATCCACTGTACTAAACAAGGGTCACAGATCAGTACATTAGACAGGCTGCAACACGAAGCCAAATTACTACATAGGACATATCTATTTTGTTCTTTTTGCTTACCATATCGGCCAGCTCTTCCAATTCGGTGCATATAAGTCTCCCAGTCTTGAGGCACATCCAGATTTATAACCAAATTCACTTTCTCCGCATCAATCCCTCGGGAAGTCTTTAGAAGACCAATTTAGAATTATTGGTTAAGAAGAAAAAAGAAAAAAAAAACTGTCAAAATTGATCTAACAGATATGCAATTTGGTAAAATATGTCACAAGTTATTTACCACTCCTATGGATCACGTTAAATATATATAATGAATAGTTAAATCATTACTACCCCCTAAACACTGAGCTTCTGTGAACGGACAACAAACAGAAAAAGTTCAGATATTCTATCGTAAAGTTTCAAACACTACTATCAAGTTACGAATTAGGAAACAAACCCTATTCTCTAGGCACTGTATCAGTAGGCAATACCGATGGATTCTATGAAATATGCTTCCGGTATCAAATAATAATAAATAAAAAATACTTTCACACTTAGGGTTGCCACCTGTCCAGTTTTCACCTGGACAGTTTGGGTTTGTAATCATGTGTTTGGGTTTCAGCCCCCCTCCCACCCGAACACATGATTCAGAACGGACCAGGCCTGGACTAAATACCAGTAAGTGCCTGTGTGAGTCTATACTATTAAGAGCCTCTCTGACTGCATATCTGTGAGAGCCTGTGTGAGTGTATATCTGTGAGCACTTGTGGCTTTGTTTTTGATGTATACCTGTATGTACTTGAGAGTCTAAAGTGTTTAAAAGTGTTTGGCAGTGTATTTATCAGTGTCTGCCTGAGTCTCTGCCAGTATGAAAAACAAATCAGGATGAAACACATGGCAATATTTGGGTCTGTGGTACAGTGGCCCCTGAAGAATGTATGAGCAAGTGGGGACCACCCAACAGTGACCACCCAACTCAAGGATTAAGAGGGCTTTGTTCCACCCAAGACCAGACAACATTTCAACTCTTTGTCAAGCTTGTCGCTCACGATTCTCATCTGAATCAGTAATAAAAAATTAAAAAAAGCCGAGATACTGGTATGAAGCGAATTGCAAATTCACTTAAGGAATCTGTATTCCCTCCTTGTCCCACAGTGCAGGTCATCACAATCCACGGCTGCCTCAATTTTGCTTGCGTTAGGACGACAAGACAGTACAGCCACAACGTGCGTGTGTGACGGAATGCTGACCCAGCTGTGTGAGCGCCATGAGAGGGAGACTTTAGTCATCATTCATACGCAGTGTGTATACTCTAAATTAAAATATGCCGCGTGACTTGTTCGGGTTTGGCTTGAAGGAAAGGTGGCAACCCTATTTCACATGTTAAAAATAAATGCAGACATATTAAAAAGTAGATCTGCTATAAAAATAATACTTCTAAAAGAGACGGTCTTGGAGTTACCATATCTAGAGAATGACATGTGCGCCACTTACAAGATCAGTCGAAATCAGTACACGGCAGTGAAACTGTTTTAATTTCGCCATAGCTTCCAGCCTTTGGTTTTGATTCATGCTACCTACAAAAAGAAATAAATGAAGCATTACGTAGGAGTTGAGTAGTTCATAAAAGCATGAAGATTCATTTGGGTATAGTTACATGTACGATAGGTTTATTTCTCCAAATTGTGTTAACGCTTACAATAGCTGCCAAAAGGGAGAGGAAAAAAAGAAGAAAATCGAGGACTGCTTAATTGCTTATTCAATCATTGATAGCCTAAAGCTCCAAAACCATAAAAGACAAGCCATCATTTAATTTAATATGAAATGGGAAACAGATACAGGGGGTTGCTGGTCATTTTATAACTCATCCTGGTCTTGCTGTGGTTTAAATTCTTAGAATGTAAACAGTAAAAAGTTGTAGTGACATGTAGCCTGAAGCTGCACCACCATGCGAGTGGACTGTACACTTGTGCAAATATAGTAATTAAAAACATAAAAAGTGATGGACACACCGTTAAAACTAGAAAACCTGACATTGCAGTTGTTTTATCGATGCATAAAAGGTTGAGCATTTCAAGCCGAATAACACACTCTCGTAACTTTTTATACAACTAAATTGTTTTACTGTGCATATTTTACAACTTGTGAGTTTTCTAGCGCTGAGCCTTCTCTGACTTAAGCTGCAAACATGAGGGGCTTGATGCGAACATATAGTAAGTAGAAACACAAGCAATGCATGGAGAGGAATCCAATTTAAAATGCACAAGTTAAAGAAAAACAATTATTTGCATGAAATGCCATGAATGTGCATTTTCAAGAGGCAACTGTAATGGCAAGGTGGAGTGTTAATAAGAGAAAATAAACTTTTAATTAAATTCTATGTGTATTTATGCACGCATTACTGTGCAAAGATGCCATCTCTGCCAACAAAGAGGGTTATCCAGTAACTGCTGCTGCAAATAAGATAACCCTTGGCGATCCAGATAAGAAATTTAGTAACAGCAGGCAAGGTTTCATGATTTATACTTCACCTGCCGTTCTTTGAATTTCATTACCTGGATAGCTGAAGATTATCATGGCTGAAACAACAGCAATCGGTGCATAAAATCCAAAAGTAGGGTTGCACCGATACCGATACTAGTATCGGTACCGGGTACTGCAGGAGTACTTGGTACTCGTGCAGTACCCCCGATATTTTCCCCGATACGGAAGCCAGCATTGAGCCGGCATCTGAGGGGCTGGGGCGGCTGTACGAATGCTCTATCGGCATCCGGACAGGCCCTGCAGCTGCTCTCTGCATTGTTGTATACTTACCTTCCTGGGCGACGACGGGAAAATCTTCGTGCGCGTGCTCGTTGGAAGGCCCCCCAGCCGCGATCACGTGGTCCCACGTGGTCGCGGCTGGGGGCCTTCCAACGAGCGCACGCGCGGAAACTTTCCCGGCGTCGCCCAGGAAGGTAAGTGTGAAACAATGCGGAGAGCAGCTGCAGGGCCTGTCCGGATACCGATAGAGCATTCGGACAGGCACCTGGCACTGACCGCGTTCATACTTACCTTCCTGAGCTACGCCGGGGGGGGGGGGGCATTAGCCATGAGCTGGGGGTCATATCCATGAGCTGGGGGGGGGGCATATCCATGAGCTGGGGGGGGGGGACAATCCATGAGCTGGGGGGGGAAATCCATGAGCTGGGGGCAAATCCATGAGCTGGGGGGCATAATCCATGAGCTGGGGGGCATAATCCATGAGCTGGGGGGCATAATCCATGAGCTGGGGGGCATAATCCATGAGCTGGGGGGCATAATCCATGAGCTGGGGCATATCCATGAGAGCTGGGGCATAATCCATGAAAGCTGGGGGCATTATCCATGATCTGGGGGGGGGGGGGGCAAATCCATGAGTTGGGGCAAATCCATGAGAGCTAGGGCATAATCCATGATCTGGGGGGCAAATCCATGAGCTGGGGCATATCCATGAGCTGGGGGCAAATCCACGAGAGCTGGGGCATAATCCATGAAAACTGGGGGCATAATCCATGATCGGGGGAGCATAAACCATGATCGGGGGGGGCATAATCCATGATCGGGGGGGGGGCATAATCCATGATCGGGGGGGCATAATCCATGATCGGGGGGGGCATAATCCATGATCGGGGGGGCATAATCCATGATCGGGGGGGCATGGCAAATCCATGAGCTGGGGGCAAATCCATGAGAGCTGGGGGGCATATCCAAGAGCTGGGGGCATTTTTATATGAGGTCTGTTCTTATTGGAAAGCGGTCACATGACATAAAATAAAAGTATCGGTACTCGGTATCGGTGAGTACTTGAACAAAAGTATCGGTACTCGATCTTTTAAAAAGTGGTATCGGTGCATCCCTATCCAAAAGGTATATATATTTAAAAAAAACTAGCAAATGACTGGTGTAATCATAATAATATCTAGATATTACGCAAAGAACTAAGCAGCTCAGGTCCACTTAGCCAAACTCATGAGGGGGTTATCCACGCCCAACGCGCGCCTTCAGGACTTCTACCGAGCTGCCCCCTTTCTATGGAACTACCTCCCCTGCAACATTAGACTCCCCCCCCATCTCTCCAGTCCTTCAAGAAGTCTCTGAAAACGCACTACTTTAGAGAAGCCTATCAGCTCACACCATGATCTCCCCACTGTCATTTCCTGCTCCTCTTCCCATTCAGCCCTCCTGCAACCCAATTCACCTACCCTATTCACCCTCACCTAATGGGACACCCCTCTCCTCTTTAGATTGTAAGCGCTTGAGCAGGGTCCTCCCTTCTTCTGTTCCGTGTGTGTAACGTGTATGTATATGTGTTATCCTGTCTCTCCCATTGTACAGCGCTAAGGAATTTGTTCGAGCTTTCTAAATACTTGTAACTGTTTACCAGCATTGCAAAAAAAAAGCAGCTAAAATCACCAGTATTGCAGTGTCAAGAAACACCGGTGTTTCTCAATACTATAATCCAAAACGCAAAAGGCTAAGCTTTACAGTGTTTGGATTATAGTTTTGAAAAGAGCAGCATTTCTCGGCACTGCAATTCCAGTGACATTAGCAGGTTTTTGCAACGGCGGTAAACTCTGGCACTTAGTGGATAATCCCCTCAGAATAAAGAAATCAACGTTGCATAATTGAATAAATGTGTAAAATTACTATGGTTTCTTTTTCCTCTTTTTAAATGACGACTAGGAAATATCAGGATACTAAATATCTGATGTTAACCCCTTGAAACACTGGCGCACAAGCTGCTGAAACCAAGCACAAGTACCTGATGAGAATACGTACCAGAGATGCAGACAGCTGGAAAGCCTTTAGCTGTTAGAATATCTGCCAAGTGTTGAGCCCTGTTGCGATATATAAAGATACATATTACAGAACATCCAGTCCAAGTTGACGGTTACTCAGCCATCACAATGAACACACACACACACACACACACACACACACACACAAGAAAGCATCTAACGACTCAAATTCTGTGTCCCCAAAACTGATTGGCATCTGTAGAAGCCAGGAACACTGCAATTATGCATGCAGTGAGATTGGCCATCACACAGGCTTAAATTTTAGAAGTAGGGCACACGTCTTTGGTAGCCATAGGGCAAGGGTTGGTTTAGAGGTTATTCTGAAGGGACACTTTACGCCCCCTGACCACTTTTTGCTTATTAGGTTGTCAGGGTGAGAGGCGGGTTGTTGCCCCAATGAGGTTCCCTTTAAGTGTAGCATAGATATAAAAACGGAAGCATCATACCCATTTCTAGAGTAATATTATACCTGCTGCACGCCAAGATGATGCAATTTACTTCATTTTTTCAGGCAAGCATAAAAAAAATAAAAAATAAAATACCTGCTGTGAAGGTTGGAGAACACCAAGGCTTGGTTGAAAGGAACCCTGCTAAACAACTCTTGCAAGTGCTGAACCTTTTCTTCAAAAATCTTATGGGGCAGTGTGTGTGAGTTCACCACTCTGAAATACTGCTTCAGGCCTATGTGGTGAGAGGAGAGAGAAAGAAAAAAAAAAAGATACCCACATTACATTCCAAAAAACAAAATGTCAAAATTAGCAAAAACCAACCTAAAAACATCACCAAAAACAGGATTCATTATTATTTTACCAAGTAGACTGGGATCGGACACGTTCAGTCTGACAAATGTCGGCTCCCTCATGTATCTTGCCAGGGCTCTTGCCAAGGATTCTGGGTAAGTGGCTGAAACTGCCAGCATTTGTTTGTTGGCAGGAAGAGTAGAGTATATCCAGCTAATGGAAAGAAAAAACAGAGCATGTTACAAAAGGATTTACTGGGTATTAAAATGACTGTCCACTGTGAAGTTATTGTATGTGTCCTCACTTAATTTGCTCCTGGAAGCTGCCTTCTTCCAAAAGCTTATCGGCTTCATCGAGGATGAAAAGACGGATGCTGGCAGTGTTAAGGTAGCCAATTTCTATTAGCTGCTTTATTCGTCCTGGAAAGAAAAATAATAATAAAGCAATGCTGTTCTAAGAGATAGCTGGCAATAATATCTGGCACCAACACAGAACCCACAGCTTGAGATTTAATTTTCAGGCTCGTCGCGAAGTAGAGTTTCTATTACACATTACTGGGCTCAGATCATTTGAGTAAGCCAAGATCAATGCGGCATCCATTAGTACGACGACTGAAAAATAACGTGCAGTGTGTTTGAGATTCTGCTGCAAACACTGGCATAAGTAGTGGGTGTTTTAGAATGAAGCTCAGCCAGTGTCTGTAGGAGATGGACCCAGTAAAAAGCTTCCAGGGCACAGATAACATGTGTTGGGGCAGGAGCGGCACTGCCATTAGTGGTAAACGCAGAAGGTTTTCAGAGCAGAGTGAGCAGATATCAGCAAGGAAGGGAAGCTTTGTGGTCAGGAGTGGGCAGATCAAAAAAAGGCATGTGAACTCCTCCTAAGCATTAATATTTATGTCATTTCAGATTCTTTTTCTGAGCATTTCCAAGGGTATTCAACCCAAAGATATAGGAGGTTATGACATGCAAGAAGCAATAATGCTCTGTTATGAGAAATGTGATGATTTTATAGAGCACGGTTTAACAAAGTTATATCAAACCGCACATTGTACAAGCTTAGATACCCAGAAAGAACAGCTTAAAATTCTATGTAATATTCTGACCTTGCTATACTTTAACCCCCTTCACTACCAAGAGATTTTCCAAAAAACTATTATCAGAAACCAGTGGTTTTTTGAAGAATCATCTTTAATAAATTATACCTCAGTACATATCTATTACTGTAATAACCTATTTGGCCAGTAGATGGCACCATCTACTGCCAAATTGAGTTACAGAGGTTTGAACAGCAAGTCTATTTTCTTCTTTTTCTCCCTGCATTGGCTGCTGACAACTTCTGAAAGTCCAATATTTCAGAGCTTTGAGCAGCTGATTTTACAGTTTTAGCTTTTTGGGCATTATGCCCACAGGGCTAAAACTTTGAGGGCTCCTTCTGCAGCAAAAAAGCAAACAAAATTCCTTTGCAGCAAACGAATTTCATTATCTTTTTGGGCTGCACATCAGCATATCGAGATATTTAGATAGATATCGGGGGCCCCAGATGGTGCCTTTGAAGCCCGAGATATCTCTATCGGTAGTGAAGAGGTTAAACATAGATTTAGAGTGGCAGCATTCATACACCTTCCCAGCATCCTTGTGAAGACTGCAATCTTCCATCACCTCTACATGATGCAGAGTTTGACAAGCCATAAACAAAAAGCCATTTGTCCCTTTCATTATTCGTCTTTAGTACACATGCGACAGCTCTTGTTAAGGTTGGGCACCCCTTAACTGGAATTCTGAAATACGTAAGAAATCAGCATTGTTGGAGGCTTCAATCTTTCAGAATTACTTCCCTGATGCTCCAAATCGGTCTCTCAGCAGTCTGGCGCTCCTCCAACAGCAGCACTACAGTGCGGCAAACATTGAGGGACTCTGGGCAGCCATAGCATGGAACATGTTGCCAAAGAACTGTTGGCTCTGAGTAACATGTCCCTTGGAAAAGGCTGCTCAGCGTCTTCCAGTTTGTATGCACTGCAGCAGAAAGTGCAGCCTCCTGCCACGTTCCCCTTCCCCTCTTACAGCAAATTCCAAAATCTGGAATTGGAAATCCAGAATGGTTATAAAGGTCCTGAGTAGGGCCGAAACAACTAATCGATGAGAATAGTTGACAACTAATCGTCGGTTGATTTAGATCGATGTGTACAGCACACATTGTTTAGTCTGACTGAGAAACATTAGAACCTCTTATTCTGCTTCGGAGCTAAATGGAAAAGATGTGAAGCTGCTTTACTATGTGTGATTTTCTTCTAGGGTTACGTCAGACAGTTTGTTTTTATTTAGTTTACATTTGCAGAAGCGCTATAACACAAACCCTGGGATACTGCCACTGGGTATAGGCGCTGTACCACTGGTGTTTTATCCTTACTTGAGGCTAGAGTCCTGTGTCACCATTTAAACCTGCCCGCCACCCTCTTTGGTCTGGAGTTGCCATGCTCTCCCTTTGGTCTGGTCCCGTCCCACAAACTCCCCCCCACACTCAGGTCCAGTCTTTTTCCCAAACTCACTCCCTCTCACACTCGGGTCAATTCCCTTCAACAAACTGACTCCCTTCCACCACCGGACCCTCCTCCCGCACACTTTGTTCATGAAATTATTGTAAAGGGACACTCTAATAAGCTAAAGTGGTCAGGCTGCGTGGAGCGACCCCCCACACATTCTCACCCTGCTTTCGGCTAACATCATAAGATCTATCTGAGCGCTTCTAGCAGCATTTGTTTGCGGCGGAAGAAGACATGGGCTAAAAGCTGGGTACGCAGCATCAATCATCACTGTGACCAGGTGTTTGTGTACCTTTTGTGCGAAACGTATGCAATTTGCGTATGTACATTGCACAGGGGCTTATTTTTTCATAATGTTCCTTTTAAGGAAACAAAAATTGTTTATACGATGAATCGAAAAAATAAAACTGCCAACTAATCGATTATGGAAATAATCGTTACTTGCAGCCCTAGTCCTGAGCATTCCAGATTACGGTGCTCAACCTGAATTGCTGGCACAGGTTATCGCTTTTTTCTGCACTAATATCACTAGCAGTTGGAATCACTACTGGAAAAATAAATTCCAATCCCTTGGATTCCATTGCAAGATCACTTGCAGATCCAGAAAGGGGGCACAGAGACATTTTCTCCCCTGCCCCCCCTTTAAGCTGCCATCCCATTGTAGGAGAGGAAAGGTGTCATTTGGATTTTGGAATCCTGCATCTCTGGTACCACACATCCTACATAGATCAGTGAGGTATCATTGGAAAGGCCAGATTCTGACATGATTATGAACAATGTATAGAGTAAAAATAAATTGAGAAAAAACACAGTATTCTCTCGCATTTTAGTTTAAAATTTTGTATTGCCCTGGTTACTAGCGTTGCAGCATAACAATGGTGTCTCATGAAGTTTCTACACCCTATGGCATTCTTATCTCGCAACCCTACCCCAGGATTTCCAGGAGAGGATTGAGCTCACCCTTTCCCTTACTCCGTGGTACATCAGAGATTCCCTATGCTCCACCACCTGTTAATTGTCCTTGCTCCTCTCCCCTGATACTTCCCCTTAAATTGCGCCATCTTTTTTTTTTTTTCCTGCCTCACTAGTTCCTTAAGTTTGTCGATACCGGCCTCTGTCGTGATTTCCTGGCATGACTGTTATTTTATACATTATTTGTGCCTCAATCATTTGCCTGGTCCCTGGAATGTAAAAGAACAAAGCAGAACGATTTCACATTAGGTTCTCTTGGAACAGGAAGAGGCGTCTTTGGTTTCATTTAGGGCTGCAACAAACAATTATTGCCATAAATCGATTAGTTGACTGACTTTTTTTATTTAATCAAAAAAAATAAAATCGACTAATAGGATAATTTCCCCCATTGATATAAAAAAAAATTAACAAACTCAAGTGTTACAAATATAAAACTTTGGAATGATTTTATTAAAATATTAGAAATTATATATTATTAAAAATTATAAACCAAATATTATGTGCAGTATCCTAGCCTTGGCCAGTCTGCTCCATTAACCCCTTGCAATGCCAGAACTCTGCCCCATTAACCCCTTGCAATGCCAGAACTCTGCCCTATTAACCCCTTGCAATGCCAGAACTCTGCCCCATTAACCCCTTGCAATGCCAGAACTCTGCCCTGCAGCCTCTGCTCCATTAACCCCTTGCAATGTCAGAAATTCTGGCATTGCAGGGGACTTAATGGAGCAGATGGAGACTGTAGAGCAGAGTTTTGGGCTGGCACTGCAGGGGTTAATGTAGTAGACTGAGGCTGTAGGTCAGAGTTTTGGCCAGCACAGCAGAATATGGAGTAGATGGAGGCTGTAGGGCAGTTGTGGACTGGCATAGTAGGGGTTAATGGAGCAGTTTTAGGCTGTACGGCAGATGTTTGTGCTGGCACAGAAAGGGTTAATGGAGTAGGAGGAGGCCGTGGGACAGGTTTGTGCTGGCACAGTAGAGGTTATGGAGCAGATGGAGGCTGTAGGGCAGTTTTGGGCTGGCACAGTATGGGTTAATGGAGCAGGAGGAGGCTGTGGGACAAGCTTGTGCTAGAACAGTAGGGGTTATTGGTGCAGATGGAGGCTGTAAGGCAGAGGTTTAGGTTGGCTGTTAAATGGAGCAGATAGAGGTTGTAGGCAGTTTTTCTCCCCCCCCCTTTTCCGGCTCCATTAACCCCTTGCAATGCCAGAAATCTGCACAGCAGCCTTAGCTTCATTACACCCCTGCATTTCCAGAATTTATGGCACTGCAGGAGGTTAATGGAGCAGATGGAGGGTGTGGGACTGTTTCAGAGATTCAGGAAAAGTCAGGCAGACTCTTCATTATGGCAATACAGGCAGCTCTTGCGATCTCGCGTGATCGCAAAGCCTGTGAACAGCGAGTAGCCGGCCACAACACTCTGCCAACTAATCGAGGAGGAGATTCGTTGACAACGAATCTCATAATCGATTAGTTGTTGCAGCAGCCCTAGTTTCATTAAATACAAAAAAGTAGGAACCAGGGTTAAAATTGTCGAAGCTCAAATCTGGACCCTGGATGTGTCAAGCTGTGTGCAGGTGAATGCTTTTCATCAACCTCTTCACACATACTAAAAGGTCATTACCAGGAGAACCAACTGCTATGTGGCACTTCTTGAGCCTGGTTTTGTCCAATGGGAGTGGGGTTCCTCCTATGAAGACATGGCATTCCAATCCTTCCATACAGCTTCCAATGGATGTTATCACAGAGTGGATCTGAACAGCGATCTCACGTGTGGGTGCCATCACCAAGATCTAGAAGGATGGTAAAAAATTCCAGATTAGTAGCTCTTGGCAAAACCTTTCATTCACTGGGTGGCAATCAGTCCTGGCACAGATAATACTATGAAATACCTGAGTTGTGGCATTTTCCAGGATCAAAGAGTCTAATGCAATTGTAGAGAATACACATGTTTTTCCTGTCCCTGACTTTGCTTGTACAATTAAATCTGAAAACAGAAACAAACAACAGTATTAGAAGCGGTTATGAGCCCGCATTACAATCCATCATCATATTTTGATCCATTATGGTTTATTAAATCGCTTTCCATACAAGTTATGTCCATTTCAGGGATCAGGCTCACAGGCACACTGCTAGAGGATTTGAAACAGGGCTGTTAAACGGATTCCCCCCCCTGTCGAGGTTGATACCTACAATTCCCAATATCTACTCAATGAAATGGCCAGTGAATCATGGGGATTGTTGTTAAGAAACATCAGGGGCCGGAATTTGACAGCCCAGGTTTAAAAACCGCAATGAGTACTTGACCTCCTTACTCACCGCAACTACAGGGTTACATAGGATGAAAAAAAAATTTGCGTCCATCAGGTTCAGCCTTTCCCACATCACCTACTGCTGTTGATCCAAAAGAAGGCAAAAAACCCAGTCTGAAGCGCTCACCAATATGCAACATACTGGGAAAAAAAATCCTTGCAGTCGCCTGCAGTCACATTCTCCGCTGGTCGATCGTGACGTCATGCTTCCAGGGTCCGTTCTCGCGAGAAGGGAACTAGGATGCCACGATCGCACGGAGGAGAATGCGATCGTGGAGGCCAGCGAGGGAGCGCAGGGACAGGTAATGAATCCAGCCCGAGTGTGGCTCGGGGTTACCGAATTCAGCAGTGAAAGCTAACCCTGAGCCACACTCGGGAACACCGCCAAGGGGGTTAATATTATGTTTTGCAGGAAGTCATCCAATCGTTTAAAAGTCAGTAGTCTCTGACCCAACCACCTCAACAGGCAGAGAATTCCACAGCTTTATTCTCACCGTAAAATAACCCTTCCTATGCTTTAGGCAGAATTTCCTTTCGTCCAGTCTAAATGGGTGACCTTGTGTTCTGTGTATAGTCCTATTAATGCATAGGTTTCCAGACAATGATTTATAATGGCCCCGTATATAGCTATATAAAGTTATCAAATCCCCTCTAAGGTGCTGTTTCTCTAAACTAAACAGGTTTAAACTGGTCTTTCCTCAGAACTTAAACCTTCCATTCCTCTTATTAAACTTAGTTTCCCGTCTCTGCACTTTTCTAGCGCTATAATATCCTTTCTTAAAAATTGCACGGCATATTCAAGGTGCGGTCTTACCATTGATTTATAAAGAGGTAAACTCCTAAGAGTGAACTCCCCTTTTAATGCATGCCAATACCTTGCTTGCCTTGGCAGCTGCTGTTTGACATTGGGCATTGTTACTTAGTTTGAAGTCTATGATCATTCCCAAATCCTTCTGCTTTGATTTCCCTAGCTCAGTACCATTTAGGCCAGGTATACGTTGCTTGTGTGTTCTTCACTCCAAACTGCAGAACTTTGCATTTATCTAGATTAAATTTAATTTGCCATTTAAAAAGGGACACTCTAGGCAACATGACCACCTAAGCTATTTTAGGTGGTCATGATGCCCGGGAGTATGCCGCCCTCTGTCTCCCCTCCCTCCGTTCGGCAGTTCAGCTGAAAACAGCTGAGAGAGGCGGAGGAGTTTACTCCGCCCTCCCAGCTGTCAGTCAGCAGAGCGGGAATCATATTTCCCACTTCTGCCGACTTTTGCGGAGTAGGAGACGTCATCGTGCTTTCAGCGCGATGACGTCTCCAACTCGCCGCAGTAGCTGGCGGCAGCGGCTGAGGGTTAGTGTTGCACACATCCTCTTGCGCGCAACACTAATCCTCAGAGGGAGCTGGGAGGAAGCCTGCCGATTGGCTGGCATGCGCGCTTCTCACGTAAACCAGAAGTCAAGAAGGACGGGAGCGGAAGAGGAGGGAGGGGAGTATAAAAAAAGACGCTGCTGGAAAGAAGTGGATTTTAGGGTAAGTATTACAGTTACAAAGAAATAAATAAAAACTAAAGATTTATTAAGGGAATAGGGATAGGTTAGGATAAAAAAAAAACGGGGGGGGGGGTGATTTTTTGAGTAGAGTGTTCCTTTAAGTGTCCAATCCCCCAATCTATCTAAATCCCTTTGCAGCGAAGTAATAGCCTGCTCGCAATGTATTACTTTTCCTAGATTTTTTTTCATCTGCAAACACTGATATTTGACTTTCAATCTCTATTGCAAAGTCATTTATAAATAAATTGAATAAAGTCGGTCCTATAAACAGACCCCTTCGGGACACCACTTGTTTTTCACTGACCTATATAATTTAAAAAAAAAAAAATGAAGATATTGAGATTTTAAAGTGTCACCCATGTGATTGCGGCATGAAGTGAGGAGAATGGCTGAGCAGAGTGTGTCACTGAGCAGTCCGTCATGATCTGAGAGACAGCCAGCACACTGACTGTGCAGGTGGCCATCCTATAGGAGGGTCAACTCTATGTGCACTGTACTACTTCCTCCTGGCAACGTGGCACCGGCCCGGGGGGGGGGGCGTTAAAACGGAAATGCCTCAGTGTTTTACAGTGTGTGTGTGTGTATATATTTTTATATATTACAAGTATAGCAGTATGTAGTGATACGTTAGTTCAATAAAAAAGGTAACATTTAAAAGACAAGTTTTCGAGAGTATATCTCTATTCCTCAGGTCTGCATCCAGACCTGAGGAAGAGTAATACGTTAGTCCAATAAAAAAAAAAAAAAAAAGTGTATCACTACGTACGACTATACTCG
Organism: Leptobrachium leishanense; assembly: GCA_009667805.1. Lineage (NCBI taxonomy): Eukaryota > Metazoa > Chordata > Amphibia > Anura > Megophryidae > Leptobrachium > Leptobrachium leishanense. Next base: position 135,617,850 of record CM019064.1, on the reverse strand, counting down.
TAATTTTGGCAAACTGGACTAACACGGCCTATCAATATATATATTATACACACACAGAAAAAATATATAGGTTTGTGAAAAAGCATTGATCTATAGAGGAAGCAGTGCCATAGCAAATGACTGGTGAGCTTTAACTCTTAAGCTAACATGAGAAACCTACATCTCTGTACCATACGCTGCCAGATCAGGACAGGAACAGGTTTTCGGAGGACACAAAATTGTGCAAATTAAACACGTAAAAGTGCTCCCCTGCAACATGCAGGATCCATATGCTGTAAGAATTGCACCGCATCACTTTACTGATTGACCCTCCTGCAGGTTATGAATTCTATGTACTGACGGGTAACACTTTAACACGCCCTCCATCAGCATGTATGGTATATGCATCCCGGAAGCAATGCATGGCAAATCAGGCCCAGAACCTGAACCGCATGTATATAGAGTGTAACACAGCGCTCCTGTGATATCCCTCCCCATGATGTGGGATGTCCTGACAGGTAACATTCTCCCTCATCCAGACGGAAATGCCGGTCTCTACCACCACCCGGGCACCTCGGTCTCCTGCCAAGCTCCCTGGTCACCCCTCAACACCGTCCCGGACACTCACCAAGGCCGCACCTTCCCAGCGGTATGGCCTTGCTCTGGATGGGGGACGGCTTAACGAAGCCCGAGGCCTGCAGACCCTCCAACACAGGCCGGGACAGAAGCAGCGAGCTAAAGTCCGCTATTTCTCCGGGGCCTTGCAGCACATCTCCTGTACGGGGCCGAGCGCCCAGCATGTGCGCCGCCATCTTTCCGTCACCAAGGAGATGCCGAGGCAACAAGGAAAACTTTATTGTTCAGCGAGGCAGTCGCAGAGTGTTGAAAGCAACGCTGCGTGTCAAGCGGCGATGGAATAGGGCGGTGTCATGAACAATGCAGACAATGGAGCTGTTTAAGTCTGCTTTTTATATAGCGTCGAAATAGAATAATACCGTACGATAGAGCACAAGACTGCGACCAAACAGGCATTGAATGAGGCATCATGGGATATGAGGAGGCTACACTCGTTATGACACAGCTCCATGTAGACCATTTTCTCGTTATTCAAAAACCACTGGAGATTTCAGGGTTATAGTTCTGAATAAAACTTTGTAAAACCAAATTATTTTTGTAGTTTAGTAACCCCATATAACCCTCCCTGCACTGCACCTTAGAATACGACACCAAAGCAGGGGCTCAGTCACCAAAGGGGTTATTCACTAAGCAATGTTGCTTTATTAAAACAGCATGGATGTATGGTAGGTTTGCCAGATCGGCCATGTTTTCCTGGACACATTATTTTCATCATTTATATTGAAATAGGAATCAGATTTGTAGGGATGTCGTGCCGCGGCGGAGAAATAATAACCAGACAGAGATTCTTCAGGAAGGCAGGATTTATTCACCGAGACTCAGTGGCATCATGGCAAGACGACCAGCAATGAGTCCAGAAGATGCACTTTTGCATATACATTTTATAACCCCCGATGACACGTGAATCCTTTCAGTTGATGGTATAGATTTACAGATAACAGATAACAAAAGACCAGAATCTCATTAACGGCCGTTCTCTCGAATCTATTCAGGAATCCTGGTTTCGGCTCATGCCCTGAGGGGGTCTTGCTTGCTGGACACCTGGACAAACTTCTTTTGCACACGGTTCAGGGCTTTGCACACTGCTCAGGTTAACCCTTTGAGAACTTTCTTAACTATATCAGTTCAAGTTACATAATCTTTTATTACAAACTATTTTTCGCCAACCCATTCCTCCTTCATTCCCCCCTTTTGGCCATGAGTCCATGCTTTCATGGGCTCCTAGCCAAATATAAAATACCCAGGTTCCAGAGGGAAAATAGCAACGCTGAGTCTGTGAGTGCCCTGTATTTGGGTGCTACACCATGAGGGACCTATAATTAGGTTGGGGTTGATTTTTCTCGTTGGCCGTGCAGTGGGCCAGGATACATAAAATGACTTTATACCCCAAATAACAGACCAAGATAACAATACCAATCATGAGAATAACAAACAGTGTTGTAGGGACCCAAAATGGAACCAAAGAATCTTCAATTAAACAACTACATATAAAGTGGGTGGAAATCCCTCACAGCGGCCACTAGTGTATAATTAAATAACTAGAGTGGCATATTTCATATCTAGGGATTTGGATCACTCTTTTTTATTTTTTTCAACGGCTGAGTAAACACTGGATGTGATTAAAGCAGAGAACACAAAACAAGATCAGGAGTACTATCATGGTTGCAGGGTACAGTTTTACTACAGACCCAGCAGTCTTACAGCCCAAGTGGTTAGCAACCACATATTTATATTAACAGATTCTGGGGTACCAGGCTTCATTTGTCATAGTGCTGCACAAGGCTAGCAGTTGGATTTACGGGCTGGTATACATGGGGTATTCTCGGATCAATCGGGGGAATACATAACTCAATATACAGAAAACTCAGTTATCGATACATTTACAAGGGAACCAATTACAACTGCTCCCTTGTGTTTCTCCAGAACTCCTTTTCCTCTTTTGCTTCCATTCTTCAACTGTGCGAAGGCACCTCAGCTTCCGGAGTGAGGGCTGCAGAGTAGACGATCTGTGAAGAATAGTTTCGCGGGCAGCCCTTTGGGCTAAAAACCCGTCTTTCCCTCGTTGGCAAGTGACCAGGCGTTATTATGTCCTTCGAAATCACTCGCTAGCGGATATGAGAAGGTCGGTCAAAAGAGAGTGTGAGGCACAATTTTTCACGGGTAACCTCTTGGCTACCCGTCTTTTCCCTCGCTGGCAGGTGGTCAGGCCTTATTGTGTCCCTCAAAACCACCTACTTGCTGATATCAGAAGGTAGCTGTGAGACGCAGTTTCAGAGGATTGTCTGGATCAGGATGACTTCTCCACTTTGGATTCGCAGATAGCAGAGGAGGTGCAGCTGGTTTCAGACGAGAGTGGTGTATCCAGGGAACACTTCTGTAACTTTTACGGCCATCTGTGCAGGACAGACAAGGAGCGGCCTAACTGGATCACTTGGTAACAGAGGTTGCTTTCACCCAGAGTCCTTTAGTCATGGTTTTTATCAGCGGATTAGGACGTCCAAACAACAATTTAGAGACTGAGGTTCAGAGGAGCACTTGGACTTCACCGGATGTGGAACAGGACCATAGGTAAGGCTTCCAGCCACTTCAGAGAAGTTACTTGGCACATTTTTGCAAGCCATTTTTTTTTTTCCAGAGCTTTGAGGCGGTAGGCTGTACTCAACTTCCACCTGATCTGTAGGGCTTAGGCCAAAGCCTGTAGTATTTGATGGACAAAGGCGGGCCCATTATCAGAGCCGATCTCCGAAGATATCGCATATTGTGGAATGATCTCATACATGAGACATCGGACTACTTCTGTGGTCTTTTCTGTACGGGTGTGGTGCTCTTCTACCCAGCCGGTTAAGGTACAGATGAACACCAGGAGGTATTTGTAGCCTTTACAGAGGGGCATAACTGTGAAGTCCACCAGTAGAAATAACATTGCATCAGTCCTACAGAGACTCTACCTGGAGGCAAGATAGGTCTCTGTCTGGGGTTGTTTTTGGCACAAGTGGGGCATTGCTGAGTCACAGTCTTACAGAGGGATGGCAGGTGTGGCACATAGAACTCGAGCTCTAACTGTTTCTCCATAGCAGTCTTTCCGCTGTGCGTACTATTATGCAGACTCCAGACTAACTCTGGGGCTATGGTAGAGGGTACCACAATACGGTTGTCTTTCAGAATATACCATCCACTGGAGTCGTAGGCACCAGGCTCAGAAATTAACCATTCATGATCCGTTTCAGAGTATACAGAAACTCATTCCATCAGTGGTGCAGGAATCAGGGTGGCCACAACTGGCAGCTTCCTTGGCGGCTTAGTCAGCTTTACGGTTTTCTCGGGGAACAACTTCTTTTCCCTTCTGATGTCCCTGGCAGTGGATAACACTCACTGCTTTAGGTATCCAGATGGCTTCCAAAAGGACTAGAATCTCGGAGGCATACTTGGCTTGTTTTCCATGTCCCCCCCCTTTGTGGATTCATACAGAGGTTTTGCTGTTACTGCGTAGAACCTGATGTCTACTCTTGGGGGGTGGGTATACGGCAGACCCCTTCTTTCTGGACGGCCAACTGGGGCGTATTCCATGATGAGACACAGAACTTCAGAACCCCATATTTGAGAAGGCACTGCAGGGTGCCATCAATCACCACCTCATTAGAGTCACCTGGCATTTTACAGAACAGAATTCAGTTTTTCATTAGTCTTTCAGCGGGTCGCGTTCGTTTCTCTTCCAGTCTCTTTCATGGTGCAAGAAGAAATAACACTATTTGGACTGTCTCTTTCCAAAAGCTGTCTTTGGAGGCAAAGTAACATGTTTCACTTTTTGGGGGCTACAATAGTGTCTGGGGTCATTTTCGCTGTAACTGTGTCTGCACTCTACACCCGGTCCATCTTTGACAATGTGCTTGATAGGGTTTCCCAAAAAGCATCACCACATCCACACTCACAACTGCTCTATTTTCTGCTCTATTTCCTTTGTTTCCAGTCAATCCCCATCCCTTACATTCATATGAATCAGGACCCCCAGAGGCTGAGGGTGGGGCTCTCCACCAGTTGCTCTTTTCATGAAGGGGTATGGGATTTCGGAGATACCTGGAATAGGGGCGTTTATCTGAGTGGGACCAGTGCTGGCAGGGCTCTATCAATTTCATTCTTAGACACACCCGACCTTGTCAATTTATGCCATACTTGCCGCCTAGACATTTACATTGGATAGTTCTCACGTTCACTCCTAACCTTCTCCATCAAGTCAATTTTACACCCATTTTAACAATCTTGTTCTCATACAAGTAGTGAAATCTTCCATATCAGGTTCCTCACAGTTATTTGCAGTCAATCCCACCACACATCCCGCATCATGCGAACCCTGTGAATGACACCTTCCATTATAATACAGGGGGATGTGGGCTCTAATCTGCCTGTAAAGGGAACACATGGGCCTGTCTCATAACATCTATTAAAAAGGGACATTAACTCTCACAGATCTGGATCGCCTCAAGGCATTTCTAACTTGTGAATATGGGACAGCTAACCTTACGTCCCCAACTTCTGATGCATTGAAATCACACACAAATATTCTTAAAATCCACTCGGCTGGTTTAACCAGCTCATTTAACAGTAACTGAGCAATTCATCTCCTTATCAGTACAATCAAATCACCTCTCGGTTTTAATGGACTTCAAACATTCCTCAGTCAAAACCCCTTTTTTTTTTTTATTAATTGCAGGTCTCTAATTTATTCCTTTCATTCACTGCCTTCTGTACACTGTTCATTATCATCCATCCAATCTTAGCAGCACATTTACTTTTACTGTATGTACTGAGATTTAAGCTCTGTGATTCACCTAAATCTGAATCAAAATCTGAAATAGCTCCTAAGAATTGATCCATATTTTACAATACAATTTGCAACTTTCTTCCCAAATAAAGGCAACATAACAAACTTAAAAACAGCAGCAATTCTAAAGCAGACTAGTGAAACCGTCTAAATTATCAAACGCACATCACTCGCTAGAGCTGTTTAATATTAGGTGATATCCTGCTCGATATGCCTTTTAAAATAGTTTGCGTTGCTATGGATGAATTATTTGCGCCACGGTTGTACAATTATAGCAAAGTCATCAGCATGTGGCTATGCCCAAAATGGCGGACAGCCATGTGCTTGCCATGCGGCCTTAAAATGGCGGACAGCCACTTGCTTAATGAAAAGCAACAAGCGACATTGTACAGAGCCATAAATGCACTTAATATCATCCAAAAATAACCCAATGCAATATCTGGTATTCAGGCAGGGTAATATCTAATCGCAGAACCTATACATAGATTCAGGGCGTTTCACAACCTTCATAAAGGACCCCGTATTAGTACAAAATATATATATCTATACACATATATCCAACCAGACTTTCTGCAAACACAAAAAGAACTCTTAGGGTGTTTAACCCTGTCTTAAATTAAAGACTTTGTCTCACATTAATGCACAATGTGGCAGCAAAGCATAAGGAATCCTAGCGAATCCCCAGCACAGTATTTTGTGGATATATGAAGCGCTGCATTACGCTCTTTTGGACATTTGTTATATGCACCTTATACCGTCACAAGCATTTACAAAGCGCCAACAAGTTCTGTGGCGTTGTACAAAGGGAGAGTCAGAATAACAAATATACATACATTACACACTGTGAACTGTATCTTTTTTTTTAAAACCCTTTTTGAAATCTGTTATTACCTGCGCAGGTTTTTATTACTTGCTAAAGCTCCTGTTTTATATGTAGAATACTTTGTACATTATGGAGCTCATTATACAGTAATTAGCAGCTTGATGTTTTTTTTCCCAGATTTGAATACTGGAACAGAAACAATACATCACTGCAGATTTTGACTAATTATTAGGGGGGCACCCGGCGCGAGCCAAGGTGGGCCCTTTATACTGGATATTTAACCACCCTTGAGATACGTTTTTCTGCAGCTACATAAACAGACCACACAGCTACATAGACAGACCACAGCTACATAGACAGACCAGACAGATACAAAGACAGACCACAGCTACATAGACAGACCACAGCTACATAGACAGACCAGACAGCTACATAGACAGACCACACAGCTACATAGACAGACCAGACAGCTACATAGACAGAGCACACAGCTACATAGACAGACCACACAGCTACATAGACAGACCAGACAGCTACATAGACAGAGCACACAGCTACATAGACAGACCACACAGATACATAGACAGACCACACAGCTACATAGACAGACCACACACTATACAAGAATAATAACGAACAACTAAAGGGATCCCTAAACACTAGGACAGACAGAAAGGACTTAATACGAACTGAATATAATGTTGCTGGGTTATACACAGACAGGACACAAGCAACATTCAATAGAATTGTCAGAACCGGAGCAAAGGATCAAGAACCAGGAGAGAATGTCAGACAAGCCAAGATCAGATACCAGAGAGGGAAGTCAGAACAGCCAGGAAATGGTACACAGAATATCAGTAAATATCACACGAGGATTACACAGGAGAAACGTCAGAAACAAACCAAAATCATACACAGGATTACCAAGACTGCGCTCTTATACAGAGAGCAGACACTGAGCGCTTATACAGAGGCACTGATATATACTCAGAGCCGACACTGGGTGCTATACAGAGAGCAGCGCTTATACAGAAACACTGATAACAGATACAGACCTGGATGAGCTTTCACACATATACACACTTCATGCACCTATGCACTTCTTGGAGTTTGCTTCAGAAAACACATCACAGCAGCCCATCCAGAAATACTCCAGAACCAACATGTCCCAAGGCGTCCCCTTGTACTGGGAATACGTCCGACCCATAATAATACACTCTATGCTGTTCAACAGTTCGCTCTCAGATTGGCTTCCCCACTATCTGGGTAGGCTCGCAAGCATACACACGGACTCTCTCACACACAATACCGAGACCAGAACCTGAAAAGGGAGGGTGATCAAGTCTCCCGTCTTCTCCAAGTGGGAGAAGGCACAGACAGACAGACAGATGCAGTATACCGACCATTCAGACGCTAGCGCTGGACTGACTTCCTGAAGACTCATCAATGGATATCAGCCTGGATCACAGAGACAGGAGAACCGGGGAGCAGGTGAAGATCCCGATTCAGACAAAAACGTCTGTGGCGCCAACCGAAGACATTCAACCCACCCCGGTCCTCGAAGTCGCTGGCCATCAGGAATCCTCAACGCACGCGGCAGGAGATACCTCAGGTGCCCGGTCAAAAAGACAGGGCAGTGGTTTCCCGGCCAATGCACCATATGAAATAGGAATCAGATTTGTAGGGATGTCGTGCCGCGGCGGAGAAATAATAACCAGACAGAGATTCTTCAGGAAGGCAGGATTTATTCACCGAGACTCAGTGGCATCATGGCAAGACGACCAGCAATGAGTCCAGATGCACTTTTGCATATACATTTTATAGCCCCCGATGACACGTGAATCCTTTCAGTTGATGGTATAGATTTACAGATAACAGATAACAAAAGACCAGAATCTCATTAACGGCCGTTCCCTCGAATCTATTCAGGAATCCTGGTTTCAGCTCATGCCCTGAGGGGTCTTGCTTGCTGGACACCTGGACAAACTTCTTTTGCACAGGGCTTTGCACACTGCTCAGGTTAACCCTTTGAGAACTTTCTTAACTATATCAGTTCAAGTTACATAATCTTTTATTACAAACTATTTTTCGCCAACCCATTCCTCCTTCAATATAGCACCAAGTTTACGCAGCGTTTACAATAACCAAAGGGTACGAGATACAGATAAACATACATAGGATGGAAACGAGGTTTAGAGGGCCCTGCGCCTAGGAGCTTACAGTCTACAATGTATTCATGTTGATGGGCCAGTACATGAAAAATGCCACCCTGTTGCATGTATAATCCATATGCTGCAGGTAAGAAATCTAGAAGGCATCCCAGGTGACTTGCCTTGATTTCTTTCTGCAGCATGTGAATTATTCATGTTGCAGGAGAGCACTTTTTTTCTGTGCTCCACAGTAGTAATATGTGTCCAGAAAAACACGAGCAATCCTAATGTACAGTGAATTCGCTGTTTGGGGAATTTCTCAGCAGTCACCCTGGTTTTCCACCTTAGTTCTTACTGAAGTTCAATTTGTCTCAGCTGTGTTTTCACCATTGTTTCTAAAGGAATTCATTGGAGATTTTCATCACCGTTATAATGTTGCCAATGTCTATTCACCTGTTACAAGCAATAGTGAAAGAATAGCCTTTTTTTATGCTGGGACTGTAAACATTTCTGATAATACTCTCACAAATCCCAAATGTTGTTGAAGGCCTGGGACTGGTCCTTCACCTTTGCAGAAAGCGCTTACAGTATTTTCTCCTCATAATTCTGTAATAATACTTTCTGGAGCCACAAGGCAGTCATAGCTCTCCTTGCTGCTAGCATGTTGTTGTAGAATAGTGTGATTGAGCTGTTTGTGTGTGATGTGTGTAGAGTGTCTTGTGGAGTGTGTAGCATGTGAATGCGTTTGGACTGTCAGTGATGTGAATGGGTTGAGGCTGTCTGTGTTGCATATTAGTGTGTTGGATTATTCTGAAGGGTGTGTGAGCTGTCTGTGATTAATCTTAATTCATTAGGCCTGTCTGAGTTGAATGTGAATGCTGGACTGTCTTTTGTGTGTGTTGGGGCTTTGAGTGTGGCATCTGATTTTGTTTGATATGTCTGCGTGGCATGTGTCCTGGTGAGCTGTGTGTGAGTGGTGTAAATGTTTTTGTGGCTTTCAATGTGGCACATGTGTGTCTTGGGACTGTTGGGGCTATTTGAGTAATGTAAGTATCAGGGCTGTAAGTGATTTGGGGCTGCCTGTGGCATCTGAATGTATTCTGTCTGTCTGTCAGTGTTGCAAATGTGTGGGGCTATTGTTGCATGTGAGTGCAAATGAGCTATTAGTTTTGTGAGTGTTGTAGATGTCGTCTGTGTTCTTCCCTCTGGGGCAGATATGGGCCTTTTGGCATTATTCAGAGAGATTAAAACACTTCTTTGAGCAAGCTTGCCCAAGGCTTAAAACAAAAATCCAACATGCTGATACTGTGTAACCTCCTCACTTGTTTGGTATCTTTTTATTGTTATTATCCTCTATTTATATAGCGCTACAAATTCCACAGCGTTTTACAAGATCAATGTACAAGTAGTTGATACATTAGAATACCACACATGGATGACAACCTGAGTCAGGGGGACCCTGTTCCAAAGGTGTCTTGCCCAAGGACACTTACTGGAGAGGTGCTCTGGCCAGGATTCAAACCTGTGTCTCCACAGTTATAGAGTAGTGATATTACCTCTACTCTATCCAGCCAACATAGAATGTCTGTTTGTTGTCTCTCGAATAGACTCTGCAGTTAATAAAATGAAGCTGTTAAATGAGATCTAATCTCCAGGAGAATTATCTCCCACTCCCTTCTGCCAATCTACTCTCATTAACCCCATAAGGACCACTGACGTACATGTTACGTCTTGGGGAAAATTTCCCTTAAGGACTTATGTACGTCATGGTCGTTTAACCACCCCCCCTCCCTATACTCACCTCTTTGGCCAAGGGCCCACATCTGACTGGCTTCCTGGAAGCCAGCCTGATGGTTTTATGGGCCCCAGCCTTCGGATGATGTCATTTTCAGGTGCCCCCCGATGCCTGCAGGGGGAACCTAAAAAGAGTGGTCCAAAGGAACTCCCCATCTCCCCAACCGCTGCAGCTAGAAACAAAAGAAAAGTACCACTGGAAAGGGCAGAGTCTGACCTTTTCATCAGTGCCTCTCTTTAACCCCTTAGGAGCCGGATCGCAATTCACTCCTGGAAGTGGCTGACATCCTGGATGTCAGCCAAGCATCCAGATCACCCCCCACCCGCTGACGTTGTCGCCATATGTGCAATGACTTAAGTGGGTCAGTTAACCCCCTAGCTGCCAAGTGGAGCTAGGGGGATCCTTTGGATCCCTCTAGCTCCCGATCCATAGAGGGTCATGTTTGGTGTCATTGGAAAGGCTTGATCATGGCCTTTCCAATGATAGCAAACATTACCAGGTTTGGTGTAAAAATAAAAAAGTGGGTTTTTAAAAAAAAAAAATAGTCTATAATAAAATAGGACTTCAAATCACGTGTAAACATGATGAGCATAAAACGGTCAAAATGAGCTCAGCACTCAGAGGTGAAATGGCTCAGCAGTGAAAAGGTTAAAAAGCAAAAACATGTAAAGATTGGTTATTTCCAATTCCAGGACAAAATTTTGAAACTATTTAGCCGGGGTCTTTAGACTTTGGGGATTAAAGTTTGAAAAAGTGTGTTTTTTTCCATTTTTTTACTTAATAGTAAATTATATGATATAATGAAAATAATGGTATCTTTAGAAAGTCCATTTAATGTCGAGAAAAACTATATATAATATGTGTGGGTTCCATTAACAAGTAAAAGGAAAATTAGACCTAAACACAAACAGCGCAGAAATGTAAAAACAGCAGTGGGCACGTTCGGACAGACAATGGTAAAACCGTCCGGGCACTCTGGGGTTAAAACAGAGCAGGGCCTTTAGTGTTAGTAGAGTCACCTCTAAATATACATGCTTTGGATGTAAAAGACTTTAGCTCACCTGAAATTTCTCCCAAATCCACCTATACATTGTGTTAGCCAAACTGCTGATAGATAGTTGATAGTGTTTTTAAATACCCTTGTAAAGAAATCTCCCTGAGCCTTCCTGTTTGCGGCATGCCATATGACATGTATCCATAGGGAGTGATTTATGACTCTGCGCACAGCAGGAGAACACTCCTCCTCTAGAAGTACAGACTGCTGTTTGATTCAGAGATCATTTGCAAATGACTGTCATATCTTCGGAACACATAGGATGCTGCATGCTTGGTAAGGTACAGATGTTAACCCTTCCCTACAGTGTCGTGATTTCTCCTGCAAGTGTCCAGTAAAGAAATATAGTTTTATTGGAAAAAGGGTGTGTGTGTGTGTATATATATATATGTATATATATATACATACATGGTGTCCAGGATTTTTAAATGAGCATTTAATAAAATTTATTGTTTTTAACAAGTCCGTGAGTGCCCCCATGCTTTGTTTTGCATATTATTTTGTTCGGGTTTTCTGAGCACCGCGGCATTACCTTTTGATGGACATAAAAGCTGGAGTGCTGATTCTGTGGACTTTATGGACACCCTGTGTGTGTGTGTATATATATATATATATGTCTCTTTACAATTGAAAAAACTTATTACAAAGGCAAATGGAAAGACAGATAAATTAAAATTATTACAAAATGAGACGTGTATATATATTTAAGTGTTTTTTTTGCCTCATTTAATACACCTCTATATGGGCAGCATTAGTTGCACGAAGCACATCAAGACTGTACTCTATTTCTTGCCATGTTCGCTGTAGCATACCCTCATCAATGGTGGCAATGGCATCAGTGATCCTCGGCTTTAGATTAATGATGTCCCATACCTTCTTCGATACACGATATCTTTGACATAACCACATAGAAAGAAGTCGAGGGGAGTGATATCTGGTGAACAAGGTGGCCAGGTAATTGGGCCACCCCTTCCAATCCACCGGTCTGGAAATGTTTAATTTAGGAACCCACGAACATACAGTCCCCAATGTGGGGGTGCACCATCTTGCTGGAAAATTATGGTTGGATGATTGAAGGTCATGTAGTTGTTGACATGTCCTTGGAGTTCCGGCCGTTCGTGCGCCTGGAGGGGTGGGGCGCGACATGATGACGCTGAGCCGCTGGCCTTAAATGCAGGGCGTGCGAGTCGACTCATTGCCCTGACATGGAGTTAGTTCCTGCATCGCCTGGTGTATTCGTATTTTCATTTCACTGATCCCTTGCTCTATTACCGAACCGGATTGTATGAGGACCCTGATTGTTGCTGACTCAGACTGCCTTCCTGACCATTCTTTCTCTGACCAAGCCTGTATGTATGTTATGCCCAGAGCAGACTCAGAGTGTATGCTGATTCTACCCCACGCTGACTCAGAGTATATATATCGAACCTGCATAACGGTGACTTAGAGAATATACTGATCCTGCCTTTTGCCAAACCAGAGTGTATGAGAACCCTACCTGTTGCCAAATCAGTCTGTATGAGAACCCTGTCTGTTGCCAATCCGAATTGTTTATATGACCACGCTTTTTCTGATCCATGGTGTATGAACATACTGCACATGCCTTACTCAGGTTGCTCACCAGCTGCTGGGGAAGTTAACCGTTTTTGCCCCAGTACACACACTGTCTTGAAACCTGCTGTTACTAGGTTATACTCTTTGTTGCTGGTGTGTCTGTTCTCAATGGCTGGGAGTGATAGGGTTAGCGGTCCCGACCATTCAAGGATCGGAGGGCTTAGAAGTCTGTCCAAAAGGATCCCCACCACGGTTGTTAAGGGTGAGCGGGACAGCGAACGTGACAGTTGTGGTGCCACATATTTAGTCAAAAGATCAAGGTAAACATTTGCAGTAACTGATGTCTCGCTGAAGAAAAACAACTTCTTTCTATGGGGTGATGTTAAAGATATCGTGTATCATCAGAGCACGTCAGAGCCTAGTTCAAACAAGATGAAACTGGTTCTATCATGCAACAGCAAGCAGTCACTCCACTAGATAGAAATAATTTTTTAAAGAAAAGCCTGGTAGCTTTTCAGATACCTATTAATTGAATAACTTTTTAAAGAAATTCCCGAAATAACTGATATTATCTGAAGTCTCATTTATTTTGTTTTATTTTACTCCAAGAAGACGAATTTATCCTGAACATAGCCCAATAAGGCAAACATGTATGTACAAAATATTTTTTTAAAAAATGAGATCCCAAGATTAAATTTTGCAGAAAGCTTTAAGAAATATGTGTAGCGCTCACTCCCGGAGGAGCCGCTGAATTTAAACCTCGGGTCAGTCTCCCCGCACTAGGGAATAAATATAAAATCCACAACAGTGCTGGTGTATAAGTTATATAGTTTACTGGTCTCAAATAAACTGGCATATATAAAGCAGCACGGTATACATATACTGTATATTTACAGGAATTCGTAATGCGAGAAACGCGCAGCGGTAAAAATGGAAATTTTAACCCCTTCGTTGCCTGAGTGTAAGTCCCGTACAGGTTGTGTCCCAAGAAGGTGTGCGTGTATGCGTGTGTTGGTACCCGGGTACTAGATTCAACTGGCCAGTGAATGAATTCAATGTGTCTTCGACTAGTCACGTTGGGGCCCTGTAGATTTAGACAAACTACAGCGTGCTTTATTACTGTACTGTGGCCTGGGAGGCCTCTCACCCATCTGCCAGATACTCTGCACCCTGCTCGACCCAGGACGTCTCTCCGCTCGATTTGGCTGGGACTCTGTGCCACCGGATCCGCTTGTCTTGCTTGTCCGTCTCTGCCACAAGGATGCTCAGTTCACCGCCTGCACTCCCATTAGATCATCGCGGTCTCCTAACTCGGGGTCCAATCTGCAGCTCTGTATCTGTGTAAACCTCTCAGCGGTGGATTACTAGGTCTCTGGCAAGTCACTGAAACCGATCTCCAGTGTCCGCAAGGGCAGCACCTGCGCTCCGGCCTGGTCACAATTGCTCCTTGTCTCACGTGTGTCTTGCTCTGTTCACCCCTTGGCGCGCACTGGCTCTCCTCTGCACGAGGTTGCGGATGTCTCTCCGTTATCCCCATCCACTTCCTGTCTCTGCCCCAAAGCATGCTGGAAAACGTAGTCCAAAAGTGTCCAGTATTGGTTTACATTGCGCTCGTCTCCCCCTGGTGGCCAGAACGAGTAATTACAGCAGCAGAATTAAACCAGTGCTACACTCTCCCCCTCCTAGAACTCTTGGGTCTCTCCAAGGGGGTGTAACAGTTACATTACATTTCAACATTACATCAGTCAATATATATTAGGCTCAGCAGCAAACATACAATGGGTTAGGTATACGTCCTCAAGTTTACTCATACTTCTGGCTACCTCAGCTAACATAGCAGACACTTCGGGCAACCTTCGCACTGTGGTAACAGCCTCTTCAGTGCTATGTCCTGGTGAGTCATAGGTGAGTCTCTGAGGGGGTCAGACAGAACGTTTTGGGCTTTGATTCTGTGGTTCAACTAGGCCTCCCAATGGAACTCTTCTTGACCTTTCTCGACAAGTCTTATCATCCTGGAGATGAATGTGGTGTTTAGTGCTCTTGGAGAACGAATTTTCTGACTTGAGTATTGGAGACTGAACCCGCTTCTTCCACTTGAATGAGATAGGGTAGAACTGTTCAGCTTGAACCGCTTTATTCACTTTCCTCCCTAGATCGGTACTAGAGAGGGGCTTAACAGAAGCCATTCGCCCGATTGACATCTGTGCCTTCAAATTCACTGAAGAGTCAGAACTTCGATTAGCTCCCGAGGGCCAAGGACACACAATGGCCAACGTATCACATACTCTCGGTTGTCCAACGGTCACGGAGCTGAATTCCAGCTTCACCTGTAGATATCCATCATAGGGAAACCGCTCAGTCCCCATACCCCAGATTTCAAGATCCTTCAACTTCTTATGGGGTATATGTTTCAAGTATTTCTGATAGAAGTCTCGGTAGATCAGAGTTACTTGAGCACCTGAATCTAGAAGAGCCTTGGTGTAGATCCCTTCTACTTGAACCGGAATGATGGGCGAAGGACCTATCAGGGAACTTCTCCGTAGTAGTAGGAAGCATAGGCCCAGTCTGCTGTAACCTAACCCTCGTCCTCATTCGCGGTGTTTGAGGGCATGCACTGTTTTCCCGTGTCGTAGGACTGGACCTCCAGGGAGAGGATCTTCTGTTTCTAGCAGATACATATTCAGACCCTCCCTGCCTCCTATTTGGATCTTGGGGATCATAGTAGTCTCCAGCAGTTGGGTACCCAGTTTGTTCTCTCCACCGGGGTTCTCTGAAGTTTCCCACCTGTGAGGTAGATAACAGCCCTCCTAAGGCCTTTAAGAACTCTTCAACTCTTTTTCCTTCAGGCCTTCGGTTCGTACACTGCGCTCGGTAGTGACCCAATTCTCCATCTCCACAGCTGAAACATCTTTCCTTTTGAAGACGTGGGCGCACTTTCTCGCTGCGTCTCATTTGAAGACCACCTGTCGGATGCCACAGCAACCCTTGCTGTTCACATATCTGAAAGAGAAACAACAAAGGAATGAGGCTCAATAAACCACTCTACAGGGCATAACCCAACAATTATAAACCGAAACAATTTGCACAAAGTGCAACAAGAGTGGTGATAGAATATAATTTTATTATTAAATAAGCATCTAAAAAGAAAGGATTGGAAAAGTAAGTATGTGGACAATAGCCCGAAGGAGGAAAGGTAATACCGTACCAATTGAACGTAGCAAGAATTACTCATAAACAATAAGAGCTACCTGTGTCCCGGTGGTACAAGCCACCCAAGAAGACAAGGAATTGCTATATAGAATGGAAGTAACAAGAGCATAAACATAAGCAATGGTGGCTCACTATACCTCGGTGGTTCAAGCCACCTACATAACCAAATACAAAGGCACACTAGGTAAACAACCAGTATTAGCCATAGGGCAAAGTCCACAAGAAAATAGATTCAAAATAGAGCTGTTAAAAGCAAGAAGACGGCATATCTCGACCGGTTTCGCCCGACCAGGGCTTAATCCAGAGATACAATGCCCGCCCAGTTCCCCCCTATAAATACCTCCGAGACCTTGGGTAATGAAGCGAAATCATGCGGCCAGCTGAGAGACCAACTAATTCCTGAGCGTAGAAGTCGTGAAAGTATTTCCTGACACGTGAGTAATCACGTGGCATCAGGGACCAATGGTTGATCAGTTGTTGGTATCCTGGTAACTGAAGACGCGATGGACAAGGCGGCAAGAAACAATAAGGTTTCATGAACGTAAATGTCGAGAGCAACTTCCTGATACGTGTATAATCATGTGACATCAACAGGCCAAAACAATATATATAGCTATTGATGGTATCGAAGCAACCAAAGACGCAATAAGCTACTCGGATCACGATAATTGTTGATACCAAATAAAGAGGTCTGTGGTAGCCACAAAAGTAACGCAAATGATAATATAATAACAAATTGTGTGAATAACCAAAGTATGCAACGATCTGTTAGTGATCCAAGGGGTAACAGGAATGGAAATAACAAAGTACATGTAAGACAAAAGCGAAAGGATAAATAAAATAAAGGAACAATGTATCAAATCGCCCATGTTTGTAGCTGTCTTCATATAACTGGATTTGTTAACCATTAGATTGCCAAAAGTTGTCTAAAAGAAAACAAGGACCCAGATAATCGCTACATCTATAGAATAGGACAAAACATAAACCCTTTAATAATACAAAAAGGGGAGTATAGGGAAGGAAAGGTCACATGTAACTTGAAAGAATGGAGGAACAGAAGGGGAATAGGGATAAAATACGAAGAAAAGAAAACTTAATGTACAACCAATAAGAAAATAAATGAATAATGGTACAATAGCAATGTAATATGACAAACGTCAAAGCAACACTTGGAACACGTTAAAAAATAACGCTCAAATAAAAGGGACAAACGTAAAGCCTTCGTTAAGGCCTGATGGAGATCTGGTATTAAGGCGGTATATCCAAAAGGCTTCACGTTTAAGCAACCTGTTGTCAAGATTGCCCTTTCGAGGGCCAAGCTTGATGTGTTCAATACCCAGGAACCTGAAATTGCTAAGTAAACATATATTACATGAACTGAAGTGTCTGGCAACAGGAGTGTCCTTTTTGAGTCTAATCGATCGAATATGCTCAAGTATGCGGACTTTGAGAGGTCGAATGGTTTTACCCACATACTTTTTACCACAATGGCACAACAGTAAATATATAACACCAGCAGAATTGAAAAGAGACCTCTGTATTTCAATCTGGATTTCTGCTACCTTCAAGATTTCCCGGTGCAGATGCGCGTGGGCCTGTTCCAATTCAGCTTGGGCCTCTTGTACTCTCTTGAGAGTCTGTTGCATCTCACCATAGACAGTGAGCTGCTCTTGTCAGTCGATTTCCGGCTCATATGTCTCCTTCAGATCATCTTCGTCTGACGAACACTCATTATACCTTACAGGTTGGACACAAACCTTTTCTCCCCTTCTTGCAGACTTCTCCTCCCTAAGGGATTTTTCTTCAAGTAGAGCCTCTTCCTCTCTGACAGCTCGGATCAGTTCCAGGTATTTCAATTCTCGGTTACCTTCTCTGGTTCTCAGCTGTAGCATCACAGGATCTAGAGGTTGAGCGCCCCTCAGGATCTGCTGTATTCGGATCTTATCTATTTTGGCCAGTTCGGCCCCTTTCTTAAGAAGTATCTGGTGCAGAATCTTATCTAGGCGCCTCATATATTCAGTCATCTTCTCACCTTTCCGCTGGTAAGTATGTTCATACTGGTACACGAGCTCCGCAGCCTTTTCTGTTCGCCCAAAAACTTCCTGTAATACGTTTAGGTAATCTAAAGCGGTGCAGTCTTGTTCACTCAATTTTAGGTTTCTTACAGCCTCTGACGCAGGTCCCTTTAAGCTCTCAGTAATTCTTTGCTTCTTCTGTGCTTCGGGGACGTCCCACTCATCCAGAGCCTGCATCGCCTAATCTACCCATTCTTCGAAGGTTTCTTCTCCCGCCGGAGTTAGTACGTTTCCTGTAAAATTTCTCAACCGTCGATAACCAAAGTTAGTGTGCGGAGGGCTTGGTTTTTGACATTTAGCCAGCAAATCTCCAATAGCCACTATAAATTCAGGCCCGATCATGGCCAGCGGACTGGGCGCGGAAACACTCACGGGATCGCCACGTGGCGCACTTGGCTGAATCAGTTGAACTTCCACCTCATCGGTCAGCTTCACGCTCGCGCCCTGAAAACACACTGGAACACCCTTTCTCCATTCAAAAAGAACATACGTGTGAGAGCAGTGGCGACTCTAGGAACAATATTTAGGGGGGGCACAGAAGATACCGCAGTCAAAACTGGGGGGGCACTAATAATTTTCACCACTAAATCATACCACTGAATAAAACTAAGAGCCCTATCACCTGGTGTGAACTAAAACACCATCACTAAAGGAAAAATTTAGCGTGAGTCTCTAAAACTTAGTGCCTGACGACCTACTAACAGATCACCTTGTCTGCAGTAGTCCATAAACAAGGTCGTTTGGCGCACGCTAGGAAAACTCTAAGAACCGGGCTGAGACCCAGCGCTAATGCAGTTGTATACAGGACAGAACTGTTTTTTCTTTCCAGTGCAGAGTGCCGGGCCATACCTATCCCCGGCCCTCACAAGCTTTAATATGAACACATCCAGTGAATAACCTCACACCCTGCATTATTAAAATCCTCCATGGTGGCTGTATTATCCATGTTTTGATGCACACATATATTAAGGCTGATGGGCATTGCATGATAAATGCCACCCAGCAGCATGTAGAATCATTACACTGCATTTAATGGATCCAAAAGGAAGGCCAGGTGAGCGACAAAAATTTCCCTGCTGCAGCATATAAATAATACATGTTTCAGGGCAAAACTTATCCATGTGTCACTTTAAACATGGTCCACACGGTCACC
Organism: Leptobrachium leishanense; assembly: GCA_009667805.1. Classification (NCBI taxonomy): domain Eukaryota; kingdom Metazoa; phylum Chordata; class Amphibia; order Anura; family Megophryidae; genus Leptobrachium; species Leptobrachium leishanense. The sequence continues at coordinate 135,598,602 of CM019064.1, read as the reverse complement.
CTAATAATCAACCACTTCCATACTATGAATAACCTCCAGCATAAAATGTTTAAAATTAGGCAATATATTAGGATATATGTGGATAAAGGATACATTTATAATAGAGCCTACTGCAACAGCAACGACAATGCGGACCAGATCCATTGCTATGGTGTATGGGGCCAAGAGAACACCTGTGCTGCATTCCTTTCAAATGCCTGTTAATTTTGGGTGAGGACCTGTTTTTACAGTTTTTTTGGAGATAGCGCCAGGGTTGAGCAGTAGGTAAAATGTTGCAATTAGCGCCCCTAAAAAATTAGCGCTGGCACCAAGTGATCTGTTAGCTGCAAAAGCGCTAGAGATCTCTAGCGCTCTGCGTGTTAAGTAAAGGACGCGGAAAGTACAGTAAGCTCGCAGTACAAATCGCTAATAGCAACGAGCTAAGTGATTTTTCCCGTTTGTAGCGGGAGGCAAACGATCTGTTGGTCAGGTGCTAGACTCAATTAACCTGGCGCTAACGCAAAACCATGCCAACGCAAGGGTTAACCCAAACCAGGTAATAGTTCCCTAAATAAGTATATATATAAATAAGGTTCCAAAACCCCAGAGTAATGTGATGCAATAAGTAATGTGACGCAATGAGTAATGTGATGCAATGATGCCTTTTTATTGTACTAACCTGATACTTTATTTGCCACAATTCGGCAGTTTTCGCTGAATGTCTGATTGCTGCTTCAGCGACTCCACTTTTAGCAAATTACAGTGACCATTCGCTAAATAGGATTTCACTATATTTTCAGCTAAATGAATTCCCCCGAAATGTGATGAAAAGCAAAGGATCTAAAGATGATTAGACGCTTTAGATTCTAACTTCCATAATAACCCCTAAAATGCCATAAACCCAGGGAAATACAATAAAAATAATAAACAATGTGGCATTTAGCTACCCCCTTAACCCCTAATATGCCATTATTCATGGGAAAACATGAAATGAATACTGTGCAGCATGTAGCCTTAAGATTAAGTGTCCGTTATTTTTTAATGTTTTATGACTTATATTTCAAACTGAATATGGTCATGTTGGGTATCATTGGAAAGGCCAGAATCTGCCCTTTCCAATGACACATAGATTGTCTATATACGATGCACAGGACGGAGATACAGCGTTTCGAAAAAGTGTGGGAAGCTGGATGCTGATTTTTGGTGGGGGGGCACATGGGGGGGCAAGAAATAACCTAGGGGGGGCAATTGCCCCCCTTGCCCCCCTGTAGAGTCGCCTATGTATGAGAGGTATCTGGGTTCGCTTTAATGTCCAGGATTAACCCCCGATGATCTGGTGTCAGCTCAGCCACGGCCCGGCGAATCTGATCTTCGGCCCAAGTGTCTGCAGGAATATCCATGACTATGCATAATTCTATCTGACTACTTTGCTCCTCACACCATTTGGCAGCAGTGTCTAGATCAATATTTAAACCTTTAAATGCGGTTTTTCCAGAGACTGGATCCCGAACGAGCCCCTACGTGTAGCGCTCACTCCCGGAGGAGCCGCTGAATTTAAACCTTGGGTCAGTCTCCTCGCACTAGGGAATAAATATACACCAGCACTGTTGTGGATTTTATAAGTTATATAGTTTACTGGTCTCAAATAAACTGGCATATATAAAGCAGCACGGTATACATATATACAGTTGTGTTCAAAATTATTCAACCCCCAATGCTGTAAAGGGTTTTAGGGAATTTAGTGTACATTTGTAATTGTATTCAGAATGAAATCCTACAAGGACTTTTTAAAGAACCATATGCAACTAAAATGACATCAATTGGTTTTGTAATACAGTAGTAAATGTTTCTTTTGTGAATTCTTCATTGACACAATTATTCAACCCCTTAAAGACTACCACTCTGAAGAACAGAGGTTCATTCAAGTGTTTTCAATCAGGTATTGAAAACACCTGTAGATGTCACGGAGCAGCAATAAAGCATAATAAGCACCAATTAGGCAGCTTTAAAATGACTGTGATACTCAGCTCCTTCTAGACATTTACTGGTGTGGTTACAAACATGGTGAAGTCAAGAGAATGGTCCAGGAAGACAAGAGAAGAGGTGATAACTCTTCACAGGAAGGGCAATGGCTATAAGAAGATTGCAAAGATGTTAAACATACCAAGAGCGACCATAGGAAGCATCATTCGCAAATTCAAGGCAAAGGGCACTGTTGAAACGCTACCTGGTCGTGGCAGAAAGAAGATGCTGACTTCGACTGCTGTGCGCTACCTGAAGCGTAGAGTGGAGAAAAGTCCCCGTGTGACTACTGAGGAACTGAGAAAAGATTTGTCAGATGTAGGTACTGAAGTTTCAGCTCAGACAATATGGCACACACTGCGTAATGAAGGCCTCCATGCCAGAACTCCCAGGCGCACCCCTTTGCTGTCTCCAAAGAATAAGAAGAGTCGACTGCAGTATGCCAAAAGTCATGTGGACAAACCACAGAAGTTTTGGGATAGTGTTCTGTGGACTGATGAAACAAAATTAGAACTGTTTGGGCCCATGGATCAACGCTATGTTTGGAGGACAAAGAACAAGGCCTATGAAGAAAAGAACACCTTGCCTACTGTGAAGCATGGTGGGGGGTCAATCATGCTTTGGGGCTGTTTTGCTTCTGCAGGTACAGGGAAGCTTCAGCGTGTGCAAGGTACCATGAATTCTCTTCAGTACCAGGAGATATTGGATGACAATGTGATGCAGTCCGTCACAAACCTGAGGCTTGGGAGACGTTGGACCTTTCAACAGGACAATGATCCCAAGCATACCTCCAAGTCCACTAGAGCATGGTTGCAGATTAAAGGCTGGAACATTTTGGCCATCGCAGTCACCTGACTTAAATCCGATTAAGTCCCAGAGGTTCTCAAAGAAAGCAGTTGCAGTGCGCAAGCCTAAGAATGTGACTGAACTGGAGGCTTTTGCCCATGACGAATGGGCGAAGATACCCATAGATCGCTGCAAGACACTTGTGTCAAGCTATGCTTCACGTTTAAAAGCTGTTATAACTGTAAAAGGATGTTGTACTAAGTACTAAGATTGAATGTCATTGGGTTTTGAATAAAACTGATAATGATGTGAGCACAGAAAAGACATTTGTGGTTATTTCATTATAAATGTTATGTTATATTTGTCTGACCTACACGTGCCTCTTTGATTTAATTGTAAGCAAGATGAATGAATGATCAAAATCAATGTCAAACTGGCCAAAACACTCAATTGCAGTGGGGGTTGAATAATTTTGAACACAACTGTATTTACAGGAATTCGTAATGCGAGAAACGCGCAGCGGTAAAAAAGGAAATTTTAACCCCTTCGTTGCCGGAGTGTAAGTCCCGTACAGGTTGTGTCCCAAGAAGGTGTGCGTGTATGCGTGTGTTGGTACCCGGGTACTAGATTCAACTGGCCAGTGAATGAATTCAATGTGTCTTCGACTAGTCACGTTGGGGCCCTGTAGATTTAGACAAACTGCAGCGTGCTTTATTACTGTACTGTGGCCTGGGAGGCCTCTCACCCATCCGCCAGATACTCTGCACCCTGCTCGACCCAGGACATCTCTCCGCTCGATTTGGCTGGGACTCTGTGCCACCGGATCCGCTTGTCTTGCTTGTCCGTCTCTGCCACAAGGATGCTCAGTTCACCGCCTGCACTCCCATTAGATCATCGCGGTCTCCTAACTCGGGGTCCAATCTGCAGCTCTGTATCTATGTAAACCTCTCAGCGGTGGATTACTAGGTGTCTGGCAAGTCACTGAAACCGATCTCCAGCGTCCGCAAGGGCAGCACCTGCGCTCCGGCCTGGTCACAATCGCTCCTTGTCTCACGTGCGTCTTGCTCTGTTCACCCCTTGGCGCGCACTGGCTCTCCTCTGCACGAGGTTGCGGATGTCTCTCCGTTCTCCCCACCCACTTCCTGTCTCTGCCCCAAAGCATGCTGGAAAACGTAGTCCAAAAGTGTCCATTATTGGTTTACATTGCGCTCGTCTCCCCCTGGTGGCCAGAACGAGTAATTACAGCAGCAGAATTAAACCAGCGCTACATATGATATAATCAAGAGAATTGTTTTGAAAACTTTTACTCTTTTTTTTTTTTCACTAACTTTTTAAAATTTTAAATTTTTCAACTTAGTTTTAAAATAAGTCCATCATGTGGCATATCATATTATCCTACCTGGCGGTCTAATTTTTTCTAAATTTTGTGTCTAAAAGCATCTCAATTTTTTTGGAAAGGAAACGTGTTGTTTTATATAGTAAGCCTGTAATAATTAGGAGTAACTCACTGAAATCCATGCAAACAAGAGTCTAGTAAACACAATGATAATAATCAAAGCAATTGGACATCAATCCCAGTGTGAGCGCACAAACTCTTACCCCAGTGGTATGTATGTCACACTGGAGAGACACTTATCTTGTTGTTTGGGTTCTCACAACAACTCCCCGTGCAATAGAGATTATCCTATATTAAGACAGATGTAAGAAAGACCATATGGTGCAATATTGTCTATAAAACAGTTAATGTCTTTATAAATCAACTTTAAATGAAGATTTCAAACTAACAAAGGAGGATCCCCAATTGGCTCTGTTGTCAGGCCTTCTGACCTCTTATTCGGGGGGTCACGCCCAAACTCCTCGAACCAGCGTACTGTACTTGAAATATATTTTTCAATGGTTCACAAATGATTGAGCCTCTTTCTTTAAGTGGCTCGGTATGAAAGCGTTATACAATCAAGGCCACAGTTTTCCCACACAGATCGAACTCCAACAGGAAGCTTGCTTTACCCGCAATGAGAAAGGATAAATGCGATCATACTGCATCCCCTGCCTGGCCGGAGCTCACAAATTCCAAATTTGGAATAAAAATATTTTATGTCCACACATACTGTAAGGGAATCAGACCAGAAATAGGCCGCCATAATGTTCTAATGTCACGGTCCTGGCAGAGGGGAATAGGGTATGAGCCCGATGTGCGGTGATAAACAAGCTGAGCCACGTAGATAAAGTAAAAAGGGGATTTATTGTAAATATACAACAATATGGACAGGGCAGGAATGGAGATGTCTGAGGAGGCAATGCAGGGAGGAACCAGACACAGGGAGACACTGAGGGAAAACACAGCAGGAGACTTACATACAACACGAGACAGGAAACAGAGGGCACTGGAAGTTTGGAAGCAGAGGCAGTGGCGTAGCGTGGGGGGGCTGGGGGGGCCGTGGCCCCGGGCGCAGTTTTGTTAGGGGCGCATTTGCGCCCCTAAAACTGGCCCGCGGGTTGAGGGGACCCAGATGCCGGGCAGCGGGAGTGCCTGCCCACCGCCCGGTCCTGAACAGTCCGTCCTGTTCTTGAAGGGGATGCAGCTGCGTGCAGGCGCAGCCGGTCACGTGGTCCGGCTAATCAGGTGGTACTGAGTCTCTGTACCACCTGACTGGCCGGACCGCGTGACCTGCGCACGCACGCAGCCGCCTCCCCTTCAAGAACAGGACGGACTGTTCAGGACCGGGCGGCGGGCAGGCACTCCCGCTGCCCGGCATCTGGGTCCCCTCAACCCCTGCCAGAGCAATATCCAGGTGAGAGCTGGGGCAAATCCATGAGCTGGGGGCAAATCCATGAGCTGGGGCAAATACATGTGTAAGCTGGGGGGCATATCCATGAGCTGGGGGCAAATCCATGAGCTGGGGCAAATCCATGAGCTGGGCAAATCCATGAGAGAGCTGGGGCAAATCCATGTGAGAGCTAGGGCAAATCCATGTGTGAGCTGGGGCAAATCCATGTGAGAGCTGGGACAAATCCATGAGAGAGCTGGGGCAAATCCATGTGAGAGCTGGGGCAAATCCATGTGAGAGCTGGGGCAAATCCATGTGAGAGCTGGGGCAAATCCCATGAGCTGGGGCAAATCCATGAGAGAGCTGGGGCAAATCCATGTGTGAGCTGGGGCAAATCCATGTGAGAGCTGGGGCAAATCCATGCGAGAGCTGGGGCAAATCCATGTGAGAGGTGGGGCAATATCCATGTGAGAGCTGGGGCAATATCCCATGAGCTGGGGCAATATCCATGTGAGAGGTGGGGCAATATCCATGTGAGCTGGGGCAATATCCATGTGTGAGCTGGGGCAATATCCATGTGTGAGCTGGGGCAGTATCCATGTGAGAGCTGGGGCAAATCCCATGAGCTGGGGCAATATCCATGTGTGAGCTGGGGCAATATCCATGTGAGAGCTGGGGCAATATCCATGTGAGAGGTGGGGCAATATCCATGTGAGAGCTGGGGCAATATCCATGTGTGAGCTGGGGCAGTATCCATGTGAGAGCTGGGGCAAATCCCATGAGCTGGGGCAATATCCATGTGAGAGCTGGGGCAATATCCATGTGAGAGGTGGGGCAATATCCATGTGAGAGCTGGGGCAATATCCATGTGTGAGCTGGGGCAATATCCATGTGTGAGCTGGGGCAATATCCATGTGTGAGCTGGGGCAGTATCCATGTGAGAGCTGGGGCAGTATCCATGTGAGAGCTGGGGCAAATCCCATGAGCTGGGGCAAAATCCATGTGTGAGCTGGGGCAATATCCATGTGTGAGCTGGGGCAATATCCATGTGAGAGCTGGGGCAATATCCATGTGAGAGCTGGGGCAATATCCATGTGTGAGCTGGGGCAATATCCATGTGTGAGCTGGGGCAATATCCATGTGAGAGCTGGGGCAATATCCATGTGAGAGCTGGGGCAATATTCATGTGAGAGCTGGGGCAATATTCATGTGTTAGCTGGGGCAATATCCATGTGAGAGCTGGGGCAATATCGATAACGTGTCCACAGGTTGGGGGGGCGCACAATTCTTGGCTGGCCCCGGGCGCTGACAACCCACGCTACGCCACTGAGCAGAGGGCACAGGATGCTTGGCAGCAGCGGGCACAGGATGCTTAGCAGCAGCGGGCAGTATACGTGGGTCATATAGTCCATGCAATAGGTCGTGGCAGGCGGCTGGCAAACGTAGTCAATGTCCAAAGCAAGAAGTCGGTACACGGGGAATCAATAATAGCAGAGGTGGGAACAGGTCTAGAAGGAAGGCTACCAGGGAAATAGGTGAGACAATGCAGCACTGGATCATGGGTGCTCCACCCTTATAAAAGGGAATGACAGGTCTATTAGTGGTAGCACCTGAAGTTCACACAGCCTGAGGGAAAGTACAAGGTGGCATAGCCAGAGAGATGCTGTATAGATCCATTCAGGAGGGTGCAGTACCACCTTTGGCCTTCTTGCCACGGCGGCGACGGCGTGAACCGTGACAGATGCCCGTCTCCAAGAACGCACTCCGTGCGGACAGAGCCTGTTCAAAGGTTTGCAGGTCTTCCTGGCGTACAACAGTTCCATTGGAAGCAAGCACACAGTTCGGCGGCAAGGGGTCAGCATCTGTGATAACTGTGCCAGCAAATAAAGTTCATTGTCCAGGCAGTTCTGGACCTGTTTGGAACGTGGATATACAGGTTTCAGGGTAACCATAAGCCATGCAGGCCTCATCGGTCTCAGAAGGCAAAAAGCAACTGCGAGAAAAAATAAAGTCCACATCAGCCGCACTAGAACTCTTGGGTAACAGTGTCACTTAGGGAAGCGGCTAGATTGATGCATGGCACAGCACTGGTTGTGCCAAGGTAAGCCCTTCCTGGGCCAGGCGGTCCTTGGCTGCGCCGTGCTGTTAGTTGCGAGGGTTCATCATCTGAGTCGGTGTCCCATTCAGCTTCTGTGGGTGTCTCAGATAGAAGGGACACCTCCTCTGGGGATTGAGGATGGGGGTTACTGGAGGTAGTAGTTGTCTTTCAAAGCCAGGGCAGCAGTATCAGAGGCTGGCACTGTGGTGGTAGAACTGGGTAAAAGGGGACAAGTATCAGCAGCATTCTCCACAGACAATACTTCAGCAGCAACAGCCCTGGCTCGTGGCACCTCCGCAGATGGCATCTCCATGGGGAACGAAGTCTCAGCAGCGGGTGTTTCAGGCTCAATCACCTGGTTATCCTCCACGCCAGCAGGACCGGAATCAGCTTCCAGGCATCTGGGTTCAGATGCCACAGCACACATACAGACTGGAGACAAAGGGGAGACAGATGCTTGAGACTGCTGGCTGAGAGTTGTGGGAGTGGTAGTCTTCTTACTTGCTGTCTGGAGGGACATGATATCCATGGGTTCAGGATGATCAGACTCCAGCTCCATGGGCACAGGGTCATACTCCTCGGGCAGGGTTGGTTCAGTCTCCATGGGCATAGCAGGAATATTGTTCTCTTCAGAACCACCCATAGGAGTCTCCTGCATGATTTTTTCAAGCAAAGTTTTTACACGCTCCAGGGATAAGGATCTCCTGGATTTAGCAGGGACAGCAGCTTTAGGCTTGGCAGAGGTCTTAGGCCTGGCAGAGGCTTTAATCTTGGGGGGTGTACCAGCTTTGGGAGGTGAGGAGTTCTTGGGGGTGGATTTCTTGGGAGCAGACTTTGACACAGGGGTGGATTCAGGGATGGAAGCCAGCTTTGGCATAGGAGCTGGTTGGGGCATGGAAACAAGTCTTTTGGGTGGCCGCAGTGGGCATTGTGAGATCCAATGCCGGCCATCCCCACAGTACAGGCATAAATTGGCAGTTTGCCTTCTGGTTTGTTCATCAGCAGACAATGGGTCTCTGTGCCTAGGTTTGGGCGTTTGCATACACACATTAGGTGAGGGATTCCAAAGCTTCTGCAACAGCTCGTTAAGCAGGTCTACCAGGTGTCTACACAGTTCATGGAAAGCTTTGTGGATTAACCCTGTAATGACCTGTATCACCGCGGGCTCAATTTGTAATGGCTGCATTGTTCTGTCACGGTCCTTGCAGAGGGGAATAGGGTATGAGCCCGATGTGCGGTGATAAACAAGCTGAGCCACGTAGATAAAGTAAAAAGGGGGTTTATTGTAAATATACAACAATATGGACAGGGCAGGAATGGAGATGTCTGAGGAGGCAATGCAGGGAGGAACCAGACACAGGGAGACACTGACGGAAAACCCACGCTACGCCACTGAGCAGAGGGCACAGGATGCCTGGCAGCAGCGGGCACAGGATGCTTAGCAGCAGCGGGCAGTATACGTGGGTCATATAGTCCATGCAATAGGTCGTGGCAGGCGGCTGGCAAACATAGTCAATGTCCAAAGCAAGAAGTCGGTACACGGGGAATCAATAATAGCAGAGGATGGGAACAGGTCTAGAAGGAAGGCTACCAGGGAATAAGTGAGACAATGCAGCACTGGATCATGGGTGCTCCACCCTTATAAAGGGAATGACAGGTCTATTAGTGGTAGCACCTGAAGTTCACACAGCCTGAGGGAAAGTGCAAGCTGGCGTAGCCAGAGAGATGCTGTATAGATCCATTCAGGAGGGTGTAGTACCACCTTTGGCCTTCTTGCCACGGCGGCGACAGCGTGAACCGTGACATCTAAGCGGCCATCCTGAGCAGGACTTTGGTTCACGTAAATGTACATAGCAAATATTAGCTGAATTAGACGAGTTTGCATAGATTCTTTGGAATTCTTTAAACTAACAGGCAGAGCAATTAAATTAACAAAATCCGGGCAGAAACTAGCAGAAGTGTCAGGATGTAGATTAGTTACATTAAGGTCAGAGAGCTAGGGACAAGAACAAATATGGATGTGAAGCCATCTGGCTGCTTTATCAGTAAACACCACAAACAAGCTACAGGGAGGCGGGTAGAGTCAGGATCTGGCCGATTGTTAAATTATCCAATTGTCATAATAATGTGAAAGCTGCCAATTTGTGGAATGTCTTTGTATTCTGAAAGGGGAAGGTACAGACCCACGTGGGGTGGGAGAGTGTCACCGTGGGGTTGGCTAATTGGGATGTACCTGATTATCTATTCACTGTATAAAATGCTACGTTGGAATGTATTCGGAGCTCAGTCTTTGCGATTCAATCCTGTCTGAGCATTGGTGACGTCACAATAAAGTTCTCCTTTCCTGAAGAGACTCGTGTCCAGCCATTCATTGTCCGCGCCGGCCCCGACTTTCTCCCAGGTGAGCCAGGTGGATTCCGGTAATGTTTTTGGGGGCTTGTCCGAGATACGGTCACTTCCGGCTTGGCAACGGCTGCTGGACAGTGTAGCGGTTGACTGCAGGTGCGAGCGATCCCGAAGGTTTGGCGTCCGTTGAAGGTGAGCTGACATCTGCAAGGCGCCAAGTGGGATTTACAGTAACGTGGACCTCGACTCATCCCAAACGGACTCCCGACCCAGGAAGCTGAGACGCCACCGAGTCTGAGGAAACAGCATTCGGCGCAGCGATTGGAAAAGGTACCATATTGTTTTGTAAACCGGTATTGATTGAAACGCCTGACCATAGTTGGGTAAGGGGACTCCCGTACATGGTCTCCTTTGGTATACCAGACCCGCCACCAAAAGCACGGGAACTAGTTAGTTGCACCTCAATGGCTGCTGGTTGGCGCGTGACTGGACCCGGCGGGCTGGATACCAATTTGGTTTGTTTGTAATTGAATTGAGGTATTGAAATGCCACGTAGTGCAGTGTTGATATTGTGTTTTTAGAGCTGCACGTGGGTAAAGAGGAGGAGAAATTTTTGAGAGTGGGCTGAGAGCCCCGGGTAATTGTTATTGCATATCCCGTTTAGATTAAAGGGCCGGCTGGTGGCTTGGAGCCCCGGGCCATTGATAGCTGCAGATTAAGGGTGCTTTGGTGGGCTGAGAGCCCCGGGCAATTGTAAGGGCAGATATGTTGCTAGTAACGGGACATGCATAGCTAGAAAAAAATAGATAAGATCTTTGAGGAAGTCGGAATGTTGACATTGTTTTGATTTCTGCTGAATGTATATGGTATAGTATGTGTTGTGGCTGCTAAAAGTGTTGTGAGTGAACGTGCGCCTACTTGCTTAGCAAGGAAGCAAATCTGAGAGTGCACCCTCGAGGTGCATTTCCGAATTGGGGCAACTCAACCGGTCACCGAAAGGGGAAGCGAATATGTCACGATTGGACTGTCGATTGAAATACCAGACTGTAAATTTAAAAAAAAACTGTTTTTGGTTTGGTAAAAGCGTTATTTGCATTTTAAAGAAACTACTGCTAAAAAGGGTAATTATGGGTAATGAGTCATCAAAACCCAAGAAGGCGAAGGATGGGGAAACACCCTTATAGTATATGGTGCACAATTTTAAGGCGCTGTATGAAACGTACCACTAAGGTGTGGAATTAGGTAAGGAGAAACTACAGATTCTGTGCACTATAGTCTGGCTAATATTAGTCCCCAAGTGGCCACTGGCCAGAACAGGGATCTATGGATCCAGTGCTCATTCAAAAAATGCACTCCCAAATCACCGGGAGATATGGACACACAGACCAGTACATAGATATCTGGAGGGATTGTGTTAGAGATAAGAGCAATTTTGTAATGCTAGCAGGTCAAAATAAGAAAAGGGTGTCCCCAGATCAATTTAAATCGGAAGGTGAGAATAAGCCGGTGTTAGCGGGGCATCCCGAGGATTCTGATTCTCTTCCGCTGCCTTATCCGTCCTGCTACGGGGAGGCCCGGCAAGAATTGGATGCCATGGCTGCACAACCGGTGGGGAGGGTGCAGGCTGCTGCTAGTTCTTCGCCTGCGCCCTAAGCCCCAGCTGGTAGTGGTGGGATGGGGGAGGCGGTGGAGGGAGAGGAAGTTGTTGTGCCGCTGATAAGATTGAAATGCCTGATTGGACAGTATACCGGTTAGAGACCCCACGACGGGATGGAGGGAGTGACGCGGATCCCAAAGTTGTAACCCGGGCTGACAACAATATTGTTAAACCCCGAGTAGTGTATCAGCATAATTCCAGTAAACTACAACTCCCTTTATAAGAAGTGCCTGGAGGATGGGGAGCCAGGGCCAACACAGTTTACATATGTCCCGTTTACCACCACTGATTTGTTTAATTGGAAGACCCATACCCCTCCCTATTCTGTAAATCCCGCAGCTGTGACTAGCATGGTAGAATCTGTCATGCCCACGTCTGCAATGTGGGCAGACTGTCAGCAGCTGTATAAATAGCAACGCCTGCAAACTTTTATTAGCTCAAGCAGTTGAAGACAGTAAACCAAATCCAGAGGCATGGGCTGAGGAGCACTACCCCAAAACTGATCCTAAATGGCCATACAATACTGAAATGGGTATAGCTCATCTTCAAAGCTACCGGGCAGCAGTGTTAATGGGAATAAAAGCGGGAGGAAAGAAGCCTACCAATATGGGAAAATAGCCGAAGTAATGCAAGACCCGAAATAGTCCCCAAGTGCATTCTTAGAAAGATTATTAGATGCATTCAGAGTGTATAGTCCGATAGATCCAGAAGCAATAGAGAATCAGTGACTAGTGAACTCCTCCTTTGTGATTCAAGCACAAAGAGATATACGTAACAAGATACAGAAGATAGATGGGTTCTTGGGAAAAGGAATTAGTGAATTGGTGGAGATCGCTAATAAAGTATATCATAACAGAGATTTAGAAGAAAAGCGTGAGGAAATACGGAGACAGAAAGGACATACCGGAGTTGTAGCCGTGAACATGGGAAGAGGTAGAGGGGCCCAGGATGGAGACAGATGTAGAGGGGGAAGAGGCAGGGGTAACCCCTGGGGCGAATTGTGGCGCAATCAGTGCGCATTCTGTAAAGATGTAGGTCATTGGTGTAGAGATTGCCCCATATTACTCGAAAGAAATGGGGGACAGGGTGATCAGACAGATACGGGAGCATCAAATGGTCAAGTAACAAACGGGAGGTACGAGAGAAATGATGCCGGTGGGACCGGGTTTGTGGGTTTGGCGGGAACTTCTTTTGAAGGGCAAGGTGCATATTGACACAGACCTGGGCCCATCCCACTCGGTAATCACGAGCCCACGGTCATTGTAAGAGTGGGGGACAAAGATGAAATTTTCATGGTTGACACAGGGGCTGAATATTCTGTTGTAACGCAACCAATTGCGCCACCGATGGGTAACGAGGCAGATATAATGGGTGCAATGGGTGTATATGCTAAGTATCCTTTTCTCGCTTCATGTAAATGCAGCCTGGGAGGGCACAATGTTGAGCACCAATTTCTATATTTTATTTATTTTATTTTTATTTATTTATAAAGGATTTTACCAGGAAGGATACATTGAGATTTCTCTCGTTTTCAAGTATGTCCTGGGTTCAAGAACATGGTTACAGAAATACAAAAGTAGTAAAATGCAAGAAATTAACACAAAACAAAGATAAAGATTAACAGAAAATAAATATGTAGGAAATATAGTCACTATGATACATGTTTACAGGTGCATTCCTTATTGAGGTATGTTAATATGGAGCTCTTAAGGGACTTTAGACTGGGGGAAGATTTGATGGCGTCTGGGAGGTTATTCCATAATTGTGGTGCTCTGTAGGAAAATGAGGATCGAGCCACTTGCTTTTTGTATTGTGGTATTGCAAGTAAGGTGCTGGTCCTGGAACGGAGGTTATAGGATGAGGGAACTGCTGAGGGAAGCAGCCTATTCAGGTAGGGTGGTAGCTTCCCAGAAAAGCTCTTAAACACCAGTTTGGAAAGGTGAAGGGTGCGTCTAGATTCCAGCGACGGCCAGTTTAGTTCTTTTAACATGTCACAATGGTGGGTCATGTAGTTACATTGTAGCACAAAGCGACAGAATGAGTTATACAATGTAGTAAGTTTCTGGAGGTGCGTTTGCGGGGCGGCTGCATACACTACATCTCCGTATTCAATAGCCGGCATAAGCATTTGTTGTACAATCTGCTTTCTTACTGCGGGGCTCAGGCAGGATTTGTTTCTGTACAGGGCACCTAGTTTGGGGTAAATTTTAGATGAAAGTTTTTCAATGTGGGGGCCAAAGGATAGATTTGGGTCTAACCACGGCCGGCGCTGCCGCTAGGCCAACTAGGCGGGCGCCTAGAGCGCAGCACCTGCCTAGGGTGCAGCCGGCCCGACCAATTGTAAAAAAAAAAAATGCCCACGGGGCGGCCGCGTGCTGCAGTCGGCCCCAATACATGCCGGCGTCGCCGCCGTCATCAAGGAGATGGAGGCGTGGACTTGGTGCTTCCAGCTTCCTGGACCAAGTCCACGCCTCCATCTCCTTGACGCCAGAGGCGACGCCAGCATGCATTGAGACTGGTTACAGGAAGACGGAGACAGCGCTGGAGGCAAATATCCATGTGTGAGCTGCTGGGCAAGTATCTTTGTGTGAGCCTGGGGGCAAATACCCATGTGTGAGCCTGGGGGGTAAATATCAATGTGTGAGCCTGGGGGCAGATATCCATGTGTGAGCCTGGGGGCAGATATCCATGTGTGAGCCTGGGGGCAGATATCAATGTGTGAGCCTGGGGGGTAAATATCCATGTGTGAGCCTGGGGTAAATATCCATGTGTGAGCCTGGGGGCAAATATCCATGTGTGAGCCTTGGGGGCAAATATCCATGAGTGAGCCTGGGGGTAAATAGCCATGTGTGAGCCTGGGGGTAAATATCCATGTGTGAGCCTGGGGGTAAATACCCATGTGTGAGTCTGGGGGCAGATATCAATGTGTGAGCCTGGGGGGTAAATATCCATGTGTGAGCCTGGGGGCAAATATCCATGTGTGAGCCTTGGGGGCAAATATCCATGAGTGAGCCTGGGGGTAAATAGCCATGTGTGAGCCTGGGGGTAAATATCCATGTGTGAGCCTGGGGGTAAATACCCATGTGTGAGTCTGGGGGCAGATATCAATGTGTGAGCCTGGAGAGAGATATCAATGTGTGAGCCTGGGGGCAGATATCAATGTGTGAGCCTGGGGGCAGATATCAATGTGTGAGCCTGGGGGCAGATATCCATGTGTGAGCCTGGGGGTAGATATCCATGTGTGAGCCTGGGGGCAAATATCAATGTGTGAGCCTGGGGGCAAATATCAATGTGTGAGCCTGGGGCAGATATCAATGTGTGAGCCTGGGGGAAAATATCAATGTGTGAGTCTGGGGGCAAATATCAATGTGTGAGCCTGGGGCAATATCTCCATGCGTGAGCTGGGGCAATATCTCCATGTGTGAGCTGGGGCAATATCTCCATATGTGAGCTGGGGCAATATCTTCATGCCATGTGTGAGCTGGGGCAATATCTTCATGCCATGTGTGAGCTGGGGCAATATCTCCATGTGTTAGCTGGGGCAATATCTCCATGCCATGTGTGAGTTGGGGGCAAATGTACCCATGTGAGCTTGGGGCAAATATACCCATGTGAGCTGGTGGCAATTGTACCCATGTGAGCGGGGGCAATATATCCACCATGTGAGAGCTGGGGGCAAATATACCCATGTGAGTTTTTTTTTGGGGGGGTGCAAGTAGCTGGTCTTGCCTAGGGCGCAAAATAGTCTAGCACCGGCCCTGGGTCTAACCACATACCTAGATATTTGAGAGAAGTGACTGTGGTCAGCGTGCCATTTGATTTTGTCCTGACACATAGATGGGGTGTTTGCAATTTGTGTAGTTTAGGTGCTGTTCCAAAGAGCATTGTAACAGTTTTGTCAGCATTTAGAAAAAGTTTGTTATCTTTGATCCACTTTTCTACCTCTGTGAATTGGTCTTGCAGTACGGCCTCCAGCTGTGGGAGATCTGGTTTGCTGGTATAGATTACAGTGTCGTCTGCGTACATATGTACAGTTGAGGCTTTGCAGACATTGGGCAGATCATTTATGAATATTGTGAATAGCAGGGGGCTGAGTATCGAGCCTTGGGGTACACCGCACATGACTGGGAGGGGGAGGGAAGTGCTGTCAGAAATGGACACATATTGCGACCGATCAGACACATATGATGTGACATGATATGCCCGAATGTCCAATCCAACTACTGGGGCGGGACATCCTCTGCAAATTGCAAGCCCAAATTACGTTCCTTCCCGGGGGTCACGCTAGATTAGATCTGCCTGAAGGCGGCAGCTCTGTTCGGCAGCATAACCCGTCCAGCCTAGAGACGCAACCAATAAAGATTTCAGTAATTATGCCAAGAGAGGAAGAATGGTGCACAGCACCAACCGCGCCGGTTGCACCAGACCCATACGCACTACTACTGGGCAGTCCCGGAGTGTGGGCGGAGGACAACCCGCCCGGCTTAGCAGTGAATATTCCCCCAGTATATGTTGATTTGAAACCTGGCGCAACGCCTGTGGCTCTAAGACAGTATCATATTCCACAGAAAGATAAGCAAAATATCCAGACACATCTACAGAGACTAAAAGATCACGGGATACTAAAATTTTGTGTGTTGCCATGGAATACACCTTTATTGCCAGTACAAAAAAGAAGGGACTCAGGAATACCGTCCAGTCCAAGATCTGAGGGCAGTTAACGAAGCTACGGTGACCTTACACCCCGTTGTCCCCAATCTGTATAATTTATTGGCATTAATTCCCGGAGATACCAAATACTATATGGTGCTTGATTTAAAAGACGCTTTCTTTTGCATTGCCTTGCTCCCACAAGCCAACCTCTTTTTGCATTTCAGTGGGAAGACTCCAAGTCAGGAGCGCATCATCAGATGACGTGGACGCGCCTCCCCCAAGGTTTCAAGAACTCGCCCACGATTTTTGGTTGCACGCTCAGCCAGGACCTCCTGTCCTTCAACGCTCGGCCAGACAAAGTTGTTCTATTACAATACGTAGATGATTTATTGCTTGATTCTCCCACAGAAAAAGACTGTTTATCAGCCACCAAGGCACTTTTGTATCTGCTATGCCAAGCAGGATACAAAGTTTCTAGAAAGAAGGCACAAATATGTAAACAAAGCGTGAAGTATCTAGGTTTTCAATTAACAGGTACCAAGCGTGCTTCGGGATCTGAACGGAAAGAAGCAGTCTGCCGAATCCCCCTGCCGAGGAGGCAGATCTGTGAATTCCTAGGTGCTGCAGGGTTCTGCCGTCTGTGGATCCCCAACTTTGCTGAAATTGCCAAGCCCCTCCATCAAGCTACCAAGGGGGAGAACATGATCCATTCCCCTGGGAGGAGGAACAGACTGTCGCCTTTCTGAAACTAAAGACCTTCTTAATGGAAGCCCCAGCGCTGGGTTTGCCAGATCATAGTAAACCCTTCCAACTCTACGTGCATGAACACAACCAAACTGCAACGGGAGTCCTAATCCAGAATCTGGGGTCATGGCCAAGGCCTGTAGCCTACCTCTCCAAACAGCTTGACCCCGTGGCCTGCGGCTTACCCCCTTGTCTAAGAGCCGTGGCCGCTACAGCAATGCTTATCTCAGAAGCTGACAAGTTGACCCTGGGACAAGTCCTTCATGTCAAAGTACCACATGCAGTCAAAGCTCTGCTAGATGTCAAAGGCAGTTACTGGTTCAGCAATAGTCGGATGACGAAATATCAATCAATGATGTGTGAGAATCCACGGGTTCATTTGGACCTCATCGCTACTTTGAATCCTGCTACCTTACTACCTGACTCTGAAGAAGATCCAAATCATGAATGCCTTCAGGTCATGGAAGAGGTGTTCAGCAGCAGACCAGATCTGAAAGATGTACCCCTAGACAAATACGACCTACAACTCTTCACTGATGGAAGCAGTTACATGTATGAAGGCAAGAAAGTGTCCGGCTATGCAGTTGTCACCCTGAACGAAATTCTAGAATCAGAGTCTTTACCAGGCCACACGTCAGCACAACTAGCAGAGATACTAGCTTTGACAAGAGCTTTGGAAATATCCGAAGGTAAAAGAGTGAATATCTATACCGACTCCAAATATGCTTTTATGACTGTCCATGCTCATGGTGCCCTCTACAAAGAAAGAGGTTTCCTATCTTCATCAGGAAGACAAGTCAAATACTACAAAGAAATCATTGCACTCCTGCGGTATGGAAACCTAGTGCCATCAGTGTTATGCACTGCAGAGGCCATCAGAAATGTCATGACGAAATACCCAAAGGAAATAGATTAGCAGACCAAGCTGCAAAAGCTGCAGCAAAATCTACGACGAACGAAGATCTGTCTAAACATCAAGTCTCCAAAATCCTCCTCTGCAAGCAGGACGAGGATGACTACAGCTCTATGCCTAATTATGAATTCTATATGAACTGGAGAAGATACGACCCTAATGGTGAACTTATCGAAATAATCCTACGCAAATGGGATGCAAACTTTGACTTGCTCGAAAACAACCATGACTATATTCAATGGCTTTTCCCCACTAACGAACAAGGCCGAAATTTCTACTCAAAGCCACTGACTCCTCAAGAAAAGAATCTTATGAGTAACACCTCAGAAATTCAGCAACGACTCCTTCGGGCCTACAAGATGATGCTGAAGTTCTTCGGCGTAAAATTAGTAGGGGAGTATGGAGAAGAAAATGGACAGGTTGAAGTTGAACAGGCAGAAAATTTCGCCGAACGTTTCGACAATCTGACAATCAACACTCATAATAATTTGAGAATTACTCGCGTCCTGTTGAGCCTAGGAGAATTGGGAGCTGAGGAATACCAAGCCCCACTGGTGAAGTTTCTCCTCAATGAGATCTTTATTGAACGTCAACTGCCAAACATGAAAAAGAGTGCGATGAATTTCTTTGTGCCAGCTGTGAAAGATGCGCAGGAAAGACAAGATCTACTGTACTTCGCATGGCTACATTACCAGCCAAAAGAAGAATTCATGTGGGGGACTCAGGAGGAACTTGAAAAGTACAAAGTCCCACCTTCAACGATAGCCCCGTTACTGCCAGCTCCCTTGAGCGAATGGACACCTGTGTATTCAGAAAAGGAGAAGAAATGGCTGTCAGAAAAAACAGGAAAATATGGAGAAGACGGATGGTTCCAGTTGGCAAGCAACCAAATAGTCCTCCCTGCAACATTAGCTCCCGAAATTGTCAGAGCACTCCATGCCAGCACTCATGGAGGAAGAGAAATGATGGAACAACAGTTAGAACCGCATTTTTACGTTCCTGGACTGTCAGTTGTCTGCAAAACGGTGATCAATGATTCTGATATATAGGGGCCTAATAAGTCTATATAGGGAGAACCATTAGGCCCCTATATATCAGAATCATGGAACATGTACGTAATATTAGAAAGAAATTTGAGAATCACACGGTTTCGGCTCATTTCACGAAATACCATGAAGGGTCACCTGTTGGCCTGGAATTTTGTATTCTGAAGAAAATCACTAAGAATTGGCGAGGGGAAGATTTTATTAAGAGAATCAATCAGGAGGAAATGAAACTTATTTTTCATTTTAATACTCTGATTCCCAATGGACTGAATTCTGATTTATTTTGAACTGTGTCATTTTCTTTAAACACATGCTTTGGGTCCAGTTTCCCCACCTCTTTATCTGCCTCCTTTTTAATATTTTTCTATTTTTATTTCCATTATATTCTTGTTTTTTTATCCTATTGTTTGTACTGCCTTCTCTTTTTTCTTTTGTGGCAGTCACTTATAGCTGTGTTTAGGGGGGGTTTGTTTCCCTGGTTTAAGAGTGTGTCCATTTAATAATTATTTCATCTTAGAGAGTTTTTTCTATTTTGTACAATTCCCTTTATATTCTCTATAGAGAGTTGTTTAAATTAAGTGCTCTATGTATAATTATAATTTTTTCCATGCTGTAATTGCAACATGGATTGTATAAGATTTTGTTTTAGAAGGATCACTCACCGATCTATATGGGTCCAGCCGATATGAGGGCAAAACATATGGAGGAAAGCAAGCGGCTCCTGTGATCTACGCCCATTTTAAGGAAGATGACCAAATTGCCAGACATGGAGAGACCGCGTGTTGTCTGCGACCTCCAGCGCGAACTTCCGGTACACACCAAGGGTCTGCAGCCTCCACTTTTGAATGACGTCATCAGTATGTGCCAGAATTATTATGATCTGGCATTGAGGACAGGTGTTCTCCCTTTTTGTTCCACGCTATATAAGCGGGGACTAGGAAGAGGACGGTAATTCTCTTTTTCCCTTTCTCCTGCTGTTTTGCCACTGAAGAAGCGCCCGTAGTGGCGCGAAACGCGTCTGGCTCTGGCCCCTTGTTTTATTTATTTATTTTATTTCCATTATTCTGGCCTTTTTACTTTGTGTATTCATTCCTCTTCGGGAATAATAAATACTTTTCTATTTACCTTAAAAATTCTTTTGGAATTTATATCCTTCTCCTCATTGAGGCGTCTGAGATGGTCCACACTGCTCATGGAGATCTGAATGATCGGGAGATTAAAGGCAAGCAGGTTGGCCTGTAATAACCTGGGAGGCGACCATATGAGGGCTGGAAGCTCTCGAAAAGTGTGAGTTCTTTTTCCTGCTACCTCTATATACATATATTCTACAGTGGACATGCAATATTGCACTATGTACTGTGTCTTTTGTATTTGAGGTACCCATTGCACAAGTTGGATGCATACCTTTTGACGTAAGAAAGAATATCCACATACAGAGACTTTCTTCTTCAAAGCAGAACATTTTTTACCAATTCATTAATGTATGTACAATTGATTGTTTGTGCCTTTTAGGTGTCATTGGTATATTCCAACAGCTATCCCTTTACTGTACCTCTGTGCATTTTATTCCCATTTCCCGTGTCCTTTCCCATTAGAGTGTGAAGAAGCACTACCTTGAACGCATGTTTAAGTTTGTAATTTCACCCTAGATACCCCTTGGTTTTCGATAGACAGAGACGGGAGTTGTTTTCCAAAGGAGATCAGGCATGGGCATGGTTTCCGGTGTGGACTGGCTGGGGAATCGAGTTGATGAAAAGATTAAATAACTATTCTGTATTAATGGATGAGATTTTGAATATAAGAAGTAAGGATATCCAATTGTTGAATCTTGAATTGCGTGAAAGTCGAAAGTTGCAAATGATACATGATATGGCGTTGGAACAGATAAGGGCAGCATTGAATGGCCTTTGTGAGATGACTATGCATTATGAATGTTGCACTTTTATTAGGAATTCATCAGAAGACGTCCCTGACTATTACCAGGTAATCCAGGATCACCAAGAGAAAGTTTTTCAGTTACAGAACAAGGCTAGACAGATTGTGGCGGAAGGCTGGAACCCTTTCCGGGGGTTCGGGTCATTCAGAGATTGGTTTGGATCCATGCTGGGATTTATCTCATGGATTGGATCCATGATAATGATGACAATTGTGATCCTGGTAGTAGGGATGTTGCTATATCGCATTGGATTGTGCCTATGGTCATTATGTAAGAAGGTCCTGACACCTACACAGAAGATACCATTGATGATTACTCCTGATTTGTTCCCTAATTATCATAGTAATGTGAAAGCTGCCAATTTACTGCCAATTTTTGGAATGTCTTTGTATTCTGAAAGGGGAAGGTACAGACCCACGTGGGGTGGGAGAGTGTCACTGTGGGGTGGGCTAATTGGGATGTACCTGATTATTCACTGTATAAAATGCTATGTTGGAATGTATTCAGGGCTCAGTCTTTGCAATTCAATCCTGTCTGAGCATTGGTGACGTCACAATAAAGTTCGCCTTTCCTGAAGAGACTCGTGTCCAGCCAGTCATTGTCCACGCCGGCCCGACTTTCTCCCGAGTGAGCCAGGTGGATTCCAGTAACAATACTGCATCAACAGAAAGATTTATTTTTCTCTTAAGGGTTGTTAGGCCCATCCCAGTGCAGGTCTGACCACACTGCTCCCCGATAATATCCAGCCAATTAGTGGGGAGCATGAGAGTTCTGGTGGGCACCGTGTGATAATGGGAGAAGGCACTGGTGTAGATTCAGTGGGGGGGTTAGTTTCATATAAAGCTTTTCTGGATCAGATCTGGATAATAATATTCCATCCTCTCTTCTGCTGCAGCTGTTAGAAGCATCCGCAAGGGAGAGACAAGGAAAGATGATTTGCTTATGTGTTCCCATTATGATGCTCTCTACATCTCCCCACTACTAGGGAAAACACCTAAACCCAGGGTCCCCCCTTTTTACCCCTTAATGCGCCATGGGGTTTTAGCATTGAACGTGGTTGGGCTGCGCTTTAGGCTACCCATTCTCATATTAACCCCTTACATGCCAGCTTTGATTTGCCAGCACAACCTCCACACCCCACTCCAAGGAGTTTGGTGCTGCGACATGGTAGGCCATAGACCCATCCAAGTCCTTGGTGATTGAGCCAGGATGCCCCGCCTCAATATGGGGCCTTCTGACCCCCAAATCAAACAATTTGTGTATCCCACCCCAAGAAGTCACCTCCGTAACGTAAAGGGGTCTATTCACTAAACAGCGATATCTGCTAAACAGTGAAAATGCATGACAGCGGTGATCTGCAATGTGCTGAGGTAATGCCTGCCCCGGAATATCGTGTTAAAATGGGGACGTTCCCTGTTAGCATCCCCATTTTAATGCTAACAACACAATAGGGCCTTAGTTGTTTTGGAACTACAGTACATCATCCATAATGCTCAGATTGGTGGAGACCTAAGGGAAGTAGCGTTCAAAAATATCTCGAGGGCCAGGTTGTTGACCCCTGATAGTGAAAATTCTGGGTCAAAATAGCTGATTTGAAAAGTGAGACAAATGGGAGAATTTTTCTGGTTTGGCTATTTTTCACTTCTCCAGTCATTATCCTGAGTTTCACCTTTCTCTGAATAACCCTGAATGTGTTGAATTGACAGAAAAGTGCAAGGTTTGCGTCAATATTATAGCATTTTGACATTTTATCTAGCTCTGGCGTTTGGGAATGCAACGCTAATGATCAGGAAGGGAGAATGGGAACTATTTGTTCCCAGTCTCACTCTGCTCCCAGGGACAAGAAGTGGCGGATTGGGCCACCATTGTTTTCACGGGAGGAGAGGGGAGTATGGAATTTATTTGGGGGGTTCAGGGTGTTCAATGATTTTGCAAAAGTGGAATCAATTGGCAACAGCTTTTAGGAGTAGCTAAAATTTAGGCTTGCGCGTCCCTGTGGTAGTTAGCGCTAGGACTTTGTAATTACTTACTTATCATGCGTTCCCCATGTTAAATATAGGATGCACAAAGTACAGTAAGCTCGCGGAAGCTACCACAATCACCAATACGCTAAGTGACTGTCACGGCTCACTGCAGGGTTAAGGATTCGAGCCCAATATGCGGTTACTCAGATGAAGAGGCAGAAAAGGGGGGTTGTAATCAAGAACATAGGTTTATTGAATAAACAAACTTAAACCAGGAAGGGGAATCTGAATAACTAATAACGATAGATAGGAGCTGGATGGGCAGGATAAAATATACAGAGGACAAGATATACTAAGCAGAAGGGGTATACAGGACAGGACACTGAATAGCACAATAGGGCTAACAGAAGATACTGGATGCTGAATAAAGAATAAACACAGGTGAACAGGAACTGAACACTGAATAAAGAATAAAACACAAATCAGAGCTTGACTGAACAAAAAATGGAAAACAGATACAAAAGAACACACTAACTGGTACAGAGGGTGGAGGATCAAAAGACACAGAAGGCAAGAAGACAACATAAGATCAGGCGCGGATCAGAAAGGTCAAGACTGGAGAGTGGTTAAATCAGGCATTGGTCGGTGGCAGGCGGCTGGCATAGAAGTAGTCAGAGTCCAGAATCCAATGTCATTCACGGGTTAATCAATAGATGGGATGATGGGAGTTGCAAAGGGATCCAGAAATGGGGAATGCAAGGAATGTCCAGGAAGGAGGGTAGCAGAGATAAGGGAGTCCTCAGGATACCAGATGGAGGGGTTCTCAGGATACCAGATGGAGGGGTTCTCAGGATACCAGATGGAGGGGTTCTCAGGATACCAGATGGAGGGGTTCTCAGGATACCAGATGGAGGTGTTCTCAGGATACCAGATGGAGGGGTTCTCAGGATATCAGAAGGAGGGGTTCTCAGAGTGCCAGCTGAGCATCAGGCAGGTCAGTGCATAGCACACAGGTCAGGCTTGCAATGAGTCGTTCTATTGTTAGAAAAGACGATGCAGAAGCCCTGATTCAGAGGTGAGGCTGGATTAAATTGGCAATGCAGGCCCAGCCCACACCTGAGGCTGGAGAGGTGAAGGAAAATCAGGAACAGATCCCAGTGTAGTTAGACACCAGTCCTGGTAAAGGCAAAATCAGGACTGGAACTGCACTTCATTTGCCTTTTTTACCGCGTCTGCGGCGCGAATCGTGACAGTGACTTCGTACGGGTTTAGTGTCAGCAAGGTAATATGGGGGCATGCGTTAAAGTCACTTTTCCTGGTGGCAACTCTTATGTATCCGAACACTAACGTTAGTGTTAACTATATAGAATAGTGCAGCTAGAAGGCCATGGTTGCTGCCCCTATATGCTTTATATTCAGAAAGCTGTCAGCAAATTCATCTGTGGTTTTTATAGGTTTGTTAAATACCAAAAAGTAGAAATTTTATCTTTTCTATTAAATCAGTAATTCTTCAGCTTTTTAAAGATGTCTAATAACAAATTCAATAGAGTAGCAAGCTTTGTGAGTGAACCTAAGCTGCGAAAAAATATTTAGCACTGCGTAAATGTACCGGAGGTTGTGCGGACATGTTTTTTTTGTTATATGGACAGGGTATTAACTTGGTTTACTATTCTTTAAATGTAAAATGAGTTAAATGATTTACTTTTTTGTTGTAGATCATATAAATCCTTTCATTTGATCCTTTTTGAATTTCAAAAAACATTGTATTGTTCCCTGGTATTGAACAATCAATACATTAATTAATCTATTAACCTGACGCATACAAAGAGGCCCATGAGAGTCATCGGACATAAAAGAATATTGATTTTTATTGTAATATAAACTGATCTTGTAATAATAATTATATCCATTAGAGGGCAGTAATGCAGTATCATTACAAAGTTTGATTTTGGAAAATATTTTGTAGAAGGAGCTCAAAGAAAGCAAAGTTTTCCTCTTTGATTTATTTTAACCAGGGCTGCCCTTAGCATTTGAGAGGCTTTGGGCAAAAAAAATACTGGGCTTTAATATCACTGCCTTACATATATACATAAAATATATACATTGATCAGCCACAACATTAACACCAATGACAGGTGAATTGAATAACATTGATTATATTACCTGTCAAAGGGGTGGGTTATATTTAGTGTCCAGGGAACAGTCAGTTCTTGAATTCTTATTTGATGGAAGCAGTAAAAATGGGCAAGTGGAAAGATATGAATGACCCCGACAAGGGCAAGATAATGATCCCTAGATGACTGGGTCAGAGCATTTCCAAAACAGTGAGGTCTTTCTGGGACAACAGCAGCACGGCGCTGCGGCAGAGACTCTTGGGCGAGAGCAACACGGCTCTGCGGTGGAGACTCTTGGGCAACAGCAGCACGACTCTGTGGTGGAGACTCTTGGGCGACAGCAGCACAGCTCTGCGGCGGAGACTCTTGAGCGACAGCAGCACGGCTCTGCAGCGGAGACTCTGGGGCGACAGCAGCACAGCTCTGCGGTGGCAATAGCAACTTGGCTCTGCGACGACGGCAGCTCTGCGGCAACACTTGGCTTGATAGATCAGGAACAGAAGGTCGGGCAGCGACCGTGGTTTTACTTGGTTTTATAGGTGACACGAAGACTGGCGCTGAAGTGGGAATGATGGTGCCAATGTAGACTGTTCTCCGGCACAGGGGTTGAGAGATGTAGTTTTTGATTTGTTACCCTTCTAGATCAGACTCCACACAGGAAGAATTATTGAACGGGTTATAGTGGGGGACCATAGTAAAGAAATCCACTCCAACAGGATGGTGGACAGGTCTGGCGGCAGCAACATAACCCTCATGCTGACCTGGGGGCCCCTGGGAGCGATGTGAAGTCTCTCTAGGTAGATCCAAGTCAGAATCCCATATCAGAATCAGTATCCCATTCCTCTGACCCCGAGTCACCAGCAGAGGGACACAATTAAAAAGGTGGCAGAGTGTGTTGGCGAGGAGTAGCTGTTAGTGCCAGATAGATTTCTTGGGGTGACGTGCAGCTTCCCGAATCTTCAGGGCCTCCTTGAACCTCTCCAGGTCCTCCTCATGAACAACAGTCCCGTTTGAGGCATAGACACAACATGGGGGCAGGGGGTTTGGCTGAGGAGCAATAGCAACACTGACCATGATGCGCTGGGTAGAAGTGGTGGGTGTCACACTAGAAGGCAGGACAGACACTATCTCTATAGGCACAACTGGATCAGGTTTTGTGGGTTCTTGCTCCATGGGATCAAATTCCGTGGGCATGGTAGTTGTTGTCTCCATAGGTATCTCCAGGTCAAAACCTTCTTCAGAAGAAACCTGAAACACCATGCC
Source organism: Leptobrachium leishanense (assembly GCA_009667805.1). Classification (NCBI taxonomy): domain Eukaryota; kingdom Metazoa; phylum Chordata; class Amphibia; order Anura; family Megophryidae; genus Leptobrachium; species Leptobrachium leishanense. The sequence goes on along the minus strand of CM019064.1, from coordinate 135,572,313 downwards.
CCTGGGTGCAGTGAGCTGGTCTTCTCGTGACTCAGGAAGCCTAGACTTTCTGGGAGCAGGAGCAAGTGTTAATTTGGGACGTTTGCTTATGGGTTCTCCTACAAGCCGGCTTGGGGTGAGATTTTCTGTGCTTGCTAGGAAGGGCCCCCTGGGCATTGAAGGCAAAGACTTGGCAGGTGGTGCTTCTCTAGGCATAGAGGGCAAGGACTTGGCAGGTGCAGACTTGGAGGAAGAGCGAGGCATATGATCAACGGTGGGGCATGGTTTCTCTTTACATTTCCCCAAGGGTACTTGAGAGACTGGTTGGGTGGGCACACTAGACAGGCCGAGATTTGGTGCAAGGAGCTGCTGCAATAGAAACAGAGGTTATGTGCTCTTCTCCTTGCATGCTCTTCCTGGGTTAAGGGTCCTCTGGCTCCCTCCTTTGTTGTAGGAACATGCACCTTAGTGGAGGTGCCCCTTAGATTCTGCAGCATGTCAGCAAGCAGAGAGTCCAGGTGAAGCATAATTTCTTTAACTGCACTTCTCAGACATTCCACCACAGATTGAATCACTGCGGGCTCACAGCTTAAAGAATTCCACATTCTGTCAGGGATCTGGCCGTGGATTGTGTGCAGTGGGGTTTGGTTTGAGCCAAAGGATGCAGTGTATGGATAGACAGTTTACGGGCACAAACCTGGTTTATTAGAACAAAGCAGATAATAAACAGACAAGAGACCTGAACTGAAGCAAAGCAAATGTATAACAGACAGGAAATAAAACAATGGAGGAGGCTGGGCGAGAGGGAATAAACTAGAGTAAAGAGGAAATGCAGGAAAAGGGCTAGAGTCAATAGAAGGAGGGCTGAGAGTAGTGAGAGTGGGAGAACTGAATATTGGAGTAGCTAGAAGGGAGGAGAAACAAGGAATAGCAAGATGAGAATGGAATACTAGAAGGGGTGAGAGAAGCAAGAATGCATAGGGGGAAACTATCAGTACAAAGGAAGGGCAGACACTGAATAAACCAATACTACAATAAACACAGATATGCAAAGCACGATTTCAGATAAGGAATTAGCAGTAGAATAATCAAAGTCCAAGCAAGGGGTCTGGTACACAAGGGATGCAAGATAGGGGGCAACGGAGGGTACAGAGAAAAGTATGGCAATTCAGGAAGTTTTTCAGGGAGAATATCAGGAAGCAGGACTGCACTGGTGCAAGGTCAAGACTTCAATGTGGAAGCGAGGCCTTCAGGGTGTAGCTTCCTTTTAAGCAGGCCTCATTAAAGCAAGGTGAGTTCAGCTGAGGCTCCAGGGCTTGAGTGCAAAACATTCAGGCAGAAAGTCCAGGAACCTACATACTACATGCAGGATATGACATACAGTATATGCAGGGTATAAAGGGGCTGCCAGGTCATGAGACTATATCTGATTACAAATCACTCTTTCCTCCTAACCATGAACCTAATTTATTGATGACATCTAGAACAATCCTTCATGACGTCTGTGTACTGGCTACATAGGCTGAAAAAAAATATGCATCCATCGAGTTCAGCCTTTCACACGATCACCTACTGCTGTTGATCCAAAAGAAGGCAAAAAACCCTCTGAAGCACTCGCCAAAATCATTTGTCATATGTTCATACGGCATTGATGACATCATCCCGTTGGTCAACAGGCAGCCATCATTCGAAATTCACCTTCTCGATGACATGGCATAAAATGCATTTATGTATTAATAATGACAATAATATGAACCATTCATCAACTTTCCCAGATGTTTTTCTCTTCTTTTGGACAAGATGACGTAATACCCAGATAAATAAGCTAATAGACGCAAACACACATTTAGTGACAAAATGAAGAAAGAAATTAGCTATCAAGTTCTTGAAATGATAAGGTTTCCTATTAATGTGGTTATGAGTCAGAACCCTTTCAGTGTGTTTCTCTCATGGTTTTATTATCAGGTGCCTGTAAGTGAATAGACGTGTGACTGATGTGATACATATAGGATTAGCATAATTACAGTGTAATTTCCAAAACACTCAAGCTTAATAATATAATTGCATTTTAATAAATTAATCCTAAGTGAGCTTAGTAAAGGTTGTATATAAAAAGGTAATGCATGATAATTTTTAGATGTATCCTTACCTCTCAAATAGTATGATGAATCAATTACATAAAGTAACAACAATGATATGCCGTTATATAGTAAAGGCAGACTGAGCAACATCTTCTCTACTAGTAACTATTATTATCATTTTTATTCTTTATTTATAAAACGCCAGCATATTCCGCAGCGCTGTACAATGGGCACAATATAGACAGGGTTACAATACATTGAACATTTGACAAACCAGTACAGGAGGAAACAAGGGCCCTATTCTCATGGGAACTCACAATCTAGAAGGGTTGGGGGTGGAAACAGGAGGAGAGGACTGCAAGGTGAGAGTGATGGACTGGTTGGGGTAGTGAGGTGTATCAGTGAGTCGGGTGGTAGGCTTGCCTGAATAGGAATGTCTTAAGGGAGCGTTTGAAGGAAGGGAAACTAGGGGAAAGCTGGACAGTACGAGGGAGAGCGTTCCAGAGGATGGGGGCTGCACGTGAGAAATCCCATAGGTTTCAATGTAAAAAATATTCCCCGTTTTTCTTAAATATGTTTTCAACTGTTTATTCTTTTCATTTGCAGAAAAAAGTCTTTATTTATTTTTTAGAATTTTTAGGCATTTTTCGGCAAAATGTTTGATTTTTGATTGTTTTTACATAGCTTTTTTTAAATTCTGTAACAGAACTTTTTATTGTTATTCATAGGACCTTATATATTATTTCCAGGCATTTTCATGCACTATTTTTTAGGGCTGGGGAAATTAACGATTAATTAATCGATTAATCGACTAGAGAAATTAACAATTAAATTTATTTTGATCGGGGGGGCTCATCAGCTCCGGTATCGGACTCTAGGGGTCCGAATCTGGAGCTGTACTGGCTTCCTGGGTCCCTGGGTGGCCCTACAGCAGCATGCTTTGGCGCCGCCCTCCAGTCACGTGTGCGACGCATGTGATGCACACGTCACACACAGCGACTGGCACAGATGAGAAGGCAGCGGAGGAGCGATGAGTATGGTGCTGCCAGCCTCGGACCCAGCCAAACCCCAGCAGGGCCCAGACCCCAGGCACACACCAGGCCCCAGACAAGACCCAGGGCCCAGACCCAAGACCCAGACCCAAGAAGCAGGGCCGAGACCCAAGGGCCCAGACCCAGGGGCCAGGGCCCAGACCCGGGGCCAAGACCCAGACCCAAGATCCCAGACCCAAGACACAGGGCCCAGACCCAGAGACCAACACCCAGGGCCCAGATCCAAGGGCCAGACCCAGGGTCAAGACCTGAAGAAGTTAAGTCATGGATTGTTGAAACTAACTAGTGTCGGGTGATTGTATGTGTATATACCACGTTTACCACTGACTAATGCAGAGTTGCAATGCAAGCAGATCAGCTAAAAATAGTTGGATCTGTATGTGCGTTATAATTAATCGAGATTAATCGATTTAAAAAAAATTGATCGAACACGAAAATTTTAATCAGTACCAGTCCTGCTATTATTTTTTAAAAACGCGTTTTAAAAGTTGCGTTTTTTTTTTTATATATTTCTTTTACCCCCGTTCAGCTGCTGGTCGGCTTTTTCCAGCAGCTGGTCATCTGTCTCTTCGGATCGATGCATCGGTCTGTTCGGTGAGTCGCCGGCATTTTTCGGTGGGTTTGCGGCTACGTTCAGCGGTTTTTCAAATCGATTCAGCAGTTTTGCGGCGGTTTTTCTAATCGGTTTTGCGGTGGCATGAGGATGCAGTTGGTGGATCGATTCGGTACAGTTCGGGGACCCTGCAGTGAATACTGATTTCACAGAAGGGTTGGCGAATTTAACTCGCCTAAGTGCGGCGAGAGACCACCGAATGACAGTGACATGTCGGGGGTCTCTAAATAACCCCAACAGACATTAAATATATGGCCTAAAAACAAAATATGCCACGTGCATGTGCCCACTGCTGTGGAGAACCGGAAAAATAAACCATAAGCTATGGATGGTTCAGGCTTCTTATTTTATTTCATTTGAATGCTTTTGTTTCTGCAGAGGGTGAATGGGCAGATGTGCCCATCAATCAGCTCTGCTAAGATGAATGAGGAAAAAATTATATACCACACTGACAAACCTAAAAATGTGGTGGTTATTTCCAAGGGGCTGTAATAATCAAGAATTCTGAAAAGTGAAGAGGTTTACTCTCTGTTCGGAACATTAAATGTCGTCGTAGAAAACTAGGCGTACGTTGAATTAAATGCCAATATTATCAGTCAACTACAACGGTTAATAATGAGGGAATAATTGAGCCTTTCAGCAAAATGCTATTTCTCTAGCTGTGAAAGCGCAGAAGCCCGGAAATGTCACTAAATAGCAATCCTTTAATATTCAGGATAACGTAGTGATTAATTGCATACTTTTCCAGTGTGACAGTTTTCCCCCCAGGGTGTAAAGAGGTTGGAATTGCTTTTCTTGAGTGTCTGCAAGTGTCCTCCTGCTCTTCATGTCGAGCTGATCTGTAATTTAACAATATTCCACTAGCTGATTTATTAGCTGCACCAACGTTGATAAGCAACCGGGGCGTAAAAATGGAATTGAATTAGGCTGTTCATTTGTCAAAATTGACTGACTTGGTATGGCTCTTTATACAGCCGCCTTTGTACAATACCTGATCACAGTCTTACAGAAAGTGAACGCCAGAATAATTCACTCCTGCACCACAGAGATATACATCATGTTAGCACTGGTGTTAGCATGCAGGCTTGGCATAATACAGGGGTTAAATGAAGTGTATTCTTGTTGTCGGAGGGAGAAAAATAGAATTACCTGTCCTGCAAGCGATGTAGTTATGCGATCCTGATGGTAGTGACAGCAAATGGGTAATGGCAATATTAAATATTTACCATTTTGTGCTCTAATGATTTTTTTTTAAATAGCAGTGTTTTTTTGATCAGGGGTGCTAAAACCCAATTAAGTCTGTCTGCTTACTAAACAAATGTAAAAAAAAATGTGAACTTCGGTCAAAAAGAGTTGGTTTAGAGGATTTGGAAACTGAATTTACCTAATCAGTATTGAGTTGTGGAAAGCTGATAATTAGAAATTAGAATTTTTAAATTATTATTTATTTTTTGTTAAAATACACTCTTTTGAGCCTTTTACCTCACTTGTGTCGGAAAGCAGTTATTCTAAACCACTGTGTGATTGTATGTTCTATTATTCGCAGTGACTTTACCGGAACATCCGAGTTTACAGATAGATTGTGTCCTTGGGGTCTTATTCTATTGTTGCCATTAACTGTTAAGAACTACTGGAGACCTCACACTTAACGTCCCAAGTTATCTTAATGGTTGGAATTGCTATTCCACTCTTGCTGCAAGCTGGGCTTGTGGCTTGAGTATATCATTTCCTTGTGTGTCTCTTCTATATATTAATGCCTCCTATACTTAATATAGGAGGTGTTAATTTGTCCCTCAGAAAAGAATAATGAGCTATTTCAAGGTAGCTCCCTCATCTCATCTGTAACTGATATTTCTCTAAGTAATAAGGTCTCCTAAAAGCTGTTGTGATTCTGCATTTGCAAAATCACTTAACACACTATGAACCCCCACCCAATAAATCCCATACCATACTCACCTTTCATCTCGCGGTTCAGAGGGTGGCATGAACTGTCACTTCCTCTCAATGGAAACAGAGTGATTCATCCGCGGCTACTGACCAATTCTGTAGGTGTGAGATCTACCAGAGGTCAATGTTGGACGTACTAGGCTCCATGGAGTCCTATGGACCCCAGGAGTAGATACTTACGCCAGCTGGAAACTCTGCAGATGGTAACAGGCTGCCCTGCTCTTCCTTCTGTTGCTAGGCACTAACAAAGCGCCTACCCCAGAATAGATACTCTAAAAGGAAAATGGTAAGTAAAATATGCAGGCACCGGGGCCAGGGTCTTTCATGTCTTTATGTTTTGTGCAGAGTCAGCAGGTCTGAGAGCAAAGAAGGGGTTAACTTGGGAGGGCAGGTACTTCCCCTACAGCCCTGCCTGTTAAATAAAGTAACAAAGATGAGAGAGAGGTGGAGTAGCTGAGAGTCAGACAGAAAGCTCTGTGAGTGTGGCTGCTTAGGAACCACTGGACTCTACCTGGGTGAGATTGCCTAAACGCACTACGCAGTACAACTTTATTGAAAGACTTTTTCTTTATGTTTGATTGCTGAGGAAAGCCTTTTACTTTGCCATTTTGCTGATGAAAGCTGTTTGTTCTGTTGCTGCTGGATGAAATAAAAAAACAAAAGGAAAAAAGGACTGCTTGTTTATATCAGGACTGTGTTAAAAATGCACGTGTACCCCTGGGTTCCTGACAGTATCCTGAGCCTGAATCTATCAAGCGGCTCTGACCACTGCGTCCAATGCTCTATTTGTACATGTTATACTGTATGTAAAGCTAGGCGTCTCCTTGTTATTGCTTGTTAATCTTATCTGATCAGTGGATTCTTATCTCTAATCTGCTCATAGATATATTTCTAGTTACTCATGTATATAAATCGTCATGCATGAGGGTACTTGCTATGAAATTAACAAACAAAGATACATTGTACAGCACATTTGGCAAGGACTTCACATGGGATTCTTCACTGGGTGTCAAACAAAGCAGTGACAAAGGAGGTGTGGTGGCACAAGTATAAGAATTGGCAATGAGTAGGGTCTCCATCAGCTGTTTGTTTGCTGGACGCAGTCTTTCCTTTAGAGATCTTACTCATTTTTGAAGATCCTAGTCACATAGTCAATACATTATAGAAGAAAATCTCCATCAGCAGAATAGACAAAAATAATTCTTGTGCATTCAGCATTCTTGCAGCTATGGAGATCCTACTTTGCTTGCTTGTTTAGAATCTTCAGCTAGGAATGAGATTTCCAGCCGCATAGTAAGCACAGAGAGACTAGCTGTGTCCAGTATGCGGATAGAGATGGCACTTGTACTTGCGTGAATGAGTGTGTGTTCCTTACGTGAGCAAAGAACATTTGGGGAATGTATGTGCAATGGAGAAAAGGGGCAACATTGCAGTAATTAGTGGGAAATGTAGCAGCAACATAAGGCCAGGGTCAGACGAGCGCCCGTACTGACGTGCCTCCCGGCGTCCGTCGCAGCGTTGTGCCGCTTCGACGGGGCCAGCCACACGCTGTAGCACGCTCACGAATTGTGCGCGCTACAGCGGAAGTGCTGAAACCTTCCCTATCGAAGCGCTACGACACTCATTCGACGGGACTGCAAAGCACAATGCTCCATAGGAGGATCGAGCCTTGCAGCGCTGAGCGCACTAACTGCGCTCAGTTATTGGCAAGGTGGCCAGACAGGCGTCAGAGTGGAAGGAATGTCCACTCTCATGGACATACCTTCCACTCTTAAAAACGCTCGTCTGAGCCCGGCCTAAGTGGATATAAGTTAATTAGAGAGTTATGGGCCATGTGACAATGGTAGAACTACACGACAAAACAAATATGGGGCAAAGCTTTGTATGGCTGTATATGCAAGGCAATGTTTCTTCAAAAGGCCAATGTGTGTAGGTCAGAGGGACGACATATGCGAGCTAATCATTTGAGGGCAAAGTTAAATATGGCAGTGCTGTGTACGGTTTCTGGGATTGTAGGATGTGCAAGAGGATCATGTATGTGTGACAGAATGTACCGCAATAATTATTTTAGCATCATCAAACTTAACATTTGAATGTAAGCATTGATTGAATTAAAGCATATATATTACACGTTTTTCGGCGTTTTGAAAATATGTAATATTTTCTATTGTGGAAACAATCACCTGCACAGAAGTGCGAAGAATTTCTAACACTCTACAATGATTTTCTTATACATACTGTACATATAGATATGGATGGCGATGATATAGCTCTTCAAAAATCATACACATGAAAAATAAAACAGAGAAAAATTCACATAGCGTAACATGTGGAAAAATACAATTATAGTATTCGTTTCCCACTCACACTTTGTTGAGCCCTCACCGGCTCAGTTTGTCACACAGATGGGAGTTCTATATAGAGGGTCCCCATTTCACCCTTCCCTTACTCCAAAAGAACAGACATATAGGGCCATATTACAATGTTGGTGCTAACTTAACCAGAGCTGTTGTAAACTGAAAACCTCCATAGGCTATAATGGCTCTGGTAAGTTTACTACAGCTCTCGTTAAGTTAGTACCAACTATGTAATATGGCCCATATATAGGCCACCAAAAGGGGCTCCTTGGTGTAATAACATAATGCAGCAAGCGCAAATTATTGCAGACAAAAACTTTCTGTCTCCAGGATTTTTTGGGCAAATAATTTCCATTTATTATTAAATACACTACAATTATAAAATAAAATGTTGAGCTCTAGCTATATAAATATATCAACTGGAATGCGTTTCGTCCCTTCTGGGACTTCCTCAGCCAGTAAAATAATGTCCATCATCCCTTCGCCACATGATCTAGTGTTTCTTAATCAAGTAAAGTCTCTTCACCTGTTTCAATCAGGTACCGATAGGTGCTGGGTCCTCAGTTTTTCCACATAAAGTGTCCCGTACTTCATTAAGAATCCTCCTGCCCTTCTTAATTTTTAATGAAGTATGAGACACTGTGGAAAAACTGAGGATATATCGTTACCTGATTAAAACAGGTGAAGAGACTTTACTTGAGTTTTGAAGAAATATAACATCGCCATCCATATCTATATGTATGTATATGAAAATCATTGTAGGGTGTTAGAAATTCTTCACACTTGTGTGCAGGTGATTGTTTCGACGATAGAAAAGATTGCATATATTTTCGAGGCGCTGAACCACTTGTAATATATACTGTATGTTGTAGTTTTTGTGGGTGTTGGGAGACACCAGTGTGGTTAAGGGTGAGTGGTAGAGCACCCAGCATACGTATACTAGAAATTTTTGCTTGGCGCCACACCTTATAGAAATAGAAAAGTGTTGGATTAAAGGCTTCATGGGCTTGGTGCTGAAGAGTTTAGTTGGCCTTTGCCGCATCGTACTTAAAGCCACTGTGTCTCATCGATATTCTTTTCACTTCCCATTATTCACCTACCCCATTCTTCTAACCACTCATTGTTCCTTTACTCCATTTTTCTAACCTTCCATTGTGCTCCTATCCCATTTTTTAGTCACACACTTGTCCATTGTGCCACTGCCCCATTCCTCCTAATCCTAATTGTGTTGGCATAGATTGGTGCTGACAATTATCTTTTTACTGGGCCGATTTTGTTGAATGGGCCTGGAGCTGCAGCTCCAATAGCCCATATGTTAAACGAGCCATCAATGGAAGTTTTCCTCATGTTAGGTTACTGCTATCTCCAGCATTCTTCATAATGACGATGCCTTTTGGGTTGGGGGTTATATTCTTATGTCAACACAGACAATTTTATTGGCATTATTAACCCAAAATAAGATAAAGTCCTAGTAAACACAGAATGCACAAATAGCCTAGGAAGCTGGTAAATTAATTTTTATTAGTAGGAGTGGTGTGATGGTTTAAATAAATAATTATTCTATATGTGGGACACAGAAAGTAAAGGAAAAATGATTATTGAGGATACGCTTTAAAGACTGGGTGCCCTATTACAAGGTTGGTGTAAAATTAATCAGAGCTGTTGTAAACTCCATAGATTTCAATGGCTCCGGAAAAATTACAACACCTCTGTTTAAATTAACACCAACCTTGGAACAGGGCCCTGAGTCATTTCTTGGCATGGGCTGTTTTCAAGGGTGAAAACTGGGTTACTTCAATCACTAAACAAATTGTTTAAGGTCCAGGAAAAAATTGTGAAATCCTCTTTAAGGCACTATCACTCATAACAGTTTTTGTATAATTCTATATGATCAAAAAGGCTATATACAGATCCTACTCTAAAGCAGATGCTTCTAGTCTTTGCTCATTCCCTTTTGTCTTTCTTTCTGGGTATCAATAATATTGTGTATATCGTGTATTAAAGAATTTAATATCTCACTCATCTCCAGAAAATTCGGTGATTTCATCGTCCAACCAGACAGCTTTCCCCCCAAGGCATATCCTGTAATGTTTACAGGTATTAAGATGAGATATTTTCAGGGAACAGCTGGGTAAAGCACATTAAATTATCCTTAATGTGGTCAGCATGGTCATATCTCACACTATGTGATGTTGGGGACAGATGTCAACCTGGAAAATTCAAACATAATAAATGAAGGGGCTCAATAGATTAGTCAGCTTCAGACAGGGCCCCGACTCTATAACATCTGTATTGTAATACAATATGCCCTAGGGGGGGGTCATTTATACAGGCTTCTGTTTCATCTCAAAGGAATGGAAGTTGCAAAGTACTGTATATACTGTAATACGGGTTTATTTATTCTGTTTCTTTAAGCTACATTACTCCATCGCCGAACAGAAAAGCCAGCACTCTACAGCAAAGGACTATGAATAAATAACAATGTTTGGCAAAGCTCCAGTATGGAAGAACTGTGAGGTACTCGCTGTAAATACGTCACATTCCCCCATTATTTAAATGTCAGGTTTGGTTCTGGAGCTCAGGATGCAGGGGCAGAATCGAGGCATAAAATCCAAGGGGTGGTCCACTAGGCAATGGCCAGGAGCTATAGCCGAGATTGACAGCCAGGAAAGGATACAGGTAACAGGCCTACGAAGGTTCTCTACGAAAGAACAGATGTCTGAACGTCCTACTACTGGCAAGTGGGGTTTATATAGGTGTGGACGCCACAACCTCCCCTACTCTGAAGGTCCAGCCCCCCAGTCTACTCCCCTCCACCAGTGGCCACCAAGGACCCGGTAAATGCCGCAAGGTGGATCAAGGATGTGGCAGCAGCCCAGACCTGTAAATGAAGCAAAGTGTTACATGGCAGCAAGGTGTACCAGTGCTATTGTAAAGCAGGAGTAAGAAACTTGTGTTCATTTTGTTGAAATGTGGATGTCTGACATCATATACTATGGTATAAAACCAATACGTTTATATTTACTTACCCAATGACAGCAGAAAGATATGCTGTTCTCAGACATGCCATCCCATAATGACTCCTCGGTTGTTGACAAACTGGTGGAAACTAGTAAAACAAGCCTTCAATTCAGAAGCATAAATAGAAACCTCAGGGCCCCGGTGCAAGAATCCATAAAGGACCCCCCTCAAAAAAATCCATATTTTTTCCTGCAATATAAAAAAAATACCACGCCATTTATATTAACTATTTTAACTTAACAATTAAAATAACAGTGATAGTTTAAGGATAGACTTGGTCACTGGGCAGGTCGCACTGATGGCCTGTAAAATATAAAGAAAAATCCATAAAATCAAGGCAATTTATACATCTATTAGACAAAGTTATAACAAAAGATCCAGATGGCAACAAGAATATGACAATTTAAATGAGATTAATATATTTAGAAAATATAAAGACTGTACATACACACAAAATTACTCAAATTTCTACAAAAGCGGCAGAGAAGCTTCAAGAAAAGGGTCCACAACAGCTGACACGCGTCATTGACTGCAGCGGGATGGCCTGAGTTCAGGCCATCACGCAGCAGCCAACGTGCCGGCTGACTGCAGGGAGGGGCCGAGGCGGCCCATTGAAGATAGAGGGGTTTGCCAGTATGCCCCACGACTTCAAGGCCCACCCTCTGCGCAGACACCAGATACATGTATACACAGACATCAGACCCAGGCCCCAGATACATGTATACCCAGACCTCTGACTCCAGATATCAGACCCCCAGATACATGTATACCCCGACATCAGACCTCCTGATACATGTATACCCAGACCCCAGCCCCAGATACATGTATACCAAGATATCAGACCCTCGATACATGTATACCCAGATATCAGACCCCCGAAACATGTATACCCAGATATCAGACCCCCAGGTACATGTATACCCAGATATCAGACCCCAGATACATGTAAACCCAGATATCAGAACTCAGTAATGGCAGAGAGAGGGATCCTTGTGGTAAGAGGCAGGCAGGATGTGACCGGATACCGGGAAACCAACAAGTGCGACCGCTGCGACCCTGGTAGTTCCGCCACTGCTTCAGTTATAATTTCAAAAGGGTACATTAGTAATATATAATAAAAATAAAGGGCATAGGTAAATTTTAGTCTATACACGAGAATAGGAAATAGCTTGATATTCATAATAATAATGGGATGAGTAATGGCAGCAGAATTGTTCTCTTTATGTTTTTAGCCTTTCTTCTATTGAAACAGAACAACATTCTTACATGTCCCCCACCATCATGTGATCAAACAATGCATCTACCTGATTACAGTTAAGACTACACAAGACAACCATTTGAGATGTATTATTTTTTAACGATGCATCAATCCAGTGTGGCAGTCTGATTAGTCTCTAATCAAGATTCAGTACACATTGATGCTCCTGGCAATATCATTCCAATTCTATGCTTCTTCTGATTTAGTGCTTGACCCAAGCAGCTGAAGGAAGGAATTCAAAGCGTAGAGTTGTGAGATCAAAAGCCACAACTCAATGTCACATTCCTTGCAACAGAACAGACAACTACAACTAGTCTCACCAACATAATGGAGAAGAAAGCAAATGGGCCAATAAACACATCCAGAAATAGGACTAGCATTGCTCTAGATTGATTATGTTATGGTTAAAATAACACAGCACACTTATCATTACCCGCAAACTACCCAATTATACAATAATAAGATGCTACTGAATATATCATTTATCAAGTACCAATGACGGTGTCATTTACACTAATAATACACATCAATGAAATATATAAAGCAGTGTACTCTTATTTATGGCCAAGGCTGCATTTCATTCCCAACAGGATCAATTGTATTGTTGGGTGGCTTGGAGCTGGCATGCCATCTGTACATTTATTATGAAGTAATCAGACTGGCTTTGTAGTTGCACATGACATATCTATTGTCAGATTTCCATGGTATGACAAAGTCTACAAGGAACAATTAGTAAAATCTTGCAGCTGCAGTACTAGGCTAATATGGTGTTAAAAATAATGATATATGTGAAATGTATCCAAGAATGATCTCAGTCCTGAAAGCTATGTTCAGAAGGAAGGAAGGAAGGATAACTACAGATAAAGGTCAATTGAACTTCCCTAATACAAAATATACAAAATGCTAATTTTTTGAGACACTGAGATCAGTGTATAGCACATATAACAATGTGCAGGTTCATCAAATAACATATACAAAGTTTGAATCACTATAACACCGGCCAACACACATTTTGGTGCCTCAAATGGTAGACCTGTTTCTGGCTAAATTTGACCTAAATTTTGATTTAAAAATATGCCACCAGTTTTCCCCTATCAGCTCTAATTTTTGAGATACAGAACATATGCCATATACCATTCTTCACTCTGCTTGCCAATAAAAAGTCAGGATATCTTAATATAGTGTTTAAATTAATATCTTTCAAGCATGAAGGAAACATATTAAAAATTAGAAAGAAAAGTGTACTACATGAAAATCTATTTATCTCATACCAAAAGTACGTTTATGATATACAGTTGTGTTCAAAATTATTCAACCCCCACTGAAATTGAGTGTTTTGGCCAGTTTGACATTGATTTTGATCATTCAGTCATCTTGCTTACAATTAAATCAAAGAGGCACGTGTAGGTCAGACAAATATAACATAACATTTATAATGAAATGACCACAAATGTCTTTTCTGTGCTCACATCATTATCAGTTTTATTCAACCCTCAAGTGACATTCAATCTTAGTACTTAGTACAACATCCTTTTACAGTTATAACAGCTTTTAAACGTGAAGCATAGCTTGACACGAGTGTCTTGCAGCGATCTACGGGTATCTTCGCCCATTCGTCATGGGCAAAAGCCTCCAGTTCAGTCACATTCTTAGGCTTGCGCACTGCAACTGCTTTCTTTAAGTCCCACCAGAGGTTCTCAATCGGATTTAAGTCAGGTGACTGCGATGGCCACTCCAAAATGTTCCAGCCTTTAATCTGCAACCATGCTCTAGTGGATTTGGAGGTATGCTTGGGATCATTGTCCTGTTGAAAGGTCCAACGTCTCTCAAGCCTCAGGTTTGTGATGGACTGCATCACATTGTCATCCAATATCTCCTGGTACTGAAGAGAATTCATGGTACCTTGCACACGCTGAAGCTTCCCTGTACCTGCAGAAGCAAAACAGCCTCAAAGCATGATTGACCCCCCGCCATGCTTCACAGTAGGCAAGGTGTTCTTTTCTTCATAGGCTTGTTCTTCCTCCTCCAAACATAGCGTTGATCCATGGCCCAAACAGTTCTAATTTTGTTTCATCAGTCCACAGAACACTATCCCAAAACTTCTGTGGTTTGTCCACATGACTTTTGGCATACTGCAGTCGACTCTTCTTATTCTTTGGAGACAGCAAGGGGGTGCGCCTGGGAGTTCTGGCATGGAGGCCTTCATTACGCAGTGTGCGCCGTATTGTCTGAGCTGAAACTTCAGTACCCACATCTGACAAATCTTTTCTCAGTTCCTCAGCAGTCACACGGGGACTTTTCTCCACTCTACGCTTCAGGTAGCGCACAGCAGTCGAAGTCAGCATCTTCTTTCTGCCACGACCAGGTAGCGTTTCAACAGTGCCCTTTGCCTTGAATTTGCGAATGATGCTTCCTATGGTCTCTCTTGGTATGTTTAACATCTTTGCAATCTTCTTATAGACATTTCCCTTCCTGTGAAGAGTAATCACCTCTTCTCTTGTCTTCCTGGACCATTCTCTTGACTTCACCATGTTTGTAACCACACCAGTAAATGTCTAGAAGAAGCTGAGTATCACAGTCATTTTAAAGCTGCCTAATTGGTGCTTATTATGCTTTGTTGCTGCTCCGTGACATCCACAGGTGTTTTCAATACCTGATTGAAAACACTTGAATGAACCTCTGTTCTTCAGAGTGGTAGTCTTTAAGGGGTTGAATAATTGTGTCAATGAAGAATTCACAAAAGAAACATTTACTACTGTATTACAAAACCAATTGATGTCATTTTAGTTGCATATGGTTCTTTAAAAAGTCCTTGTAGGATTTCATTCAGAATACAATTACAAATGTACACTAAATTCCCTAAAACCCTTTACAGCATTGGGGGTTGAATAATTTTGAACACAACTGTAAGCTTTCTAATCATTCGACACGCAAGAAGCTTCTTTTGTAAGACATCCGAGAGTGGGATCTGCCAGGACAATCCCGCATAAGATTCCAACAATAGTTTGCCATCATGTGTGCAACCCATCTTCCTTGGTATCTTGCATCCATTGTCTTTATAACTCGAGAAATCTTTCTCCTTTCTCTTCACTTAACCCCTTAACAATGGGTGGATGTCGCCCATTGGGAGGAGGTTAATGCCGGCGAGGCTAACTAGTATGCCTCGCCGCCGGGTGCCACTGCGGGCCACTGATTCGGCCTGCCCCACAGCCGACCCACGATGTGCGCCATTGGTTGCAGGGGAACAGCCTTAGTCTCTGCAGCCAGCCGCACACAATGCACCAGCTGTGGGGAGGGGCTGAGGCAGCCCATTGAAGTCAGTGGGGCGTAGCAATACGCCACGCATTTTAAAGGCCCACCCGCCACACGGGCGGCATGGTACATTGCGTGGTGGGAAAGGGTTAAGTCACCAAGGTTCTCTGGAAAACGGTCTAAGTGACTGTGCAGATAATGGACTTTAACATTCATGTTACAGCCAAGCCTGTTGAAATGAAAGAGCATATGCTCTACTAATTCTGTGTAGTTGTCGGCCTTCTTGTTGCCAAGAAAGTTTTTCACAACAAGGACTAATGAAGACCAAACACATGATTCGATTTCATTCATTGATGCTATGAAATGTGAGTCATATATAAGTTGTCTGATGTGTGTAACATCGACAGTTCCTGCCTTCAGCTTTTCCATGGTAAGTCCAGGTAACTTATACATTATGTATTCAATGCATGAATCATCTTTTTTCATAGCCTTTACAAATTGTTTCATCAGGCCTAGCTTTGTAGTGGTGGCAGTATGGCAGTATCTTGTGCTACCAAAGGTTCATTGTTTACATTATGTCCTGCAACCACAATATATTCACTCAGAGGCCAAGCTTTTCTTGCTCAATGTTCATGTTTGGCTCCATTATCCCAAAGGCATGAAAAGCAAGGATACTTTATGTAGCCACTTTGTTGACCAAGAAGAAAATTAACCATCTTCAAGTCTACACAAATCACCCATTAATGTGCTTGAGAATTTATCTTGCCCAAGACTAAAGAGATGGCCTTGTACTCTTCTTTAATTCTGGTGGAGCGACCAGTTCTAAGAAACTAGAGCTGATGCCGTCTATCCAATGCAATTGTTTGAATCAGCGCCAGAAATAACTCCAGGAACAGGCCTAAAAACCAAGACACCAAGACATTTTTTTTTGGGACTGTGTTATCATTAGGTTTCTGGAGCATTTTAATGATTGCACTAACCATTTCAAAACAAAGGTGCATTTCCATAAAACCACTGCCAGGAACCAGAAGTGTTATGTAGATTCCTACATCAAATATTCATGCTGGATGCACTACATGACAGGCAGATGTCTCTACCTATTGGCCAAAAAGTGATACTACTGCTACAGTCCAGCTGGATCTGCCACGACTCCAACAGGATAGGAAGACATGTCCCTATTGCTCATTCCTTTCTAGCACATCAGCTGATATGTCCAATGGTATAAGTATTAACACCTTGCGGAGTTAAAAGTGTTAAGGCGCTTAAGTGTCAGTTACACAACAAGCAATTACACAGGTATGCAGCTCACCACAGGTGTGTCCTTCACCCAAAAATAGTAAAAAGAAATACAAACTTAATTGTAAGGGAGCTCTAGAGTAGATCTAGTAGAATTTCTTGCACTAGTGATGTCACAATTCCTTGGTTGTTGCTGTATATATGTACGATCACTATAAAAGAGAAATAACTAATTGCGCAGTATTGTTATACACATGGAAGAATGTATATACAGATATGAGGGTCACTCACAAATAGAGAGCCTCTAGGCTCTTTAGTATTCGCCTTTAAGCCTCTATGGGGGGCTTCTCCCATCAATCACGATATTACTGGGTGTATTCAGGTAGCTGGTCAGTTTAAACCTCGATTGAAAATACAAAAAGACAGCACATGGCACAATACCAATTGAAAACAGATGGCAATGTGAATATATCAATCTACTCACGAATTCATGAGCCTCCCAGTAAGTGGCTCAGTACTTGGGCTTTGGACCACTTCAGGATGGTCCCACCTTTTCACAAAACTCCCACTGGATAGATGCAATCAATGGTCCAGAGGATTGGTATAAAAGGGTTTTATTACAAATAAAAAGTTTTAAAACAAATAAACAAGAATGTATATTGAGGCTCCTGAAACGCGTTTCCCTTGCTTAGACTGCAAGCTTCATCAGTCGGATGATATGTCCAATGGGCTAGAAGTTATGGGGCACAATTTGGACCTATATGCAAACAAATTTCATTTGCAGTAAACAAAATTCATTGCATTGCTTTGGAATAAGACCAGATTGAGTCAACTCGATCTTGGGCCACTGCAGGTGTTTTGATTTAGATTTTTTTGCAATATTGATCTCTTCTGATTGTAGGCTTCATTTTTTTTTATACCTGTGGACAGGTGACCAAACACTTTTTTAAAAAGGAGGACGAAAAAGTCTCTACTAAGTGGTTGTTATTGTGGATTGCTGTTTGCGACTAATGTGTCCTGAATCATCAAAATGCAGAATGGAAAAATTAAACAAATCTAAAACTTTTTAATTTTTCTTTATTTTAAAAATGATTATACATTGCTTTGGTTACAAGTTAGCTACAGTTACAAGTATTTATAAAGCAACAAGACAGAACAACAAATATGCATCCGAGTTAGTAATCCCATGGACCATGAAGAATCTAGAGACCCCCACACCTGCAATAAGCAGGAGAGGGGGCATCATGTGTGCACTATAAATATTAAAAATATATTTTTAATTTTATTTATATTAATTTTAATTACATTTTTAGTTCATTTTAATAAGTCATTTAATATTTCAATATTTAATTTATTTTAATATTAGTTTTAAGATTTTATTTATTTTGAAACGTAATTGTCTGTTTTATTGCTGTGGTGCTCTGTGATATGCTCATACATTCCGCACATTACTATGAGATTTATTGCTGTGGAGCTCTGTTGTCACACCTGGGGCACCTGGGGGGTCTCAGGGGGGTCCCGGGCACACGACGCCGCCCGGTGGACGAGTGCCAGGAGCTCCGGCAGTGCCCGGCATGCTTGTGGCTGATGGGTGGGGTGCGGCGTGATGACGCATAGCCGCCGGCCTTTAAGTAAAGAGTGCGCGCCCTGAATCATTGCCTTGACGCAGAGTCATTTTCCCACATCGCTGAGTGTTTCGGTATTCGATTCACGGTTTCTCTGTTTCTGATTCAGTCACTCTGTTGCCGATTCTGCTTGTACGAGGACCCTCTCTGTTACTGACCCGGACTGCTTATTGACGATTCTATCTCCTACTCATCCTGTATGTATCGTTTACCCCAGAGCAGCCTCAGAACGATTGCTGATCCTGCCACAAGCTGACTCAAGTTACTTATCTATTGCCAACCCTGCCTGTATACGAACCCTCTCTGTTGCTGATTCAGTCTGTATGAGTACCTCTTCTGTTGCCAACCCTGCTTGTATACAAACCATCTCTGTTGCTGATTCAGTCTGTATGAGTACCTCTTCTGTTGCCAACCCTGCTTGTATACAAACCATCTCTGTTGCTGATTCAGTCTGTATGAGTACCTCTTCTGTTGCCAACCCTGCTTGTATACGAACCCTCTCTGTTGCCGACCCGGATTGTGATACTGACCAAGTTGTTTCTGACTCTTTAAACAACCAGTACAGGTTCAACGCAGGTTATTCCTCATCTGACGACGAGGTTAACCCCAGTGTATGCTCATTACGGACACCTACTGCCGAAATCTCGAAATTATACTCATTATTAATGGTGTGTTTGTTTTCCCTGACTGGGAGTGATAGGGTTAGTGGTCCCGACCACACAAGGATTGGAGGGCTTAGCGGTCTGTCAAAAGGGATCCACACCCCAGTTATCGAGTGTGAACGTGACATCTGTGGTACGCTCATATACATTGCACATTACTGTGAGTTTTATTGCTGTGGACTTCAGTGATAAGCATGGGTATGTTCTGGTGGGCATAGTTTGAGGGAGGCGGCAGCATTTCATCCTTTGACCCAGGAAACACAATGTTTTGGCCTGGCCCTAGCTCTATCCATTGGCTGCACACTGGCTTCCTCCTTCTATTCATTTGCTGCATGCGGGCGTCATCTTTTCATTGGCTACTCGCTGCCTGGCACTCTGTGATACTTCATGATGGAGTACCCCCACTTTTTTTTCTAGAAAAACACCACTAGGTAATCTTAGGACCATGAGATATGTATTCCACATCACGTTGGGTATGTTAGTGAGCTATGATTTGAAGTCAAGTATAAAACTCTTATTCTGGAACCCCAGGGTCCTATGCAAGAACTGAACGTCACATGCAGGATATGATTGAAGTCAGATAGCTTTAACTTATCCCCTTTTGAAAGCACACAAAGTCCTTTGTATTTTCTTTACTTTATTCGGAAAGTATCAGCAAATAAAAGGTGTCTTGTGGGAGGAGAGAGCTTCTCTTGGTGTGCTTTATTATGGGGAGAAGGTAAAACCAGCATGCAATAGTCCATTACAGAAAACAGGATCTTTACTCACATGCTTCAATGGTAGAATGAGCATTGGCAGCTTGCTGATGCAGGAAATGGGGCTGGACCAAACTAACTATGTGAGTTAGACAGGGAAAGTAGACTGGCCCATTTTAAAAAAAAACATAGGGGGGAAAACAAATAAGGAATCTGGTTCCATGTTAACTCTGAATTTCCTCTTCTGACTACAGAAACTGACACTGGAAATACAGCATGATCCCAATAGGTGAGTTGTAGCACTCAGAGTTTAGTAGACAGACCGATAAGTGACAATCAACAGCTTTTTGTGCCATAATTCAGCCACGTTTTGGTTCAGAAGATTTAAATTATGGCCTACCAGCATATCAATTGTCAATAAAAGGCTGGCTCACATATTGGTACTCGTGGCTATGATTTTCAATAGAAATATCAGCTTCATCGATTCAATTTGAATTTCTCCATAAGCCGAATTCACAAAAAATAATCAAGTGTTGATAAATGGATTTTCAAGCAGGGAAATGTGGGAAAATCATTCTGTAATCACACAGAATACCCTAAATATTAATATGTTAATGTTGATTTAACATTGAAAATCTAACCCTGAAAGTAACCCTAATCTCAAAAATAACCCTAACAATAAAAATAACTATAACCCTAACAATAAAACTAACCCCAACCCTGAAAGTCCTGAACACAAAAGTTACTTTTAGGGTTATTATTGACATGAATTTTATGAATAAGGGGCCATTTATCAGAATTCTAATGTGGACACATTTTAACAATTGAATCTTCCGATATTTTGAAAAAACATTTATCGGTATAAACTTGCCGATTTTTTATTTTATATTCTGCCAATAGAATTAAATTGAACCCTATACATGCCAAGAAAAGCTGTAGAACCAAGTTCACGCAACAGACACTGGGGGGGGGGGGCTGAAGGTGAAATCCCAAAGTCTATAGTATAATTTATAAATAAGAATATAAGGAGTCTCACTGTAAGACAAATGAAAAAAAACATAGGGCAGAACTGCATATATAATTGATACAGAAACCCCTGCTCATACAACATGCTCACAGGATATTAATGCAATAAGGGCACATCAATCAGTATACTCAGCTGCTGTAATCCACCTGTAGACCTGTGGTGTAGCTGGAAACCGCTGCTGAATCAGCTTTCAGAATCACTGAACACCATATAGGATGCAGGATACAACAAAAAGTCTGGACGAAATAAAAGTATTAAATTTAATAGGACATAAATGCCAACGCGTTTTGTTACATAAAAGTAACTTTCTCAAGACAAAAAGTCCATGGACCTTTTTGCCTTGAGAAAGTTACTTTTATGTAACGAAACGCGTCAGCGTTTATGTCCTATTAAATGTAATACTTTTATTTCGTCCAGACTTTTTGATGTATCCTGTATCCTATATGGTGTTCTGAAAGCTGATTCAGCGGCGGTTTCCAGCTACACCACAGGTCTACAGTCGGATTACAGCGGCTGAGTATATTGATTGATGTGCCCTTATTGCATTAATAGCCTGTGAGCATGTTGTATGAGCAGGGGTTTCTGTATCATTTACATCTGCAGTTCTGCCCTATGTTTTTTTTTCATTTGTCTTACAGTGAGACTCCTTATATTCTTATTTATGTTTTATTGACGGATGAAGAGGAGCCATCCCTTAGGAGTCTTCACTAGCAAGCTACGTATTTACGTTTATTTGCTGTTTTTTTCCATTCGCCCTCACTGCTGTTTTTATACTATAGTATAATTTAGTCAGGCAGAGAAAGGGAGCTTGTAAAAAATGCTTTATAAAATCAGAATTTTGTTGACGTATATTCTACTAGAAGAAACTGAACCAGGAGGATTATTCGTTATCTTTATAAGCTAACTTCTCTTCAGAAACGGCAGATGTTGCCATGTGAAAGGATTAATTTAGACCCCATGATTCATCTAGAAATTATATTTAGTCATGTTTTATTGCCATGGAGACTTGCTTACCTTCAGGATGCTACACCAAGACATATCAGTATTGCAGTTGTGTATAAAAATGTAGGAAATAAAGAGTTATCAATGTATTAACCAAACAAGCACCTATTGGTACATTTAATTGCTTTTTTGTGTAGACGGGTAGATGCAGGCCTAGGCTGTGAACAAATAACAGTCCTGTAAAAATTTGTAGACAAGCTCTTGTACGCATAACAATCTGTGTGAGGCTTCTAGACTCCCACATAGGGACAGGGCAGATGACATGTTTGCTTTTACTGCCCTGCAAACTTCTAATCATGTGAACAGTGCCCTATTTGGGCAGGAGCCCTAGTCAACTGCCTGGTTCACCTAGTGTACTCTCCAGCCGCATAGGCCGTGGGACTATTGGGAAATTTCCCAGAATCCCTTTGTGCTAGCATGACAAACAGGCAGTTGCTTGCCTAGGGGTGTGCCTGGCATGCCTGGTTCACCTAGTGTACTCTCCAGCCGCATAGGCCGTGGGACTATTGGGAAATTTCCCAGAATCCCTTTGTGCTAGCATGACAAACAGGCAGTTGCTTGCCTAGGGGTGTGCCTGGCATGCTTGTATCTCTCTATTCATTTGGCGCTGCACACTCTTGTTATAAGGTTAGTGCTCACCAGTGTATTGATCAATGATTTTCAACCTATTCATTTAAATTTAAAAAAAAAAAGAATATTAAGATATTAAAATTGTCTGTAAAGCTCTGTTTCATAATACATCTCATGTGTGTGCCATTGCTCTATTATACCCACATTTTGCCACTGTCCTGTTACTCAAACACCTCATTGTGCCATGGGCAGTAACAGTCCTAACAGAGTAGTGAGTATCTATGGTGGAAGTTGACTAATCAGTGAATTCACCAGATATTCACCGTAGTTTATCCGCAAAGTTTCAGGAACTGAAACCACTGATCTTTGGGGATGACAGGACGGTTAGTGAATACACCTTGAGATGTAGAGTGCAGTAAGCTGCTGCATGTTATGCCGCAAGAGAAGTTGCACTAAACTTGGAATGGCAGCAAATTTATTAACATTTGCAATTGTTTCTATATAAACCAGAATGCAGTGTCACTCAGCGGATGACGCAGAAGAAAGGGGCAAGTGCATATTGGCAGGTATATGACACAGTGGAGCTGGAGATCAGTCGTCTTTTCAACCCATCCTTATCTCAGCTAGAGATGCATTGTCATTATAGCAGCGGTTCAGCGCTATTTGATATGTTGGTACTTTGATAATAATCATTTTAAAAATGTGAACCATATAGCAAATGTGAGACTTGACAGTTCAGTCCACAATCCATTGTCATGCGAGCACCAGTCACTGCTATACACCAAGAGTTATCCAGCATTTGACACTTTTTTTTCCCATAAATTGCATTTATTTATTTTGAGTGGATTAAATAATTTTATTCTTGTTTATAAATACACTAAATCATTTTAATTATTTTTTACTTCCCAAAGCTAGATATTTTAATACATTAGAAACAATAATCAACCTTCCACATCATCTTATGTATGATCCTGTTCTTCATAGAAGGATGGATGGATGGATGGATGGATGGATGGAGTGAGGGGAGAAAGCAACAAAAAATCAGTTTGAGGGAGTATTAGCACTGGCTAAATGTAATATAATGCTATCAGAATAGGTATTTGTCCCCCAGCTCAGTAGAAGGAGGTGTAGTGGTTACCAGGTGGGCAGGTACCCCTCAGTGATCTGCCTGCAAACCCCATCATGCTCACACAGAGCAGGATTTGGAGTTGCCTGCTATTGGTCCTGTGTCTGCCCACAGCTCTCAGCCCTGGGAGGAAAGCCCTGCCTATTCACAGAGCTCAGTGACTGCCATCTGCAGCTTTCACATCTCCTGACACTCTGCCTGAGCAGGGATCTCCCTCACACTGAGCACAACTTTACAGCTGAACAGTGCACACACAAGAGCTGCCTCTCTTATGCAGGAAACCAATCCCACCTCCAGACTACTGGATTAAAACTTGTCAATGAAGACTGAATGGAAGAGGGCTCAGCCTAGCACACAGCACATTCATCCTCTGAAGTCATCTGTCTATGCTGAACCCATAAGAGAAGGTTCTGAGACTTCCATAGGGCACCAGACTGATGTACATGGACTAGGAGAACCCAGAAAGAACATGGACCAGTATATCCGCAGACTGAAACAAGAGCTGGTAAGCAGTCACTTCCATGTTTATAAATATAATTTTTTTTCATATGGATTTACTTGCTGAAATTATGTGTACCTTAGCCAGCAAAATGATCATTCTGTTTAGATGCGTACATAAATATTGATTAATTTCAAAATACTAATCAGTTTATCTAATATCTATCTACTTAGTATTATAATTGTATATATGTTCATCATCTATTTCTATCTAGTATGTATATCCACTATCTATAGATTCCAAGTCCGGTGACAAACAAAAAACCTGAATCAGCATGTTGGTTAGTGTTACTACTGAAACTTTTAAATGGGCTGCCATCCTGTAGTCCACAGAAAATCCATATATGAAACAATGAGTGCTACATAAAGCGAATGAATCAAAACTATGGATAAGCATACTCTTCCAATGGATAGAGAAAAAGCAACAATATAATCCTTGAACAATCTGAAAAGAGGTGTGTAATCACACTGGCACGTGTGTAAGGGCACATGTCCCTATTAACCCCTTAAGGACCAAGGGTCTTTAAAGTCAATGCATTTATAATGGAACTGTTCCGTCACTGGTCTATAAGGGGTTCATTTAAATTGACAGTCAGTGTGTCAATTCGTATTGAGTCACCAAGCTCGGGTTCCTAATATGCCGCCGGCAGACTCTTTGTAAAAAAAAAAACTAAAAACAACTAAAGTTATTAACATTTTAAAATTTAATTAGATTTTCCACCATTATGGAATATCCCCATAACAACCCTGAGTCCTGTAGGATTTTATATCCTTTGATTGACAAGCATTTGATGGGTCCGAACAGGCTTAAAGATGGTTTCCTTCAAAATAGCTAGGAAACATTTCCAAATATATATATAAATCCATAGCAGCAAGAACACATTCCCAGGTCTTCAATAAAACCTAACTTTTCTTTTCTCCTCTAAAAATAGGATCAATGTTTAGGCTCCCTGGGAGCGTTTATCCTCAGAGAGGCTAAACGTTGATCCTTTTTTGTGCGGATAAAATAAAAGTTATGTTTTACTGAAGACCCAGGAGTGCGCTCTTGCTACTATGGATTTATATTTTTTTGGCTTTTGAGGATTTCTCTACACCAGGGCAAATTGACTAAGGATCAGAAGAGCTTTGTGGTGCGCGCCCTGCATTGTGATTATGTATATAAATAGAGGATCTGCATGGTTTTTTTTCCACTATATTCACATTGATGGTCTCACACAAGTCTTAAGTACCAATAGAGGAAAATCTCAGCATTAGACAACATAGACCTTATTCATTCACAGAGCCTCTTATTTAGGATGGGTAGGTGATTTGTTATGTGGCCTGTTGATTCTAGCAATCCGAAGTCCATCAAAATTATATGGTGAGCCAAGACATTTGGCGTCGATCAGAGCTGGTTCTGCTTTAAGGCTCAACCAGTGGTTTGTAAGGGCCCCCATGATTTCTGATGGAACCCCTTGTTCATTCCCTTATATGTGTCCCAGAACACATGGCTGATCTGGCGGATACCAGGCTCGTCAATCACCCATAAAAGTGGACTTGTGGGTCTCTAAATGTTTCAAGTCCTCCATGTGTGGTAAGCTCCCTGGATGGTTTTGTCAGGAGAGGAAGAATTACTCTACTCATATTCTATTCTCCTGCCTCTGAACCATTACAATGGAATTGACTAATCGGAACTAATGTTGCCATATCTAAGGCTGGGGTCAGACAAGCGTTTTGAAGAGCAGAAGGAACGTCCGTGAGAGTGGACGTTCCTTCCACTTGACGCCCGTCTGGTCGCCTCACTGAGCGCAGTTAGTGTGCTCAGCGCTGCAAGGCTTGATCTTCCTATGGAAGATCGCGCTTTGCAGCCCCGTCAACGTGCGTCCTAGCGCTTTGACAGTGAGACTTGCTGCTTGGCCTCTGTTGCACGCACAATTCATGCATGCGCGTAACAGTTTGTGGCCGGCCCTGTCGCAGCGTCAAAATGCTGTGACAGACGCCGGTAGGCACGTCAGTACGGGCGCACCTATGGCGCTCGTCTGTCACCGGCCTAACCTGTTTCCTGGACTATTTTCTTGCCCTTGATGGACCGTATATGAAAAGGTGCTGTCTTATATTATGTAGATTCCATATGCTCCAAAGTAACTCTGAGGGGTTCAGTTAGGCTCACTAGATCGGCCATAATTTCTTGGACACATTACTATTTCATGCAGAGTGGGAGCAAAGAGAAAAGTGCTGCCCTGCAACATGTATAATTCACATGCTGCAGTAAGGAAATCAATGCAGGTCCCATGGGATGCCTTCCTGATCTTTTACCTGCAGCATATGGATTCTACATACTGTGGGGTGGCATTTTTCATGCACTGCCTATCAGCATGAATAAATTATGTGTCCAGGAAAACATGGCCAATCTGGTAACCCTACTGGAATTTCGTATAGTCCAAAGGATTGATTTCATTGCTGCAACATATGGAGTATATAGAAGGTGTTAATCACTAAATGGTGAAAAAAGACAACGAATTGTAAGGGAATTCCAAATTTAAGACCAGAATGACTGGATTTGTTTAAAAAACATAACTCTGGTATTGCTTCATCTTAACTACTTTTACTTTACAATTATCCAACAATTCTCCATTTAAACGCACTCATCACCTGTGTGGAAAAGTGATGTGTGTCTTGGAAAACCCTGCAGATCTGGTATACCTGATAGCTACACCTCTACTGTTTATATTCATACAGTGAGTAAAATGTCTACAGTCCTACGGAATAACCCTTGCAGGGTGTGGGAACTAGCCTGAGATGTTTAGACTCTATGTTTAGACTCTTTGCTGGACATGTCCACCTGTTCCTAGCTGAGCTTCACAAGGGATCCATGGTCTAGGGAAAAATTTGCACACTGACAGAACATTCTATGCATATTGAGATAAAACACAACAGCTGCTCAATCCGGCATTCCTGCACACAATAAACGCATGGAGAATAGGCAGCACTCTCAGTGCATTGATGATGACTCTCCCGCTATAGAAATAAAAGACATCTCATCATTATATGCTCATTCCCCCACCCCCCTCAGTTTCAGTGATCTTTTATAGCAAGTCTTGTACTGTTTGTTGTAAACCTGTGTGTCGTGTCACGCACATTACAAAAGACTTTTTAAAGGGAACTTTCCAAGGCCATGAACTCTGGCAGAATCCCAAAACTCAAGGACACACCTGTGTTTTAAACTGTAAGATAAGGCATTGTGCTCCCCCTGAATACATATGAATGATAGCTAGGCAAGCACTGGCCAGTGACATGATGCAACCTGCATCTCCCATGATGGCCATCCGAACACGTGGGATAAAAGGTTCATATTACAGGCATGGAAAATTATGTAGAATTTATTCATACGAAAAGTTCACTCAAAACTCCGTAGCTTGCCAACTGCCTGATCACGCAATTTTCCTGGAATGCTTAAGATCTACAAACATAACAGTGCTCCTCTGCCGTGTGTAGAATTCATAGGCTGGGGTCAGACGAACGCAGTGCGAACGTGCGTTCAGCCGCACTTTATCACGGCCGTAGTAGCAGAAAATGACGGCCAATATACGAAGTACGGCCGCACGAAAGTTCGGCCGCGCAACACAAGCGGCAAACGAACACATTTTTTTGAGAACGTAGAACCGCTAGTACTGACTCACAGAGTGCGCTGCGTCAGCATAGCGGCGTGTGTGCATGATTAGGAGACGTCAGACGCTGCTCATGTCTGGCCAACATCACATCCATTTGTTTTTAATAGCTCTGTCTAAAATCACGGCCGTAATTGCACACCGTATGACCGCTATTGATATGACCGCTATTTCTGTGAAAAATGGACGCATTTTTTGACGGTCAACGTGAAAAATCTGTTCGTCTGACCCTAGCCATATGTTGCAGGAAAGAAAATCCTATTACTTTTAATTAATGAATGGATTTCCCACCTTCTACATATTGCAGTTAGGATTCTGAGATCATCCATGTTTTCCTATACACACATTACTATTTTATGCAGAGGGTAGCAGAGGGAAAAATGCTGCCCTGCTACATGTATAATTCATATGCTGCAGGAAGGAAATCAAGGTCACCTGAGACCACTTTTTGGTTTCTTACTCTCAATAATGGCCACCCTCAGGCCCCCAAAATTTTTCATATTTCATCAAAGTAATTCAACGTATAGTCGTATAGTAGCAAACTAGGGATGCACCGAATCGGATATTTCCGGCCGATACCGAAACCGAAAATGAGACATGAGAACCTGGGCCTGGAGGCCAGGGGCTCGCCTGAGCCTGGAGTATGGCCGAGCAGCCTGCGGCAGCTGGAGGACGGTCACCGCTGGAGCTCAGGGCCGACGTAGGAGGATGTAGGGCCGGGGAGTATGTTGCCTACACATACTCACCTACATCGGCCCTGAGCTCCTCCAGCGATGGCAGTCCTCCTGCATCCAGTGCCCGCTCTCTGTGTCGGTCGCCAGTATGGCATCACAAAAGCCTTTGACCCAGGGTCAAAGGCTTCCGTGATGTCATACCGGCGGCCAACGGAGGGAGAACACTGGATGCAGGAGGACTGCCATCGCTGGAGGAGCACAGGGCCGATGTAGGTGAGTATGTGCAACCGGTGGAGGACTTGAGGCTGATGTAGGTGAGTATGTGCTCTCCACCCCCTCAACAAAATCCGTCACCTGGGCCTGGAGGCCCGCCTGAGTCCCCTTCTCGGCCGGCCTTCAGACTCAGGCGAGTTCCCTGCTCGGTTGGCCCTCCGGCCGAGCCAGGGACTCGCCTGAGCCTGGATGCTCGGCCGGCCTCCAGGCTCAGGCGAGCCCCCCGGCTCAGCCGGGCCTCCAGGCCCAATTTTGAAATTAAAATTTTCGGCCGTTTTTTTGGGCTGAATTTCCATTTCAGCCGAATCCGCAAACACCATTTTCTGCCGATAATTTTCAGTGCATCCCTACTAACTATATTTTGAATTGTGACCAAATTTCCATATATATTCTGTCATTAGACGTTTTATCCATAGAACTGTATACTGGTTGCATTCACTAGTCTCTTCATATGTATTATTGTAATATTCTGAGGTAATTTTTATTAACACCACTTCTAATCAATCCGTATTCTGGGTTGAGCTTCCTAATGTCTCTGTTCTCTGAGTACAGCAAAAGCCCCTCACGTATTAATTTTTTTCCCTGCCTGCATGCTGACTTACGCTGGGGTCAGACGAGTGCACTTTTCACGTCTGTCTGACCGCACTGTTTGCTGCCCATTGTAGCTTTTCAAAGGAGTCAATAGAGAACAACACACAAAGCACGTGCGCACTCTTTCACGCGCGGGCAGCGCATGTTGCAACGGACGCCAAAATGGCATTGACGTGAAAAAGCTAGACTGACGTAGAGAAACCCCTGCATACAGCTTTTTTATTTATTTTTCTCAACATCAGTCAAAACTGACTGAAACAATGTAACCACAATCTCATCCGTTACAAAGTGCATCCATAACTGTGCGCAATCAGTGCGCTTGTCTGACCCCAGCCTTAGCAGGGAATCAGCCATTCGCTTCCTGGTGGGTATTGGGAGGTGTAGTAGGGTTCCCACCTGTCCGGTTTTGACCCGGACTGTCCGTTTTTCAGGTCATGTGTCCGGGTTTGGGATCACCTGCCACCCGGACACATGACTCTGCCTCAGCTCGGACCCTGGAATGCTTTATTCACTCACACGCAGGCTGCATGTGAGTGAAGAAACACTCCACCAATCACTGGCAGTGTGGGGGTGGTCTGCAGTGACGTCTCCTCCCCACTCTGCCTCCTCCTATCAGGCCCTTGCTCCCTCACATGCTCCAGACCACGTGCATGCTGGCTGTGACATTTGGAGCTGCTGGGAGTGGACAGGGAGGAAGGACTGAAAAGCTGCTGGAAGGAGCTGGGTAATACAGGCAGAGCAGGAATCTGTCTCTTCCCCCTCTCTCCTCCTCCAACCCATTGCCCCTAGTCCTCCTCCCTCTCCATCCTTCCCCCTCTACACCCTTCTCATCTCCCTCTCACTGTCCCCCTTTCCTTTTCACCTCTTCCCCCTCCAACCCCCCTTTTTCTCCTCACTTTGCCCTCTCTCCCTTCTGTCTCTCCCCCCTTTTCCCCTTCCCCCTCTCTCTCCCCCTTTCCCCCTCTCTCTCCCCCTTTCCCCCTCTCTCCCCCTTTCCCCTCTCTCTCCCCCTTTCCCTCTCCCCTTTTCTCCCTCTCTCCTGCCTCTCTCCCCCTTTGTCAACCCTCTCCCCTTTTCTCCCTCTCTCCCCCTTGTCACCCCTCTCTCCCCCTTTTCTCCCTCTCTCCCCCTTGTCACCCCCTTTCCTGCCTCTCTCCACCTTGTCAACCCTCTCCCCTTTTCTCCTCTCCCCCTTGTCACCCCTCTCTCCCCCTTTTCTCCCTCTCCCCCCTTGTCACCCCTCTCTTCTCCCTCTCCCTGCCTCTCTCTCCACCTTGTCACCCTCTTCCCCCATTTCTCCCTCTCTCCTGCCTCTCTCTCCCCTTGTCACCCCTATCCCCCCTTTTCTCCCTCTCTCCCCCTTGTCACCCCTCTCCCCTTTTTCTCCTCTCTCCTGCCTCTCCCCCTTTTCTCCCTCTCTCCCCCTTGTCACCTCTTTCCCCTCTTTTCTCCCTCTCCCTGCCTCTTTCCCCCTTGTCACCCTCTCCCTGCCTCTCTCTCCCCCTTGTTACCCTCTCCCCTTTTTTCCCTCTCCCCTTTTCTCCCTCTCTCCCCCTTGTCACCCCTCTCCTGCCTCTCTCCTCCTTGTCACCCCTCTCCTGCCTCTCTCCCCCTTGTCACCCCTCTCCCCCTTTTCTCCCTCCCTCTTTTCTCACCTCTCTCCTGCCTCTCTCTCCCCCTTTCATCCCCTCTCTCCTGCTTCTCTCCCCCCTTTTCATCCTGTCCCCCCTTTTCTTCTCGCACCCCCTTTCTCTCACACTCTCATCTGTATGTGTATAATGTGAGGAAGTTTGGGGTGAAAGGGGCTTATTTGCAGCGTAAAGGATCTGATTTGTGGTTCAGAGAGGGTCTGATTTGAAGTTTGGGGTGAAAGGGACTAAAATGTGATGTGAAAGGGAAGGACATGTATATGTGTGTGGCTGCGTGTCTGAGCATATACCCGTGAGTAGAAAAAATATTTTGCTACGCGTTTAGTGTTCGGGTTTGGCTTCAAGAAAAGGTGGCAACCCTAAACTGTAGTCCTAAAATATCTAGATAATGGAGTTATTCTGAGGCTGCCTCCTAGACTGGTCAATAACTAATTGATCCTTGAAAGCCACATGTCTTCAGACATCCTCCTGACTCTCCCCTATTCCTGCTTTGAGCAGTCATGAGATACAGGTCTATTCAAAGAGAGGTGAAACTCAGGAGAATGACTGGAGAAGTGAAAATCTAGATCAAAATAGCGAAACCAGAAAAATTCTCCCATTTATCTCACTTTCTAAATTGGCTATTTGTTCTAGATTGTTCTCTTCTCCTGCCAATTCTCCTGGTTTTCAACTCTCTCTGAATAACCCTGTTAGTGCTTTGTTTACTGAGGGCGCGGGGCAAATTCATTTAAATAGCGAATTGCCGAATATTGACAATCACATTGCATGAATTCAGAGAATAAGCCATTTGAGGGAATAAAGAAATCTTCAAGGCTGCTACTTTTCCTCTCCGATTTGGTTGACCTAACACGCATTTCATGCTTCATTTAGGCTAGGGTCAGACGAACGCATATTCGCGTTGTCTGTGAAAAAGTGCGTTCGAACGAATGGACGCATTTTTTCACGGAGTACGCGATAGCGGTCATACGATGCGCCTTTTCGTCCGTGATTTTGTACGGATCATCAATAAAACACTTTTTGTGTCTGGACGTTATGTTAGCCGGACATTAGCAGCGTCTGACGTCTCCTAATCACGCACACAAGCCTCTAGCGGACGCAGCGCACTCTGTACGTCCGTACTAGAGGTTTGACGTTCTAGAAAAAATGCGTTAGTTTGCCACTTCCGTTGCGCGGACGAACTTTCGTGCGGCCGTACTTCGTGTGTTCCCCGGCATTGGACGTCATTTGCTGCTAGCACGGACGTGATTTTGTGCGTCTAAACGCACGTTAAAACTGCTTTCGTCTGACCCTAGCCTTAGGCTAGGGTCAGACTAACGCATTTTTCGCGTTGTCCGTGAAAATGTGCGTTCGAACGAATGGACGTATTTTTCACGGAATACGCGATAGCGGTCATACGATGCGCATTTTCGCCCGTGATTTTGTACAGATCATCAATAAAACACTTTTTACGTCTGGACGTTATGTTGGCCGGACATTAGCAGCGTATGACGTCTCCTAATCACTCACACATGGCGCTAGCGGACGCCCGTACTTACGTACGTCAGTACTAGCGGTTTGACGTTCTCGAAAAAATGCGTTTGTTTGCCACTTGCGTTGCGCGGCCGTTCTTCGTGTGCTGCCAGGCATTGGACGTCATTTGCTGCTAGCACGGCCGTGATTAAGTGCGCCTAAGGCTGGGGTCAGACCAGCGCACTTTTAACGTGCGTTCTGGCGCACATAATTACGGCCGCACTAGCAGCAGATGACGGGCAATGACGGCCAATATACGATGTACGGCCGCACAAAAGTCCGGCCCT
Organism: Leptobrachium leishanense; assembly: GCA_009667805.1. Lineage (NCBI taxonomy): Eukaryota > Metazoa > Chordata > Amphibia > Anura > Megophryidae > Leptobrachium > Leptobrachium leishanense. Next base: position 135,539,682 of record CM019064.1, on the reverse strand, counting down.
GCAACGCAAGTGGAATATGAACGCATTTTTCTGAGAACGCTGAACCGCTAGTACTGACGTACTGAGTGCGCAGCTGCGGCATAGCGCCGTGTGTGCGTGATTAGGAGATGTCAGACACTGCTAATGTCCAGCCTACATAACGTCCAGACGCAAAAAGAGTTTTATTGACGATCTGTACAAAATATGCCGAAAATGCGCGTCGTCTGACCGTTTTTGCGCATTCCGTGAAAAAATACGTCAATGCGTTCGGACGCACTTTTTCACGTTCGCGGGGAAAAATGCTTTCGTCTGACCCTAGCCTTAACGCACGTTAAGGCTGGGGTCAGACGAACGCAGTGTTAACGTCCGTGTTGCCGCACATAAGTACGTCCGTGATAGCATACAATTGTGTTAAATGGAGCCCCACACACGAAGTACGTCCGCACAGAAGTGCGGAGGCTGACGGACGCTGCAAACGGACGCAGGTTAGGCAAGAACGTAATACTGCTAGAACGGACGTGCAGAGTGCGCCACGTCCACAACGTCCGCATAGCTTTGTGTGTGAGTGATGCAACAAGGTCAGACGGACTGCATTTATACGTCCAGCATTTTTGACGGACAGAATGTTCTTTCATTGTAATTTATTTTCCCTGCTACATCAGTGAAAAAATCCGTCAGTAAAAAAACAGACTGTGTGGCCACTACCTTGTCGTCAGTCAGTAAGTACGTCTGTACTGCACGGACGCACAGTCCGTAGAAAATGCGCTCATCTGACCCTAGCCTAATACTGCGTTCGTCTGACCTTAGCCTTAATCTAGGATGCAGTGGAATAAATAAATTAAACAGCATTTTGGCACACATACCAGTCAGCCTGTATATGACTACAATCTCTGGTGGAAAGAAAATGGGATGCTCTTATATTATTTTTTATTTCTGCATTCTATTCAGAAAAGAAGACAATGGGATAAAACAGTTTGTTTTTTTAATAAAATGTAAATAAAACCGATCTGTAAACAGATCATTCGTATTTTCCAGAACACACATCGAGTCCTACATGCTAAAAGAAGTGCTTCCCTGCCGCATGTAGGATTCACAAGCTGCAGGAAGGAAATCACATTGCCTTTGTTAATGATTTGATTTTCTTGTGGCAGCTTGTAAATTCTACACACTGCAGGGAAGCACCGTAATAGGATCAATCTGGTGACTTTACATACAAGGTTTATCAATAAACTGAGAGATTGCGATGCACCAATTGGGGTTAAACAATATTTAGGAAATTCCATCTCCCTGGTCACTTTTCCTGACAATTTGCAATTTAGTGAGTAACTCCCATGTGTTCCAGAAATAAATTCTATGTAATTTATCAATGAAATATGTAAATTATGAAGTAGGAGAATCCTGTGGAAACATCTTCTTGCCTAGCAGCCCTGCGTCCTTTGTTGAATATGGAGATGGGGAGTAGAGGTGACAGGCAGGCACTGACATGCCCCACGGTGGCGCAGCAGTCAGACCGCCACGCTGGATTTGCATATAGTATTAGGGGCTTAATTAACTCTCCAGGTCTCTAGAGATTTGCATAAGAGAGAAATAGAAGATTTTTTTTTCCATCTCTGTAAATGCAGCATAAATGCTCATGCCATGAACAAATCATTAAATTAATCTGTTTTCTGCATATTCTTGTATTGACAACAGGGGATACTGAAGGGTTAACTGGGAGAACCAGTTATTATCGGATTTGATACATACAGTTAAAACTTTTTTCCCCCTGAATTATGAAGTAAATATAGGGTTTATTTGTTGAAGTGGCCTATTGTAGGGTTATATTGTGTTATATAAGGTTTTTTCCTCACATTTTGGCTATTTTGTCACATATGAATTCAGTGATTGGGCAACCGTGCCCCCATCAACCCATTTTTATATGCCAACTACTTTTCTATATCCTCTATACCTTTTTATCAATTTATTTTTAATCCATAGTTTTTGAGAGGGTATGTTACCCACTTTAGACCAGGGTGATTAGAATGGCCAGGTAAAATTTAAATTACTGTAGAAAACCAGAGACACAGAATGTGTTACATTCTCTTGATGCCATCTTTACTTTACTGTGGCTACAGCAGCCCGGCTCCTCCTTCCTCCAGCACCACCCCCTGTCTACAGGAGGCACAAAGGGCCACAACTGATTCTCTGTCAACCCACTGAAGGAACACTAACACAAATTTAAGAGCTGTGATTACTTGTGCCTTACAAACAAAACCACTTTATAAAACAAATGCTGCAGTTTTTTTCTTTGTTTGAAGTAATTACATGTAAAAAGGAAAAATAAAATTTTGGTTTTTATTTCCATGATGCAACAGTTACTATAATCTTAGGGAGAGTTTTACTTTGCAACTAGTTTAGCAATTCTACAGAATTTAAGAGGCAAATGGGAGGAGGAGGGAATGTTATGTAAGGCTGCAGGGGGACTATTGTGTTGCCAAGATAAGAGATGGCAGCTGAATGAGATAAAACCAGAGTTTAAAAGACTTCTAATCTATACCCTGGTGATGTCTTTTGCATACATCTCACAGAATACAATACTATCAGGTCTATTCAAAGAAAGGTGAAACTCAGGAGAATGACTGGAGAAGTAAAAATTCCAGGTCAAAATAGCCAAACCAGAAAAATTCTCCCATTTATCTCACTTTCAAAATCGGCTATTTGGTCTAGATTGTTCTCTTTGCCTGCCAGTTCTCCTGGTTTCCACTTTTCTCTGAATAAGTCAGTTTTCTGGACTACAGACCCATCCACTCCATTCTATGCCCATTGCCACACAGTAAGGAACACGTGCAGTAAAGATATGTGGGGGAGGACAATTTACAACACAAAATAGATGCACTCAGTGACACGAAGAGTAAAATATTTTCTTAATTAAACATACTTGAGGGAAACAGAACATGTAAGATATCAGCAACATAAAAAAAAACACAATAAGGACATTTCATTTTTTTGTGGTAGTGGCCCTTTAATTTTTAATTGAAATAAGTTTAGGCTAGGGTCAGACTGAGGCAGTGCGAACGCGCGTTCTGGCGCACTTAATCACGGCCGCACTAGCAGCAGATGACGGGCAATGACGGCCAATATACGAAGTACGGTCGCACAAAAGTCCGGCCGCGCAACGCAAGTGGAAAATGAACGCATTTTTTCGAGAACGTTAAACCGCTGCTACTGACGTACAGAGTGCGCTGCGGCCGCATAGCAGCGTGTGTGTGTGATTAGGAGATGTCAGACGCTGCTAGTGTGCGGCCAACATAACGTTCAAACAGCCGGATTTCCCTAGACTTCTTTTCACCCCATCGTCATGAAATACGTCCAGAATTGCGCATCGTCTGACCACTTAAGCGTATTCCGTGAAAAAATGCGTGCGCACGCATCGACGTACATTTTGACGGTGGCCGCAGAAAATGCGCTCATCTGTCCCTAGCCTAAATGTGTTACTGATTTCAGCTTTGCAAAATAAATAAATATTGGGGATATCTTTTTTTCTGTCTACTCTTTGATTGAAATTTTGGCAAACTTCAAGTAACTATGGTGGTCGACTAAGGCTCGTGTCAGACGAGCGCACCTAGTGCAGCCTTGCGCCCGCACTTACTGGCGGCCGTCGCAGCCTCGTGATGCAGCAACGGGCGCCAGTCACACGCTTGTGCGCGCGCACGAGCGCAGCAAGGGTCCGTCTAGGGAACGAATCCGTTAATGCGCTAGAAAGCGCGTCAACGGAGCTGCAAAGCGCAATCCTCCATAGGAGGATCATGATTTGCATAGCTGAGGGCAGTCAGCGGCAGCGGAGAGTGGAAGGAACGTCCGCTCTCACGGACGTTTCTTCCACTCTGCAGTGCGCTCGTCTGACACCAGCCTTAGTTGAAACCATGGTAATGTCAACATTGATTAGTGAATAACTGCTTAAGTGTTTAACCCTTTACAGCCTGGATCAATCTTGTTCTTCAAAGAAGAGGTGTCCCAAAGGAACTTGATCTGCAAACATTAAAATTCAACCAGACTCTAGTCATAAAAATATAAATTAAAGCAGGGCTCAAAATTTCAGGTCCCAAGTTACTAGCCAGGCCTTAAGGCTAGGGTCAGACTAACGCATTTTTCACGTTGTCCGTGAAAATGTGCGTTCGAAGAATGGACGTATTTTTTCACGGAATACGCAATAGCGGTCATACTATGCGCAGTTTCATCCGTGATTTTGTACGGATCATCAATAAAACACTTCTTGCATCTGGACGTTATGTTGGCCGGACATTAGCAGCGTCTGATGTCTCCAATTCACGCACACACGCCGCTAGCGGACGCAGCGCACTCTGTACGTCAGTACTAGTGGTTTAACGTTCTCGAAAAAATGCGTTCATTTTCCACTTGCGTTGCGCAGCCGGACTTTCGCGCGCCGTACTTCGTATATTGGCTGTCATTGCCCGTCATTTGCTGCTAGTGCGGCCGTGATTAAGTGCGCCAGAACGCGCGTTCGCACTGCCTCAGTCTGACCCTAGCCTTAGAGTTACTCGCCACCCAACCCTTACCCTTAACTCTGCCCCTAAACACACCCTCTTAAATTATTATTTATCATTAATAATATTACAAAGCAGTGGAAACCTAAAGGGAAATGATGTGCGGCGTGTATGAGCGTATCACAGAGCTCCACAGCAATAAAACTCACAGTAATGTGCAGTGTGTATAAGCGTGCATTTTATTGCTGTGGAGCTCTGTGATACGCTCATACACACGCACATATCAGGGAGTTCCACAGTAATAAAGCTCACGCTCATACACACTGCACATTACTATGAGTTTTATTGATGTGGAGCTCTGTGATACAATAATGTGCAGTGTGTATGGGCGTGAGTTTTATTGCTGTGGAGCTCTGATACACTCATACACACTACGCATTACTGTATAAGAGCACCACAGCAATAAAACTCACAATAGTGTGTAGTGTGCAGTGTGCATTCTTTTTACCCCCTCTAATTTTTTTTACTCCCCCTTTCTCTTTTTTATCACCCCCTCTCATTCTTTTCTCTTTTTACCCCCTCTCTCATTCTCTTTTTCACGCCTCTCTCATTCTTTTTCACCCCTCTCTCATTATCTTTTTCACGCCTCTCTCATTCTTTTTCACCCCTCATTCTCTTTTTCACCCCTCATTCTTTTTCACCCCTCATTCTTTTTCACCCCTCATTCTCTTTCACCCCTCATTCTCTTTCACCCCTCATTCTCTTTACCCCTCTCTTCTTCTCTTTTTCACCCCTCTCTTCTCTTTTTCACCCCTTTCTCTTTTTCACCCCTTTCTCTTTTTCACCCCTCTTCATTCTCTTTTTCACCCCTCTTCATTCTCTTTTCACCCCTCTCATTCTCTTTTCACCCCTCTCATTCTCTTTTCACCCCTCTCATTCTCTTTTCACCCCTCTCTCATTGTCTTCTATTTTTACACCCCCTCTCTCCCTTTCTTCTATTTTGACACCCCCTCTCTCCCTTTCTTACACCCCCTCTCTCTTACTTACACACTTTCAGCAGATTGGGCTGCTCTGTCCTCCTTCCTGGTCTGGAAGGATGCAGGCTGGCTCCACCTCTTCTGTATGCAGATCGAAGCTGCAGCGTGCTTCCCACACTCATAACAAGAGTTTGGGAATGACACGCTGCATTGGTGCCTCCCCCTCCTGCTCGTCACCTGACCCACCCACGTGATGCTTCGTAGACTCGCAGCACTTACGCTGCGAGTGTGCGACGCTTCACATGGGTGGGCAGGTGATCTGCGAACGTGAATCTCGCGGTTCACCTGCCCACCCATGTGAAGCGTCACACACTGGCAGCATGCTGCGAGTCTACGAAGCATCACGTGGGTGGGTCAGCGCCGATCAGGCAGACAGCTCCGGATTCGGACTCTAAGAGTCCGATACCGGAGCTGTGAATCAAGGCGGCGGCTTACCCTGAACCTGGCCCCAGCAACCAACGGGTCAGTCCGCCCCACTCGCCCTCAGATAATTTCCACTCGCCGAATGCGAGCAGGCGAGTGGAAATTTTGAGGTCTGAATTAAAGAGTTCCTGAGTGACAGGCCAGAAATTAGGGCACCTTAATCGAGACTAGAAGAATATATCCAGGACAGCAGTTGGCTATGCACGATGTTCAGGACTGAAACAATGACGGTAATGTCAACATCTCTTTACAGCTTCAAATCCTGAGGATATGCCTAGTTCTGTCAGAAAATTCTTGCCACGCATGTTAAAGTACAAGAGAAACCTGACCCCATTTCATTGGATTACATAAACGGAAATTTGATCTACATTTGCGCTGAAGACGAGAAAAATCCATTTCCTGAGACTTGGGAATTAAATGCATTTCTACCCCAAACACTGCACATTTCAACATGCGCCAATATGACATCTCTCTTGCTTTATGGGCCGCTCTCTGAAGTCTTTGCAGACATCTGCTCGTGTCTCCTCTGGCAAGTCAGGTTTCCTGAGATGTGCATTCTTCAAATGTCATGTACAGTTTGGGCCCATTTAAAGTATTGAGAAAAAGCAAACCACTTTTCTTTTTAAAAGCTTTTCGGAGTGTAGTCGAATAGTGCAAAATTACAAGCTTCAACACCCGGTACTATATATAGCATTCCCTACAAGGTGTAAATTATGTGCTAGATCACTTGAATCTAACAGATTCTGTCCATACGTGAATGCTGGGCACCAAAAACCCTATCTGAGGTGAAGAGGGACACTTTTGTTCTAGTAAGTGTGGCTGAAGACATAGCCAGGGCTGTCAGATGGTTAAATAGTAATGAAAAACTCAAGGACGTCAAGAAAACTGGGTGAATATGTATTGACAGCGACAAATTAGATTTTTATTGGATCAGGAAGCTGTTAGAGCACATTTGCTGAATTCCAAATTATAGAGACATACATACATTCTACATTTTCTGGCTGCTCACTTAGGGTAATTTCAGACGAACGCAGTCTGAGCGCACTCTGCGTGCGTGCATAACGGATGTACGTACTGACGGAAGATACTGTAGACACCACACGGTCTGTGTTTTTTGACGGATGCAAAAAACAATATATGGGAATCAAAATTAATTAAAATTAAAAGACAGGTACAGTCAGCCAGACCAAAAAAACTTCAGAGCGTCAACGTGATGGACGTCGCAAATGCACTGCGTCTGAAGTCGCGTCATCACAAACACAGGCTGCTACGCGGCGCATTCTGGGCGTCCGTCGTAGCGCTTTTACGTCGAGACCTAAATGGTGTCCGTTGCCTTCTGCGTGGTGCGTGCGCACTTCAGTGCGCACGTACTTCGTGTGTTGGTCTCTATTGATCACAAATCAATGCTGTGACGGATGTTAAACTGTGCGGCGTCACGGACATGATGACTGTGTTTGTTTGACGCTAGCCTTAGAATTGGAGCTGCAGCAGTGATGTGTCAAAGCATGCCGCACTTTCACATATTACATACTGTACATATCTTATGCCCTACGTTCACGTATTATGATAAGACTTTGGATCTCAATTCCAACCAAGCCTTTAATTAAGCTACCAGCTCGAGAAGCTAATACTTGCAGTCTCATGACTTAATGGCTTTGAGCCGTTTTCCAATCAAGTCACAAACTTTAGGGCTCCTATGAACTTCAGGTGCGGATAGCAGCGGCAGTGCGCTGTGAAGAATGAGCTATTCCAACCTCATTTGTTCTTAACGGCTCGATCTGGTATTCAGAAATGAATATACTGGCCCTTATACCCTGGGGTTAATTGATTTTGCAAGATCACTTAACACTTCAATTTAGACATATAGGGCTATTCAGAAAGAGGTGAAAACCTTGAGAATGACTGGAGAAGTGAAAATTCTAGGTCAAAATATTCAATCAGAAAAATTCTCCCATTTATTTCACTTTCCAAACTGGCTATTTCGTCTAGATTGTTCATTCTCCTGCCAATTCTCAAGGTTTTCACCTCTCTCTGAATAGCCCTGATAGTAAAAACTCCAGTGCTGTGTGGGTGGTGTGTGCTTTGTGATTGCTGTGTGCAGTGTGATTGCTGTGTGAATGTGTGCTGTCTGTTCAGTATGAGTGTGTGCTGTGTGAATGAGTGCTGAAAGATGTATGAGAAAGAGTTTTATTGCTGTGGGGCTCTATGATAAGCTCATACACACTGGACATTACTGTGAGTTTTATTGCTGTGGAGCTCTGTGAAATGTGGGTGTTCTGGTGGGCATTTTTTTTTGGGGGGGGGGCAGCATTTCAGCTATGGATCCAGGCAGCACAATGCCTTGGATCGGCCCTGTGTGTAAAACATAGAAACATAGAAAAATGTCGGCAGATAAGAACCTTTCGACCCATCTAGTCTGCCCAATTACATGGATACTTTACCTGGATTTATCTTTCGTTTAGGATAAACAAAAACCCACGACAGCCATCAGAAATCATGGGACCCCTTACTGAACCTCACGATGGGGCCCCCGTGCACTCCCTCATACTTTAATAGCTTGCCTTTCTTCCCCTTCCAAAACAAATAAAGGACATATCACGGTTCCACAGCCATAAACCTCACAGTAATGTGCGATGCGTATGAACATATCACAGAGCTCCACAGAAATAAAACTCACAGTAATGTGCGCTGTGTATGAGAGTATCTCAGAGCACCACAGCAATAAAGCTCACAGTAATGTGCGGTGTGTATTATGGGCTTTGGGCTTGGCGGGGCCCTGGGGCTCGCCTGGACCCTGAGCCTGGTTTGGCCTGGGTCCTGAGGCTGTCCTGGAACTAGGGTCTGGCCTGGGCCTATGGGCTTCGCTGGGCCCTGGGGCTGGCCTAGGCCCTGATGCTGGTTTTGGCCCTGAGGCTGACCTGGAACCAGGAGTTGGCCTATGGACTTGGCTGGGGCTTGGCTGGTCCGGTATGAGGCTGGGCCTATGGGCTTGGCTGGGGCTGACCTGGTCTGAGGCTGGCCTGGTTGGGCCTTTGGGCTGTTCTGGGCCCTGAGACTGGCCCGGGCCTTTTGGGCTGGTCTGCGCCCTGTATGGGCCTGGGCCAGCCCAGACCCCCTCAGCCCCTCCATAATTAAACGGGGCTGGATGGGCCTGTTCACTGTCAGGCAGCTGCAGGCGGCGGCACTACTCACAGCTCCGCTGTCTTCTGTCCCGGTATGGAACCGTCCTCTGCCTCTCCTTTCTTTGCTTCCACTTCTTCTCTTCTCCTGCTTCTTTTTTTTCTCTTCACCCAATTCTTTTCTTCTCTGCTCCCGATTTTTTTATTTTTTTTTGCTTTTCTGCTCTGCTGCAGCGGCTTCCTCTCTTCTCCCACGCGGTAGTGTCACTAACCACGCCCGTTGGCTGTTCTCTTCTATTATGTGTGATCTGTGCGTCACATGCATTTCACACATGACTGGAGGGCGGCGCCAATGCAGCACGCTTGAGAGGCACGTGCATGCTGTAGTGCTCGGGCCGCCCAGCCAGCCAGCTTTAAACCGCAAATGGCCGTTCACAGCATTTTACATCATTACAGCTCCGGATTCAGACTCAGAGTCCGATACAGGAGCTGATGAAAAGGAGGGCCCTGCCGACAACAGCCCCCCCCAGTCCCCGGGCCATGAACGAGTCATGGGGCATAATGCCCTGATGGCGGCCTAGTCGTGTGTACCATCTACTGTAACTGGAATAAGGGAAGTATTCAAGTATACAATGTCATGTTTTTTTGTTTGCAACAATTTTTGCCCTCTTTTCTTTTCTTCTCCATTTGTAACTCATATATCGATTTCCAGCACGGCATCAACCAGCTTACTCATTCTACAGGTTCTCAATATTCAAATATATATAGAGATATACAGCGTGTGTGTGTGTGTATATGTATATGTATATACAAAACGAGAAGAGAGCACACCAAACAATACAAAAGAAACCACAACAGCAGCTAAATACGTTTAAACAGAGTTTCAGATTTAACCCTTTCAGTGCTTAAAAACATTTCCTAAACCCCTTCAAACATTGCAGTTCTTAACCCTTGCATACATTTAATGCTGAGCTCAGTATTAAATGTATGCAAGGGTTAAGAACTGCAATGTTTGAAGGGGTTTAGGAAATGTTCTTAAGCACTGAAAGGGTTAAATCTGAAACTCTGTTTAAAGGTATTTAGCTGCTGTTGTGGTTTCTTTTGTATTGTTTGGTGTGCTCTCTTTTCGTTTTGTTTTATATTATGTTGTCTTGAGATGCACCCGCACTGAAAGCGTAGTTAAGGTTGAGTGCTGCCCCTCTCGTATAATATATATATATATATATATTACTGGCAGGCACAGGGCAACCATCAACGGTAAAACGTGAGTGCATGACTAACTGGGTGTGTATATATTTCATATCTCAAAATACTAAAAATTGCAGAAATGTTTTAAATGTATCAGTTTCTTAAATTTCAAGAATTTCTCTCCATAGGACTGCAAGAAATTGTCATAAAAATATTTCCTTTTTTTATTGGACCTAAAGCTGTAAAATGGGATAATTTGTGTGACAGCACAGATCCTTAACACTGAAAGTTTAGCCCAGTCTATTGAGTGTCTTAGCAATAATATCAGAAATTATTTCTTTGAAGATGTGTATTTATTTTTTTTGGTGGGGGGGGGGTAGCATCCTTGTGGCTGTAGGACTGACATATACAGGGTTATCCAAAGAGATTCGAATTGCTTGAGAAAGGTAACCGAACGCTGAAAATCAGCGTTCGGTTACCTTTCCTGGCCATTCGGCTATCCAGAGAGCAGGCAATTCTCCAAATACTGGCGAATTGCCTGCACATACGGTGCCTGTTCGGTCCCTGTTCGAGGGCAGTGAATCCCCATGAAAAAGCAATGCTTCGGCTATTCAGAGAACACAAACCAGCAGTGAAAGGTTCCCCTAATGCCCTGCCATTCGGTGGTTTAATTCGGCAAGTTTATTCAGGAGAATCCCATAGGCTTCAATGTTAAAAATATTCCCGTCTTAATTCAATATCTAATAAACCGTTCATTATAAAATTCTGCAGCAAAAAGTCTCTTTATTTATAGATTTTTTAGGATACTTTAAGCATTTTTCTGAATTTTTAAAAAAAAATGTAAAAGTCCGATTTTTTTTTATTTTTTTTTTCAGTTTGCTTATTTTTTTTGTAACAGCCCTCTTTATTATCATTCCCTGGACCTCCTGTGAAAATTTCAGACATTTTCGCTCAGTAGTTTCTTTGCAAACAGCGTTTCTTTTTCCCAGATTCACACAAATGGTTTTTCTAATTTATTCACCTCCCTCTGTCTACGTCACAGCTGCTTCGGCTCGGTGTGATTCGGCTCCTTTTCGGCTCCTGTTCGGCTCCTGTTCAAAGGTTAATCCAGATGTTTTTGCTTGTTTTCAGCGTGCATTCGGTTAGTGTTCGTCAGGTGTTCGGTAGCTTTTCCCTGCAATTCGGGGACCCTGTGGTGTTTGCTGAATACACCGCAGGGTCACCGAAATGCAATCGGCAAAAGGAACCGAATTGAAGAGAACGAAAAGTCACCGAACGTGCGGTGACTTTTCGAATCTCTTTGGATAACCCTGTTAGATTCCTAGAATTTTACAAGCAGAAAACTCTCACATTTTATAAATAAACCAGTGTGTTGTGAATTAGTGAGGGTCACGCAAAGCAGGCGAACTAGCCGAGCCATATCTAATTCTGGGAAGGTGTTAATATATTAAGCAGGGGGGGTCGGGGAGGAAGGGTGATTTCATACACTGGATGTTGCGTGTCAGCCCCAGCTGTTCTTTCCCGTTCTTCCTTTCTCAGGCTCTGCTTGGGGTTTCCGGCAAAAACATCTGGTCAAGTTCCATGTATCCACACTGAGAAAAATAAACTAGGATGAGAAGAAGACATCTGGATTGTATTTTTCAGCCACATCCTACTGATGAAAATGTTTACTTAACTGTCAACTTTGGCTAATAGCCACATTGTTTTTGTTAAAAAATAAAAGTGACCATCAAATTTCTTTTATCTCCAGCTATGTTCTTTTGTCTTCACAATTTCCTGTTCTTCAACTAAACTAATGGAAATTATAATATAATAACATAGTAATAATTTAGATTAAACATACAGTATTTCACAGAAGTGAGTACACCCCTCACATTTTTGTAAATATTTTATTATATCTTTTCATGTGACAACACTGAAGAAATGACACTTTGCTACAATATAAAGTAGTGAGTGTACAGCTTGTATAACAGTGTAAATTTACTGTCCCCTCAAAATAACTCAATACACAGCCATTAATGTCTAAACCACTGGCAACAAAAGTGAGTACACCCCTAAGTGAAGATGTCCACATTTTTTTTTTTTGTCAATATTTTGTGTGGCCACCATTATTTTCCAGCACTGCCTTAACCCTTTTGGGCATGGAGTTCACCAGAGCTTCACAGGTTGCCGCTGGAGTCCTCTTCCACTCCTCCATGACGACATCATAAAGCTGGTGGATGTTAGAGACCTTGCGATCCTCCACCTTCTGTTTGAGGATGCCCCACAGATGCTCAATAGGGTTTAGGTCTGGAGACATGCTTGGCCACCTTTACCCTCGGTTTCTTTAGCAAAGCAATGGTCGTCTTGGGGGTTTGGGGTTGTTTTCATGTTGAAATACTGCCCTGCAGCCCAGTCTCCGAAGGAAGGGGTTCATGCTCTGCTTCAGTATGTCACAGTACATGTTGGCATTCATGGTTCCCTCAATGAACTATAGCTCCCCAGTGCCGGCAGCACTCATGCAGCCCCAGACCATGACACTCCCACCACCATGCTTGACTGTAGGCAAGACACACTTGTCTTTGTATTCCTCACCTCATGGTTGCAGTCTCTGTGAGTGCTCATCCCACCTGTGCTGCTGATTGACAGCTGTGTAGGTGGAGGAAACCCCTCCACTTGACACAGCTACCACAGCAGATCAGTGGAATTGGGAACGGGAGAACACGCTCCACAGCCTGATGACCTAACATAGTAAAGGTGATCAAAGTGTGTAGAGCTTCCTTTTAAGTTTGGTGCTGAAAGTGAGCTCCATTCATCACACGATGGATAACATGGGGGTTAAATTTGTGTTACAAAAAAATGCATACAATAGCTGTTCAGTGTTAGGAATCTTGTTTGGAGATATAAATAATTTCATTCTAGCTGTTTTTAAAAAAGAAGAGAAAAATCCTCCCCTGTATCTGTGGGCGTTGATTCTTTGCTATGAAAAAGGTGGATCCAAATGTTAAATTCACTTTCTGTAAGTCTCCCACGCTGCTTCTTCCACTGCCAAAGCTGTACCACAGCAATCTTGGGAGAAATCAGGGCATGTGTGGGAACAGCAGCAGAAACAACAAATACAGAGTCCTAATTTTATTCAGGCGACTATGTATACTTTATGAGGCACCGTGAACACAGATCGAATGGATTTTATGTTAATATAGAGTTTACCATTAGAAAGGCACAAATAGTAATGTCATGTAAAAAAAAACACACATCATTAAAACCAGGGCACAAATAAAATCGCAGGTTGAAAAAAGTGATTTCTCGCCGCCAATGTAACCAGAGTCATAAATTGATGTATGTACTGAAACTGACGTGGGTTTACCTTACGTCAAGAAATTGATGCACGCATGGGGCAAAAAGGACACTAGTATTAGAAAAGTATGCTACCTTAAGTAGCATCAGAAAAATGAATATATAAATAAGAAGTTTAATGGAAATCTTATTTTTAATAGAAACTAATCGTAACAGGTAATTCTTCCATGGTGTTCCAGAATTGGTACAGGACAATAGAATGCATGATAACAGGCCAGGATCTGAAAATTGGGTCTATCCTGCCATAACTAGGACCATTGGAGGTCTGCTGATGTCCACTGGACTATAACACTTTCTGTCTTGGTAAATTACAAAACATTTATCTCAGACCGGAGCTTAATGCCGCTTCACTATGCCTTGATTGTTACATGTGTAGCGCTGTGTTTAAAAAGACTGTTCTGCTGCATTTACTTGCAATGGCCACCAGAGGGAGACAGAGACCATGGTAAGATTATGCTGGACAAACACAGAAGGCACTGAACTACATTTTCCATGATGCTTTGCGTGAGGACAGGAAGTGGGTGTGTAGGAAAGGAAAGGCATCAGCAGCCTTGTGGAAAGCATGCTCAGAGTGAGCTGGGAGCTGAAAGGAGAAGGAAGCAGGCAGAGCTGTTAAGGATCGTGACCAGGCCAGAGCGCAGGGGCTACCTCGCTGGTGCTGGGGGATCGGGACGGTGACCCTGCAGAGATCTGTCTATACCAAGCTGTGGGGTCTGAGGACAAGAAGCTGGTTCCGGCTGGACCCCGAGTTAGAAGAACCGCAGATCGATCTAACAGGGAGTGCAGGCGGTGAGCTGGACATCTTGTGGCAGATACAGACAAGCAAGACAGCGGATCCAGTGACACAGAGAACCCCAGTCAAAATCGAGCGGAGAGACGTCCTGGGTCGAGAGGAGCACAGAGTATCTGGCGGATGGGTGAGAGGCCTTCCAGGCCGTTGTAAAATACTAAAGCACGCTGCAGTTTCTTCAAAACCCACAGGGCCCCAACGTGACTAGTCGAAGATACCTCCTAAATGATTCACTGGCCAGTTGAAGGTTGTGCCCGGGTACCAATACACGCATACACATACATTCCTAGGAACATAACCTGTACGAAACTCACACTCCAACCACTAAGGGGTTAAAAATACTTTTTTCCTCTTTTCCGCTGCGCGTTTCTCGCATTACGAAGGGCTGTATTTTTCCGCTGCGCGTTTCTCGCATTACGAAGGGCTGTATTTTTCCTTTTCCGCTGCGTGTTTCTCGTATTACGAAGTACTGTAAAAATATATACAAATACCGTGTTACTCATTATATGCCCGTTTATTCAGTAAACTATATAATTTATAAAATCCACGACGGTGCTGGAGTATATTTATTCCCTAGTGCGCGGAGACTGACCCGAGGTTCAAATTCAGCGGCTCCTCCGGGAGTGAGCGCTACACATGCATAAATATATAGCTTGTAGATTAGCCTAGTTTTCTTAGATCAAATATCAGGAACCTCTTGGAGTTTTGAGTTTGTAATGGTAAACCCATTCTATGAGGTCATGGGGCAAGGCGTTGCCTCGTGGATCTTGGTAAGAGGATATTTCTCGCCCTACAGGGCAACTAGCACACCTCAAAATAAATGAGAGCAAGAATGTGAAGAGTCACTGTGAATAGCATAACCTATTTACATATCAGGGAACTGAATATGAGAAGCCAACTTGATATTCTCTTTGCTGGTTCCTTCATTTTTTTTAATCTCAGACAGAAACTGCGACGACAGTCTTATAAATGTTTTTAGAAATTTCTTTTAATAATACATAATGGTGGGACAGACATTAAAATGAGTTTAACCAATCTTCAAAAGACATCAAGCACTTAAACAAGTACATTTGTACTGTTCTGGCAAAGGATACAGAGAGAATCACGGATGGGAAAGAAGATAGGGTGAACTGGATAGAGACAGGAGGGCTGGGTGACCAGAAGAGGTGGCCAACTGCAAGTTGGGTGCAGTTATAGGTGACCTGTACAAAGGGTTTGTCCAAGACCCCATTCCTTTTTAAAGGTAGGCCCAAAGGATAGTAAAGGATCAGATGACACTTTAACAGTATAAGATGTGGAGAAGTAGACAACAAAATACTATACACACCATAACAAGTAACCCAGGGAATAAAACTTTGCATTGAAGCCACAGTCATGAGTAGGGATGAGCTGTTCGGTTCGATCAGTTCAGAGTTCGATTCGAACTTTGGGCGTTCGCAAGTTCGCGAACTTCGAACTTTTTGGCGTGTTTAGTTCGAGTTCGATTTTTTTTTTTGAAAAAAGTATAAAAAATGCTTAAAAAATACAAAAAAATCAAGAAATAAAGAGACTATTTACTGCAGAATATTATAAGCAACGGTTTATTAGATATTGAATTAAAAACTAATGTCTAAATGTCTAGGTGCAAAGATTCTCACCTCTAAATGACCTGTGCTCTCAAACGGCGTAAACAACAGGTGTTTAATTAGTGTTTGGAAATAACACGTGCTTCTAATTAGTCCGGTCTCATGAATTTGATACATTGTATGCAGACTGGGAGTGCCAGGTGTCGTGTGTGGGTCTGTGATGGCGATGTTTCCATACATCCTACAAATCCGCCACTTCACGGGCAGGTTATGGGGACCTCCTAGGCACGATATTTGAAGGAATTTTTATTTTTTATTTTTAACCCTTATTTTATGGAAAACTCACTGTTCCTTTAACACTTTCACTGCTGAGGCATTTCACCGCTGTGTGCTGAGCTAATTTTTACTGCTTTCGCTCATCATGTTTAAACTCGATTTGAAGCCATATTTTTTTATTATGCGACCCAGACATATTATATATCGTTCTTTCCGGCAGACTCGGCAGATTCATAATATATAATTTTTATATGTATACGTCATGTTCTGCCTGTATATTATAACAAAAAATGCAATAAAACTTGAATTTTTAATCATCTGCAGCGTGTAAAGTGTTTTTTTTTCACCTTTTATCACATGAACATTTGCGGTTAATTTTCTATGGGGTGTGCTTGTAAAAAAATTTGAAATGGGGACTTATTAAATTTTTTGGGGGAATTATGTGATTTTTAGCAAACGCACACCATAGAAAAAAATCATTAGTGCAGCATCATTGTTCACATTATAATTGAAATGTGAACAATATTGCTGCATTAATAAAAATAACACACAAAAAAAATACATGTTTTTTTATTTTTACTTTATACCTGGTCATGTTGGGTATCATTTGAAAGGCCATGCTCAGGTCTTTCGATTGACACTCTTCATGACCCCCTAGCTGCCACGGTTCTGGAGATAGGGGGTTCATTTGAACCCCAATATCTCCACCAGGGGATTCCGGGCATCTAGGGGTTCCCCAGCTATCTGACGTCATCACGCTATGCGTGAGGACGTCAGGCAGTGAGGGGGGACCCGGGGATGGAGCCGCCATCCAAGATGGCGGCCCCCACCGGAGCTAGGCCGCACCTCGGCGCCGCAAGGGGAAGTGCGACCCGGTGCCTAAGGGGTAAGGCTAGGGTCAGACAACGCATTTTTCGCGTTGTCCGTGAAAAAGTGCGTTCGAATGAATGGACGCATTTTTTCACGGAATACACGATAGCGGTCATACGATGCGCATTTTCATCCGTGATTTTGTACGGTTATCAATAAAACACTTTTTGCGTCTGGACGTGATGTTGGCCGGACATTAGCAGCGTCTGACGTCTCCTAATCACACACACATGCCACTAGCGGACGCAGCACACTCTGTACATCAGTACTAGCGGTTTGACGTTCTCAAAAAAATGCGTTCGTTTGCCACTTGCGTTGCGCGTTCGCACTTTTGTGTGGCCGTACTTCGTATGCTGCCCGGCATTGGATGTAATTTGCTGCTAGCGCGGCCATGATTTAGTGCGGCTAAACGCACGTTAATTCTGCGTTAGTCTGACCTTAGCCTTAAAGCCAGGCACCACTTAAAACGGGAGACTCTCCCCTTTTAAGCGGTGCCTGGCTTTTTTTTGTGGGATCTCCTGATCGGGAGGGAGAGGGATCCGAACAGATCCCCCCCTCCCTTCCAGGCGATCTCCCGGCATTGCCGGTGGTCGCCTGGAAATGACATCATCACGCATGGTGCGATGACATCATTTACGTCGGGAGGAGCTTGACTTCAGCGTCTGAGGATGCTGAAGTCAGAACGCCGCGGGACCCCGGACAGAGAGGTGAGTATCTCCGCCAGGGGTCCCGCAAAGCTGATGACGTGTGGGACACGTCCTCCTCAGCATGCAGCGGGAGTAACTGAAGACGTGTCCCACACGTCGTCAGCAGTGAAGGGGTTAAAAACTTCTTTTTTTAAAACTTTTTGTCATTGTTTCCTGTCCCCCAGGGCACTACCCGGACCCGGACATTGTTTTTAAATGTTTCTATACATCCTAGAAATCCGCCACTTCACGGGCAGGTTATGGGGACCTCCTAGGCACGATATTTGAAGGAATTTTTCGTTTTTATTTTTAACCCTTATTTCATGGAAAACTCACTGTCCCTTTAGAAACTTTTTTTTTTACTTTTTGTCCTTGTTTCCTGTCCCCCAGGGCACTACCCAGACCCCCATACACCTTTTATGGCAAATATCTAGCACTCTAAAAATCGAACTTTGAGTCCCATTGACTTGTATTGAGTTCGTGTTCGAGTTCGAACTTTTTGAAAAGTTCGAACTCGAACTTTTGAAAAGTTCGAACTCGAACTTTTGAAAAGTTCGAGTTCGAATGCGAACCAAACTCGGGGGGTGTTCGACTCATCCCTAGTCATGAGCCCTCACATCTAGAGCGCCAGAGTTTTGCTAATTTATTCACTGCCTTCATCTGCGGTGTCGGCTTTTTCCGGCGGCTTCGCTGCGCGTGATCAGCTCCTGCTCGGATTTTTCCGGCGTCTTCGGCGGGTTTATCCAGATTTTTTTGAGGGTTTCGGCGTGCATTCGCCGGGTTTTTGCGGTGACTTTTCGTTGGGTTTGCGGCAGCTTTTCCCTGCGCTTCCACAGTCCTGTGGTGCTTGCTGAATACACCGCAGCGTCACCGAAATGGGATTGCCGAATGGGCCCGAATTGAAGAGAACGAAAAGTCACCGAAAGTGCGGTGACTTTTCGATTCTCTTTGAATAACCCTGATAGTGTTTTTTTATTACATAGTTACATAGGCTGAAAAAAAGACTTGCGTCCATTGGGTTCAGCCTTTCACATATTAAAGACACTTATAAAGAAAAGGACTCTGTAGCCACAGTAGACAAAAGTGCACACACAGCCTTTTTCATTCTTCAACTCCTAGCACAACAGGGTTACATCCTGTGAGAGAAAAATAAGGGCTAAAAAAAAGGAATAAGACTTTACTTTGATTAAAGTGTACGCTCTGTGGTAGAAGAACATTCTATAGGTTGTGTTGAAGTTTTTATATGCCTGATCAAATATTTAATATTTGCACTCACTCTGCTTTAAAATGATCTATTTGTCTTTTGTCTTGTATTTTTTTCTATTACGTGTCTACTAATTAGGATCTATACGTAGATGCCAGCTGTCACCTTAGAGTTTTTCCCTCTAATTTGTCCAAGAAATTCTGGTAGGTCCAGCATGTATATAGACGCGGGGTGCCGTCTTATTTCTTTGCGATTGACACCCTGCCTTCTGAGCGCCTTTGAATAAACAGTTAATGATGTGGCTCCTGGGTCGCAACCAGTTGACATATGGCTACAAGTCTCTGTCACAGCCATTCTCTCTGCAGTCTCCTACATAGCCCTTTGACAGGAGGGTGGTGGCCGTCTAATGAGATAGGCAAAGCGTGCTGTGTTTTCAAGGCGTGGATATAAGACGTGGCCTTTTGCCATCCAGTCTCAGAACTTCACCACCTGTCAAAGATTTTTAACCTCCTCAATGCAGCTTCTCTCATAGATTTTGTCTTTTTTGCTGGTTACTCAGGTAATAGTTTAAGAGAAACTCTAAACAAGTAAGTTCCATGTATTGGCCATAGTGTGAGGAATTCCCCTGTTTCTGGTATCTCTGCACACAGACCATTAAAACTATAGGGCCCTATTACATTCTTCACGCAAAAACGCATGCGCAATGCGTGAATTTGTGCGAACAGCGTTAAACGTTAACGTGCGTAAATCAACGCTGGAATTACAATCCTCGCGCATTTTTTCATCCGTTGAGCAATAACACGCGTTAAACAGGCGCGCACAAATGCGCGTGCAGCAACGTTGCGAGCAGAAGTCAGAAGTGTGCGAACTGTTTTTGTCACAAGATTCAGCCAATCAGATTTAAGAACCACAATTGTCTCACGTTAAGTTTTTGCGGCTGTCAAAGCCAATCTGCGCATATATGCTGCATCAATAAAAAAAAACCACACACGACTTCTCAAATTTATTGGTTTGGTATGAGTAGAATGTGTAACTATACTTTGCTGCATATTTTTTTTTGGGCTGGTGTATTTGGGTTCGGCCAGGTTGATAGAATTTGCCATTAACACCAGCTTTTAGGCTAGGGACAGATGAGCGCATTTTCTGCGGCCACCGTCAAAATGTACGTCGATGCGTGCGCACGCATTTTTTCACGGAATACGCTTAAGTGGTCAGACGATGCGCAATTCTGGACGTATTTCATGACGATGGGGTAAAAAGAAGTCTAGGGAAATCCGGCTGTTTGAACGTTATGTAGGCCGCACACTAGCAGCGTCTGACGTCTCCTAATCACGCACACACGCTGCTATGCGGCCGCAGCGCACTTTGTACGTCAGTAGCAGCGGTTTCACGTTCTGATAAAAATGCGTTCATTTGCCGGTTGCGTGGTGTCGGCGCACTTTTGTACGCACGTACTGCGTATATTGGCCGTCATTGGCCGTTATGTGCTGCTACTGCCGCCGTGATTTAGTGCGCCTGCACGCGCGTTCCGACTGCCCCACTCTGACCCTAGCCTTAGGAGTTGCTAAAATTCTGTGCGCAGAGGCTGTGCGTTACAAACTGCGCTTAGATTTTAATACCATCCGCGTACCAGCGCACAAACGCATTTGGGTTCACAATGTTAAGTATAGGACGCGCAAAGTACAGTAAACTCGTACAGCGTTCGCACAGGTTCACCCACGGTAGACATATACGCGTGTCTGTTGCGCTGACATTGTAATACGACGTTCAGCGCAAAGGGTTTTGCCCCCCGCGTTAATGCATTTTTGCGCGCGTGCAAACGTATGCGCGAAGATTGTAATAGGGCCCATAGTTATTTATAAAAATCTCCCCATCCCTGGTTCAAATATCTTTGAGAAGGACTAGGAGTCCCTTTGCCAAGCTGAGATATCCAAAGATATTGCCTACTAGGTGTTGTAGTTTAGTTTCCTTTAGTAGAATTCTCAGTAACCCATCCTGTGCCAACATAGCTGGCCTAAGCCATTGCAGGGCTCCAGGCACAACATGGCTGTGGGGCCAATGTGTCTCAGAGAAGTAGTGTAGCATATTTACAAACGTACACAGTATTGTCACCCTGCCTTTTAGGAGAGTCCACTCACTGGTCCATCAGGGAGGAGAAATTAATTCCTGTGCAAGCTGCAGGGTGATATTGCTTTTCCCTAGCGCTACATCCTCAAGAGCGCCCTCTTTCTCTTTCAATTTATGGGTTAAGGACAAGAATCATTACTGAATGTC
Organism: Leptobrachium leishanense; assembly: GCA_009667805.1. Classification (NCBI taxonomy): domain Eukaryota; kingdom Metazoa; phylum Chordata; class Amphibia; order Anura; family Megophryidae; genus Leptobrachium; species Leptobrachium leishanense. Next base: position 135,518,451 of record CM019064.1, on the reverse strand, counting down.
ATGGACGTTCTTGATAGGATACTTTGTATATATAAAGTTCTTGATTCATAAAACTTATCTGTTTACACATGAGATTAGAAAGGGGTGTAATGGGCAATAAATATGTGTAATATTGAGAAGACATGAAATATGCAGTTACACTATCCACGAGTAAAGTGGCACTGTCCCAAACAAGTAATTCCAATATAATCCATAATTCGTTGGATGCCAACCTCAATCAAGAGTGGCCACCTCCAGATGTACTTATCTGCAGAACAAGACGAGCAGTCAAAGGTTTCCTCTCAGGGCAGGTTTATTTAGAGCACAGTGCCATCTCAAAATACAAATAATGCATTTTGACCACAATTTAGCAGAAGTCAGTTTCTTAATTAAACTTAGAGTAGAAAGGTAAAATAAACCCAGACTCAAAATTAAAATTGTGAAAAATCTCCTTTTCTTTTTAGCATCTTTTAAATCAAACATTTCTGACCTCAGCTTTTGTCAGGGTAATTTTTTCTTGTAGGAAATTAGGGGTTAAGAGCTTTGCGTTAATCTGCCCGGACAGGATAATGCCACCCGGCATTACCGTCATCTGGAAAGGTACGCATCAAGCTTCTTGTGAGAAGAAGGCAGGAAATATAGAGATGTGAGGCAAAGACTCTTCAGCTTGGACTGACAGTCATTACAATGGGTGAGTATTTTTTAACCCATGTAATGTAACAATGTCAGAAGCTACCCCTGTACTATTTGCTGGTCCTTTGGTTTTGGATTGCAGCAGATAAGTATTTGTTCTAATCAGTAATAGTCTCGGATTCTGAACAATATTGGGTTATTGGCAATTTTCCTGTTTTTATGTCACTCTCAAGGATGATTCTAAGGTCTCAGTACAGCATTTGCTTCTTATTTGGATGGGGGGGGGGTGAAGTCTTCAGAGAGAGCAGTTGCACCGCTGCTACATTGAAGTAGTTTCCATTTGGCACCAATACGGGTTATTTGGGGGGGGGGATTTCTCTAGGGCGCCTGGGAAGTATGACATACTGAATTCTTTTAACCTGTTGTGAATCTTTAAACTTCTTTCCAAAAATAGTGGAAAAAATGCATGCTACAATTTTATATTTTATCGATTCATGCTTTTTTTAGTGCAAATTAGACTAGAAGCGGTATTTAAAAATATATCTACTTTGGAAAGATCATAAAATCTCTGCAGTGTATATATGATATATTTTCACATCCTGTCACAGCTCAGTGATTTTTTTTTATAAATGTGTGACTTAAATGAATGTGTATAAATCTGTATCCTGGCTGCAATGAGTTAATAGTATCTGCCCTGTGTGCCCCTTGGTGTGTGAGGGAGGAATGTCAGGAAGTCCTAGAAGTCTTCATGAACACTTCTGCCAAAGACTCAAATGGAAAGGCAAGAACAGTGAAACCGCAGGCAGCTGTCATGGTGTATTGATCATAAGCTGTCTCATCCGAAGTTTGTAACCGAATATCTGACCACAAATGGAGAACAGAGTGAATTGAATTGAATTGTGAGACAGCATGAAATTCCCACCAGTTGTACATTAAAGTACATTAGAGGTCACATTTAGGATTCCCTTTCTTTCTCTGAAGTCTGGTACATTTGACAAAAGAACTAAAAATGTTCATGGGGATGAAGAAGACAAGATAGGTAGAAAAACCTATATTCTTATGCTCTTTTGAAAATGGATTACATAGTTTGGGTGTCAAACCCTACCACTGCAGCGACCCTAATCTTACTTTAAATATTTTATAATTGTTTTCGTTTGTGCATTGTTAATTTGAGAAAGTGTGGGAAGCATTGCATTTACGTACATTTTTATAGGTACTTGTTGTCGGTATTTATCAAAGATATCTGACATCAGACAGCTGCCTGACACTCTATCTGATCTAAATTCTTTTACTATTTATAGAATGACATCCTGGCTTTATTTATCTATCATACAAAATATTTGTTTGACCGTTTATCTGTGGACTCTTGTAACAAGAGCTTTTCTATTCTTCTCTCACAGTTGTCAATGAAAGAAGTTGGAGAAGGTTTGCAAGAGCAGATGAACTGTATGATGGGGGCTCTACAGGAGCTGAAAGTCCTCCAAGTTCAAGCAGCCTTAGAGCAGCTGGAAATTTCAGGAGAGCAGCATTATGTCTGCAGGATGGGTCAGAGTAGCCATTGCCAAAATGGATGCGAGACTTCTGAGGTCAGGCACTGGTCCAGCCAACAGGCCGAACAATCAGTGACAGGTGGGAAAAGTCTAGACAACAGCTCGGTGGTTACAAGCCGAGGGTCTTCTTCAGGCTCACTCAACTCCGTTTCAATGTATAGCACAAGGCAAGATCGTCAGATGTCATTGAAACCAATGGAGATAGACGCTAGATATTCCTCTCCAGCTTTGCCTGCAGCAACAACTTGGACTACATATGAACCGCGACTTACATGTGGAGAACGTCAGAGCCAGTGTTTGACAGATGGTACGAATAGTCTTCTAAATCATGAACCGTTTATAGTCGAACCATTCTCTGAGGAAACAAAAGACTGGACATCTTCTCTCATGTCTCAGAGTCGAAACAGGCAACCTCTTGTCTTGGGAGATAACATTTTTGCTGACCTTGTTGGAAATTGGTTAGATTTACCAGAGCTGGAAAAAAAATGTGATAGGAATGTCAAGTTTCTGAATGCCAGCAAGTCTCAGGAGATCTACAAAAAAATTTCCCTGACCACCAATTTCTTTAAAAAGTTCCTACGAAGTGTACGGCCAGATAGGGACAAACTTCTGAAGGAAAAGCCTGGCTGGCTCCAGGCAGAAGAACAGACGTTTCAGATATCCAAGAGACCAAAAAAGGCAAACAAACAAAAAAGCATATTTTATTTTGCAACTCACAGTAACATTAAAAGCTCTCATGGCAGAGGTGAAAAAAACGTCAAACATGACCTCAAAGGGGTGAAGATGTCCAAGAATGGACAGATGGAAAAAGATCTTGTTAACACGGGGTTTGATATGAACACAGTTGTTTGGGTTTAAACCTAAAGAGAGAACCTGAAATGTCAGATCATGGACATGACACGGTGCATTACATAAGATGTTCTATGCACTAGTAATTGCTTATGTTCAGCAGAGCTGAACAGATTGGATATTTTTCTTCTCAGGTTATTATATTACTGTAATTTATCTAGGTATTTCCACCAAATAAGGATTATTATGTTTTAGAGGGTAAACATAAAAAGTACCTTTTGTGAATAAAGTGCTGAGCTGGTATTCAGCGGTAATAGTATATTTCTGTTTTCTAATGTTAATGATATCACCAGTTACTACGGAAAAAAATTATGTAAAATGGCAAATCCACCTACATTTCTTTATCTAATTTCAGATCTTGATTACGTAATTGGGTTATTGTGACCCTAAGACAGGTCATCCTGTTTTGTTCAAGCACTAGAACCTTATATATCTATATTCTTACCCGTTTTTGTGATTTATATTGACAACACTATGTTTCAGAAATACTTTGCTGATCATAATATAGTACACAGGCCTCTATTCCAAGTGGGCCATTAATGTATATAGGGGAGCCACTTATCTTGTATTCAAAATCAAGTGGTTAACACTTCAATCATCACGGCTATAATAATGGACAGATACTGTACTTTTATATTTTAATGCGTAAATATCGGGAGTCACAGAATAACGAACAATTCTTCCTGGCAGTTGGGGGAAAAATCCTGGTATTAAGTTATGTAAAGATGGAAATATCACAAATAAAACTTACCTGTTGTATCCCGGTCCCTCAGTGCCCTTTGACTAGGCCTACCGGGGATTGCAAGTAGATGATTCCTCAGAATCTCATGTGTGACTCCATGGAGTCTTGTGGACTCCGAGAATGAATACCACCATCACTGGTCATCACACTGCCAATGTTAATGATATTAATGCATAGCGTTTGATAAAGAATAGAAACAATTAACATCCTAGCTGAAGTGGTTGACCAGAACCAGTGATTTTATGACCACTCCTTCACAAATCACCGCTCGAACTGTAATAAAGTGATTATTTTCTATTAAAACCTGGAAGGTGCTCAGTGGAGTAAATCAGGTTTGCACTAAACAGGCACATAAAAGTATATAATGCAGCTGGTGAAATTGAATGTAGGTTCATTATGTTGCCAAGTGATCTATTTACATGCTGGACATGAAGATGTAGGACTGGACGTTTGTAATGTAGGCATAATGCTGTCAGAATACACTCCATGACGTGGTTATGGTTTGCGCTTGTGATTGATCTGTGGAACTCACAATCACATCATATAGAGTATTTGTACATTGTGTAAATATGCATATTTAAAACATTGTTGCTACTTAGATAGTAACTTGCATACAAAGTGACTTTTTTTACAACTAGATCAACCATGGAAATGCATAAGACATCAGGTGAACCATGCCAAGGCCTCTCAGGATACGACATGACTGAAGCCACAACATTTCATGTTTCACTAAAATGGATGTGTCATATAACAAGTTAAACTAAATTCTGTATGTAAAGCATCAAGCAGCCATTAACAAGGAACAGATTATTTGAAGAACACTCTAACCTAAAGCTGCCCCCTTTTATTTCCCCATGTTGCTGTTCTGGGAAATGCAGAGAGGACCAAACATCAGCATGTACAAAGCGTTCTGATGACATTGGTTCCTAAATTGGTCCCCAGCAGGCGAGATATTCAAAATCCAATCTGCTAAATGTGGGTGGAGGAAACTCCTACACTACGCATAGCTGTCAGAACAGATCTGGGAGGGGGAGCCATGCCCGTGTTACTCTGACCACCTAATAAAGCTAAATTGGTCAGAGTGAGTGTGTAGAGTGTCCCATTAAATGGTCAAGGCTTTGAATAATGAAATATCCTGTAATGGTTTTTCAGCCTTTCCATGTTCGTGTATGTCCACCATAAAATTATCAGTTTTTCTCAACTGTAGCTGGAAATTAATAATTTAAAAACTCTGGATTACCACGGTCCCCAATTTAACACCATATGACAGCAACAGACCCTAGGTCCATCGTATAATGACAACTAGTATCTAGATTGTGACCAAAACAGAACAAAAATAACTTTACATTTCCTTCAATGGCTAATGAAGAAGGTAAGCCAATTGGATTTCCATTCCTTTTTTTGCAGAATATATTTCTTAGACTGAGGTTTCGGTTAAAGACCATTTATGATATTCTGTTAACAATTAAGTTTACGGGTCTAGATATTTTTATTTTAAATCGGTCCAGAAACCAGTATTGCTTCCTATGATTTTGGTTGAGTGGAGAATTTCCCCCCCCCCCCCATACTGGTCAGATCAGTCTGAGTGTTTAATGTATACTCCACATTATGTTCAGGAGATAAAAGAACGTGTTGTGTCAAGTATGGTTCACTTTTTTAAAGAGAAATTATTTAGGTAGAGGCTAAATGTTTGAATGTGTTGCTATTTCTGTAGCCCTTACCGGTACTTGTGGTGTGTAATGTTTGTGATGGTAGTGATAGTGAAACAAGCCTGTTATTTTTTTTTCTTGTACCGACTGCAGCATTTTTATACAATTCTCTCTTCACATCTAACTAGTGAGTTATCGTGTTCTGATTTTTAAAATTCAATGGGCTAGATCCTAAGCCTGGTGTAAACATAACCAGAGGTTACTTACCATTTCCCTAAACTTTAAAAAGTTTTTAAATTAGTATAACCTTTTTAGAAAAAAACATCCCTTGAAACCAAGGAGCAAAATTCCAACATAAATAACTAAGATGCACATTTTTCAGAATTGAAAAAAGTAGACATTTGAGCTCAATCTTTGTAATTTGGCTTTCACTGTTTCATTGTGTTTGGCTGAGCCTCATGGGGAATGTAGTTCGAAACCTTCTGGGGCCCTAATCCCTTCCTACTGCAAATATGGGGACTCCTGCAAGTTTCACCGTAATGTCCCCATTTTAGCATTAGATGCTGGGGCAGGAGCTACTTCAGCATTTTGCCCTGGAACGAAGCGCTACCCATGGTGATACTCAAGGAATTGCTATCGCGCCGCCACGAGTATCACCTCTTGGAGTCCATAGGACTCCGTGTAGGGATGTGCTGCCGAGCTGCCGGGCCACAAGCCCTGTACGATTTGTCCCCAGTCTCACTCTGCTCCCAGCAGCAAGAATCGGCAGATCGGGCCACCGTTCCCGCCACAGAATGAGAGGTGGGTATCTGATTTATTGGGGGGGTTATGGGGTGCTAAATGATTCTGTAAAGCGGACTCATTTAGCACCATCTTTTAGGTGCGGTTAACCCATTGGTGTGGTAGGTTGCGATAAGATAAGTAAGGTATTACAAAGTCCTAACGCTAATTACTGATTGCTCTCCCCATGTTAAGTATAGGGTGCGCAAAGTACAGTAACCTCGCACAAACTAGCGCAATCACTGATGCGCTAACCAATTTTTCAGGGGTTTAGTGTTAGGAAGTAATATGGGTGGCATGCATTAAAGTCACTTATCCTGGCGTTAAAGGTGTTCTATTGGTAATATTTTTGGTATTTAATGGAAGGGGGGAATATCAACAATCTAGACAAGGAAAATAGATGCTCTTTCTAATACTCTCTTGCATACTTGGCCTAATGATTTTAACCTAAATGTGTCAAACCTTGTATTCAATTCAACACATTGTAAACTTAATTTTACTTTTGTAATCAGATACATTCTCCAATTTTGAGATGTGTATATATTTCTGTAAAAATAAATATATGTACTGTATATTTATTTAATTTTCATTTTCAAATGGCATACACCCTAGTTTCAAACTATCCACAATGGCTACTTCATAAATCATGAATGATCTTGTAAGTTAAATGTGAAAGTTATGCTTTTTTCTTCAAAACATTTTTTTTTATTGAATGAAAGTGTAAAATTACGATCCAGTGAATTTTGCTGCAAGCTATGTTGTTTTTTTGCTATGTATATTATGGTGAATGATAATAAAAATTGTGTTTTAAAAAACATTATTTGAATGATTTTTGTGCTGCATTGGCTTTATGGGAGACACACAGCTATCCTACCACCAGGGAAGCTTTCATATGTGCATAAGATACAGGGAATTAAAAAGATTCTTTAACAGTTTATTTTTATATATGTGATTTTTGTGTAATGCCAACATAATAGATAGAGGAAAAAATGTATCCAACTCTATCAAAACCATTTATATTGTCAATCCTGGAAGCTATGAATAAATAACACTTTTGCAAAGCTGCATGATTATTGACCTCTCTCTGGACAAGCATCTTTTACCATAATTATTTTCTACAATGTACTTTACTGGGGCTGCCTCTGCCAAGACATGTTCAAAAAGCTTATTCTTGAGGTGGAGGTAGGAATGTTTAGAGAAGGCAGCAGGAGGTCTATTGTCAAGCTTTATGATTTTTGCACAATTTCCCCGCTTCAGAAGATACTTCAAACATCGCCGGAAATAATAACTGGATTCCACTCTTCATTCACTTTCATTTAAATTTAATTTCAGTAAGATGAGTAGTAAATGAAGTAGCTGCAGATTGAGTAGTAAACTGAATAGTTGATTAGTTGAATAGGTTGGTTAAGCGATTAGCTGACTAGCTGAAAAACCTTTAACAGAAAGAAATACAGAAATTGTATAAATGCATTGCATATAAAGTTTGTTAATCATTAACTTCTGTGTCAGCTTCATATTTTCACTAACACACACTTCTAAAATATCATTACTGCCAAAATATATTTTAACTTAAAACAGACATGCGCTTATGGTCATGTCCCTTCATAAAACTGTTTTGGGATACTATATGACGATTCAGTTCACAGGTTCTCCGACTAGAACTCCCTTTCACCTCGGAATGGGCCATCTTTAATCGTCCGACCCCTCCCACCCCCCGGCCCTTTGCTAAGTGCCACCGGTTTTGGCTAACCCTCCTAGCTGCAGCCGGCAAAAAAGCGATCTTGTCCCAATGGATCTCCACCTCCCCTCCTTCCTCTCGCATGGTATATGAGAGAATCTATGCCATATTCCTGGCCAACTGGACTGAGGCTTCTATGCATCAGGAAAAGAAGACTCAGTCCTTCTTTACTAATTGGACCCCCTTTATTCAAACCTTTCCATGTGAAACTAAGGATTCTCTGTGACACACCTTTTTCTGTGCTCCATTGTACTCTTTACAGATGCTGCGAGGTGCCCCACCAATCCCACAAGGCCCCCCTGACCATTCCTTAACCCGTTTCCTGGCCTCCTCCCCCTCAGATTCCATAGCCACCCGCACATAGCCAACACCCTGCTCCTAGTGGCTGTCACTCCTCGCAGGCAAAGATGGAGATGTATACTCACAAATGTTGTAATTAGATTTGGCCTGCATTTTTATGTATGATTAGTGCTGCAAATTCTTAGTTAAATATCGGGTGCCACGTGTTAGCGTTGCTCTATTGTTTGTAATAGATGTATACTATGACATCTCTCTGCATGTATTTTTGTAATGATCCAAGATGAATAAAAAATATGTTTAAAAAAAACAGACATGAAATGAACGAATATAAAGAACTGCATGTGGAATCTCCTCACACTGAGAATGAAATAGAACTACAAGTTAACTGACTGCATGTATCACTAAACTGTCTCAATTCCTTTCCTGCACATGAATGTGAAACAATCCCTTTTGCTCACCGGCTGCAACTCCAGGATCTGAAGATGTTTGTAAATGTCTGTGCACTTTCTTATGTCCAGGTTGCCTGCTGCATGGCATGGCATGGAACTCTAAGATGGCCCCTCTCTTCACCACAGATCTCCTTGAAGCTGCTGGGAAGCCTGACCTCTGCTCTGATTGGCTGACCCTAAATGGAGCTGAATTGCATGCAGAGACTAGTAGTTATCAAAGACTTTTGCAGATTTCAATTAACTAAACTGAATTACAGTCATTTTATTATCCCACTTGCTTGTACCTTAGCTGACCATTCTGTACCTCTGCAGTTTGACTTGACATCTATTGTGATTCAGTCTGCCCGAGTTATGTGATGGCAGTGAATGAGTTAAGACATAGAGATTAAACGTCTTGTAATCTGCCCCAGGTGATGTCCTTTGGATACATCCCACACAATACAATGGGACCCCCAGACTCCATTCGATGGTCAAAGTCACACAGTGAGGAGCAAGTGATTTAAATATACTATGGTGGGGCAGTTTACAACACAAAAAAAATCACACTATGGAGTCACCCAGTGACACATACAGAGTAAAATATTTTCTTAACTATACATACAAGAGAAAAACAAAAAACATGTAAGATATCGGCAACATATAATAAACATAGTAAGGACATTCATTTTTTTGTGGCAACGTCCCTTTAAGTTACCTGTTTCATTGGAATCCCATGAAAAGTCTGTAAGAGTTTGTTTCAGCTTTTTTATACAATGTTAAGAATTTTTCAAACAGTGCTGAAAACCAAAATACCACATATTGATAAATAGGATATATGACATATTTATAAAAATATATATGGATCATCTAAACTTCTGTAAGCCATGATAGAACCTTAAGTCTCAAATGACTCATTAGGATTGCTGACACCCATCCTATCCGAACCATTCTCTAGCTTTCATACAATTGATACAGTTGAATCAAATATTTTGAGGTTTCATGGCTTTCAACACATTATAGATGCTACTGTATAGTATTTCATATAATTGATACAGTGGAAAACAAATATTTAGAGGTTTTATGGCTTTCCACCCTGTAGAGATGCTGCTGCAATAAATTATTATTATGTTTATTTTTTATATATATGTAAATACAGTCTATGAACAATTATGTGCTTTACGTATATTTCAACCAGGACTCGTAGTGATGGTGAGTGCGGTGCTGCTAGACTACACTGCCAGGACCATCGGTGTGCACAGTCCATATATTAGTGTGTGTACACATAAAACATTTAATACTTACAAACTATACATAATCAAATAGTTCATTGTCACACTCTTGATCATGAACAAAATAAGAAACACCTAAAAAGTTAGAATGGGACCTAAAAAATGGGTAAGAAGAACAAATTCATTCTGTCAGCACCCTTTTGCATATGACAAAGAGGAATACAAAGAACTTGTTGTGTCTGCTTAGTCCCAATGTAGTTATAGAAGCAGCTTTTTTGGTACAGATTTTTAGTATGTTGATAATATTTTCTGGTAGCATTGAGGCATAACTGAATCCAGGCCAACATGTCTTTCAACAGAACATAGCAGCATATGGGATTTATGACATATCCTCCAACCTCATTTAATTCATGGTGAATGCAGCCAGCTCCCAGCTTACTGTGTGGCATTTCATGCATCTAAAAAATTATCTAGGAACTGCAGCTGCTCCATGTGAAGAGTGAAATGACCCCAGTGCTGGCTTGCTTGAGCAGCTCGTCAGGACATTTGGGATTCTGAAAGTGCGGAGGCCTTTTGAGAAACATTCCAAATCAAATGGATTTCTTTCTCTGGAGCAATTTGTAGGAGCTTTTGATCTCACCCTTCTGTCCTTCCTTTTCTTTTTGTATTACCTTAAACATAATAACCATGCTTGCTGTAACATGAATCACAGACAGGGTCATCTGACTTCATTCACCTTGTAACCAACATTCATTCAAGCAGCTGTAGAAAAGATCATGGGATTTAAACATTGGAAACTTATTCATATTTGGAGATATTCTTAGATTGTCTTCAGCAAGAGCAGGAAAAGAAGTCAATAGGATAAAATATCGTTTACAACATTCTTATATTTACAATTATGGTAAATAGGTTCTTCTGTCCAATGTTTGTCCATTTTGTACTCTTGTTTAATACCAATATGTGGTTCATTACCGTTTCTGTCTAGTGGTTTTATGTAGTTTTGTTATAGATTTATTTTAAGTAAGATTGAAAAATCTAGTCTGGTGAAGAATTTTAACAATTAAAACAGTTTGCTTATTTTCTGCCTACAAGGAATTAATAATATTCTTTCAAACGCCTTCAGGATTCTCAGCTCTGGGATCTTTGACTTCCTTCTTCAAAGCAGGTATAGGAATTCCTGTGGTGTGTGCAGTGTAGCAGGGAATGGGTATTACAGAGGGATAGGTGAAGAGTGATGGCAATAATAACAAAAAAAACACAGGCTTCTCTGTTAGTCAACTAAAGATATACAGGCCTATTGAATAAAGGTGACTCTCATGAGAATTGACTGGAAAAGTGAAAAATCCAGATGAAAATAGGCAAACCAGAAAAATTCTCACATTTATCTAACTTTCCAAATCAGCTGTTTGGTCTAGATTGTTCTCTTCTCCTGCCAATTCTCCTGAATTTCACCTTTTAGTGAATAGACCTGATAGTGCAAGACCTTGGGTGTCATGATACAGATAGAATGCACTGATTAGCCACAACATTAAAACCACCCGCCTAATATCATATAGGTCCCCTTTGTGCAGCTTAAACAGCCCTGATGTGTCAAGACATGGATTCACAAGACCTCCGAACGTGTTCTGTGGTACATGGCACCAGACATTAGCAACAAATTCTTTAACCCCTGCAAAATGCGATGTTGGACTTCCATGGATTGGATTAGCTGTTACAGCACATCCCACAAATGCTCAATCAGATTGAGATCTGGGAAATTTGGAGGTCAAGACAAAACCTTGAAATCTTTTTCATGTTTCTAAAACCGTTCTTGAACAATTTTTGCAGTGTTATAGGGTGCATTATCATTCTGAAAGATGCCACTGCCATCAGGGAACACCAGTGCCATGAATGGGGTGTAAATGGTCTGCAACAAAGTCTAGGTAGGTGTTACTTGCCACATGTGTTTTGACACCTTTCTACCATGACCAGCATTACATTTTTCAACAATTTGAGCTACAGTAGCTCTTCTGTGTGATCGGACCAGATAAGCTAGCTTTAGCCCCCCCCCAGTGCATCAATGAGCCTTGGGAACCATTGACCCTGACTTTAGTTCATTGGTGGTCCTTCCTTGCACAACATTTGGTAGGTATTAACCACTGCATACCAGGATCACCCCACAAGGGACCACATTACAATCCTGGTGCTAACGTTAACGCTCACCTGCGTTAGCATTAACGTTAGCCCCGGTGGCTACCCCACATTACAATCCAAAACGCTAACGGGTTAAGTAACCCGTTACTGTTTGGTACCTTGCGCGTCACTGTACTTTTGCGCTCCCTATACTTAACATGGGGAGCGCAAAGTGTTAATCAGCGTTAGGATTACAAAGTCCTGACGCTGATTAACGTCTGGCTGTGGTTAGCAAAAAGTTAACCAGAGCCAGGACTTGGTGCTAATGGATTCCGCTGGTGCAAATTTTCCCTGCTGTTTGGTGTTCTCTGAATAGACGAAGCATTGCTTCTCTATGGGGATTTCACTACCCTCGAACAAACACCGTATGTGCAAGCAATACGCCAGCATTTGGCGAACTCTCATTTGGTCAGCTCTCTGAATAGCCGAATGGCCAGGAATGATAACCGTACGCTGAATTTCAGTGTTCGGTTACCTTTCGGCCACAATTCGGATCTCTTTGAATAACCCTGTAAAGCTTTTAGATATTTTCTGTCCTATTTCGGTGTGGTTATTTTGCATCTATTGGATACACATGAATATGTGTAATATTTGTATTTTTATATATATATGTTTTCCCTGTGTCTCATGTCTGTCGCATTCTGTCCCTGTACATTATGCCTGTACCTCTCCAAGTACCTCATGTCTGTCCTCTCTGCGTTTGCCTAATATCTGTAGCTCAATGCCCCCTGAGCCACTCTTAATTTGTCTCTCTCCTTTAGAAACCTTATAGTCTAATGTCCTCTGTGTTTAACATTATTATTTCACATGTTGTGGATCCCTCCTCAGAGACACATAACGCTCCTTCAGCTCGTTCTGTGTGTGTGTGTCTCTGCTCAGCATTCATTGACTCACTAATTTCTCTTATGTATAACTGTATGGGGCATATTTAACCCCTTCACTTCAAAAATCAGGTTATCTAGATTTTGCATTGTAAAGCATTAGAAAGCACTCATTAGCATATCAAAAGACACTTTTCACACCTTTTTAAAGCAGAATTAGTGTGTCTCCTGTGGATAAATTAAATTCTTTGGTTTATGGCTCTCCAAGCACCCTTGAGAGACATAAAACAATCTGCAAATAGAGCCCTAATCCTCACTGTAACAAAAGGTTCAAATAGATTACTGCTGCATTACAGCATCCAGGGATTTGGCAGAATACAGGGCGAGCTCTGGGGTCACTCACTGCTGTACAGGGATAAGATTTAGGGGGTTATTAGTGAAAATTCCTGTATAGTACAGATACAAGGTGTTACTGTAATTTACATATACAGGCATTATGTCTCATACAGATATTATTTTTATATTCTATTGGTATTTTTCGGAAGCTGTATTACTAATAATCTCATTATGATCGCTATGAATCCCCATAAGCAGATCTGAACATTTTTATTATTTTTATTTATCACAGTTACTGTATCTAACACAAAGGTCCTTTCTGCCTGTATGATAATAATGCAGACCCTGTTTGAAAGTGCATAATATAAGGGACACCATCTAGAGCTCAAAATCTTACATTTCAACAATCTTTCTGTAAAGGATAAGTGAATACATGAAAAATTATACAATTAGCAAATTAACATTCTTTAGGTTTTTTAACTATCTTAAAATAACAACTTCTGTGCTAAATGCCAACCTATATTTAATTGCTAACTTCATATCCCATGTTTTAAATAAATGTTATGATAAAAAAAAATTCTCAACAAAAATCCTTTGGTAGTGAAGGGGTTAAATAAGCTTTGGCTGGCTGAGATGCCTGCTTACAAATAAAATAATAATTTCTTAACTGGACTGCAATTTTCCCAACAAAAAGCTGTAATGTGATTACTGGGATTAACAAGCTAAAAAGTGCAGAGCAGGTGCTAAGTGGGTTAGTGCTTTATGGACGCCTCATCTCCAATATCCCCCTCTAAGTCACTTTGCTGAAAGAGTTAATTCCTCAGACATTTCAGATTCCAAATGTAGTGCTAAAAAAAGCAAACATTTATTACAGCTGTTCACCGAACAATTTTCCCACAGCTTGAAATATCATGCCAAGGGGTTTCCGTTTCCCACTATATTTCACTATGCCTTCATCAAACATTGATGGTGACTGATATAAAAGACACTAGGTCCTCTATTCTGATCTTGCCATTAATTTAATGGTTGGAGGTGTTATTTATAATGGCTACAGCTGTTAATGGATGGATCTCCTGTTCTGACCACGCCAAAAACTTGGCATTCGACTCAGAATTAGCGCCTGCCTACTGTACATTAGTGGGATCTATACTTTGTAATGGCACAAAATCAGAATAGCGAGTTAGTACATGGTAGCACACACACCGTGGCGCAAACTGGTTTTCTGCAAAGTTCTCAGAGTCTTAACACTTTAAAGATAGGTATTAAAAAGTTCCAAACTGTCCTCTAACCTGTGATGCAGAGGACTGCGCAATCTGCTGCTTCTTCTCACTGTAGCAGAATACTTGAAACAAATAGTTCCCTGTGTTTTTCTCCTGTCCATGCGTGGCCCCAGTCTTGATCTTGTGAAAGACTCCAGGGAGTTTGGCTCCTTTTGCTTGATTCCATATGGACTCCAAGAGACAATACCAGCGGTGGCAAATTGTGCTGCAGTCAGTTTGCAGGAAGTCGGTGGCTTCCAAATATTCCGAGTCGAACCGCTGATACCGCAGCAGGGACGGAATAGAGCCGGTAACTAGGCGCCACTAAACGATGATGGCTCGCGAGCGACAGTATTTTCCCTTAATGGCTCCTTATCAGCAAGAATTAAATAGGGCCCTGATTCTTTATGTGCGAAACTTTGCACAATCCTATTTCATTGATAGTAAAGAAGATATGTATAGTTTTTATACCATACAGCATCAGTAATTTATTGAAATAGTTGTAATTTACAGAAGCCTACAATGTCATGACTTCTAACGCCTAATACCATTCATTTGCTTTGCAAAGTAGAAATATTGAACAACCTTAAAACCTAACTAAGATGTAAAAAACAGATCTTTTATATTTAAATTTGTAGAATATTTATGGGGCACTAATCCGACCTTGCCGATAACAGCTCAAGCTTCATTTGCAACTCAGATGTTGTGGTAAGTTGATGTACATTGGCAGCTCCTATACTCTGTATGTTTAGGGTCAATTAAAGCTCAGCTAGAGAACAGCACGCTATTCCATGGTAGCTCACTATTCTATCTTGACTCAAGAATGGTATTCAGAACAGAGTACCATCTTTCAAAACCAGGGATCAGATCACAACTGGGCACCTGGGTAAGATGCAAATGGAAAATGTCACCTTTAATATCACCTATAATGTCTGTATTACCACCAAGCTGCTTTGTTAGCATCTCAAGTGGTAATACTTTTGATAAGAATGTGGATAACACCAGCAGTGCTGTGTGCAGCCACTGTTATCAGCTCCAGGAGTCCACAGGACACCATGGACAAAGATGCAAACTCGTGCGAGTGAGATCTGGCTGGGACTGTGGTAGAATTCGCTGAGCATTCATCTTGGATGAAATAGGATGAGTTGATATGAAGCAGAGCACTCAAGCCGCTATGCTGCACAACTCAAGCACTGTGCTCATCGTCCTAGTTGTGATCTGGCCACACGGTGAGACACGGTGAGTCTCAGCATTAGTTATTTCTTTATTCAAATTTCCTAATCTCTTGATTAATATTCAAGAATCCAATCAATACTTACCTTACGCAGAATGAGTATAGAAGGCTTAACACTGAATGTGCTCCAGAAGGAATTTCAGTCTCGAGAAAGCTGAGCTGAAAGGTCTTTTGATCTGCCAAGGTATCACATAAGCCCACGAGGAGTGTTCACTGGTACTGATGCAAGATTCTTGCCAAGAGAAAAAGAAAATGCTCATGGGACAGACCTGTACTTGCCCATACAAGTCCAATTGAGATTTGTTAGCTCAATCTCAATTAATTTAGCTGAAAACAGAATTGCTAACTTACATTAACTTTACTTTAAATTGTCTTTGCTATTTCCGAATGTTTATATATGCATTTCTAAACTATCTACTCTTTACCATTCCAGCAAAGCCTACAGGATATGTAAGATTTGTTTGGAGTGTTAGAGCAGTTATCTCAAACTCAGGCCTTCCAGATGTTAATGGCCTACAATTCTTTGAATGCAATAAATGGCTAGAGAATCATGGGAAGTGTAGTTCAAAAACATTTGGGGGGGGGAGCAAAGTTTGAGATCCCTGCACTAGAGACAAAACCATTTCATACATATATTTCAACATATCAACTTTAATTTTAATATGAAGATAAACCCATCAAGCTGCCCTTCTCAGAGCATATATAATGATAAATAAACCGATTAATTTATTGCTATAGTTCCAGGACAATCTCACTCACTAGAGAATTACAGAATACTGAATCTTTACAGAAATGTAAATCGACAGCCATCTGGGAGCTTAATTACCCTGCAATTACCTAGTGAGTAAAACTTTTCATGGAGATGATGTAGGAAGCTCTGGTTTGATTTTCACTTACTCTTCAATGCAAAGCGCACTGAACAAAGAAAGAAGAGGTTTATTGAATCTCTCTGCCACCAGTGAACCAGGACAACATTAGTGAATCAAACCATATCTAACCCAGGGGTGTCTGGCCTTGCAGATGTTTTGGACCTACATTTCCCACAAGGTTCTGTCAACCTAAAGAGAGTATTATGGCAGATGTAGTTAGAAAACATCTAGAGCAGGGATCTCAAACACTGCCCCCCCAGATGTTGATTGCCTAGAATTGCCTACAAGTCCCAGAATTCTTTGAATATGGATGGTTAGAGAATCATGGGAGTTGTAGTTCAGAAACATCTGGGGGGCCAGAGTTTGAGATACCTAATCTAGAGGGTTAACGTTGAGCACCCCTGATCTACAAATCGCAACCTCATACAGCATACAGGAGACAGTCACTTCATGAACTATTTTAGGATATCCTACCTCAGTTGTGAGTGAAATGCAATGTTATGCATTATTTTCTAAAGATGAAAGATATCCCCTGAACTAATAATGAAGGGAGATAAATGCATCACTACGCCAAAAAGGTAGGTCATACAACTCAGGTGATCAGATGTAGGGATGAGCTGTTCGGGTTCGGTCGGTTCGGGGTTCTACCCGAACTTAGCCTGTTCGAGCAGATCGCGAACCCCGAACATTTCCGGGTGTTCGCCACATGTTCGACCACAATGGACCACAATGCATTTTCCCACTGCCTGAAGCTCGTAATTGGCTACAGCCTTGCACCTGACCACAGGTCTGGTGCAAGACTGGTTGAACACTATGCCAATCACCGCTCAGAGTCCTGATTGGGCAAATTTTGCCCAATCATGGGCTCACAGAGCTAAGTCCCGCAGTGCACGCATTTCAGAGGAGATTTCAAAGAAGATAGTTGTGTGTGTTGTTACTGCCGGTCTGCCACGGTACTGGGGGGGTCTGGGAGGGTCTCATTTCGACCTAATATCAGGGAATTTAGGTGATGTGTGTCTTGTCACTGTGCCAGCAATTTTTTTTGGGGTTTACAACTTTATTTAAAACATTTGTGTATTGAGGTGATTTTCTGGGTCTTGTCACACTGTGCCAGCAAGTCTTTTTGGGTCTCATTTATACCAAATATCAGGGAATTTAGGTGATGTGTGTCTTGTCACTGTGCCAGCAAGTTTTTTTGGGGTTTACAACTTTATTTAAAACATTTGTGAATTGAGGTGATTTTCTGGGTCTTGTCACTGTGCCAGCAAGTCTTTTGGGTCTCATTTATACCAAATATCATTGAATTTAGGTGATGTGTGTCTTGTCACTGTGCCAGCAAGTTTTTTTGGGGTTTACAACTTTATTTAAAACATTTGTGAATTAAGGTGATCTGTGTCTCGTCATACAAAAAGTACCACGCTGTATTTTGGGGCTCACTAATTTCTTTAAAACACTTGGGAATTAAGGTGATCTTCTGTGTCTCGTCACACAGCCAGCAAGTTTTTTTGGGGCTCACTAATTTCTTTAAAACACTTGGGAATTAAGGTGATCTTCTGTGTCTCGTCACACAGCCAGCAAGTTTTTTTGGGGCTCACTAATTTCTTTAAAACACTTGGGAATTAAGGTGATCTTCTGTGTCTCGTCACACAGCCAGCAAGTTTTTTTGGGGCTCACTAATTTCTTTAAAACACTTGGGAATTAAGGTGATCTGTGTCTCGTCATACAAAAAGTACCACGCTGTATTTTGGGGCTCACTAACTTCTTTAAAACACTTGGGAATTAAGGTGATCTGTGTCTCGTCATACAAAAAGTACCACGCTGTATTTTGGGGCTCACTAATTTCTTTAAAACACTTGGGAATTAAGGTGATCTTCTGTGTCTCGTCACACAGCCAGCAAGTTTTTTTGGGGCTCACTAATTTCTTTAAAACACTTGGGAATTAAGGTGATCTTCTGTGTCTCGTCACACAGCCAGCAAGTTTTTTTGGGGCTCACTAATTTCTTTAAAACACTTGGGAATTAAGGTGATCTTCTGTGTTTCGTCACACAGCCAGCAAGTTTTTTTGGGGCTCACTAATTTCTTTAAAACACTTGGGAATTAAGGTGATCTGTGTCTCGTCATACAAAACGTACCACGCTGTATTTTGGGGCTCACTATTTTCTTTAAAACACCCGGGAATTAAGGTGATCTGTGTCTCGTCATACAAAACGTACCACGCTGTATTTTGGGGCTCACTAATTTCTTTAAAACATTTGTGAATTAAGGTGATATGTCTTTTGTCACTGGCTGCCAGCTATCAGTGTGTCTCACTGAGTTATACCAGAGTTATTTAAATCTTCATACCAGAGTTGAATCAGAGTTCTTTATATATTAATCTATATATCACTCACCATGTCTGAAAGAACAAAAAGGACAGGCAGACGCTCCCAGCCACAGATAAGAGGGCAAGCAGCCCCTGTGTCGGGAGGCTGTGTCTCTGGTCGTGGTGGACGTGGTGCATCCTCTGCAGGGGCACGCTTGTCCTTTCTAACTGGTGCTGGCCGTCTTAAGCAGCAGCAACATACAGAGGACTTGGTGGATTGGCTAACCAGGCCATCCTCATCCTCCGAGTCCTCTGCCAGCCAGGCTTCTAGTGCTTTACAGTCCACCTCAGCTGCCAAAGCATCTAATGCAGCCTCCATGTCCACAGCTACTCCTGCCGTAGCCTCGCTATCACACACGGAGGAGTCAGCTGAATTGTTTGACTACAATGAGAGTGACATGCTGCTTGAGGATGCGCAGCAAGTGTACTGTGCTCAGATTCAATCTCTGAGACTGAGCAAGGGAGTATAATCAACCTAGAGGAAGGGGGTGCCAGTGATGACACACAAATAACTGGCACTCATGTTGCCCCAGCAGCTGCAGCATACTGCCAAGTTGGCTCCAGTGACGAGGAGATAGGGGGTGAAGATGACATTGATGATGATGAGGTCACTGACTCCACCTGGGTGCCAGATCGAACTGAGGAATCAAGTGAGGAGGAGGAGGCACAGCAAACACGAGGCACAACATCCTCTGTGACCAACCGTAGCACTAGCCAGTCAAAGGCATCACATGTCAGAGCTGCTCCGGTGCAGAGTGCTGTTGTCTCAAAGAACACATGCAGGAACTCTGCTGTCTGGGAGTTCTTTAAGAAATGTGCAGCAGACCCCACCATTGCTATTTGTAATCTATGTCAGAGGAGGCTGAAGCGTGGGCTAAACACCGGACGCTTGGGTACCATGTGCTTGAGGTGACATATGAACAATGCCACACATCCCGTTGGGGCAAAACTTTGCGTAGGTCCTCCTCCTCCTCATCTGTCTCTACTCACACTGTATGTCCTGCCATGCAATTGCTTACAACCTCCACCGACAGGGATGATGCTACAGTAATGGATGTACCAGCAGGTCCTTCCTCACAATGTGACATCATCCCAGTAGCTGAAGATTTACGCAGTCAGATTACATTGCCGCAGCTGCTGCAGCGAAAGAAAAAATTTAGTCCCAACCATCCCCAAGCACAGCGTCTAAATGAGAGCTTAGCAAAATTACTCGCATTGCAGCTGCTGCCTTTCCAGCTGGTGGACTCTGCTCCCTTCCGTGAATTTGCTGAATGCGCTGTACCACAGTGGCAGGTTCCAAAACGCCATTACTTTTCACGCAAGGCCATTCCAGCACTATACCAGCACGTGGAAGACAATGTTATCCAGTCATTGGGAAAGGCAGTCAGCAGCAAGGTGCATGTGACTTTAGACACGTGGTCCAGCAAGCATGGACAGGGTCATTACATTTCCTTCACGGCACACTGGGTAACTCTGATTGCAGCTGGGAGGGATCCAAGACGGGGCTCTGTGCTGGAGCTTGTTCATCCACCACGCCTCCAGAAAGCTGCTTGTATGAGGTCTGTCTGCTCCACCACCACCACCTCTTCCTCCTCCTCCTCCTCCTTCTCTGTCTCTGGCGAAGTGGCAGTTAAACCCACGCCTGACAGGGTCTACGCAATGGCTCAAGCAAAAAGATGCCATACTGTGCTTGAGCTGGTTTGTTTAGGGGACAGGAGCCATACTGGGTCAGAAATTTTGTCAGCTCTGCAGGGGCAGGTGCAGAGATGGTTTACACCACGCCAGCTTGAGCTGGGAATGATCGTCTGCGATAATGGCAGCAACCTTCTCTCCGCCCTACGCAAGGGTAAATTGATGCATGTACCATGCCTAGCACACATCCTAAATCTGGTGGTACAGCGTTTCCTAACCAAGTACCCAGGGCTGCCAGAGCTTCTCATCCAGGCCAGAAAAGTCTGCAGCCACTTCAGACGGTCATTCCCAGCAAGCGTTCGCCTGGCAGAAATTCAAAGAGAATTCCACCTTCCCACAAACCGTCTGATCTGTGACATGCCCACCAGGTGGAACTCGACATTAGCAATGCTGCAGCGTCTCCACAAGCAGCAGAGGGCCATCAACGAGTACCTGTGTGAGTATGGCACAAGGACAGGTTCAGGTCAACTTGTTTTTTCCCCCACCCCGCAGTGGCTCATGATCAAGGATGCATGGACTGTACTGTCACCATTTGAGGAGGCAACGAGGATGGTGAGCAGGGACAGTGCATGCATCAGTGACACAATTCCTTTAGTGTTCCTGCTGGAGCACAGTCTGCGGGGAATTATAGATGTGGCTCTAGAGGCAGAGCAGCGGGAGGAAGAGGAGGCCTTCCCTAGCTCTCAAGGCCCCAGTCTTTCCGCAGACAGCATTCCAGCGGGTCCTACTCAGATCAGACAGGAGGAGGATGAGGAGGAGGAGGAATAATTAAGTAGTGGGGGCATTGAAGGTGGGGATTCCTCAAGGCAGGGTTTTGTGTGCCCAGAAACAGAAGGGCTTGTGCGTGGCTGGGAGGAGGAAGTGCACGATACGGTCATCCTCATTGACCAGGTAGACTCGGCAGCTAATGCCACCTCCAACCTACACTGCATGGGCTCCCTAATGATGCAAAGCCTGCTAAAGGACCCCAGGATTCGTGCTATCAAGGAGAGGGATCATTACTGGTTGGCAACCCTTCTTGATCCACGATACAAGGGGAAAGTTGCAGAGCTCATCCTGCCCGCACAGTGGGAGCACAGGATGACAAAA
Source organism: Leptobrachium leishanense (assembly GCA_009667805.1). NCBI lineage: Eukaryota > Metazoa > Chordata > Amphibia > Anura > Megophryidae > Leptobrachium > Leptobrachium leishanense. The sequence continues at coordinate 135,496,740 of CM019064.1, read as the reverse complement.
CTTGAGGACGCTCTAAAGCGAAACTTGTGTAACACCTTTCCAGGCACTGTTAGATTACCAAGTGCTGACACACGTGCTTCTGAGGCTGCAGGTGATCAGAGGAATAGCGGTGAAGGCCAGGGCCGCTTGACTGATGCATTTTTAAATTTTTTTAGTCCTCGACGCCCAGGGACGTCAAATGTAGGCACCCATTGCCAGCGTCTTCACCATATGATGCAGGACTACCTAGGGGCAAGGGCAGACCTGGATACGTTTCCAGCAGATGATCCACTGGCTTACTGGGTGTTGAGATTGGATCACTGGCCAGAACTTAGCCAATATGCTATGCAGCTACTAGGTTGCCCTTCATCTAGCGTGCTTTCCGAAAGGACGTTCAGTGCCGCTGGAGGTTTTGTCACAGACAAAAGAGTGCGTCTGTCCACCGACTCTGTAGACCGGCTGACATTTATAAAAATGAATCAGTCCTGGATCAGCAGCTATCAATCCCCTGATGCCGAAGTAACGGAATAGATCGGGTATGTCTTCTGCATGCACAAAACCTCCAGCACTGAACTCTTCCACAATACCACAAAAGGGTTACGGTGTGAATGCACTTGCTGCCATGAAAGGCACAATATTTGGCTGCACTGACGCCTGTGCCAGATTTATATCATTTTAATTTTTTGAACAGCAGGGTCCAACCCTGCACTCTTCCACAATACCACAGAGGGGTTACTGGATGATGATACTTGATGGCCTGGCATTAAAGGCACAATATCTGGGTGCACTGACGCCCATTACCAGATCAAAAAAATTTCAATATAGGACCAAATGGTCCACCCCTGCACTCTTCCACAATACTACAGAGGGGTTACTGTATGATGATACTTGATGGCCTGGCATTAAAGGCACAATATCTGGGTGCACTGACGCGCATTACCAGATCAAAAAATTTTCAATATAGGACCAAATGGTCCACCCCTGCACTCTTCCACAATACTACAGAGGGGTTACTGTATGATGATACTTGATGGCCTGGCATTAAAGGCACAATATTTGGGTGCACTGACGCCCATTAACAGATAAAAAAAAAAAACACTTTTCAATATAGGACCACATGGTCCACCCCTGCACTCTTCCACAATACTACAGAGGGGTTACTGTATGATGATACTTGATGGCCTGGCATTAAAGGCACAATATCTGGGTGCACTGATGCCCATTACCACCAGATCAAAATCTTTTCAATATAGGACCGCATGGTCCACCCCTGCACTCTTCCACCATAACACAGAGGGGTTACTGTATGATGATACTTGATGGCCTGGCATTAAAGGCACAATATCTGGGTGCACTGACGCCCATTACCACCAGATCAAAAACCTTTCAATATAGGACCACATGGTCCACCCCTGCACTCTTCCACAATACTACAGAGGGGTTACTGTATGATAATACTTGCTGGCCTGGCATTAAAGGCACAATATCTGGGTGCACTGACGCCCATTACCAGATCAAAAACTTTTCAATATAGAACCACATGGTCCACCCCTGCACTCTTCCACCATACCACAGAGGGGTTACTGTATGATGATACTTGCTGGCCTGGCAGTCTTGCACCAAAGGCAGAATATCTGTGTGCACTGACGCCCATTCCCAGATTCATATCTTTTTAATATAGGACCGCATGGTCCACCCCTGCACTCTTCCACAATACCACAGAGGGGTTACTGTATGATAGTACTTGCATGCCTGGCACTAAAGGCACAATATCTGGGTGCACTGCCATTGACGTCTGTATCAGATTCATATCCTCAGAGGGGTTACGGTGTGACGGCACTGTTGGGGACGCTAAAAGCCCAATTTTAAAGCACCTATTGTTACTTTCATCCAAAGCCTGCATAAGTTTCACAATAATTTAGCCAAAAAAAACACTAAACTTTTTCTGCGCGTCCTAAAATGTCTTTTCATACAGGCTGCCGCCCCAAGCAGCTGTTTATGGATGGATTAAAGGAAAAGCATTTACCGTCATATGAAACGTCATTTTTTTGTTTTTAATTGTTTCTATACATCCTAGAAATCCGCCACTTCACGGGCAGGTTATGGGGATCTCCTAGGCACGATATTTGAAGGAATTTTTGGTTTTTATTTTTAACCCTTATTTCATGGAAAACTCACTGTCCCTTTAAAAACGTTTTTTTTAAAACTTTTTGTCCTTGTTTCCTGTCCCCCAGGGCACTACCCGGACCCCCATACACCTTTTATGGCAAATATGTAGCATATAAACATATATGCCCTCTTGGAGGGCACTCTAAAAAACCAAATTTTCAGCCCCTTTGACTTGCATGGGAGTTCGGGTTCGGGTTCGGACCCGAACAAATGGGAAGTTCGGGTTCGGGCTCGAACCGAGCTCGGGGGGTGTTCGGCTCATCCCTAATCAGATGTAGAAAATTATATTTGATATTTACAAAAAAATACACCTCTTTTCAGTGTGTAAAAGATCTGTGCAATCCTTTCAAAATCTTCTAGAACTTTGGATCCACTTAGAATGTTACTTGATGAGGTGGATACTCATGTGAGAATGCTGTACCAGCACATACAGGGTTATCCAAAGAGATCCGAATTGCTTGAGAAAGGTAACCGAACGCTGAAAATCAGCGTTCGGTTACCTTTCCTGACCATTCGGCTATCCAGAGAGCAGGCAATTCGCCAAATCCTAGCGAATTGCCTGAACATACGGTGCCTGTTCGGTGCCTGTTCGAGGGCAGTGAAATCCCCATGAAAAAGCACTGCTTCGGCTATTCAGAGAACACAAACCAGCAGTGAAAGGTTCCCCTAATGCCCTGCCATTCGGTGGTTTCATGCGGCAAATTTATTCAGGAGAATCCCATAGGCTTCAATGTTAAAAATATTCCCGTTTTAATTCAATATCTAATAAACCGTTCATTATAAAATTCTTCAGTAAAGAGTCTCTTTATTTATAGATCTTTTTAGGATACTTTAAGCATTTTTCTTAATTTTTTTTTTAAAAGTCAGATTTTTTTTTTTTTTAAGTTTACTTATTTTTTCTGTAACAGCCCTCTTTATTATCATTCCCTGGACCTCCTGTGTAAATTTCAGACATTTTCGCTCAGTAGTTTCTTTGCAAACAGCGTTTCATTTTCACAGATTCATACAAACGGTTTTGCTAATTTATTCACTGCCTCCTTTGCGTCTCAGCTGCTTCGGCTCTGTGTGATTTGGCTCCTGTTCGGCTGCTTCCCTGCGTGTGATCGGCTCCTGCTCGGGTTTTTGGAAGGTTAATCCAGATGTATTTGCTTGTTTTCAGCGTGCATTCGGTGGGTTTTGCGGTTCGTTTTCGTCGGGTTTTCGGCAGCTTTTCCCTGCAATTCGGGGACCCTGTGGTGCTTGCTGAATACACCGCAGGGTCACCGAAATGGGATCGTCAAAAGGAGCCGAATTGAAGAGAACGAAAAGTCACCGAACGTGCGGTGACTTTTCAAATCTCTTTGAATAACCCTGACAGTGTTCTGTCCTCATTACTCTGTCCTTCAGTATGATACAATTTTCTGCTGGGAGTAAGGTTAGAATGGGTATTGACCGCCATTTTCTAGCCCTTTCAAAATCTGTCCTTACTTCTGCAATGGTCTCTTTGTGAAAGAGATGCAAGTGAATGCTAGTGTGAAAAACCCTTCTGCAGCCAGTGGAGTTGTTTGTCCATGTGTATTGGCACATGCTGTGACAAAAGGTCAATCCCTGGAAGATCTGAAGGCAAGGAAACCTGTACCGACAGAAAGGGCTTTCCTGATCCTGGATGATCTGAAGAACTATAAATCTCAACCCAGGGAGCCACATGGCAGACATGGAGGTGAAGGGCCCTATGCATTGTGGGTGGATTCTAGAGCACAGACTTTACAAAGGAGGGCATAAAGTGATAACCAGTGGATTGAGGATGTGAGAGCAACATTGATGGCATAGAAAAGGCAACAGGGTAGGATGGATCAACTTGAAGGAACTGCTTCAGATCTGCCGACAATAAAACAGGAAGTGGTAGAAACTCAGATTAGGAGCCACTGTTTACTGACCTCCAGTGAGCTGTCACCCTGGCTTTCAGTTATTGAGTATGGTACTTGCCTGTGGTTCTGATGGGAGTATATTTGGGAGATCAGGCAGTGTGGAGTTTGACACATTAATGCTCAGTGGCAACTACAAACTCGTAGATGTCTGAGGTTTGTTCTGATAGTTTGGGCGCAGGTAAAGGAAAGACTTCTTTGTCAGTCACTGATTATCAGTAATGGATAAGTCTGCGAGTTGTTGAGAGTAATTTTAATTGTCAACATTTTAAGTGGGACATCAGAACATTATAAATGCTGACTTTAAGGTTACAGGCACACAGGCGTTTTTCAGAGCGGAAGGAACATCCGTGAGAGTGGACGTTCCTTCCACTCTGACACCCATGCAGCCATCTTGCTGAGCGCAGTTAGTGCGCTCATCACTACAAAGCAAGATCCTCCTATGGAGGATCGCGTTTTGTAGCTCCTTCAGCGTCCGTCTAGCTTTTTGAAGGGGAGGGCTTTTTGCCATCCGGTGGTAGCGAACGCAATTCGTGCGCGGGCTACCACCGTGTGGCCCTCCCCGTCAATCCGTCACAAAGCTTTGACAGACGCAGGGAAGTGCGGTCACACACACTCAGTGTGCTCGTGTGCCCGCAGCCTAAGCAAACATTGTTGCCCTGCATTAAGGTCTGTGTTTAATGTGTACTATTTGATAATCCGATGCTATCGCTTTTAGCATTGATGAGGATCATGTTGCTTCGTTCTCCTATGACAGCAGCAGATTGCTCCTTAGTAACCCGTCTGCTCTCTCACGTCAGTATTTCACAATCACCCACAGAGTACATATGCTCAGTTAATACATTTTTATTAAATCTTTTCAATGAATTTATCCTTTTTTTTTCAAAAAGCTTCTCCTTCCTTTGTAAGAAAACACCCCTTAAATATTTAAGTACTAGGTCAATAATTATATGTTCTATTATAGATCTATCTATTTAATCTCCAATTAGAGGAGACCAGGAGAACGTGCAAGGTGTTCTCCTTCCCTTCCCCTCATACGTCCACTGGTATGGTATCGAAAATCAATGTTAGATTGGGGTATGAGATAAAATCTCTACATTTTGCTGCGTTTTGTTATCACACTCTGCAGATTAAATTTAACTCTACAAGTGCAGCACCCCTTATCCCAAGGATTCCGGATTTCTGATTCTTCTTGATTTTGGAATCTGGGAGAATCTGAAGTCAGAAGGAAAAGGGGAAGGAGCAGGTCAGCTGCAGTACACTTCCTGCACAGCACATTGTGCATACTGTACAGAGACTAGAGGTGTGCATTCATTTTGTAACGAATTGCAATTTCTTACAAATTTTGTTAATTCATATTTAGGAAGTACTTCTGAAATAACAAATTGATTTGATCCGAATTTGTCAGGGTCGTGGGAATGGGAAGCAGGAACCAGGTGTAGAAGCAATTGCGAGGTATACGATAGGAAGAATCCAATTTCAGTGTCAAGAATAATTCCGGGTTTGGTACACGATAGGGATGATCAGAGAATTTGCTGTGCAGGTATTCAACTCCTTAAGAGAAGCGACGCTGTGGCAATGATGGTCTGCAAGGTCTGAGTATATATAGGCAGATGGGGTGGTCACGCCCCTCTGAATGGTGATGTCTCGCCTCCCTATTGGTTCTCGCCTGGGAGGTAGGCTCACCCTGGGGGAGATCCCAGCTTCTGCCCGTCAAGGACTCAGCCACGCCCCCAACCTGTCATTAGGAGCCTCCTGATCCGCACGCCGGTTTGGGCCAAGCCCCTCCAAGCCGCGCAGCGGGGAGGCATGCGCCGCGGCACTCTGATGCTCCAGACCGGCGCCATGACAGGCCCCATCGGCTGCTCGAACCTGGCGTGACTCGCCCAACGCCGGAGGAAGGGACCCCCATGGTCGGGGCAGCGCCACCGCCACCACTGCAGGTGTTGGCCGAGACCGCGAGGTGGCACCAGGTGGGTCCCGAGGTCAACGAGATCCCGTGGTGGGACGTGATAGAATTGAAATGAATTTGATTCGTTATGCTGTTGTTTCACTAGAGAACCATTAATTAAATGATTCCTGAGCAGGATTTGATTAATTGGGATTTTATTTGGTGATTTGAAATTCGAATAGATATGAACTAACGAGTTAATGTTAACTCACAATACACAACATATACGTACTAACTAAAGCAAACGGCATTATGAAACAAATCAGAATCGTTAGACTTTTACACAAAGCACCCTGTCCCTGTAAATTGACTTGTGTTGCTGAATCTATTGATTAATTGGGGATTTATTTAGTGATCCGAAATTCAAATCGATATCAAATATTGAATTGCTCCCAAATGACAGTTCATTACATACAAACAGTATGAAACAAATCAATTTCGTTTTACTGTTTCACAGTGCACCTAGTCCCTGTCAATTGGCTTTGGTACTAAATCTGTTGCATTAAGCACCACAGTGATCCGAAATTCAAATAAATATCAAATATCGAATCGCACCCAAATGACAGTAGTACTGTACATTACATACAAACAGTATGAAACAAATTAATTTCGTTTTACTGTTTCACAATGCACCTAGTCCCTGTCAACTGACTTTGGTGCTAAACCTGTTGCATTCAGCACCACAGGCCAATGGACAGCTCAACATTCAACCCTAGCTTACCTTTTAACAGCAAGATTTGATTAATTAGGGATTTTTTTATCAATCCGAAATTCAAATCGATATCAACTATTGAATCGATCTTACTTACAATCGGGTTTTTAGTGATCCAATATACCAAAAGAACAAAAGAAACAAAACAAAATTAGAAATGAAACCCGAAACGAAATAACGAAAACAAAATTAGTTTGAAATGAAATGAAACAAATTTTTCATGCACACCTCTAACAGAGACCACATGTCTCTGTGCAGTATTTCACACTCTGGGACTGCACAGAATCTCACAGTGTATTCCTTGCAGTCTTGTCTGCAGCCATGAAAGGAATGTCAGCGAGTAGCAGGGCCTGTCAAGAGTCTCAGGAAGGTAAGTAAGACTAAAGTTCAGAAGACTCTGAAAATTCTGGATGCCCGAGTCTTCTGATTTCGGAATTCTGGATACGGGGTGCACGACCTGTATATTAAATAAGCCAAACTGATCTAGGTTCTTGACGGATTCACTTTAAATTGTACTCTTTGTAGGTAAGAGCTGTTATTTGCTGATAATACACAAAATAACTTGGGGATTCATAGGAGAGATCGTTTTGGCAAAGTAATATATGATCAGACATAATGATATGCCTAAACTGATGTTAGCTCTGGCAAAGCTGTCTGTTCGCTAAACTGGAAAATAGCAATTGAAGAACAGTTTCGCCATCCAAGGCCGTATTCCAACCATATCATGACTAGCTGGCATTGCCAGCTTTATATCTCAGTCACAGTTCACCCCACGGCAAAAGTAATACAGATATCCTAATTACTACCAACACTTATATTATAATGCAAGGCATTCGCCGTGTGTCGCAAGCAGAACAGATGGTGCATTCTGGGCAGCAGCTAGGACTAGCTTAAGAAGAGAAGGCCACCCACCCGCTGTATAGAGGCCAATAGAATTGTATTGTGCCACATTTGACATTTGTGTCTAATGAAAATAAAATCAATAGCTATATTGCTCTACGTTATGTATTGCTTATATATTACTTTTTAAATTGCTATACATTACTTTGAGACTCATTCTATGAAAAGATGAGTTCACATACTGTAGCTATACATCTCACTAGATATATCTATTCCTCCACATATGTGATACACATAGAGGGAAAGTCACTCATCTGGGTGGGGCGTGTCCGGATGCTGCAGCGAACGGACGTGCGGTGGAGAGGCTCCTGAGCGTGCAGGCCGTTTTGAGGATTATATTGCTGTTTATCCCCGCATATTAGTTGAGCTTGGTACTGGAAACGATAGAGGACAGTTTTACGCAGACCGTTGGCACCTCTGATCCCCCAGGAGGTGTCTCATCAGCTTGTTTGGTCTCTCGCCCCGATCGGCGGCGGCCATTTTGGGTGCGGCCTACCACGACCACGCGGTCTGCTTTGACAACCCTGATGGGGAAAAAGGGTAAGAAGACGGACCCGATGGAGGATATTGGGAAGCCAGATATTAGGAGCTCTTTGAGTGGAGCGTTGCTTGGCCGACCTCGGTTGCGGAGTGCGGAGGTTCAGGAGCCGGCGAGGTGCACGGTGACCCTACCCGTTCCGGCGGCTGACGAGTCTCGGACCCCCCTGTCACAGCCCTCCACTAAAGAGGACATCCGCTAACTTTATGAAGATCTTCGAACCTTGTGGCACAGGGATCTGGCCAAGGTCCAGGATGATATTACTGCTGTGGCAGCGGGTGCCTCGAGCATGAATGCCCGGCTGGATTTCCTGGAGGAGGAGAGGCTGGGGTCCGCAACACGGTTGGAGGACTTACAGAGGCAAGTGAAATGTTTGACGACTACAGTAGTGGATTTGGAGGCCAGACACCGGAGGCGCAACCTCCGTCTCCGGGGGATCCCGGAGACGGTGGGCGCTGAAGCCTTGACGACTTATACCACCGCCTTCCTGCACGAGATATTGAAGTTGCCCCCGGACTCTCCGGCTGTTCTGGCCTCGGCTTTTCGAGTCCGAAAGGCGGCTGCTGCGCCTGCCGAGGTCCCCCGGGACGTCATAGTCACTATCAAGGCTCTCTCCATTCATATGCAGATTCTGAGGGAAGCGGGGAACGTACCTGCAGTGCCGTATGGAGGTGCCCGAATTTCAGTCTACAGAAACTTACCGTTTCTTACGCTGATCGCGAGACGCCGCTTTCGGGACATTACGAGCCTCATGAGGGAACATGGGGTCCGGTATCGCTGGGGGCCTTCTGGATCTCTAGTGAAATCCCTTGATGGTCGGACATATCCTACGGCTACCCCTGAGGAGGCCCGGGCCTTTGTGGAATCTCACCTACAACACTTGCCGGCTACTTCTGGGTCTAACCTGTCTGCTGCAGACGTTGCTTCCGTCGACCCGGGTTGAGGCCGATAGACCCTGCAGATGTTAGCAGTTTATTTTCATTTGTACCCCTTTTTTTTTTTTTTAGTGGTTGCTCTGCCCTATGTAGGTTCTGTGGACACCTATTTTTCTTTGCCGTGCTTAAGCGACAAGCGGACATTATGTCTTTGTTTTCCCCTATGCGACCTGATGGTGTTCCCCAGCTGGGGCCGCTTATTTGTATTCTAGCCACATTTTTATGCAGATTGGTTTATGTCAACTAGCACGGTATTTTTGCTTTGTCTCCTAGCGGATTAGGTTACTTTAACTCTTACCCCCCTCATTTTTCCTCCCCATCCCCTTGTTTTTACACACCACCTCGTGCTGCAGATTCCCTTTCCCCCCCCTCTTCCCCCCCCTTTTTTTTTCTCTTTATTTTTATTACTTTTTCTTTTGGCGTTTGGGGCCAACTCTGGGCGTGCCATTGTGGTGGCCACCATGGCTCTGCCCACCATACCTGGCCCCCGAGTACCCCGGCCTTGTGACCTGCACGCCTCCATGGCCTCCTACTTTAGGAGTGAGCCAGGACTGTCACACTTGGCCTTGCCGCCCCCTTTTTTTTTTTTTTTCTCTTTCCCCTCCCTGGAGCACTTTTTGGTATGCCCCCCTCTTTGTTATTTGATTTTTGTTTTCTTACTTGCTGACTAATTGTATGTTTATCCCGCGTTATCGCTTTCATTTATTTTAACTGTCTGATTGTACCGCTGACTTTTTTTTTCAAAATAAAATTTTGAATAAAAAAAAAAAAAGAAAGTCACTCATCTGACTATCCTTAGTGTCTAGGTAGTCTTTGTTTTTGGGATAGATGGACCAGTTTTTCGTCTTGAATACCCTATCCTTAGCACTCATGCAGTAGAGGCTGCAAAGGAGATCTGCTCTGGCCGTAATGGAATTTCTAAATGGACATTCTAGTATCTTTCAGCATTTACTGAAATCAAATCAGCATCTTAAAATAAGCATTTTAATGTGCTCTATCATCTGACTTGCATACCATAACAGAAGATGGAATCTGTGCAGAAATGTAGCTGATAAGTGTAAAGCAAGTGTTTTGGTCAGGAGGTCTCTTCTTTTTTTTTCTTTCTTAGTAATTCCAGATTTCTATTAGAAAGCAACAAAGACAAACAGTAATCATTACATGAAAACAGGCCACAGACAATGGCCCAGCAGCAGGGAATGTCATCAAGATATAATAAGGGTGCAGGGGAGTGAGATACACTGGGCACAATGACACAGGAGCCAGCGAAAATCGCTGAGGGACGTCTGTGACAATCCTGTGGAGGAAAATAAGAGAGTGGGGCGTAGCACTGCCCATGTAGTAAGGCATTCTCAGCTTACCCCAGAAACCCGCAGGAAGACCAGGGGCCATGGAAGAGGCCGGAGGGTCAGGGGCACCTGGGGCCAAACGAATGACCAGAGCCATGGTGGCCATCCAGGTGGCTCACCTAGTGCCTCCCTGTGACCCAAGCCAAAAATATAAAAGGGGGGATAAGAAAATCCCAGACTCCCCATCTGCCGCACAAGCAGAGTCACAAAGTCCAACAAGAGAGTCTGCAAAGAAGGGTAGCACCCGGGTATACGAGTCACAGGAAGCAAAAAAGGGTAAATGTGAAAAATACAAGGGGACCAAAAAAAGGGTAAAAAAATATGAGGGGGGACACATAGTCAGCCAGGCTTGGACTGCGGGACCAATTGACCCTGCGGCTCCAGTGCACTCCCCAGTGAGTGTATGACCGCTCCTGCGTCCTCCGGGGACATCGTCGGGTGGAGCTTGCCATCATGGTGGATAATCAGAGAGCCCAAGGACCCTCAGCGATAACGGACCCCACAGGCACATAAGAAGGAGCTGACCTCCTGGAAACGTTGCCAGGCCACCAACGCCATGAATGGCAGATCACGGAAAAAAATGAGGCATCTGGAAGCGTAGGGTCAGCGGCAGGCAGGATCCTTGAGTGAACATCTACATCCCTGACAATCATCAGGACATCCCGGGGAGCTGCTACTGGAGCCGCCGCAGCCTTCTTCAGCCATATGGCCAACAAGATTGTTGAATCTATGGCATCCACAACAAGCTGCAGGAGGTGTGCCACCAGGTCCACCACGTACTTGAGGATCCCCTCACGTCTGGCATCTTCGGGGAGCCCCCGAAGCTGACGGTTCCTGCACTGGTGGCGAGACTCCAGAGCAAAGACAGCAGAGTTAAGGTGAATAACCTGCGATTGAAGAGCCACCATCGTGACAGCAGCAGCCGCCTGTGCCGATGCCGTCTCCTGCAACTGAACCTGCACCTCGTCAAGTCGATTCTGCAACCGCTCCAGGGCAGCTCTCACCTCCTGCAGGTCTGGAAGTCACCAAAGGGTCCAGAAGTCGTGGTCTGCAGGCATAAGTGTCTCTGTCGGTGGCTGCACCGCAGGGGACACCATAGATAAGAGTTGGGGAGCGTCCTCAGAACATTCTGAGGGAGATAACTCTACCAGACCACGGCCACATTCCTCTCCAACTTGCCCAGCATTCAGGGACACCCGGATGTCCGGTAAGCAGGAGCTCTCCGCCACCCCAGCCTTTTTTAACTTCTTGCCCATGGGTACGAGGAAACAGAGGTCAGGTCACAGGGACACAGCTACAGGTCGCAAGATGGCCACCGCACAAGATAGGCTGCATGGTGTACACTCTCCTCGACATCCTGACACACCCCCAGGAGGTCTCTGTCACATCTGAGGGGTCTCAGGGGGGCCCGGGGCACACAGCGCCGCCGACTGGCCGAGTGCCAGGGGCTCCGGTGGTCCCCGGCATTCCTGCGGCTGACCGGGGGTGGGGTGTGGCATGGTGACGCAGAGCCGTCTGCCTTTAAGTAAAGAGAGCGCGCTCTGAGTCATTGCCTTGACGTGAAGTCATTTTCCCGCATCGCTGAGTTTTTTTGCTTCGAGTCACTGTTTCTTTGATTCATTCTCTGTTATAGTGACCCGGATTGTATGAGGACCTTGATTGTTATTGACCCGGACTGCCTCGTGACAATTCTCTATGATACAGCCTGCAGTGGTGTATTTAGGTTTTGTGCTGCCCTAGGCCTGACTAAACTCGTGCACCCCCTAATTTAAATTTGACACACCCTTTCCTGTCAAGGGCACACCTCTTTCTGGTTAATCCCCACCCTTCCTGTTTAAGCTCCACCTTTTCCTCTTAGAGCTCCGCCTTTTCCTCTCTTTATATTAAAAGTGGATACCAAGTGCCTACTTGTATATTTTGTATACCATTTCAAATGTACCTATTGCGATAAATAAAATTATGAAATGTTTAAATTCAAGCATTTTTACAAAGAACAGCCACGCATGTCAAGTATACTGGATCACAGCCGCTCTAATTGGTTGAACAATAAAATCCACAGAAACCTGCACTGCATGAGTGTATCACAGAGCTGCACAGCAATAAAACCCACAGAAATGGGCACTGTGTATGAGCATATCAGAACTGCACAGCAATAAAACTCACAGTAATGTGCAGTGTGTATGAGCGTATCCCAGAGCTCCAGGGCAATAAAACTCATAGTAATATGCAGTGTGTATCACAGAATCCACAGCAATAAAACTCCCAGCAATGCAATGTGCGGTGTGTGTGTGTGTCAGCGTATCAGAATTCACAGCAATAAAACTCACAGCAATGCAATGTGTGGTGTGTGTCAGCGTATCAGAATCCACAGCAATAAAACTCCCAGCAATGCAATGTGCAGTGTGTACGAGTGCATCAGAATCCACTGCAATAAGACTCCCAGCAAACCGAGTGAATATGAGCACACAGCAATTATTTATTCTATATTTACTGGCCTCCGTCTGCGGTAGGGCTGTGTGCAGAGTCAGCAGGGACTGTGTACGGACTCAGGATCGCAGCTGTGTCTGTGCGTGGAGCCATCTTGTCAGCAGTGGGGTGCCACTGCCAGAGGGTGCACCGTGGCTTTGATTCCCTTCCGGTGGGTGTTCAGTCCAGAATAGAGTGAGAGTCCGTGTTAATGAAAGGGCGGGCAGCTGTGTGCGTGTCACGTGGTTCAGCCAGTCAGGTGGTACAGAAAAAAATAAGTAAACTCAGTACCACCTGACTGGCTGGACCGCGTGACCTGCACGCACGCAGCCTCACCAGGAGCCAGGCAGCTCAATGACAAATTTCTATCACTGCAGTGCTGGTTAAGGAAAGGTCCACTTTAAACAGCAGTAAGCAGACAGGGCTTCATATTCACAGCAAAACAGAAGTGTGCTCTTTCCCAAGGCTATAAGCAAATAAGCAAATGGTAGTGTACAACCTTATAGATCTCTAAATCGTCTCCTCCAAGCGACGAGTAGTAAACAAAATAGAAAAAAAGGGGTAGAGATCTTTTCTTGGTTATCAATGATAAACTCCACAGGAACAAAATACTTTTCTATCAACAGAACCAAATGAATGTGTCTTTAAATAAGAAGCCGCTCACTCCCAGGACCCTCAGCCTGGATCTCCTCTCTGGATTCACCAGCTGGATCTGCCGCCTCACAGGGCTCAGGACACAAAGGACAAAGGGGATGAGACAAGGTAAAAGCAACAAAACAAGGAGGTCTGGCTGCAGACTGAAGGTCACTCTGGACAGGAAACATGTGACCTCCACCTGCACTGGGGTGCACTGTGGCTTTGATTCCCTTCCTGGTGGGTGTTCAGTCCAGAATAGAGTGAGAGTCTGTGTTAACGAAAGGGCGGGCAGCTGCGTGCGTGTCACGTGGTTCAGCCAGTCAGGTGGTACTGAGACTCACTGCAGTGCTGGTTAAGGAAAGGTCCTCTTTAAACAACAGTAAGCAGACAGGGCTTCATATTCTGCTGATACCCCCCCCCCTTTACCTGCCATTTACTGTCATCTTCTCTCTCTGCACACAAATCACATCCCCTCCCCTCTCCTACAGCTGCTGCAGGGCAGGGGAGGAGCTATGGAGGGAGGGGAGGGGGATTTTTATTCTATTCGATTTTATTCCGTATGAAAACGCCCTGCTCCGCTGCTCGTTGTTTGAGAACACAGCTCAAAGCTGACACACAGTGACAGTGGTACCTCCTAGTACCCCCTAATGACACTCAAATAATCACTGGTACCTGGGGCGGCCCGCCCTCCGCCACTCCCCTAAGTACACCACTGCTCTGTGATATGCTCACACACAAGTTTGGTGAACTGCCAGCAAGTACGGTGCTGTTTGAAGGCATTGCAAATCCCCATAGAGAAGTAATGGTTAATCTATTCAGAGAACACCAAACAGCAGAGAAATGGCAGTGAAATGCCCTGATGTTCGGTGGTTTCAATCAGCAGGTTTATTCAGGCGAACCCCATAGATTTCAATGTTAAAAATATTCCCGTTTTTATGCAATATCTAATAAACCATTTATTATTTTAATCTGCAGTAAAAAGTCTTTGATTTTTTTTTTAGTACCCTTTAGTCATTTTTCAGCAAAATTCCCCCCCCCCTTTTTTTTAATAGCGGTTTTTCTTTTTTCTGTAACAGAACTTTTTATTATCAGTCATAGGATCTTATATGTAAATTCCAGACATTTTCGTTCAGTAGTTCTTTTGAAAACTGCAGGCCACGGGTTTGCGGTGGCAGCAATCAGCGGCCGACTCCATGCACTTTGGGGACCCTGCGGTGAATGGTGAATTCACTGCAGGGTGGGGAAATTTTATTCCCCGAAGTGCAGGGAACTACAGAACACCAACATGTTGGCGTCATTTCGGTGCTCTGTGAGTAACCCATTTAGTGGTGAGGTTTTTTGCTGCCCCCTGGAAAGTGAAAGCCTAGGCCTTGCCTACCCAGGACATACTTGAAAATTAGTGAAATCTCAATGTATCCTTCCTGGCAAAATACTTAGCAAAAGTAAAAAAAAAAAAAAAATTTTTTTTTTTTGGGGTGGGGCCACCAGTGCGGGCCGCCTCCCCCTGGAAAGTGCCGCCCTAGGCCTAGGCCTTGTTGGCCTAGGCCAAAATACCCCACTGACAGCCTGTATGTATGGTTTACCTAGAGCAGCCTCAGAGCGATTCCTGATCCTGCCAAACGCTGACTCAGAATATTTACTGACCCTGCAGAACGCCGACCCAGTTTGTATGAATACCCTCTCTGTTGCCGATTCAGTCTGTATGAGTACCCTCTCTGTTGCGAACTCTGATTGTATGCGAACCCTCTCTGTTGCTGTCCTGGATTGTCTTATTGACCACGCTGATTCTGTAGTGTTTGATATAAATAACCTGTACAGGCCTAACGCAGGCTATACCTCATCTGTCAACAAAGTTAACCCTTTCTGCCCAGTGTATGCTCAGTCCTGACATCTACTGCTGATTTGTGTCCACTGTTGCTGGTCTGTTTATGTTTCCTGGCTGGGAGTGATATGGTTAGCGGTCCCGACCACTCAAGGATCGCAGGGCTTAGAGGTCTGTCGATAGGGATCCAAACCACGGTTGTCGAGTGTGAACGTGACAGTCTCTTCATTTAAGCCTTTCACTGTGAGGACCCAAGAGATTTATGGAAAGCAACTTTCCATTGAAGACAGTATAAAAATGATTTTACCCTTCATAAAATAAATGTTAGATACAGATTAGAGACAGTAAGTATTTTTAAAAGGCTGAGGGCTGCCCGTGCTGGCCAAAAAGCACTAATAGATGTTTAATAATAATAAAGCTTGAGTATAGTCTTTCTGTAAAAGAAAAACAGAACTCTAAATTGTTCAAACAGTTTTGACACCTTGGTTGACAGAGGGCTCCTCCTGTTGGTCATATTTTGCTACTGCAGTACGTGTTTGTTACAAAAACCCGAGAGCAGTTCTCTAAGCTGTAGAACATCGGCTGCAATGTCCTTTATGTTAAAACTTTGAGAACATGTTCTGGAGTGGAGACCACCAACTCATTTCACTTGTAATAAAAGAAATCTCTTTGAATTGTTCCAGAAAAAGACCAGATTGAGTTTACTCAATGTTGGGGTCCTGCAGGACTTTTGAAAATCAAAAATACTTGATAGCGAAAGGGTTAACAAACCAAATGTTTGTCAAATCATACTTTCCATTCATAAAACAGAATGTATTTATACAGTTAATACAATGCACTGTTTTCTGTCCACATCGAAATGTTAGGGCAGCAATTAAGGAAACAATAAAAAATATTAGTAAAGAGGAGATTATTGAAACTGAGTAGGTGTATATTTCAGTGTCTTATTCTTGATTTCTGTGTTCTTCCAGTTCTAAATACTGCACTACATGTAAAGTACCCCAGCTGTTCCTACAGATAATCTACTTGGTGAATGCAATTAATGGCTTTTATGAAAACGTTTTAGCAAGTTTAAGGCTGCAGCGATCAATAATTTTGTTTAAAAAAAGGACAGGATATCGCTGTCAGAAAACAGATGGGTCAATAAAAAACACTGAGATGTTAATTGACTCACCTGATGTCATGTAGGCACATTTTCAAACATTGCTTACAATGGCCGAGGATTACTGTTGTGTCACTGTGTCACACCACCTGCGCCATAGCCACTGATGTGAACTGAAACAACAGAAATGAAACATACAGCACTATATGGAACCTGTAATCGAAATAACCTTGCATTAGTTGCATGGTCATAAAAAATGTATGGATAGGTTACAAGGGGTATTCTTTTGAGAAAAAAGATAATTTTCTGTCACGGAGCCCTGGGTGTTCTGATAACTAGTGCCGGAGGGGCAGATTTGACTTAGCTACCAGGAGTACCGCCCCTTAAATGTGTGTCCACTAAGAAACTATTATGGATTGTGAGGCATCCATCGTCATTGTGTATATTGTTTTGGCATTCCTGTTTAAATGCTAGCTGACCAGCTTCTTTATAGTGCGCTCCCTTGGGATACATCCTGGAACTTAATGATGTATAGCATGAAATAGGACATCATATCTCAGCACTTGAGATCAAGAAAAGGTAAATTCTTCCCACATTAAATTATAAACATTTACAAAATATACATAAAAAATGTATCAACCCCTTAAGGCCGTGGGTTGGATTCTGCCATCCTGGTGGCAGGTGGGCCTAAACGACGCACGTTGATGTAGCACCAGTGGTGTATTTAGGCTTTGTGCTGCCCTAGGCCTGACTAAACTCGTGCACCCCCTAATTTAAATATGAGGCACCCCTTCCTGTCAAGGGCACACCTCTTCCTGGTTAATCCCCACCCTTCCTCTTTAAGCTCCACCTTTTCCTCTTAGAGCTCCGCCTTTTCCTCTCTTTATATTAAAAGTGGATACCAAGTGCCTACTTGTATATTTTGTATACCATTTCAAATGTACCTATTGCGATAAATAAAATTATGAAATGTTTAAATTCAAGCATTTTTACAAAGAACAGCCACGCATGTCAAGTATACTGGATCACAGCCGCTCTAATTGGTTGAACAATAAAATCCACAGAAACCTGCACTGCATGAGTGTATCACAGAGCTGCACAGCAATAAAACCCACAGAAATGGGCACTGTGTATGAGCATATCAGAACTGCACAGCAATAAAACTCACAGTAATGTGCAGTGTGTATGAGCGTATCCCAGAGCTCCAGGGCAATAAAACTCATAGTAATATGCAGTGTGTATCACAGAATCCACAGCAATAAAACTCCCAGCAATGCAATGTGCGGTGTGTGTGTGTCAGCGTATCAGAATTCACAGCAATAAAACTCACAGCAATGCAATGTGTGGTGTGTGTCAGCGTATCAGAATCCACAGCAATAAAACTCCCAGCAATGCAATGTGCAGTGTGTACGAGTGCATCAGAATCCACTGCAATAAGACTCCCAGCAAACCGAGTGAATATGAGCACACAGCAATTATTTATTCTATATTTACCGGCCTCCGTCTGCGGTAGGGCTGTGTGCAGAGTCAGCAGGGACTGTGTACGGACTCAGGATCGCAGCTGTGTCTGTGCGTGGAGCCATCTTGTCAGCAGTGGGGTGCCACTGCCAGAGGGTGCACCGTGGCTTTGATTCCCTTCCGGTGGGTGTTCAGTCCAGAATAGAGTGAGAGTCCGTGTTAATGAAAGGGCGGGCAGCTGTGTGCGTGTCACGTGGTTCAGCCAGTCAGGTGGTACAGAAAAAAATAAGTAAACTCAGTACCACCTGACTGGCTGGACCGCGTGACCTGCACGCACGCAGCCTCACCAGGAGCCAGGCAGCTCAATGACAAATTTCTATCACTGCAGTGCTGGTTAAGGAAAGGTCCACTTTAAACAGCAGTAAGCAGACAGGGCTTCATATTCACAGCAAAACAGAAGTGTGCTCTTTCCCAAGGCTATAAGCAAATAAGCAAATGGTAGTGTACAACCTTATAGATCTCTAAATCGTCTCCTCCAAGCGACGAGTAGTAAACAAAATAGAAAAAAAGGGGTAGAGATCTTTTCTTGGTTATCAATGATAAACTCCACAGGAACAAAATACTTTTCTATCAACAGAACCAAATGAATGTGTCTTTAAATAAGAAGCCGCTCACTCCCAGGACCCTCAGCCTGGATCTCCTCTCTGGATTCACCAGCTGGATCTGCCGCCTCACAGGGCTCAGGACACAAAGGACAAAGGGGATGGAGACAAGGTAAAAGCAACAAAACAAGGAGGTCTGGCTGCAGACTGAAGGTCACTCTGGACAGGAAACATGTGACCTCCACCTGCACTGGGGTGCACTGTGGCTTTGATTCCCTTCCTGGTGGGTGTTCAGTCCAGAATAGAGTGAGAGTCTGTGTTAACGAAAGGGCGGGCAGCTGCGTGCGTGTCACGTGGTTCAGCCAGTCAGGTGGTACTGAGACTCACTGCAGTGCTGGTTAAGGAAAGGTCCTCTTTAAACAGCAGTAAGCAGACAGGGCTTCATATTCTGCTGATACCCCCCCTTTACCTGCCATTTACTGTCATCTTCTCTCTCTGCACACAAATCACATCCCCCTCCCCTCTCCTAGACCTGCTGCAGGGCAGGGGAGGAGCTATGGAGGGAGGAGAGGGGGATTTTTATTCTATTCGATTTTATTCCGTATGAAAACGCCCTGCTCCGCTGCTCGTTGTTTGAGAACACAGCTCAAAGCTGACACACAGTGACAGTGGCACCTCCTAGTACCCCCTAATGACACTCAAATAATCACTGGTACCTGGGGCGGCCCGCCCTCCGCCACTCCCCTAAGTACACCACTGCTCTGTGATATGCTCACACACAAGTTTGGTGAACTGCCAGCAAGTACGGTGCTGTTTGAAGGCATTGCAAATCCCCACAGAGAAGTAATGGTTAATCTATTCAGAGAACACCAAACAGCAGAGAAATGGCAGTGAAATGCCCTGATGTTCGGTGGTTTCAATCAGCAGGTTTATTCAGGCGAACCCCATAGATTTCAATGTTAAAAATATTCCCGTTTTTATGCAATATCTAATAAACCATTTATTATTTTAATCTGCAGTAAAAAGTCTTTGATTTTTTTTTTAGTACCCTTTAGTCTTTTTCAGTGGCGTAGCGTGGGGGGGGCCAGGGGGGCCATGGCCCCGGGCGCAATTTACTTAGGGGCGCAAAATTTCAAAAGAAATTTGCGCCCCTAATAATGTCCAGGTACCGCAGGCTTGAAGTGCAGTGTTTTTTTTCCGATTTTTTTTTTTAATTTCTGGCCGAGCGCCTGCACTCAGACTCCAGCGCGGCGGCAGAGAGAGGGAGGGGGTGTGGCTTGGCTCCCTCCGTGTGCTGCTCCAGAGTTCTAAGGGATTGGAGGAGACTAAGAGGGGGAGGAGCTGCCTGCAGCCTCCTGGTCACGAGGTCACACAAGCTGAGTGCAGGCAGCTCACATGTATGGCTCCTCCCCCACTTCCATCCTCTTCCTGGTGTGACTGCACGGCCTCTGCACACAGAGTGTTAAGGAGGAGACTGTCACAGGCTGCAGACACAGCACAAGCCCCATCATGACAGCCAAGACAGTGAGTAAAATGGAGGGGGGGGGAGGGACATGAACTGCCTCAGAGATATCAGGCTTGCTTTTTTTGAAACATGGGATGATTGGGGGACAGGAGACACAGGGACTGGCTATTTTCTCCAGACAGTGGAGATGAAGGAGCTGGCACTGGGCTCAGGGTCTGGCAGTGGGGGTCCTAATCAAAAATTGAGGTACCAGGCATTGGACTGATCGCAGACAGCACTGTGCAGCCAGAGAACAAGCTGCTTCCTTACCCAGCGCTTCCTCACACTCTCCTGTCACCCTGTCCCCACCTGGCGCTCCCAGCATGCACAGGGGCTCATTACTAGTAATAAATAGTAATATATATATTTTGTTTTGAAATTTTGTATAATTATATTAATATATTAAAATATAATTAATTTATTTTAATAATCTGTAATTTAATACATTTTAATATAATTTTAAATTTATTTATTTTAATATTTAAATATAATGTACTATATTTATAAACTATTAATATATAATTTTAATATATAAATATTCCCGATATCCCGCCACACGGCGACTGGTATCCTGAATGATATCAGGAATATTTCTATGTGAGCAGCCAGTTCCCAGCACCGGGGCAATAGATACAGCAGAGACGGAGTGTGGAGATCTGGATTCTATCATTTTAATATATATAATTTATTATAATAAATAATTTAATCAATTTCAATTTGTTGTGTAATTACTTGAATATTTTAATTTTAAATATATTTTATATTAATTTATTATTATTTTATTAGTTTTATTCCCAACCAGCTCTGTGATACGCTCATACACACAGCATATTGCTGAGTTTTATTTCTACGCAGCTCTGTGATACGCTCATACACACAGCATATTGCTATGAGTTTTATTTCTACGCAGCTCTGTGATACGCTCATACACACAGCATATTGCTGAGTTTTATTTCTACGCAGCTCTGTGATACGCTCATACACACAGCATATTGCTGAGTTTTATTTCTACGCAGCTCTGTGATACGCTCATACACACAGCATATTGCTATGAGTTTTATTTCTACGCAGCTCTGTGATACGCTCATACACACAGCATATTGCTATGAGTTTTATTTCTACGCAGCTCTGTGATACGCTCATACACACAGCATATTGCTATGAGTTTTATTTCTACGCAGCTCTGTGATACGCTCATACACACAGCATATTGCTATGAGTTTTATTTCTACGCAGCTCTGTGATACGCTCATACACACAGCATATTGCTGAGTTTTATTTCTACGCAGCTCTGTGATACCCTCATACACACAGCATATTGCTGAGTTTTATTTCTATGCAGCTCTGTGATACGCTCATACACACAGCATATTGCTATGAGTTTTATTTCTACACAGCTCTGATACGCTCATACACACAGCATATTGCTGAGTTTTATTTCTATGCAGCTCTGTGATACGCTCATACACACAGCATATTGCTATGAGTTTTATTTCTACACAGCTCTGATACGCTCATACACACAGCATATTGCTGAGTTTTATTTCTACGCAGCTCTGTGATACACTCAAACACACAGCATATTGCTGAGTTTTGTTTCTACGCAGCTTTGTGATACGCTCATATACACTGCATATTACCGTGCATCTTATTGCTGTGGAGCTCTGTGATGTGCTCATATGCACCGCACATTACTGTGAGTTTTATTGCTGTGATGTTTAAGCCGACTGCCCAGGGCAAAGCCTGGGGGCATGCACGAATACATAGAAATAGGAGAATAACTCTGCAGTCAGTGCACACCACCTCACATACATACACTTTACTGGTGGGTGGAAGGGAATCAGGGCGTGCCAACGTGTCCACAGGTTTGGGGGGGCGCGCAAATCTTGCCTTGCCCCGGGTGCTGACAACCCACGCTACGCCACTGGTCTTTTTTCAGCAAAATCCCCCCCCCCCTTTTTTTTTAATAGCGGTTTTTCTTTTTTCTGTAACAGAACTTTTTATTATCAGTCATAGGATCTTATATGTAAATTCCAGACATTTTCGTTCAGTAGTTCTTTTGAAAACTGCAGGCCACGGGTTTGCGGTGGCAGCAATCAGCGGCCGACTCCATGCACTTTGGGGACCCTGCGGTGAATGGTGAATTCACTGCAGGGTGGGGAAATTTTATTCCCCGAAGTGCAGGGAACTACAGAACACCAACATGTTGGCGTCATTTCGGTGCTCTGTGAGTAACCCATTTAGTGGTGAGGTTTTTTGCTGCCCCCTGGAAAGTGAAAGCCTAGGCCTTGCCTACCCAGGACATACTTGAAAATTAGTGAAATCTCAATGTATCCTTCCTGGCAAAATACTTAGCAAAAGTAAAAAAAAAAAAAAAAATCCTTTTTTTTTAGGGGTGGGGCCACCAGTGTGGGCCGCCACCCCCTGGAAAGTGCCACCCTAGGCCTAGGCCTTGTTGGCCTAGGCCAAAATACACCACTGTGTAGCACGCCCTACAGCTTTCTGAAAACTCCTACGGCTTACCACCCTTCTCGATCGACATCATTAGCTGCAGGAGGACTTCCTTAGTCCAGGCAGTCCTGCTGCAGCCATTGTCAGGGATCGGCCCCAGGGAAGGGAAGTCGGCTGTTGCAGTTGCCAGGGAGCAGTGTCTAAGGCTAGGGTCAAACGAAAGCATTTTTACACGCGAACGTAAAGAAGTGCGTCCGAACGCATTGACGTATTTTTTCATGGAATACGCGAAAACGGTCATACGATGCGCATTTTTGTGCGTGATTTTTTACAGATCCAAACCAGGAAACTTTGGGTGTCTGGACGTTATGTTGGCCGGACACGAGCAGGGTCTGACGTCTCCAAATCACACACACACACCGCTATGCCGCTGCAGCGCACTCTGTACGTCCGTACTAGCGGTTCTGCGTTCTCGAAAAAATGTGTTCATTTTCCACTTGCGTTGCGCGGCCGGACTTTCGTGCGACCGTACTTCGTATATTGGCTGTCATTGCCCGTCATTTGCTGCTAGTGCGGCCGTGATTAAGTGCGCCAGAACGCACGTTAAAAGTGCGCTGGTCTGACCCCAGCCTAAAATGACCTGCCTCCTGGCAGACCCCAGATGCCAAGGGATTAAGCGAGTAAAACCAGAAAAAATATTAATTCTTCCTTAATGTGATGATGTGCTGATGTGTACAATGGACAGTGCTCATTGTAAATAAGATACATAACTTTTGTTATAAATTACAGTAACATAAATAGATCGGGAATATGTGTTTTAATTTCATGTTTATGTAGAAATTTGATATTAGGAGAATTTCGAGTGCCTACGGCAGCTACAACTAAATCCACCTTTATTTCACACAATTTGTCTCCGAACATCAGCTGTTCTCCACTTACTAATTTTTAATAATATAGGCTTGTACTACAAGTTTACAATTTAGCTTCTAAGATGCTGATTACAAAATAGATTAAAGGCTTCAAAAATTATTTGAATTTGGAAAAACTAAAGTATAGAAAAATCCTCTGTAGTAATAGTTGCTAGCAGCAGCCTTGGAAGCCGAGTTGTATATGGTGTTAAGATTTCTGGGAGCATCCCCAAATGAGTAAATCAGAGATTAACTCCAACTGGGCAGGCTGTGCAGGCTGGGATCAGGAAAGGGAAATGGAGCAAAGAAATTTTAAAAGAAGACACTCATAGCTGTACGCGTTTCGCCAAACTGGCGTCATCAGGAGCATAGACAGAGTGACATGCAGCTGAAAAGACAAAGTCTGTAAACTTGACTTTGTCCTCTGATCTGCATGTAACTCTGTCTAAGCTCCTGATGACGCCAGTTTGGCGAAACGCATAGAGCTATGAGTGCCTTCTTTTAAAATTTCTTTGCTCTGTTCTTTTAAACAAATAAAAAGAAATTGAAACCCATTCCAGTGATGTCCCTATGCAGTATGGCAAACTTGGACAGTGTACAAATATTTAGTGTATACTTTTACTATATGCCCTTAACCCTTCACTACCATTAACCCTTTCGCTGCTGAGCCTTTTCCCACCTCTGTGCTGAGCTCATTTTAACCGGTTTCGCTCATCATGTTTAACCGCATTTTGAAGCCTTATTTTAATATATGACCCAGACATATTATATATCGTTCTTTCCGGCAGACTGTGCAGATTCATAATATGTCATTATTATATGTATACGTTATGTCATGTCTGTATATTATAACAAAAAATGCAATAAAATTTGAATTTTCAATAATTTACAATGTGTAAAGTGTTTTTTTTCACATTTTAAAATGCGATCGTTTGCGGTTATATTTTCTATGGGGTGCACTTGTTAAAAAAATTAGAAATGAGGAATCGTTACTTTTTTTTGGGGAAAATTACGTGTTTTTTAGCAAACGCCCCCCATAGAAAAAATCGTTAGTGCAGCATCATTGTTCACATTATAATTAAAATGGGAACAATATTGTTGCACTAATAAATAAAAAAAAAAAAAAAACATTTTTTTAAAAAAATTCTTTTTTTTTTTTAATTTTTTTTTTTTTTTTTACATTTTACATGGTCATGTTTGGTATCATTGGAAAGGCCACGCTCTGGCCGTTCCAATGATAGCAAACATTAACCCCTAGCTGTCACGGATTCATTGGAACCCCCTATCTCCACTATAGGTGGCAGCAAGGGGTTAATTTCAAAACTGGCGCCATCACGCTCTGCGCGATGACGCCAGTCATTAGGGGGATATCCCGGAAGCTTGGCCGACATCCAAGATGTCGGCCAGCTCCGGGAGGGGACCGCGATACGGCACATGTTGGCGCCATATCGCGATCCAGCTCCCTAGGGGTTAAAGACAGCCGCCGCTTGGAAGGGCAGGCTGTGCCCTTCCAGGCAGTGCCTGCCTTTAATCGCTGGCCCGCGGGGAAGGGGAGGGGGAGAGGTCCGAAGGACCTTCCCCCCCTCCCCTTCAGGCACCTTCCCTGCAATGGCGGAGGGGTGCCTGAAATAGACGTCATCGCGCATGCGCGATGACGCCTATCGTGCCCGCTGGGGGCCCGGAGGCTGGGCTGACATCGATGATGTCAGCCCGCACCGGGGGACCAAGCGATCAGCCGGAATACCGGCTGATCGCGGCTGCAAAGGGAGGACGCGCTGAGCGCGTCCTCCGCAGCCAAGTACCAATGCGGTTGGACGCGCTGAGCGCGTCCACCGCATTGAAGTGGTTAATGTGTATGTCCAATCTTAAAAAGCAACAGGTACACTGAGACCGAGTATACTTTATCTGGTCAGATTCTGGAGCATGTTTATTGCAAAGGAAATTCATTTGCTTAACATGGGGAGCCCAAAGAGTTAATTAGCATTAGGATTACAAATAGTGATGGGCCAAACACCCCCGTATTCGGTTCACATTCGAACTCGAACACCCGAAAAAGTTTGATCGCGAACTCAAACACAATTCGAACACCATGCAAGTCAATGGGCTCGAACGTTCGAAAATGAAAGTGCCCTCCAAGAGGGCATATATGCAAGATATTGGCCATAAAAGGTGTATGGGGGTCCGGGTACTGCCCTGGGGGACAGGAAACAATGATTTAAAAAAAGATTTAACCCTTTCACTGCTGAGCCCTTTCACCGCTGTGCGCTGAGCTAATTTTTACCGCTTTTGCTCATGTTTAAATGCAATTTGAAGCCATGGGAAATGTTTGACCAACAATGAGTGGGAAATGTTTGAGCAACAAGGAGTGGGAAATGTTTGAGCAACAAGGAGTGGGAAATGTTTGAGCAACAATGAGTGGGAAATGTTTGAGCAACAAAGAGTGGGAAATGTTTGACCAACAATGAGTGGGACATGTTTGAGCAACAAGCAGTGGGAAATGTATGAGCAACAAGGAGTGGGAAATGTTTGAGTAACAAGGAGTGGGAAATGTTTGACCAACAAGGAGTGGGAAATGTTTGAACAACAAAGAGTGGGAAATGTTTAACCAACAATGAGTGGGAAATGTTTGAGTAACAATGAGTGGGACGTGTTTAGCAACAAGCAGTGGGAAATGTATGAGGTACAAGGAGTGGGAAATGTTTGACCAACAAGGAGTGGGAAATGTTTATGAATTCCATAGGCTTCAATGTTAAAAATATTCACGTTTTAATCCAGTATCTAATAAACCGTTTATTATTATATTCTGCAGTAAAGAGTCTCTTTATTTTTAGATTTTTTTTAGGAGCTTTTAACTCTTTCACTGCTGAAGACGTGTGGGGCACCTCCTCATTGATGCACGTTACATGCTGAGGACGTGCCCCACACGTCATCAGCTGTGCGGGACCCCCGGCGGAGATACTCACCTCTCTGTCCGGGGTCCCGCGGCGTTCTGACTTCAGCGTCCCCAGACGCTGAAGTCAAGCTCCTCCCGGCGTAAATGACGTCATCGCGCCAAGCGCGATGACGTCATTTCCAGGCGACCCCCCGGCAATGCCGGGAGATAGCCTGGAAGGGAGGTGGGGGGGATTTATTCGGATCCCTCTCCCTCTCGATCGGAAAGGAGCAGCTCCAAAAGCCAGGCACCGCTTAAAAGGGGAGAGTCTCCCCTTTTAAGCGGTGCCTGGCTTTAACCCCTCAAGCACCGGGTTGCACTTCAGCGCCTTGCGGCGCTGAAGTGCAGCCTAGCTCCGGTGGGGGCCGCCATCTTGGATGGCGGCTCCACCCCCGGGTCTCCCCTCGCTGCCTGATGTCATCATGCATAGCGTGATGGCATCAGATAGCTGGGGAACCCCTAGCTGCCAGGGGATTTCCCAAGGAAATCCCCTGGTGGAGATAGGGGGTTCTTGTGAACCCCGATATCTCCAGAACCGTGGCAGCTAGGGGGTCATGGAGGGTGTCATTTGAAAGGCCCGATCATGGCCTTTCGAATGATTCCCAACATGACTAGGTACAAAGTAAAACAAATAATAAAATAAATTATAATAAAAATAATAAATAAATTTAAAAAAAAAACAAAAAAAAAAACATGTTTTTTTTTGTGTGTTGTTTTTATTAATGCAGCAATATTGTTATCATTTCAATTATAATGTGAACAATGATGCTGCTCTAATGATTTTTTTCTATGGGGCGCTTTTGCTAAAAATCACGTAATTCCCCCCAAAAAATATAACGAGTCCTCATTTCAAATTTTTGTACAAGCGCACCCCATAGAAAACATAACCGCAAACGCTCATGTGATAAAATGTGAAAAAAAACACTTTACACACTGCAGATGATTAAAAATTTAATTTTTATTGTATTTTTTTGTTATAATATACAGACAGGACATGACGTATACATATAAAAATGATATATTATGAATCTGCGGAGTCTGCCGGAAAGAACGATATATAATATGTCTGGGTCATTTATTAAAATGTGGCTTCAAATCGCATTTAAACATTATGAGCGAAAGCAGTAAAAACGAGCTCAGCACACAGCGGTGAAATGCCTCAGCAGTGAAGGGGTTAAGCATTTTTTGGAATTTTTTAGAAAACTTTTTCTCGAACTTTCCGCAAACGTTCTGAAAAGTTCGAAGTTCGCGAACTTTTGAACTTCGAACCGATTCGAACAGGCAGCCCATCCTTAATTACAAAGTCCTAACGATAATTACACCCCACTGTGGTCACTGAAAAGTTAACTACCACTAGAATCTGGTGCTAAATCCGCTTCTGCGGAATCAGTCAGCACCAGCTTAAAATCTCCCCAAAAATCTGATACTCACCTTTCTTCCCGCAGTGAAGGGCAGCCCAATCCACCGCTTCTGGCCTCCAGGAGCAGAGTGAGACTGAGGAAATAAAGTCCCCAGTCTCCCTCTGCGATCACTCTGCGAACCTGAGGGATCTCATGAGAGGCGAGATCCTGGAGGTCATCTGACCCGGCAGCACAAGCCTCCATGGAGTCGTATGAGCTCCAGGAGGTGATACTCGCGGCAGTGTGTTAGAGCGTTATCCAAACACTGCATTACAGAGCAGGCTGCTGAATCAGCACCTGCCTCATAATATGGAGCTAAAACTCAGGTTCAGGTTTTCTACCTTATCGTCCCCGTTTTAGCGGGGAGTTGTAATTGTGCACATTGTGTCTATAGGAGATATTTAATTAAAAACTTGTCAAAAATTGTCAAATAAACTTCCCAGTTTGGCTTTCTGTGTATGAGGATGCCTCATCCAATCATTTGCATGACATAAAGCCTACTGCACATGATCTGAAAGGACAGGAGGATAGAAGAAATCCAATTTATTCAAGATAGCCTTTTTACCCATGGCTTCCAGTAGGTAGTGAATAAATGGGTGGTGCATGAAATTTAAGTATTCGGAGATGTCGGAACATAGATAAAAATAGCCTATTCAGGTGTAAATAGAATTGTGTTTTCCAACACACGCTTTGTTTTTATTGAAGGGACACTACCACCAACAAATTAAATGTTCTTATTCTGTTTATTATATTTTGCATGTAGTTTCTTTTTTTGTTTTTCAAAGGTTTGTTTCAGCGAAACTTTTGGTGCTTTTTACTTTGAAGCAGTTCAGCGATTAAATTTTGCCTACCCTGCAGTGAATTCACTATTCACCTCAGGGTCACCGTAGTGCACCGAAGATGTACTCACCGAAGACCACCGAACACCGCCAAACTGCTGAAGAGAAAAAAATCAGAACTTTGCTATTCTTCTAATACATGTTTAAACCAATAAAAATGCATTAAAATGTGTCTAAATAATAAAAAAAGTCCTTTAAAAATTGGTTTGTTACAGAATAAACAAAAACGTCTATTTAAAAATATTGGGAATCAAAATTTTCGTATAAAAAGTACAAAAATACTTTTTTGCTGAAAATGAGAAGAATAAACGGTTTGATATTTTTTTTACATTTAATCCTATGGGATTCGCCTGTTTAAACCCGTCGAATGAAACCACTGAAAATCAGTGACACTTCTGTGCAGCTTGGCCTTCTGTGAATAGATTAACCAACTTCGCTACCGCCTATCTACGGCGATATGCGGCGAACTACACTGTATTTCACCAGTATTTGCTGAATTGACAGTTTAGTGAATAGGTGAACTGCCACGAAATTCCACCTTACAGGGAAATTCACTGTTTGGTGCAATTCAATGGCAGGTTCGGAGCTTTCTGAATAACCCCTACAGTGGGCTCTATCACCTCCTTAACACTAGCGCTCACCTAACTAAGCATTAGTGTTAGGTTAACCACTTCGCTGCGGAGGACGCGCTCAGCGCGTCCTGCCGCAGGAAGGGTTGGCTGCGGAAGACGCGCTGAGCGCGTCCTCCCGAAGCAGCCTATGATCGGCCGGATTATCTTGGATGTCGGCCAAGCCTCCGGGAACTCCCCCTGAGGACTGGCGTCCTCGTGCATAGCACGATGACGCTAGTCCTGGAGTTAACCCCTAGCTGCCGCCAATGGTGGAGATAGGGGGTTCCAATGAACCCCCTATCTCCCGATCTGTGGCAGCTAGGGGTTAATGTTTGATATCGTTGGATCGGCCAGAGCATGGCCTTTCCAACGATATCAAACATGACCGTGAAAAAAGTTTTTTTTTTTAAAAAAAATTTAAAAACAAAATAATAATAAAAAAATAAACAAGTTTTTTATTTTTTATTTGTTTTGTTCATGCAGCAATATTGTTCCCATTTAATTTATAATGTGAATAATGATGCTGCACTAACGATTTTTGTATGGGGTGCGTTTGTTAAACACTTCGATGCTGAGGACGCGCTCAGCGCGTCCTCAGCATTCCCGCTGGTATGCGGAGGACGCGCTGAGCGCGTCCTCCCATTGGGGTCAGCGTTCGGCCGGGTTCCGGACGATCGCTGGCCCCCCCACCTCGATGTCCCCCATCCTCGATGTCCCCCCCCATCCTCGATGTCAGCCGCGCATCCGGGACCGCAGCTGCCGGAATTAGGTGTCATCGCGGCAGCGCGATGACACCTAATTGGGGCCCCCCCCCGCATGTGCGGAGGAGGCGCCTGAAAGGGAGGGGGGGAGGTCCTTCGGACCTCTCTCCCTCCCGATCGGCGGCTCTGCGGGGGTTAACCCAGGCATCATTTGGAAGGGCACAGCCTGCCCTTCCAAATGGTGCCTGGCATTAACCCCTGGGGAGCTGGATCGCGAATCGGCGCTGAAAAGCGCCGGTTCGCGATCCTTTCCCGGAGCTGGCCGACATCTTGGATGTCGGCCAAGCCTCCGGGAACTCCCCCTGAGGACTGGCGTCATCGTGCGTAGCACGATGACGCCAGTCCTGGACTTAACCCCTAACTGCCACCAACTGTGGAGATAGGGAGTTCCAATGAACTCCCTATCTCCCGATCCGTGGCAGTTAGGGGTTAATGTTTGGTATGGTTGGATCGGCCAGAGCATGGCCGTTCCAACGATACCAAACATGAAAGTGAAAAAGTTTGTAAAAAAAAAAAAAATGAAAAATAAAAATAAAAACAATTAAAAAAAAAATTATAAAAAAAAAAATAAACACTTTTTTTTTATTTTTTTTGGTTTGTTAATGCAGCAATATTGTTCCCATTTCAATTATAATGTGAACAATGATGCTGCACTAACGATTTTTGTATGCGGTGCGTTTGTTAAAAATAGTGTAATTTTCCCCCAAAAAAAATGTAACGAGACCCCATCTCTAATTTTTTTAACAAGCGCACCCCATACAAAATATAACCGCAATTGCTCGCATGTTAAAATGTGAAAAAAACCACTTTACACATTGTAAATTATTGAAAATACATATTTTATTGCATTTTTTGTTATAATATACAGACATGACATAACGTATACATATAATAATGACATATTATGAATCTACCGAGTCTGATGGAAAGAACGATATATAATATGTCTGGGTCATATACTAAAATAAGCCTTCAAAACACGTTTAAACATGATGAGCAAAACCGGTAAAAATGACCTCAGCACAGGGGCGGGAAAAGCCTCAGCAGCGAAAGGGTTAAAAATAGCGAAATTTTCCCCCAAAAAAAATGTAACGAGACCCCATTTCTAATTTTTTTAACGAGCGCACCCCATACAAAATGTAACCGCAAACGATCACATGTTAAAATGTGAAAAAAAACACTTTACACATTGTAAATTTATGAAAATTCTAATTTTATTGCATATTTTGTTATAATATACAGACAGGACATAACGTATACATATAATAATGACATATTATGAATCTTCCGAGTCTGACGGAAAGAACGATATATAATATGTCTGGGTAATATACTAAAATAAGTCTTCAAAACACGTTTAAACATGATGAGCGAAACCGGTAAAAATGACCTCAGCACACAGGCGGGAAATGCCTCAGCAGCGAAAGGGTTAATTGAGGCAATAGCCTGCCACATACATCACCTACCGATCGCTAACAGGTTAAAAAAAATCCAGTAGCGAATTGGTATTAGTGCTTTTTAGCGTGAGCTTACTGTACTTTACGCTCCCTCTGCTTAACATGGGGAGCGCAAAGAGTAAGCAGCGAGTAATTAGCGTAGGATCACATAGTCCTAACGCTGATTACAAACAGCTGTCGCTAACTAAAAATGTTTGCAACAGCTTAGAGCTTCTGCGGAATCAGTTAGCTATAGCTCTAAACCCCCCCCCCAAAAAAAAATCAAAGGCAGAAATATTGCACTGCCCTGAGCATACAGAAGGCTAGCGGCAGCTACGGGGAGGCTGCTGGACTCAGCACCTACCCCGTAATCCACTGGAAAAATAGGGAACGCTATGGGGAGATTAGCAAACACAAATTTTTCCCCTAGCGTCCCCATTTTAGCTACAGGCGTGTGATAGTGCCCAGTTTCTTTACAGCCTTTGTTCCTCACTGTGTGGCATTGGGCATAGATTGAACTCTATGGGTCAGAAGTCCAAAAAAATTACCTGTGGACTTGCACTTTGTGGGACATATGTAATTAACATCACCAGGAGTACTGCTGACTGTTGTTAGTCCACGATCAGATCTCATTCAGCTGCCATCTTTAATCTTGGGTAACCTAGACAGCACAATAGACCCCCTGCAGCATTGTATAAACTTTCCCTCCAGCACCCATTGCCTCTTCACTACTGGTTAATCCTGTACCACAGCTGTAAAGTGAGACCTGCCATAAAACTTTGGTAAATGTTGCATCATGGGAAAAATCTACAAAATGGAAACAGGAGAGAAAACCAAACTTTATTTTTCCTATTTATACGCAATTACTTCAAAGAAAAAAAATTAGCATGTGATTTATAATGTGTTTTATGTAGTAATGCACAAGTAATCTAGTTACAGCTTAGGTTATTGTCTGCTGATTAATAGTTTTTTCCAACACAGCTGTATTTGTGTTAATGATTTGGAAAGGTTGGAAGAATAAATAGATATTTTATGGAAAAAATGAAATCAGAGGAATCCATACAGTTGGTGCATTTACTGCTTGAGCTATCTTATTGACTAAAAAGGGTTAAATTGAAAAAAAAAAAAGCTGAATTGGTGGGTTTTACAGCAAGAATTGTAACTTGTTTATGTCACACAAAAACATGGCATCCAAAAATAAGCCGCAGCTATTAACGCAGCTCAGATTGCATCGGAAAACCACTTAGTAATCAACTGTGGTTTTAATTGCTCAGTGTCCTACTATGCGAGTAAAATGGAGAGCTCAGATTTTACCGTAATTTTAAACTAGGGGTTAAGAGTTCTGCAACAGTGAATTCTGTGGAAAGCCTTCAATATCACTTCTATAATTAAAGAACGTGACCTTTCTATAGCGCCGAAAGACTGAAATCCTAATTTACATTGTCTGCATGTAATTTACAAATGCAATCCTGCTTAAATTAAATATATATGTATATACAGATACGCCAGGAGGGCAGTTATGTATATACTGTAGATATGTATATTTATTTTATTTAATGAAGAAAGTAAAACTCTTCTGTGGTTTAATGTACAGTATTGTCATGCAACAGAATGTAAAGATATCTTTTTATTTTAATTTAAAAAAGACATAAACTTGCCATGATATATCACATCAACATGTAAATTAATAGATTATAAATGTTAAACTATAGTTTTATATAACTGGTTATGGGGTCTGTTATGGTAATATGTACAATCTGCAGATCAGGGTGCAGATACTGTATACGTAGTGCAGTGGCCTGCGTGGCTCGTTACATTAGGGTGTGCACCATAGGCGTGCGCAGCCTATTGCATTAGGGTGTGCACCCAAAAGTTCAAACACACACATATACTGTATATATATATTATATATTCACGCACCCTTATGCAAACATACACAGACATACACTCACGCATTCAGCCAAAATATATCATTACTCTAGGGGTCATTCACAGAGCGTTGAAATGTCGCCGACTGTTGTTCCCCGCACTTCGGGAAATCAAATTGTCCCACCCTGCGGTGAATTCACCATTCACCTCAGGGCCCCCAAAGTGCAGGGAATCAGCCACTCGCAACAGGAACCAGGACGCCGCGATCGGCCGGAGGTGACTGCGAGAGGACAGCGAGGGAACGCAGGGACAGGTATGTAACAGCCCAGGTGTGGCTCGGGGTTACTGCTTTCAGCATTGAAATTTAACCGCGAGCCACATGCAGGAAAACAGCCAGGGGGCTGAATAAACGCACTGATTTTGATGTATAAAAATGTCAAAATCGGACTGCCAGGGAGGTTAAGGTCTTGTTGCCAAGCACCAATATTTAGTCTCCCACCTGTATCTCACAATGCTTTATTCACTATTCTTACTTTGTGCAGTGCAGGCAGAAGATATAGCAGCGATTCTAGGAGCAATACCAGCCTTTTGGATGCAGGGCAAGGGGGCAACACCGGGCTGAGACAAGGACACGGGTGCCGAATTTTGCACACAGCAGCCTGTTTAAAGACAAATATCTGCATTTACACACACAGCCATACATTCACATAACTACAGTTGTGTTCAAAATTATTCAACCCCCAATGCTGTAAAGGGTTTTAGGGAATTTAGTGTACATTTGTAATTGTATTCAGAATGAAATCCTACAAGGACTTTTTAAAGAACCATATGCAACTAAAATGACATCAATTGGTTTTGTAATACAGTAGTAAATGTTTCTTTTGTGAATTCTTCATTGACACAATTATTCAACCCCTTAAAGACTACCACTCTGAAGAACAGAGGTTCATTCAAGTGTTTTCAATCAGGTATTGAAAACACCTGTGGATGTCACGGAGCAGCAATAAAGCATAATAAGCACCAATTAGGCAGCTTTAAAATGACTGTGATACTCAGCTCCTTCTAGACATTTACTGGTGTGGTTACAAACATGGTGAAGTCAAGAGAATGGTCCAGGAAGACAAGAGAAGAGGTGATTACTCTTCACAGGAAGGGCAATGGCTATAAGAAGATTGCAAAGATGTTAAACATACCAAGAGAGACCATAGGAAGCATCATTCGCAAATTCAAGGCAAAGGGCACTGTTGAAACGCTACCTGGTCGTGGCAGAAAGAAGATGCTGACTTTGACTGCTGTGCGCTACCTGAAGCGTAGAGTGGAGAAAAGTCCTCGTGTGACTGCTGAGGAACTGAGAAAAGATTTGTCAGATGTGGGTACTGAAGTTTCAGCTCAGACAATACGGCGCACACTGCGTAATGAAGGCCTCCATGCCAGAACTCCCAGGCGCACCCCCTTGCTGTCTCCAAAGAATAAGAATAGTCGACGGCAGTATGCCAAAAGTCATGTGGACAAACCACAGAAGTTTTGGGATAGTGTTCTGTGGACTGATGAAACAAAATTAGAACTGTTTGGGCCCATGGATCAACGCTATGTTTGGAGGAGGAAGAACAAGGCCTATGAAGAAAAGAACACCTTGCCTACTGTGAAGCATGGCGGGGGGTCAATCATGCTTTGGGCCTGTTTTGCTTCTGCAGGTACAGGGAAGCTTCAGCGTGTGCAAGGTACCATGAATTCTCTTCAGTACCAGGAGATATTGGATGACAATGTGATGCAGTCTGTCACAAACCTGAGGCTTGGGAGACGTTGGACCTTTCAACAGGACAATGATCCCAAGCATACCTCCAAGTCCACTAGAGCATGGTTGCAGATTAAAGGCTGGAACATTTTGGAGTGGCCATCGCAGTCACCTGACTTAAATCCGATTGAGAACCTCTGGTGGGACTTAAAGAAAGCAGTTGCAGTGCGCAAGCCTAAGAATGTGACTGAACTGGAGGCTTTTGCCCATGACGAATGGGCGAAGATACCCGTAGATCGCTGCAAGACACTTGTGTCAAGCTATGCTTCACGTTTAAAAGCTGTTATAACTGTAAAAGGATGTTGTACTAAGTACAAAGATTGAATGTCACTTGGGGGTTGAATAAAACTGATAATGATGTGAGCACAGAAAAGACATTTGTGGTTATTTCATTATAAATGTTATGTTATGTTTGTCTGACCTACACGTGCCTCTTTGATTTAATTGTAAGCAAGATGACTGAATGATCAAAATCAATGTCAAACTGGCCAAAACACTCAATTTCAGTGGGGTTTCAATAATTTTGAACACAACTGTATATATGCATCTGTGGTGGGTGTGTTCTGTCTCTTTGTTCCCTGCCAGCGTCCACTGTGCACCAAAGAGATTCCCACCCGCCCACCCTGTTGAAGTTCGTCTTCTTCGTGTCACAGCTTTGGATTGGCGTGATTCCTGGACAGCAGTGATTTCAACTGGATAAGCCGCCTTCGGGTGAGGCCTTGGTGAGACGAGCCCCGCTTGATCTTGGTCAGGCGGGGTGACGAACTCTTGGTTTGGTTATCGGTGAAACTGCCTATTACATGGGTAATAGGGCAGAGGATGGGGAAAGTACTGCAGGATTACATGTTGGTATATATTTAATAAAGCTGAGGCCCATGCCCTTTCCAGTTAAGAATGTGTTGTGTCTTTCTTCATATTTAAGGGTATGGGTTGGGAAAAGGTCCCAGGTTTAATCGGTCAGAAAGTGGACCTCTTCACCCAACATTAGGTTGTGCCTGGGTACTCCAGGCACATCCCCTGTGTACACCTATAACATAGTGCATTGTTTCGTCTCGAGTCTGCCAGAAATAATGCTTTTGTCTTTGATAATGAGAAGGAGACAATGCCTTGAGTTCCTGCAGACAGTTTTGGAGTGTTGTTAATTCTCTAATAATTCTCTTTAAAGAGATAATCTTGGGTAAAAACAGGCAACATCTGTCAAAACTGGAGGGGCTAACTTTTCACCTCTCTACCACCCCCTCCCCCACTTTCCAGTGGACAGCATTTGCTGCCGCAAGAAAACCCCAAATAATACTGGTCCAATGATGGTGGGTGGATGGGTGCATGTGTGACTAGCATCCAACCAACCAGATGCCTCTCAAAGCAAAATATAGAGAGATATGGGCATTCTTTGGGTTGATTAAGTGAATTGGTAACTATTTCATTTAACAAGCACAGGTCCGATCACCCAGGAAGCTATGCAGAGGGTGCTATCCTTCGGGATGACAGGGAGACTTCCATTTGAAAGTCTATCAAAGTGTTAAGTGACAGCCTGGTGTAGGAGGACACTTAGCTTTTCATAACCATTTAAAAAGACTTATATAGTCATGGTGGCTCAAGAGTCCCTCAAAAACAGGCAAGTGTCATACAAACATATAAACACACATACATAAATACCCAAAATACCTAATTTGGTCAAAACCCAAATATATTAGTATGGAAACTCACTGAGATTTCTGTCCCCAATTAGCAATTATCATCTTATACGTAATATATTACAAGCGATACGGCGTCACCAGTGACCACCAATCACACATCCCTGTGTGATGACTGTCAGCAAGCAATTCCTGCAAAGAAAGAGCATGTTGGCACATGGTGCTGGAACCAGGTAAATGTTATAAAAAGATGAGATTTTGCATTATTTTTTATGACCAATGCAATGCCCATCCCTTGAAGAGACAACGCAGGTAAAGTGAACCTGGCGATTATAGGTCCGTTCTAAGGACCACACAACCTTTGTTCTACTTAACATTTAAATGCTGTAATGTTTTATATGTCATTCTAGGTTTCCAGCATTTTAGTTGAAACCTGATAGAATGTGGCAGTAAAATGGACCAAAAAGTATGATCTTAGTTATCCACATGGCTAATATTCATATCAGCAGTGAACACCACAAAGTCGCACTGACAGACAGACGGACATGCAGCTGTTGACACTCTCCTACAAGTCTGGGTGGCTGGGATCACAGAGCCAGATGGTGCACTGAGCATATGCATCTTTTTCACTTTGTAGAGCAATTACAGTGAGCATTTGGGTCACGGATAACATCGTATCCCAAGAGAATGGCTAATCACTTCCAACGAACAGCCCTGTCACACTCCGTGGATCACAAATTAACGTGTAATCAGTCACATCATATAAATGTTTGAGACTGCAAAGGCCATAAGTTAAAAGCACAAATATGGGGAGGTTTTATTTTACTTCTTCCAAGGGCATACACAGCTTGTTTCACTAGGGCGATAATGTTCACCCAGAGAACATTTATTATCTGGAAACATTTGCTTGGAACATTCAGCACAAAATACACATTTTTGTTTTGCATTATACAGAGATTCCATCAGCTTTCATGCTCAATCCTGAACTACATAAGTATCATACAAAGAACACAAAGAATATCAGGGTTATCCAAAGAGATTCGAATTGCTTGAGAAAGGTAACCGAACGCTGAAAATCAGCGTTCGGTTACCTTTCCTGGCCATTCGGCTATCCAGAGAGCAGGCAATTCGCCAAATCCTGGCGAATTGCCTGAACATACGGTGCCTGTTCGGTCCCTGTTCGAGGGCAGTGAAATCCCCATGAAAAGCACTGCTTCGGCTATTCAGAGAACACAAACCAGCAGTGAAAGGTTCCCCTAATGTCCTGCCATTCGGTGGTTTAATTCGGCAAATTTATTCAGGAGAATCCCATAGACTTCAATGTTAAAAATATTCCCGTTTTAATTCAATATCTAATAAACCGTTCATTATAAAATTCTGCAGCAAAAAGTCTCTTTATTTATAGACTTTTTAGGATACTTTAAGCATTTTTCTGAATTTTTAAAAAAAAAATTAAAAGTCCGATTTTTTTTTTTTTTTTTTTTCAGTTTACTTATTTTTTTTGTAACAGCCCTCTTTATTATCATTCCCTGGACCTCCTGTGAAAATTTCAGACATTTTCGCTCAGTAGTTTCTTTGCAAACAGCGTTTCATTTTCCCAGATTCATACAAATGGTTTTTCTAATTTATTCACTGCCTCCTCTACTTCGGCTCTGTGTGATTCGGCTCCTTTTCGGCTCCTGTTCGGCTTTTTCGAAGGTTAATCCAGATGTTTTTGCTTGTTTTCAGCGTGCATTCGGTTTTGTTTTCGTCAGGTTTTCGGCAGCTTTTCCCTGCAATTCGGGGACCCTGTGCTGTTTGCTGAATACACCGCAGGGTCACCGAAATGGGATCGGCAAAAGGAACCGAATTGAAGAGAACGAAAAATCACCGAACGTGCGGTGACTTTTCGAATCTCTTTGGATAACCCTGTATGGGTACTAGAGAGTACCTATGAGAGAATAAAGTCCATGAACATGAAACCACCAAGTGGTCAATTTTCCAATAATGACAGCATTACTGGAAAAGAGAGAAACGGTAACATTTCAGCCCTGCAAGAGCCTTTCTCAAGCCTGGCCACCGAAACATTTCCATTTTTTTCCAATAAATCTGACATTTTTCCAAGACTGAGTGCCCAATCCTTTTTTATTTATGGTACAATGGACCCAGAGCCAGCCCGTCCATGGTGCTGGTTGGAGCAACGGCTCCAAGTGGCACATTCTGTGGAGCGGCAAATTTGGGTCTCTCTGGGTCCCAGCGGCTGTCCACATCCCATGGACAGCCACCGGGACCCTTGATCTCTACATTCCTGGTGGTCCGGTGGCCGTGGGTTCTGCAAAGCGATCTGTGCTTCATGCACAGACTGCAAAGCTGGTCCCCACACTGCTGTCTGTACTCAAGTGGCGATTGCTGATGACAAGTCACCTGCTCGCCGGCGCTCACTGACTGTGTCAGAGAGTGCTGACGGTCAGGTGACAGGTAATCCACGATCGCTGGCGCTCGAGTCCAGAATCTAGTGTGGGACGTGGTATGTGGTCTGTGTGCGAAGCACAGATCGCTGTGCAGAGCCCACAGCCACTGGACCACCAGGGATGTATAGGTACTACAGATGAAGTGGCCCGGTGCAGTATTACTGGTCCAGCCCCTCTCTGCCACTGGGCCACCGGGGATTCGAGTTCAACTCCCTCCCTGCAAAGAAAAAGTAAGCAGGAGAGGGGGCAACGTTTATATCTTTATATTTAATATGGTAAGATATTAATTTTTTTACTTTAATAATTTAGTATATTTAAAATTTCTGTGAAGCTTATGCACACCGCACATTACTGTGAGTGTAATTGCAGTGGCTTCTGTGATACACTTGTAGCGCTCACTCCCGGAGGAGCCGCTGAATTTAAACCTCGGGTCAGTCTCCCCGCACTAGGGAATAAATATACACCAACACTGTTGTGGATTTTATAACTTATATAGTTTACTGATCTCAAATAAACTGGCATATATATATATATAGAGCAGCACGGTATACATATATATTTACAGAAGTTCGTAATGCGAGAAACGCGCAGCGGAAAAGAAAAAGGAATTTTAACCCCTTCGTTGCTGAAATGTGAGTCCCATACAGGTTGTGTCCCAAGAAGGTGTACATGTATGCGTGTGTTGGTACCCGGGTACTAGATTCAACTGGCCAGTGACTGATTTCAATGTGTCTTCGACTAGTCACGTTGGGGCCCTGTAGGTTTAGACAAACTGCAGCGTGCTTTATTATTTTCACTGTGGCCGGGAAGGCCTCTCACCCATCTGCCAGATACTCTGCGCTCTGCTCGACCCAGGACGTCTTTCCACTCGACTTGCCTGGGACTCTGTGCCACTGGATCCGCTTGTCTTGTTTGTCCGTTTCTGCCACAAGATGCTCAGCTCACCGCCTGCACTCCCGTTAGATCATCGCGGTCTCCTAACTGGGGGTCCTTCTGCAGCTCTGTATCTTTTAAACTTCTCACCGATAGGTTGATAGGTCTTCTGGCAAGTGATTTGGGCCGATCTCCAGCTCCGCAAAGCAGCACCTGCGCTCTGGCCTGGTCACGATCGCTCCTTGTCTCACGTGCGTCTTGCTCTAATCACCCCTTGGCGCGCACTGGCTCTCCTCTGCACGAGGTTGCGGATGTCTCCCGGTTCTCCCCACCCACTTCCTGTTCCTGCCCCAAAGCATGCTGGAAAACGTAGTCCGAAAGTGTCCAGTATCAGTTTACCTTGCGTTCGTCTCCCCCTGGTGGCCAGAAACAAGTAACTACAGAGGCAGGATTTAAACCAGCGCTACACACTCATACACACTGCACATTACTGTGAGTTTTATTACAATGGATTCTGTGATACGCTCATACACACCAGACATTACTGTGAGTGTAATTGCTGTGGAGCTCCCTGATACAGTCATACACACTGCACATTACTGCGAGTTTTATTGCTGTTGAGCTCTGTGATATGCTTATACACACCGCATATTACTGTGAGGTTTATTGTTGTGGAGCTCTGTGATACGCTCATACACACTGCAGATTACTGCAAGTTTTATTACTGTGGAGTTCTATGATACACTTATACACATGGCACATTACTGTGAGTTTTATTGCTGTGGAGCTCTATTATATACTCATACACACTGCACATTACTCAGTTTTATTGCTGTGGGGCTCTGTGATACAATCATACACGCCACATGTTTTTTTGGGGGGGAGCAGCATTTCATCCATGCCTCCAGGCAGCACAGAGGCTTGTGCTGGCCCTGAATGGACCACCAGGGTCCTAAGTAAGATGGCGCTATAACTGTGAGTATAATGTCAACCTTTTTCCAACTGTGCCGTTCATATATGTTTTCTATAGAGATATATTGTAGGAACATACGATGTTGTACCATTATGCGTCCATTTTTGAATATGTGTTAGTTCTGGTTTGTGCAATATCATGCTAAGGAGTCACAACTGAGACTTGACAACACATATAATAAGGACACACAAACAATAACGTTTTTAGGGGCGCTGGGACAGGCAGAAGATAATGTGCATATACAAGAATTGACAGCAGCTGTACCGTGAGGGCACCTCCCTTTAGGTGCACCACAATAAGTATAAACAAACACAACAATATGATGTAAGGAAGCGCTTATCAAATCCCTGTCTATACAGTAAAATCACCAATTCAAATGGGTGCACTACACAGAATAGATTGTATCCCAAAAAAGTTAATCAAATGATCACCTTAAATGTGCATAGACAGTCTATAATGCTAATTCAAGGGAAGAAAAAACATTCCTTCACCCTCACATATATAACAAATAATACCCAGATGGTTTCTTCATGGGACAACTCAGCCTCGCATAGGGTACATATAAAATATGCCACTCAGTCTTGATAAAGCCTGGTATACAGGCGAAACTAGTTGGGTGTTTGTATTTTTTTTTTTAATTCTTTATTTATAGAATCATACATAACAAGAAATTCACGAAATCAGAACGTATGTATAAAAATACAGCCACGTAGGGCCGGCTAAGCTATTTACGAGGAACCAGGCGAAATTGCGCAGTGCAACATAACACAGGACAAAAAAGGAAAGGGAAAAAGAGTGCAGGAGGTTCCAATGTCATGAAAAAGTGGTAGTAGTACTATGAAACGCCGGTAGGGACCCATCCATAAAAAAAAAAACACAATTGTCCCGAAAGGCCATTCCCCAAGCCAATCGTAAGACCAGTGCCTCGTAACTATAAGGTAAAAGCAGGGGTGGGAGGGGGAGAACAACGCTCAGTCGTCAGCAGAAACAGCCAAAAAAGACCTGTAACAATCAGAAAAAGTCCAGAGAACTCGAATATTAATCAGAAAAATGCAGTGGGAGGGGAATGATAGGCCTCAATCCGGTTGTAACTCCAACTGATCCGGCGAAAGTCCCGTTGCCGCAAGATCAGACCAGGCCATCGAGGGATCAGTGATCGTGTAGGATAAGTTGGCATGTGTCACTACCAGTGAACCCGCCAAGCCCCATCTGTAGCGAATCCCTTTGCGACGAAGGGTAGTTGTCACGTCCCAAAATCGTCGGCGAGCCAGTAGGGTCTGGAACGGGAGGTCATGATACAGTGCCAGCGTAGAGCCCGCAAAATGCACGGGGTCCCGTCCGCCAGGAGTATTCATAAGCTTCACTTTAAAGGCATCATCTCGGAACGCCACTACCACATCTCCAGGCGTCCCCGTGGGGGTCGCTGCTGGTCGTCGTACCCGGAATACCGACCCAACCACACCAGGAGTATCAGGAGCGAGTCCAGAAACCTGTAGGGCCATGCGAGCGACATAATGCGACAACTCTGCTGTCGAGACCGAAGCTGGGATTCCTCTGACCCTGATATTACGGCGACGATGTCGTGTTTCTAGTATCTCCACGGAGCGGGTCAGGACCTCAACCTGGGAGCTAAGAGCCGCAACCCGTCCAGTCAGATGAGTCTGCTCCATCTGTACCTCAATGGTCTTCGCCTGTACCTCCGTCAGCTGTGCACGCACCACGTCAACCTCTGCTCGGACCGCTGCCACTTCAGGTCTCCATATCTCCCGTATTTCCCGTAGCTCATCCAAGATCTTACGAAGGTCACCTTTCGTGGAGGGGAGGTGTTCATCCTCTTCTCGGATCCGTGTCCCCGCAGAGTCAGTGCATGGGTCGACAGTCCCAACTCCTTCCACTAGCGCTCGGGGCTCCGGTCTCCAACCTGGCTGTTGGTCTGAGGTTAGGCTACTATCAGCGGAGAGCCGGCGATCCTCGGCCGAATCCCCGTCCGAGATTTCCGTCGCGGCCAGCGAGGCTCCCGAGGATGCTGGCAGCGCTGCTTTGCGTTTTTTCTGTGCTCTTTTTTTCGCAGCTGCTGAGAGGGGTCGCGTGTCCGGTGCCTGGTACTCTGGTGTAATCCATGTCATCCCAGCAGTACCCCCACGAGGCCAGGAGGAGCTGTCGTTGTTCCCAGACGAATCATAACCAGGAGGAAGGGAGAGGGAGAGTGCCGCACGCCTGGAAGCAGACCCACCTGTCATAGAGTCCCAGATGTCCCACTGGCGTGATCTCCCCTTCTGTGTCCGGCTGCTAGGCATGGCTGGGTATGGACTGGCTCAGAGATGCAAGGCCCCAGTGAAACAGTCACAGGCTGCACGTAGGCTTCTAAAATGGCGGCCGCCGCCGCAAGGCCCAAACCGCTCCGGGACCCAAAATCCATTGTGGAACTTGCGGATCGAGGTCAGGTAAGGAGTACAAGTCCTCCAAGGTCTGTGGGAGCCAACCGGTTGAGCGGCCAGCCGAGCGGGCGGGTAAAAAAAAGGCTAAAAAGCTACCGCTGCAGAGGAGCCCCTCCAAAATGCGACCGCTCGCTGCCACGTGTAGCTCCACCCCCCGGGTGTTTGTATTTTAACAGTTATGAATTTTTGAAAGAGATACATCAATTGGCAGGGTCGCCAGTGGGTGTTTCTATTACAATGCAGACAGGGCTCGAGTCGAGCGGGAACGTGCGGGAACGGCGTTCCCGCACTTCTCCCACAGTGGGAACGCTGCGGGAACGCAGCGTTCCCGCTGTGGCCGGAACCCGAACGCTTTAGCGTGCTTCCTATTAGAACGGCCGGTGACCGGAAGTGGAGCCGCTCGCCTGGCTGTTTCATAGATCCCAGGCGAGCGGCTGCACTTCCTGTCAGCGGCCGCTGAAGCAGGAAGCACGTGGCCACCGGCAATGTGCGGCAGGAGCAGCAGAGGTGAGCTGGGCTGGGGGCAGTATCCATGAGACCTGGGGCATATCCATGAGACCTGGGGGCAATATCCATGAGACCTGGGGGCAGTATCCATGAGACCTGGGGGCAATATCCATGAGAACTGGGGGCAGTATCCA
The DNA here is from genome assembly GCA_009667805.1 of Leptobrachium leishanense. NCBI lineage: Eukaryota > Metazoa > Chordata > Amphibia > Anura > Megophryidae > Leptobrachium > Leptobrachium leishanense. The sequence goes on along the minus strand of CM019064.1, from coordinate 135,452,705 downwards.
TGAGACCTGGGGGCAGTATCCATGAGACCTGAGGCATATCCATGAGAGCTGGGGGCATTATCCATGAGAGCTGGGGGCCATGTCCATGAGACCTGGGGGCAATATCCATGAGACCTGGGGGCAGTATCCATGAGACCTGGGGGCAGTATCCATGAGACCTGGGGGCAGTATCCATGAGACCTGGGGGCAATATCCATGAGACCAGGGGCATTATCCATGAGACCTGGGGGCAATATCCATGAGACCTGGGGCAGTATCCATGAAACCTGGGGGCAATATCCATGAGACCTTGGGGGCAATATCCATGAAACCTGGGGGCAATATCCATGAAACCTGGGGGCAATATCCATGAGACCTGGGGGCAGTATCCATGAGACCTGGGGGCATTATCCATGAGACCTGGGGGCAATATCCATGAGACCTGGGGGCAGTATCCATGAGACCTGGGGGCAATATCCATGAGACCTGGGGCATATCCATGAGACCTGGGGCATATCCATGAGACCTGGGGGCAATATCCATGAGACCTGGGGCATATCCATGAGACCTGGGGGCAGTATCCATGAGACCTGAGGCATATCCATGAGAGCTGGGGGCATTATCCATGAGAGCTGGGGCATTATCCATGAGAGGTGGGGGCATTATCCATGAGAGCTGGGGGCAGTATCCATGAGAGCCAGGGGCATTATCCATGAGACCTGGGGGCATTATCCATGAGACCTGGGGCATTATCCATGAGAGCTGGGGCAATATATACCCATATGAGCTGGGGGCAATTATATCCATGTGAACTGGGGGCAATTATATCCATGTGAACTGGGGAAAATATATATCTATATAACCAGTGCTGTGCATATTATTCTTGGGGTTCAGTACTGTGTATATTATTATGGGGGCTCAGTGCTGTGCATGTTATTATGTTATTCTTGGGGCTCAGTGCTGTGTATATTATCCTGGAGGCTCAGTGCTGTGTATATTATTCTGGGGGCTCAGTGCTGTGTATGTTATTCTGGGGGCTCAGTGTTGTGTATGTTATTCTGGGGGTTCAGTGTTGTGTATATTATTCTGGGGGTTCAGTGATGTGTATATTATTCTGGGGGCTCAGTGCTTATTCTGGGGGCTCAGCGCTGTGTATATTATTCTGGGGGCTCAGTGCTGTGTATGTTATTCTGGGGGTCCAGTGCTGTGTATATTATTCTGGGGGCACAGTGCTGTGTATATATAGTCTGTGCCTGGATATATATATATATATATATATAAATTATATATAAAATGCGTTAGTCCAGTTGCCACAATCACGAGTATACCTGTACGTATTGATACCTTTCACTGATCAGTATAGTTTCCAGTTTACACTCTTGAAAGCTTGTCTTTTAAACGTAAAGTTAACCCAATAAAAATGGTATCACCGGCACGCGCTGCTATACTCGTGATATATATATATATTTTCTTAAGGTAATGGGGGTTGTGGAATTCGTGGGTGAGTTCCCTCACTTTTTTTCCCAGGACTTGACCCCTGAATGCAGATGAGTCTGGTTAATCACCAGTTATTGTGAATTGTGACCTATACCATGGGGCCCTTATAGACAGTTTGTTTTACCCTGACATTGCAGGGATTTTGAGGATTAATAATACTGGGCAGAGGTTTCTGCGAGGAATATATTGGCAACTGATTGCTTATCCGCTCGAAACATTGAATTTATTCCTGGATGGCTGATATGGGATGGTAATGCCTTTTAACCCATTCCCTTAGGCAAATGCATTGCAACTGTTATGGGATACACATACCCATGATGCTGGTTTGAACTCATCAAATTCATACACCCTACAGGGGTGGAATTGTTCCCCCTGCCATGAAGATATGAACCAGGTACTCTGACTACTCATTATATAATATTTATGTGATTTTATTTTTCTACTTGTCAATTTGTATGTATTAATAAAGGTGTACAATTGTGTATACACTGGGGACATAGATCCTTGTGAGCACCATTGTGGATGCATAGGTGCTATATTTTTGTTTTTGGCTTGTACATATAAAATATAAACATAAAAACAATAGTAGTGCGATATAGTTATACACAATATTTTGCAGTATATAACAGCAGATGGTCCACTCACATGGGTCAGAGCCTGAAGGTCAAAGGCTCAATAATCCAGCAATGGGTCCCATTAGGGATGACCCCGTCCCATGTGTATGTTGATTCTTTAGTTCTTTACCAAAGGATATCATGCAGAGACAAGATGAAAGAAAGCCATAGCATAATTCCGCATAACCAGCATATAACGGGGTCATCCCTTAAAGGACCCAATGCTGGATTATTGAGCCTTTGACATTCAGGCTCTGACCCATGTGAGTGGACCATCTGCTGTTATATACTGCAAAATATTGTGTATATTGTACTATTATTGTTTTTATGTTTATATTTTATATGTACCCTATGCGAGGCTGAGTTGTCCCATGAAGAAACCATCTGGGTAATATTTGTTATATATGTGAGGGTGAAGGAATGTCTTTTCTTCCCTTGACTTAGCATTATAGACTGTCTATGCACATTTATGGTGATCATTTGATTTACTTTTTTGGGATTCTATCTATTCTGTGTAGTGCATCCATTTGAATTGGTGATTTTACTGTATAGACAGGGATTTGATAAGCACTTCCTTACATCGTTTTGTTGTGTTTTTTTACATATCAGAGATAAGCATCCGTGAATTTCTCTTGGGGATATAAGGCACATTAACAGTTGTATTCCCTGCACAGTGTGTTGACGTGCGCTCTCACGAGGACTATTGTTCAAACTAATTTTGACTATCTTTTCTATTTATGGACTTTATGTTACTGGAGCTGTCATCTCCTGGGATTGGTGCCCTTGATTTCATTGCTTCTCTTGGGTTCTCCTTCGTATTTGTACGAAAGGTGGAAAAGACAGGACCAATTTACTCAGAAATAGGGTGGGCTCACCAGGCATCCTCCATGCACACCAAATTTCATCTCCCAGTCCTGGGTTCTTTGTTAACACTGGAATGTGAGTGTTCTATATAGGATTCCATTTAATGCTTCACAGGCCAAACTGGATGTAAGCGTGAAATCATCAAATCTATCATTTTAGTTCACCAGCAAGACGCGCACTCCAAGGTGTCTTTTATTGTACCTATAATTGTCAATGATTCAGTCCTTTGTGGACTTTTCCTATCATTTTATGTATAATCATTTTTACCACGCTCTTGAAAATATTGATTTTTTTTTTTGAAAAAGGATTTTACCAGGAAGGATACATTGAGATTTCACTCATTTTCAAGTATGTCCTGGGTGGCGAGTCTGTACCGTTAGGTGTCTTGCCCAAGGACACTTACTGGAGAGGTGCTCTTGCTGGGATTCAAACTTGTGTCTCCACGGTTATAGAGCAGTGATGTTACCTCTACTCTAATACCCAGCTGGTATTAAAAGAGTTACCGCAAACACCGACACAAAAATTGTTTATCCTCTCCAATATCTTTATAGAAATTATCAAGTGCAGAAAAAGAATGAAAGAAAACGTACAATAAAAGCAACTGATAATTGATACAAAGAATAAACTAGCAAGGAGTAGCCGGTTCTAAATCTCGCCCATTGTTTGCTGATGAATAACTGTGACTTATAGATTGCACAAAATGAATAGAATCATCAGGATTTTATTTACAACCACGTAATGTAATGATACCGCTCAAGGCTACAAAACCCACATTTATTTTCTCTACTCCTGTCACCTAGAAAGAGAAATTGAAAAAAGAAAGGAACTGGGAAATGAAAAAAGCAATGGAGTGGGAAGAACACTTTGAATCTTATTAGACGGTGCAGTTCAGCACAAAGCCAGATGAATTTAAATTAGTATTTTTTTTTTCCTTAAAGACATGATTTGATACATTGGCACCTCATACATATTACTCCTTCTTGTCAGATTTATGAAGCTAGGGAAAGAAAATGTACACATCCCGGGCCAAGAAGTCATATCTCTGTAAAATTATAGAAGGCAATATGTTATATCTGAAGCAGTAGGGATTGCAGAAAGGATTACATAAAGAATTTGATTGAATGGATCCATAGTTTGGTCCATGCCGTTGCTTGTTACCTTCTGGGAAAAGAAAATGTGTTTGCAGTGTGAATGCTGAACAAAGAAACTGGTGTGGGTTGACTGGCTGTACGAATGTCAAAGTTCACATTTTACTAATAACATGTTTGGGAACCTGGGAATTTAATGAATAACTAATTTTTCAAATAATAATGTTAGCTGCATTCAGTGATCAAATTGAGCACCAGAAGTATGAGAAATACCCTCTCTCCAGAGTGAATAAGCTGGGGACTAATGTAACAGTATTTCCTGCAGGATCCACCAAGTAGTTAGATATCAAACCAGAATGCATTAAAGGGAGATGCTACAAATTGTGGCCTCTTAATGTAATTCTAAAGGACACAATGTCCTGACCTCCCTGCTCCTTTTCCTCCTTTTGGTTTTGGAGGGTTGATTCAGCTGTCTTAGTGTAGGGGCTTAGTTCCATCCAGAACCTGAGGGCTGAGCTCCAGTCCTTGGCTTCAGGACCTTTGGGGATTAGGTTCACCAATGACTCAATCAGAATTGAGAGCCATCGGAGTGATTGGACACTCACATGAGGAAATACTTCAATCAAGCAAAAAATGAGTGTCAACAAACCCTCAAAAACATTCATACCATAGTAAGGGTGCCAACACGTATCTGGTGAGATATATAATTATTCAAACAAGAAGATGATACAGGCAGACTTTTCAATCAGGGCATATTTAAAGGGCTTGTATCAACCGGCAGGGCAAAAGACTCTTCTAGAGTTGCACCGTTGTCCTGCCATTTGATGCAAGCACAAAGAAAAGTCCGTAGTGCCTGTGTCATCTTCTTGTTTGAATACTCACTTGAGGAAAAGACACATAACCAAATCTGGAAAAAGCATGAAGAACAATGCCCAGAAAATTGGATAAATGTATTCAATGAACAAACTAATAAAGTATAACATGCATTAAAATATATATCTTTTATGTATGGTATGTTTTATAACAAAGTAAAATAATAATTTGTGTTCACATGCCTACTGCTTTTGGACTTTCACTTAAGTTCCATTTCTCATGACAATGGAGAAGAAAAAAGATCACTAAAATGTAATTATGCCCTAATCTCATTTATGCTGTAGTAGATATGCTGCCACTTACACTGCATCCCGTCCAGTAGTGCTTCAGCCTGGTTGACTGGTTGGCAATGCTGGCTATCAATGCAATGCAGCGCACATGTGCACTGGTTTGATATGCCCTATTTTGGATGTTTTCTTCTTCCAAATGTCATTAGCCATGCTCAGTACTCCATTGGCACACCTCCAAGATAAACATGTCCTGCTTCCCTCCCTAATTACCCATGCTGGAAGACGTAGGCAGGCATAAATCAGAATTAGTTTTTCCTTTTGTACATTTATGTAGATCTGGCATAGGTGACATACATATGTCTTTTGGTTTGTTATTCTCTTGTTAAATTGAAAAGGGAACATTTTGTCTGACATTGATTTGGCGCTACCCTGTTTAGCATAGACTGTGATTCATTTTGAAGGGAACTTCATTGGCACAAAATGAAATCTTGTAACATATAATTTAGGAAAATTCTTATTAAAAAGAAAAGAAACCACAGATATCGGAGCTTGGGTAAAGATTCAGTAATGTCCTATATAAAAATGTCCAATCTCAGTCAAATAGGATATCTGGAATAATAAGAAAATGCAACAATGCAACAAAAAAAACCCTCAGAAAACTCAGTTACTTTATACACCACTTGGATTTTGGAAGCGGTATGATATTTTATCACGCTGTACTGTTGTGGATTTATAATCAAACTGATTTTGTGCAAGAATTTAGGAAGCTGTCCATCAGTTCAACACAACTCTTCTTTAATATAGAATACAGAGTCAAATTTAACAAAATTTTTATGTATATGGTAAAACTGTAACAAGGTATTTTGGTATTTCAGCCGCCGAATTTATCGGCCAAAAATGGTGCTTTCGGTCAAAACGGAAAAATCAGTCGAACAAAAATCGTCTGCAAATCAGTCATCCGAGCCGGGGACTCGCCTGGAGGCCAGTCGAGCCGGGGACTTGGCTGGCCTCCAGGCCTAGGCGAGCTCCCAGCTTAGACGGGCCTCCAGACCCAGCCGAGCCAGGAGCTCCAAGGCCCAGGTTTGGATGACTGATTAGGGGGGTGACCAGGGCCGGCGCTGCCGCTAGGTGAGTTAGGCAGCCGCCTAGAGCGCAGCGCCGCCTAGGGCGCCGCACCGCCGAGCTCCACAGGCAGGGCCGGCCCGTCCATGCAGCAGGCGGCATGAAGCGCCCCTGCCCGGACAGTCAGCACGGCCCTGGAGCAGCTGCACGCTGCAAAAACCTGGAACGCCCCCACCTCAGGCCAGCGCCCGCCCTCTACACCTCAGCGGCCCGCCCCCTACTCTCCCTCCACGCTGGCAGCGGGGTCGCCGTGGGTTGCGGCCGTCCCGGAGATGCCTGCACAGCGGCGGCCAGACATCCTCCCCGGCGCTGGGCCTAGGCGCGCACGGGGCCTGGGCCAGTGCTGAGCGCGGCGGCTCCCAGGCCACTCTCCCCCTTGGCACTGCCCAGATGGCTCATTGAGGCCCGCGGGCCATCCCTGAAGCCTGGGGAGACCACAAGGCCTAGTGAGACCACCAGGCCCGGTGAGACCACCAGGTCCGAGGCCTGGGGAGACCACCAGGCCCGAAGCCAGGGGACACCACCGCCAGGTCCGAAGCCTGGGGACACCACCACCAGGCCCGAAGCCTGGGGACACCACCACCAGGCCGAAGCCTGGGGACACCACCGCCAGGCCTGAAGCCTGGGGACACCACCACCACCAGGCCGAAGCCTGGGGACACCACCGCCAGGCCCGAAGCCTGGGGACACCACCACCAGGCCCGAAGTTTGGGGACACCACCACCAGGCCCGAAGTCTGGGGACACCACCACCAGGCCCGAAGCCTGGGGACACCACCACCAGGCCCGAAGCCTGGGGACACCACCACCAGGCCCGAAGCCTGGGGACACCACCACCAGGCCAAAGCCTGGGGACACCACCACCAGGCCCGAAGCCTGGGGACACCACCACTAGGCCAAAGCCTGGGGACACCACTACCAGGCCCGAAGCCTGGGGACACCACCACCAGGCCCGAAGCCTGGGGACATCACCACCAGGCCCAAAGCCAGGGCTGTGAGGGTAAGTTTTTGTGTGTGCGTGGATTTGTGTGTGTATAAGATTTGTGTGTGTGGATTTGTGTGTGTGGTGGATTTGTGTGTGTGAATGTGCATGTGTGTGTGTGGATTTATGTGTGTGTGGATGGAGGTGTGTGGATTTGTGTGTGTGTGTGGATTTGTGTGTGTGTGTGTGGATTTGTGTGTGTATGTGTGGATTTGTGTGTGTGTGACATTGGGTGGGGGTATGTGGACCTCTGTGATACGCTCATATGCACCGCCCATTACTGTGCGTTTAATTGCTGTGGGGCGCTGATACGCTCATACACACTGCACATTACTGTGAGTTTTATTGCTGTGGATTCTGTGATACGCTCATACACACCGGCTGTTACTGTGAGTTCTGTTGCTGTGGAGCTCTGTGATATGTTCATACACACCGCACATTACTGAGTTTTATTGCTGTGGATTCTGTGATACGCTCATACACATCGCCAGTTACTGTGAGTTTTATTGCTGTGGATTCTGTGATACGCTCATACACATCGCCTGTTACTGTGAGTTTTATTGCTGTGGATTCTGTGATACGTTCATACACACCGCACATTACGGAGTTTTATTGCTGTGGATTCTGTGATACGCTCATACAAACCGCCTGTTACTGTGAGTTCTGTTGCTGTGGAGCTCTGTGATATGTTCATACACACCGCACATTACGGAGTTTTATTGCTGTGGATTCTGTGATACGCTCATACAAACCGCCTGTTACTGTGAGTTTTATTGCTGTGGAGCTCTGTGATACGTTCACACCAAGGCTCGAGTCGAGCGGGAAAGCGCGGGAACGGTGTTCTCCCACTTCTCCCGCTGCGGGAACGCAGCGCTCCCGCTGTGGCCCGAGCCTGAAACGCTGGAGCAGGCTGCCGCCGCATATTGCCGGCAGCCGCGTGCTTCCTCCTAGAACGGCCGCTGACCGGTGTCACGTCTCGGCCTTGCCCCCTGGTGGTGAAGGGTATTCATGTTTGTTTTTCCCCTATGGTGTGTCTGGCTGTGCTGTTTAGGGCTGATCTGGGGTTCTGTTGTGATCTCCTGGTCTGGGGTCACATGGCCCAATCACACAGACCCACTCCCTATATATTCCCAGCAGCACAGAGCCTCATTGACTGTTTGTGGAGTTTGATGGTGGTTCTGTCTGGTTCGTGTTTCCTGAGTTGCTGCAAAGCATTCCTGTTCAAGTGTTTTCTGGTTCTGACCTCGGCTTTATTTTTGACTATCCCTTCTACTCCCCCCTGGTACCGTATATTTCTGATCTGTTGCCAACCTCTGCCTGATTGACGATTCTTGTATGTTTCATGTTTTATGTACCTTGTCTGTCTTAGTTTAGTATTATATTCAGAGGCCGCTTATAAGGACCTCTTTTAGTATAGTCTGTCTGTTTTGTTTACTGTCCTGCAGCCTGCTCCCTTCACGGATTGTCAAGTGTATCTTTGTGTTTCTGAGTGTCCTAAGTTGTCTGTCGGTCTTGAAGCCTTCGGAGCTTAGTGGCAATTCTGTTCTGTTTTTTGGTGCTCCTTGGTTTTGGAGAAATCCGTCTGTCCTTGTGTCCAGTCAGTTACTCACCCGCCTTAAGGGCTTCATCTCATGTTCAAGCCACCACGATGGCCCAAGCAGGGACTAACCGTTACAACCGGAAGTGCAGCCGCTCGCCTGGCTGTTTCATCGATCCCAGGCGAGCGGCTGCACTTCCTGTCAGCTGCCGTTCTAGCAGGAAGCACGCGGCCGAGGGCAATGTGTGGCAGAGGCAGAGGTGAGCTGGCTGCTGGGGGGCAATAATATCCATGAGACCTGGGGGCAATATCCATGAGACCTGGGTGGCATTATCCATGAGACCTGGGGGGCATTATCCATGAGACCTGGGGGGCATTATCCATGAGACCTGGGGCAATATCAATGAGACCTGGGGGGCATTATCCATGAGACCTGGGGGGCATATCCATGAGACCTGGGGGCAATGTCCATGAGCTGGGGGCAATATCCATGAGACCTGGGGGCAATATCCATGAGACCGGGGGGCAATATCCATGAGACCCTGGGGCATTATCCATGAGACCCTGGGGCACTATCCATGAGACCTGGGGGGCATTATCCATGAGACCTGGGGGGCATTATCCATGAGACCTGGGGGGCAATATCCAGGAGACATGGGGGGCATATCCATGAGACCTGGGGGCAATGTCCATGAGCTGGGGGCAATATCCATGAGCTGGGGGAAATGTCCATGAGACCTGGGGGCAATATCCATGAGACCGGGGGGCAATATCCATGAGACCCTGGGGCATTATCCATGAGACCCTGGGGCACTATCCATGAGACCTGGGGGGCATTATTCATGAGACCTGGGGGGCATTATCCATGAGACCTGGGGGGCAATATCCAGGAGACATGGGGGGCAATATCCAGGAGACCCTGGGTGCATTATCCATGAGAGTTGGGGGCATTATCCATGAGACCCTGGGGCATTATCCATGAGACTTGGGGGCATTATCCATGAGAGCTGGGGGCATTATCCATGAGACCTGGGGGGCATTATCCATGAGACCTGGGGGGCATTATCCAGGAGACATGGGGGGCAATATCCAGGAGACATGGGGGGCAATATCCATGAGACCCTGGGGGCATTATCCATGAGAGTTGGGGGCATTATCCATGAGACCCTGGGGCATTATCCATGAGACTTGGGGGCATTATCCATGAGACCAGGGGGCATTATCCATGAGAGCTGGGGCATATCCATGAGAGCTGGGGCATATCCATGAGAGCTGGGGCAATATATACCCATATGAGCTGGGGTAATATATACCCATATGAGCTGGGGTCAATAATATCCATGTGATCTGGGGGCAATTATATCCATGTGAACTGGGGAAAATATATCCATATAACCAGTGCTGTGCATATTATTCTTGGGGTTCAGTGCTGTGCATATTATTCTTGGGGTTCAGTGCTGTGTATATTATTCTGGGGGCTCAGTGCTGTGCATGTTATTATGTTATTCTTGGGGCTCAGTGCTGTGTATATTATTCTGGGGGCTCAGTGCTGTGCATGTTATTATGTTATTCTTGGGGCTCAGTGTTGTGTATATTATTCTGGGGGTTCAGTGTTGTGTATATTATTCTGGGGGCTCAGTGTTGTGTATATTATTCTGGGGGTTCAGTGCTGTGTATATTATTCTGGGGGCTCAGTGTTGTGTATATTATTCTGTGGGTTCAGTGCTTTGTATATTATTCTGGGAGCTCAGTGCTGTGTATATTATTCTGGGGGCTCAGTGCCGTGTATATTATTCTGGGGGTCCAGTGCCGTGTATATTATTCTGGGTGCTCAGTGCTGTGTATATTATTCTGGGTGCTCAGTGCTGTGTATATTATTCTGGGGGTTCCGTGTTGTGTATATTATTCTGGGGGTTCAGTGCTGTGTATATTATTCTGGGGGCTCAGTGCTGTGTATATTATTCTTGGGGCTCAGTGCTGTGCATATTATTCTGGGGGTTCAGTGCTGTGTATATTATTCTGGGGGTCCAGTGCTGTGCATATTATTCTGGGGGTCCAGTGCCTGTGTATATAATTCTGGGGGGTCTGTGCCTGGATATATATATTATATATAAAACGCGTTAGTCCAGTTGCCAAAATCACGAGTATACCTGTACGTAGTGATACCTTTCACTGATCAGTATAGTTTCCAGTTTACACTCTTGAAAGCTTGTCTTTTAAATGTAACGTTAACCCAATAAAAATGGTATCACCACGTACTGCTATATTCGTGATATATATATTTTTTCTTCAGGTAATAGGGGTTGTGGAATTCGTGGGGGAGTTCCCTCACTTTTTTTCCCAGGAATTGACCCCTGGTTCACACATGTCACGTGTTTTTTTTGGGGGGGGCGCAAGTAGCTGGTCTGGCCTAGGGCGCAAAATAGCCTAGCACCGGCCCTGGGGGTGACACCTGCATTCCCATACTTACTTACATTCACATCACATACTTACCTACATTCATAAATTTCAGCCTTCAAGCTCCTCCAGCGCAGTCCTCCTTCTTGCTCCACTTGCGCGCACAGCACATGTCAGAGGTGCTGGTCGTGTGATGACGTCACAGGAGAGGAAGTCTTTAACACTGCCGACAGCCAGACCGGTGGCAGCTTCGCCTCTGGTTGGGGGCTTTCCCCAGGCTAGTGACTAATCACTAGCCTGTATGGAAGCCCCCAACCAGTGGCAAAGCTGCCACCAGTCCAGCCCTCGGCAGGGTCAAAGGCTTCCGGCCTCGTGACGTCACCCCGCCACCAGTGCCTCTGATATGTGCTGTGTGCGCAAGGGGAGTGTGAAGGAGGACTGCGGTGGAGACCACTGGTGGAGCACGGAGGCTGATATTTGTGAATGTAAGTAAGTATGTGATGTGAATGTAGGTAAGTATGAGAATGTAGGTGTCTCCCCCCCCCCAATCAGCCATCCAAAGCTGAGCCCTGGAGCCCCTCGGCTTCGCTGGGCCTGAGGCCCAGACAAGCAGGGGCTTGCCTAAGCCTCTGGCTCGTCCAGCCTCCAGGCTCAGGCGAGCCCCAGGTTCAGCTGGGCCTCCAGGCCCAGGTTCAGATGATGGATTCTCGGTTTCAGTCTCGTTTCTCAGCCGAGTTCCGTCACCATTATTGGTCTCGGTTTCGGCCCGAAATTTTCATTTCAGTGCATCACTAATTGTGCTGTTCTGTAATCTATGGGGAATATCATGATAGACAGCGAGGGAAGTAATTCAAGAGATATGTGGAAAATATTAATGATGGTTAGCACACAGCGGGCCGATTGTGAGCTCTTAAGCTAATTACTTAACGTTTCAAGTTGTTATTCAAACTAGTCTCAAGCTTTGTTTGTAGCTTAGATGTTGTGGTAGATGTTGCGGCACTCAGTGTACTTTCACCCAACATACATTTAAAGATTTATAAACACTTAGAGAAAAAAGTATGAGAGATTAGTAACAAATTAAATTATGATCATCCATTGCATAAGCATGCTGGTTATTACAGCCTTTAGGTTGTTATAGATAGGACCTGCCACTGATCAGTTCCATTGATGTTGTGGCCGGTTACTGGATATTAACAGCTCCTATACTTTGTATAGGAGCCAATAGTAATGGCTCAGCAAAAGAAAAGTGAACTATTCCCTGGTAGCTCTCTGGTAGCTGCTCAAGCTGGTACTCAGCAAAGAATATGGTCTCTCAGACTCTGGTGTTAAGGAATTTTGCTATTGCAAAATCACTTAACACATAAAAACACTAAGCTTACCTGTGGTTTCACAATGCAGAGGGGCTGAGTGATCCGCCACATCCTCTGACCATAAATTGCAGAACAATGGAAACAAATACTTCCCAGTGTTATTCCACGCCCCCAGCGGGACCCTATTTACGTGGGCTTGCACAGATCGATCAGAGGGCCATGTTTGACTCCATGGAATCCTATGCACTCCAAGAGATGAAATCAATGGTGGTGTGTTGTGCTGCTGCTGGTATCTACATGCAGCTAAAAAATGTTCCAGTGCACGCCTGTAGTGCAAAGCTCAGTCAGAATAGAACCATTAAAAGTGAGAGGCAAATGGATAAAGGCTCATGCACAGTTTACTTGCGAGCCCCTTTTAACTACTCTGATGGATCAGGCTTAATGATAGTTAACATTGGCACAGCAGATGTGTGTCGACTACATTTCCCATGATGCTTTGTCAGATTAGAATAAACTTTAATTTAGATGTATTATCAAACTATTTTATTGCTTGATGAAATATACATTTTTTTCTTTAGTAACCAGATCCCACTCATTGACTGATGCCTTTGCCCAGCAGTACACAAGAAAGTGTGTCTCTGGACAAGACAAGTCATTGTGATGCCGGATTGGGTCTGTACTTGCACAATGTAAGGCTTTAACTTTTATAGCTAGCCACTGGCACAGTCACAAAGAGAGCATTTAACGCCAATATCGAAGCTCTTTAGGTCTGTAGCCATTCTAATTACATGCCTCACACATCATACTGATTCATTTGTTCTCCTGAGACCTTCACAAATGACCCATATTTAATACTGTCACAGTACACCCGAGCATCTATTAATTCATCTGACACCAGAATGTAATCTTTTGTTGTTTAAATACTTTCTAAAAGGAATGACCTAAGCGTGGATGGGTTCCGTTTAACATGGATCTGCTAATCATTGTGACGCGCATTACGCACATTAACATCAACATTACTTTTCAAGAAACAAAAGGGTTCAGTTATCAGTTTTTGGAAATATGACTTACCCTGTTGCTTTAATAGTTTCTAGAAATTACAAATATGTAGCATTTTCTTTCATATCTATGTGTCTGTCTATTTTCTATCTAGTTATTTACCTGTTTATTTATCTCGTTAACTACTGATAAACTATATAAATATATGGATATTAACTCCACATCTGTACGTCTGTATTGAGACACCTGTCTATTACACCAACAGGGACTTTTATAATATTGCAGACAAAATACATAGACATTACCATAGAGTTGGTCCCCCTTTGCAGCTATAACGGCTTCCACACAACTGGAAAGGATTTCTACAAGATTTTGGAGTGTTTCTGTAGGAGATTTTGTCAATTCATCCAGTACAGCATTTGTGAGGTCAAGCACTAACACTGAACGAGAAGGCTTGGCTCACAATATCAGTTCCAGGTTATTCCAATCGTGTTCAATGGGGTTGAGGTCAGGACTTATTGCAGGACAGTTAAGTTCTTCCACACCAAACTCATTCATTGGAGCACAGTCATGCTGGAATAGTTAAGGCCTTCCCCAAGCTTTTCCCACAATGTAGGAAGCATAGTGTTGTCTAATATGTCTTGGTATGCAGAGGCATTACATTTTCCAATCACTGGAAGTTTGGGGCCAAGGCCTACCCGATAAACAGCCCCATACCATTATACCTCATCCATCAAACTTTACAGTTGGCACAATGCAGTCAGGCAGGGTACGTACTTCTGGCATCCATCAAACCCAGATTCGACCATCAGAGAGACAAACAGAAAAGTGTGATTCATCACTCCACAGAACCCGCTTCCAATGCAGAGTCCAATGGTGGTATGCTTCTCACCACACCATCCATAACATTTGGCATTGAACCTAGCGATATGAGGTTTGCATGCTGCTGCTTGGCCTTGGAAACCCATTCCATGAAGCTCCCATAACTCCGAGGGCCCAGATGGGGGGGGCAGATTGGCACCCCATCAATTTGCCTTGCTGCGACTGCAGTACATGTACGTGCGTGGAGAGTTATGGGGGTTCCCTCCCCAGTGCAGAGGATACTCCACGCACGTCCTGTTTTGTCCATATAATTATTTTAATAATTGGCCATTAGCCAACTGAACAAGCCATGGGTATACGTGACCCTCTGGTGAAACGCGTTTTGGCGCTTTTTACTTTTAACCTTTGTATTGTTTTAATCATTTTATTAAATCATTTTCCATTTCATCGTCGTCCTGGACTACTAAATGGTTTTCCTTGAAGGTTATACCTGCAGAAAACAACCTCTGAGGGTTTTATTTTAGGACCTGAGTTTAAGTCCTGGAATATGTGAGTATTTCCATACCCTGGATTATTCAATTCTGGCATACAGTACTGCACCATGTTGTCCTTTTTTATGCTATTAGGATTTGAAGATCTCAACCCTTGTGGGCTGCTGGGTGGCCGATATAACAACCCACAAGCACAAGAACTCGAGCCGGTTAGGGCTCTCTAAATTTTGAGTGAGACCTCAATCAATATTCAGATATTTATATGTTTATACAGGATATGCTATGATCTGTATATGATTTTATGTCTTTCATGTTGAAACCACTATAAGGAAGAACTTTAATAATTATGATACGGTAATATACTATCTTTATTATTTTTGGAAACACTGGGTGTGCCACACTCTATGTTGTATATTGTGTTCACGATGGTTGCTTAGTGGTACAGGCAACACTATTGGAGTGTTTGAGCGTCATTTTCCATAAAAGATTTGTCTTTTACATATATCATGCGCCACACTATTACAGTATTATCAGCTTCCCACATTTGCCACAGAGACCTACTGTGCTGTGACGCAACCTTAGCTGCAATGATTGGGTCATAGCTGCTGTATCAGAGTGTTGGCCATCTGTAATTCTCAAGGGGACACAATGGATTCCCCAATTTGCTGGTGGGCCCAAGTGGATTTTCTTACCTCACTAAATAATTATTTTGAAAATTGTGAAAATAAATTCTTTAACATAACAACATACATACTGTACGATGTATGGGTTGGGTTTTGCATGGGTGTGGCCAGCTGTGGGCCTGGCACAAGGAGTCCTCATGATCTCCTATTGCCTGGGGCACTATTCGTTTTCAGTCTGCCTCTGATTTTGTGGTGGTGTTAATGCCAGTGGTGGTTTGGAACTCTTCAGCTGTGGAGACACCAGAGTGCTGGTGTCTTTCACGCACTATGCGCCTCAGCACTCGGCGACATTATGTTGCTGTTCCTAAACGCTTTCACTTTCCAATAATACCACTTGCCTTGACTGTGGCATATCTAGCAGGGATAAAATTTCACAAAATAACTTATTGCAAAGATGGCATCCACACTCTATTTCACTCAGATCTACAGAACAACTCATGTTTTTCACAAATATTTGTAAATCCAGACTACATGGGCAGGTGCACGATTTTATACACCTGCAGCAATGGGTCTGATTAAAACACCTGAATTGAATAATTAAGAGGTGTGTCCCAAAAGTTTAGTCCATATAGTGTATCTCTCTTATCTATCATGTCTATTTATGTATCTATTCATCTATCTATTATATATTTATTTAGTATCTGTTTATACATGATCTACCTAAAACTGATTTTAACAAGTGTTCCAACAGACAGGAAATTTCCATTGACTTCCAAATAAATTGCTCTTCTATATCAGATATGATTTGCGATGAAAACTGGCCAGAAAGCATTGATAAGAAAAAGCGGAAAAATCACGTTCATAATGTCACATGATGTCACACGCTGCGACGTGATTGGTGAGTAATATTCTGTTTTTTCTTTATAACCCATTAGTGTTGTGTTTGCTGTAACCTTGATAATGGCTCCTAAGAGAGCTGAAACGTCTGGACTTAATTTATTAAAGCATATTTAAAAAACTTGTTGCTTTATTTTGTGATGGAGTGCGGCAGTATACGGAATTTAGCAACAATTCATGAAAATTCCTATATTGTGATTTAACAGGGAAAAATATGACCGAACGCCTGAATACAAGCTTTATGGTGCAAGGGACCAATGGGAACTCAGTTTCCTATGCAAAAATAGAAGAAGAACTACGAGCCAATGCGTTCTCCCTCAACCCTGAAGTAGAATAATTAGGAT
The DNA here is from genome assembly GCA_009667805.1 of Leptobrachium leishanense. Taxonomy (NCBI): domain Eukaryota; kingdom Metazoa; phylum Chordata; class Amphibia; order Anura; family Megophryidae; genus Leptobrachium; species Leptobrachium leishanense. The sequence continues at coordinate 135,436,037 of CM019064.1, read as the reverse complement.
ACAACCAAACACTACAACAATATCCCTTTAATATATTCACCATTTTCAATCAAACTTGAAAAACGAGAAAATAAATATGATGGGAAAAATTTAAATTTTAGAAAAATATATATATATATGTGTATTTTTTTATCTGTTTTTTAAAACAAAGGTTAAACAATGTTGCATTTAAAGGAGCTTTATAACCTCTGTGGTCTAGCGGTGCGCGATCAGACTGTATCTCTGTCTGGCATATAGCTAGTTTGTAGCACACAGAGCCTAATTTTGCTAATTTATGCTAATATATGTCAGACAATTGCTACTTCACACATCAAAGGGGGAAAAAGCATGGTATTAAGAAAGGCTGCAGATTTGTGTGAAGAAATGAAGCTTATTTCTGGGGTATAATTTCCCTTTAAATAAGATGTTAACCTGAATATAACAATTCAGATTCACGATAATATCCTCTTTTGTTTCTATGTCCAGAGACTGGATTTTTATTGTCTAACCTTTGCTTCGGTGGCAATTAATGTAACATTTTGCCATCTTCTAATAAAAGAATGGGCTTTTTCTATATTCAGGAATACTGTAATCTATCTCTGTACATCACCAGCGTGGAGAAGGAAACAGACAACCACAATTATGTAGAATCGCATTTACAGCAAGGGTGCTTAACCGTAATGATATCTCATATACCATTATGTTGTAGGGTCATAAAAGGAAATTATTTGAAGTGGTTGAATTTAGTGACTCTATGCATGATGCATTAGCTGTCAGCCCCGGTTGTTGAGTGAGAGTCCTCTTATTAGTGAGATATTCCTTACCGTTTGTGCGTCGGCACAGGATATGTTGATGCTAGAAAAAAATAGTAATTTGTGGATTTACATATAGCAAGATTAAGTTGATTGTTAAGAAGGAACTCTAGTCTTACAGGTCTATTCAAAGAAAGGAGAAACTCACGACAATGACTGGAGAAGTGAAAATTCTAGGTCAAAATAGCCAAACCAGAAAAATTCTCCCATTTATAACACTTTCCAAATCGGCTATTTGGTCTAGATTGTTCTCTTTTCTCAGCAGTTCTCCTGATTTTCACCTTTCTCTGAATAACCCTGCAAATTTTTGTGAGACATAGTTCATTCTCAGTTATGTGCCCTTACAGATTTCTTTATACAAACATAAAGGGCCATATTACATAGCTGGTGCTAACTTAACCAGAGCTGTTACTTCCCAGAGCCATTATAGGGCTCTATTACATTCTCTGCGCAATTGCGGTCGCGCAGCACAATTTTTTTTGGGCACGAAAAAAAACTTTATCGCGCGAAAATTAACGTGGTATTCTGATCCGAGCGCATTTTTTCTTCCTTCAAGATTTTTCGGGCGCAAATCCGACGCGCAAAGCCGTTCGCAAATGAACGTTGCGTGCAGGAGTCGGTGGGCAGACTGTTTTGTCACGGGATTTGTCACGGGATTCAGCCAACATCAATCACCCATTTCCAATAAAATATTTACAAACTAAAAAAAATGAGGAAAAAAAAAAATTAACAACCGCCAGCCAAAAAAAGAAAAAATTACCAATGACACAATTTATAAATTTTAATGTTTGGGTATGTGTAGAATGTGTAACTGTACTGTGCTGTATTTTTTTTGTCATGCTGGTGTATTTTGTTTCGCCCAGAACGATCACATTTACAGTTACCACCTGCTTTTCAAAGACGTTACGAAAATGCGCGCAAACTTTCGTTGAGCGAAGATTGGAATACCATCCACGTACCAGCGCACTAACGCATTGGCGCTCACAATGTTAAGTATGGGATGCGCGCACAAACTTGCGCTCGCGCTGGGTTCGCGCAGGGTCACTCGCGTTGGACGTTAACGCGCATCGTTTGCACGAACATCGTAATACGACGTTCTGCGCAAATGGTTTTGTCCGTCCTCGCGCATTTGCGCATTTGCGTGCACGCAAAACCGATGCATGAGGAATGTAATAGAGCCCATAGCCTATGGAAGGTTTTAAGTTTACAACAGCTCTGGTTAAGTTAGCACCAACTATGTAATACTGCCCTAATTGTTTTATAAAGAAACATTACAAAGCACAAACAGCAAACTATAACTTGTCTTCCAATTGTGTAAAATCTTGTTTTGAAACACTTCATTCCAAAAATGCATAAGATTAACTTTAGAATTTATACCTTGAGTTCTTGAAAACAAGTCCTCTTCCATTAATTAATCATTTGGATGTTGTGGCTCAACCAAGGCTTAATTTGGGGGGATCCTGGGGACTGCCTGTGATCCAGTTTTTGTTTGGACAGATCCAGTACCTCACATAGAATAAAACCAAAAATATTAATTTAAAATTATTTCCTTAACATTTATACTAAGTAAAGTATTAGTAAGTGAGCATTTGAACACATAGCTCCAGCATGTTCTGATTTACAGTCAGGTCCAGAAATATTGGGACATCAACACAATTCTAACACCTTTGGCTCTATACACACCACAATGGAGTTGGAATGAAACAAACACAATGTGCTTTAACTGCAGACTGTCAGCTTTAATTTGAGGGTATGTACATCCAACTCAAGTGAACGGTGTAGGACTTACAGCAGTTTGCAGATGTGCCTCCCACTTGTTAAGGGACCAAAGGTAATGGGACAGAATAATAATCATAAATCAAACTTTCCCTTCTTAATACTTGGTTGCAAATGCTTTGCAGTCAATCACAGCCTGAAGTCTGGAATGCATAGACATCACCAGACGTTGGGTTTCATCCCTGGTGATGCTCTGCCAGGCCTCTACTGTAACTGTCTTCAGGTCCTGCTTGTTCTTGGGGCATTTTCCCTTCAGTTTTGCCTTCAGCAAGTGAAATGCATGCTCAATGGGATTCAGGTCAGGTGATTGACTTGGCCATTGCATAACATTCCACTTCTGTCCCTTCAAAAACTCTTTGGTTGCTTTTGCAGTATGCTTTGGGTTATTGTCCATCTGCACTGTGAAGCGCCGTCCAATGAGTTCTGCAGCATTTGGCTGAATGTGAGCAGATAATATTGCCAGAAACACTTCAGAATTCATCCTGCTGCTTTTTCCAGCAGTCACATCATCAATAAATACAAGAGAACCAGTTCCATTGACAGCCATACATGCCCACGCCATGACACTACCACCACCATGCTTCACTGATGAGGTGGTATGCTTAGAATCATGAGCAGTTCCTTTCCTTCTCCATACTCTTCTCTTTCCATCACTCTGGTACAAGTTGATCTTGGTCTCATCTGTCCATAGGATCTTGTTCCAGAACTGTGAAGGCTTTGTTAGGTGTTGTTTGGCAAACTCTAATCTGGCCTTCCTGTTTTTGAGGCTCACCAATGGTTTACATCTTGTGGTGAACCCTCTGTATTCACTCTGGTGAAGTCTTCTCTTGATTGTTGACTTTGACACACATACACCTACCTCCTGGAGAGTGTTCTTGATCTGGCCAACTGCTGTGAAGGGTGTTTTCTTCACCAGGGAAAGAATTCTTCGTTCATCCACCACAGTTGCTTTCCGTGGTTCCCGGGTCTTTTGGTGTTGCTGAGCTCACCGGTGCGTTCCTTCTTTTTGAGAATGTTCCAAACAGTTGTTATTGTCTATGATATATGTTAATGTTATTATTTCTGATATCTTTACTGTGTGTCTCTGCAGCCCTTTCCAACCCCCTCCCTGTACAGAATACATTTTAGAACTGTGAAAGGTTTGAATGGTTATTGCCTTATTTGCCAAACATTGCCCTGTTATCAGACCATTGTGTGTTTGTGGTTTTATCCACTTTGTTCATGTCCACCTTGTGATTACAATCTGCCCTATACTTTCATTTTTGGACATGTTTGGACATGTCTGGTTCACTTGAGGAGGAGCGGGGTTGGTAGGGTGTCATTTTTCATTGGTCTCTGGGTCCCACATGGCATTGTATATATTTGGCTGATGTGTCTCAATAAAATCGAACTGTCTGTCTGTTTCACTCGGCAAGGAGCTCTGTTTATTGACTGGGTTGGATTGGATTGGGCCAGAATCAGTACTCCTTCGGGATACTGATGGCAAGGGGAGCCTTCTGCATGTGGAAATCCATCCTTGGTACAGATCAGCATGTTACACTATATATATACCACACGGATCCCTCTAGTTGTTTCCTATAACCCGACTGTAGAGGGAATTCGAAAATCATCAAAGACCTGCAACCACTAGTCACAGAGGACCCTGCGCTCAAAGAAATATTCCCACAGCTCCCCTTACTGGTATTCAAGCAGCCCCCAAACCTGAGGCAAAAACTGGTCCACAGCAAACTCACTCAGAAACAGGATGACATACAGAATGGAACCAAACATAGTTACATAGTTACATAGTTACATAGTTATATAGGCTGAAAAAAGACATGCGTCCATCGGGTTCAGCCTCTCCCACATAACCTACTGCTGTTGATCCAAAAGAAGGCAAAAAACCCAGTCTGAAGCGCTCGCCAATATGCAACATACTGGGAAAAAAATTCCTTCTTGACCCCAGAATGGCAGTCAGATTTCTCCTTGGATCAAGAAGCTTTTACCCACATATTAAATATTATAACCCTTAATATTCTGTGTCTGCAGGAAGTCATCCAGTCGTTTTTTAAAAGTCTGTACAGACTCTGACCCAACCACCTCAACAGGCAGAGAATTCCACAGCTTTATTGTTCTCACCGTAAAATAACCCTTCCTATGCTTTAAGCTAAATTTTCTTTCTTCCAGTCTAAATGGATGACCCCTTGTCCTATGTATAGTCCTGTTAATGAATAGGTTATCAGACAATGGTTGATAATGGCCCCGTATATATTTATATAAGGTTATCAGATCCCCTCTAAGGCGCCTTTTCTCTAAACTAAACAGGTTTAAGCTTGTTAGTCTTTCCTCATAACTTAACCCTTCCATCCCCTTATTAATTTAGTTGCCCGTCTCTGCACTTTTTCTAACGATATAATATCTTTTTTTAAGACAGGTGCCCAAAATTGCACGGCATATTCAAGGTGCGGCCTGACCATTGATTTATACAGAGGCAAAATTATGTTTTCATCCCGTGAGTGAACTCCCCTTTTAATGCATGCCAGTACTTTGCTGGCCTTGGCGGCTGCTGTTTGACATTGCACATTGTTACTTAGTTTGAAGTCTATGATTATTCCCAAATCCTTCTCCTGCTTGGATTTCCCTAACTCCGTACCATTTAGGGTATAAATTGCTTGTGTGTTCTTCACTCCAAAGTGCATAACTTTACATTTATCTAGATTAAATTTCATCTGCCATTTAAGTGCCCAGTCCCCCAATTTATCTAAATCCCTCTGCAGCGAAGTAACATCCTGCTCACATTGTATTACTTTTCCTAGCTTTGTGTCATCTGCAAACACTGATACATGACTTTCAATGCCTATCTCAAGGTCATTTATAAATAAATTGAATAGTATTGGTCCTATAACAGACCCCTGAGGGACACCACTTACCACTGGTGTCCATCTTGAAAATGTACCATTTATGACCACTCTCTGTACCCTATCTTTTAGCCAGTTTTCTATCCAAGAACAAGTATTTTCATCTAGACCATTTTTTCTTAATTTAAGTAGTAACCTTTTGTGTGGAACTGTGTCGAAAGCTTTGGCAAAATCTAAGTAAATCACATCCACTGCGACCCCCTGATCTATACTTCTACTTACTTCCTCATAGAACGTAATTAGGTTAGTCTGACATGATCTGTGTTTCATGAAACCATGCTGATTTTTGCCAATTACATTATACCTCCCAATAAATTCCTGAATATTATCCCTTAGTAACCCCTCAAATACTTTCCCAGCCACAGATGTTAAGCTCACAGGTCTATAATTCCCAGGCACAAATTTTAAACCTTTCTTAAATATAGGGACCACGTCAGCTTTTCTCCAATCCTCTGGTACTATTCCTGAAAGAAAAGAATCTTGAAAGATTAAGAACAGAGGTTTACATATTTCAACACATAGCTCTCTTAGTACTCGCGGGTGAATTCCATCTGGCCCTGGGGCTTTATTAACATTCACATTGTTTAATTTGTGTAAAACCTTGTCCTGAGTCAACCAGTCACTTTGTATTAGTAAGTTTTTATTAATGAATTTCATGTCTCCTGTTATAGGTTTCTCTTTGATAAATACTGAAGAAAAATAATCATTTAAAATTTCTGCTTTATCCTGATCTTCAGTTAACAATAACCCTGACTCAGATTTTAGTGAACCTACATTTTCACTCTTGGGTTTTTTAGAATTTATGTACCTAAAGAATCTTTTAGGGTTGGTCTTGCTCTCTTTGGCTATTTCTTTTTCATTTTCTAGTTTAGCCCATCTAATCGCATTTTTACATGCTTTATTGGCTGCCCTATATGCTTTATAGGATGCCTCAGATTTATCAAATTTAAAAGCTTTAAATGCCTTCTTTTTATTTTTCATTTCCTTAGTTACCTTCCTACTAAGCCACATTGGTTTCAGTCTGTTTCTTTTATATTTATTAACCAGTGGAATATATTGTGACGTGTAATTTTCTAGTGTTAGTTTAAAGATATTCCACTTATCCTCAGTGTTTTTCCCGTGAAAGAGTTTCTGCCAGTCAATGACATTGAGAGCTTCCTTTATTTTAATAAAGTTGGCCTTTTTAAAATTATATATTTTAGCATGCCCCTATGAATGTGGTTTTTTGAGTTTATTTCAAAAGTCACCATGTTATGGTCGCTATTTCCCAACTGTTCTTTTACATTAATATTTGAGAAAAGATCCACATTATTTGTTATAACCAGGTCCAGACAGTTATCCTCTCTAGTTGGTGTTTCTACCAGTTGTGACATGAAGGTATCATTTAAAATGTTCAGGAACCGGATTCCCTTTGCTGAATTACTAGTCCCACTATCCCAATTAATGTCCGGGTAATTAAAATCTCCAATAATTAAAGTGCTACCATGATCTGCAGCCTTCCTAATTTGCTCTAACAGTTGTTCTTCCTCATCATTATCTATATTAGGTGGTTTATAGCATATGCCAACCAATAATTGACTTCCCTGTTTATTCCCCAACGAAATATTTACCCATAAGGATTCCACATTTCCCTCATCGCTTTCCAGTTGTGTAATATTAGGCTTTAAATCCTGATTTACATATAAACACACTCCACCCCCTTTCTTATGTTTCCTATCCTTTCTAAACAATGTATAACCGTTTAAGTTTACAGCCCAGTCATGCGTTTCGTCCCACCATGTTTCTGTTATTCCTATAATGTCGTATTGCTTAGTGTATGCTATTACCTCTAGTTCCCCCATCTTGTTATTAAGGCTCCTTGCATTAGCAAGCATACATTTAATGTTGTCTCTACCCACACATGCTGAATGCGACTTTACATTACATGCCTCCACTGTTCTGACATTACCCATCCCCCGGCTCCACCCCCTTAGTCTGAACTGAAACCCTTGCGCTATCTGCTCTGTCTCCATTTTGTAAGATACTGTATCCCTCCCCCCCTTCCACTAGTTTAAAGTCTCCTCCAACCTTTTAACCATCCTCTCCCCTAGCACAGCAGACCCTCTTCCATTCAGGTGCAATCTATCACAACTATACAGATTGTACCCCAGTGCAAAATGAGCCCAGTGCTCTAAAAACCCAAAGCCCTCCTTCCTGCACCAAGCTTTAAGCCACGCATTGACCTCCCTAATCTCCCGCTTCAACAAGTCCCGCTGCAAACTGTGCCAACATATATGTGACAGCAACACTGCCTGTCATAATAACGCCACATACAACATCAAGGGCCCGTACCTCTGCATGTCTGCCAATGTGGTATACATGATCCAGTGCACGGCGTGTGAAAAGGACTGCTATATTGGTGAAACTAGCCTTAAACTAAATCTCAGGATGAACCTTCACATTCACTCCTTCAAGAACCACCAAGAAAATACATATTGTACCCCGGTGGGACATCACTTCAATCTAATAGGCCACTCCATCCAAAACCTCACAATTAAAATCCTCAAAGGACATTTTTACGACCAACATGAATGCAAGAAATATGAAATGAAAATGATCACATATTTTAACACTATAAAAGAAGGACTCAATGTGGATTATGGCTTTTTAACTAATTATCATAACGTCATATAACATATAACATTCAAAATTCTGGCTGATGTTTTGTTTCTTCTTGGTTTCTCTTTTTTTTCGTTTTCCCTTTTTTTCTCTTTCTTTCAAGTTGTATGATTTTGTACATACCATTTGACTCTCACTTTTTATGACATCTAAACCCCCCACCCATGTGACCCTTAATGTCTTAATGTTCAATTCTAGGAACTGAACAGTAAGCTTCCAGACCAGAGGAAGAGAGGAATACCTTCGAAAGATTTTCTTTTAAATGTAACGTTAGTCCAATAAAAAAGGTATCACTACGTACTGCTATACTCGTGATTTTGGCATCTGGACTAACACTGCCTATCAAATTATATATATATATATGTAGCTATACATAGGTACCTTACAAGCCCAAACGTATGTAGACACACTTGGACAAAAAATATGTCTGGTATCTAAAAGTCCAACACCATATTTATTTACTTATTTATTAAAGACACTGACTCACACATCCATATACACACTCATAAACACACAGCTACACACAGCCGCAAACACTCACTGCCACACACAGAGGGTTGACTTAACTGTGCAGCCCCAACAATTTCCTTTTCAATACCAGAATAAAAAATAATATTTTTTTATCAGCCTCACTTAATCAGCACTTACTGCTTAGCTTTTACATGGCTGGCGGCAGACTGTCAAAGGAACATGCCTGTTTGGTATTACCACCAGCATGCCAGGGGCTGACCGTCACCCCCAGTATTCTGTAAAGTGCAACCAAACAGCTGATTGGAAGCCCCAACCAAACAGCAGTCTAACACCTCCACTGCCAACTGACTAACCACCACCCCTGCTGACTGGCTTCTCCTGCAGATTGGCAGCCCCAACCAAACCACCCCTGCTGACTGACTTCCCCTGCAGATTGGCAGCCCCAACCAAACCACCCCTGCTGACTGACTTCCCCTGCAGATTGGCAGCCCCAACCAAACCACCCCTGCTGACTGGCTTCCGTTGCAGATTGGCAGCCCCAACCAAAGCTGACTGGCTTTCCTTGGAGATTGGCAGCCCCAACCAAACCACCCTGCTGTCTGGCTTCCCCTGCAGATTGGCAGCCCCAATCAAACCACCCGCTGACTGGCTCCCCCTGCATATTGACTTCCCTACACAAAGGATGACTGTCATCCCAGCTGACTGGCCCTCACATCCATCAGCACACCAGGCATATGTGTGCGGTGCCTCGTGACTAGTCCTAGCCTGATGACATCACTAATAAGTGTTGAGTTTACTTTTTATAGTCAAACCCATTTCTAACAAGTGTATAAAATCCAGCGCATAGCCTTTGAAATCTCCATAAACATGTAATGGCAATCTATTAGGTCATATTGAAGAGCTCAGTGATTCTGAGGGACACTCTATGGCCAAACTACCCTCATGAAAGGAGAGATAAAATGTTAAACAGGTTGTTCTACTCTTCCAATTTTATTTCTTCAATTAACGATAAGGTAACACTTATCTTTTCGTCTGGTGGTGCATTCACGTCTCCTACCTTCCAATACTGACCTACAGCTAGAATGGTGCATGAGATGAGGACACTTGCTCCTCTTGGAACTGCCAGTGTGTGATGCTTTACCCAAAAGAACCAAAACCCAGAAACGCTTTCCAGCACACCCTGATTGATAGCCTTCAGGGTGGAGGTGATACCTCTTTTTGAAGGGCTGCTGCAGCAGCCAGTGACAGCATGAGAAAGAGGGGAGGCAGTTTCCTGTCAACAGACCACTTAAATTAGTGTTCAAGTTGATTATTGTGTCTCTTTATTGTCATAGGATGCCATCATTGCCACAAGTAAACATATCTGCCCACTAGATCTACCCTTGTTACTATAAATACTATTATTGTGATGTGGAAGTGTCTAGGAGAAAAAATACATTGGAATGAACTATCCAACGAGATGATTTGTGATGCTGATTTGTGACGTTGAGGTGTCATGGTGAACTTTTGCACAAAATGAACATGTTTACAATACATATTAGATCTGCAAATCTATTCAAATACTTTTGTCTAGTAAAAAAAATTCAGAAACACTAATCATAATTAGAATCAGTCCTATAAGTGAGTGAATTAAGTGTGATAATTCACTTACTGTAAGTCAACAGGGATTCATTTACCAGCTCTGTGACTCTGAATCCCCAGTGAGGTAACTGTACAGGAGCCAGGCCACGCAGCAACCAGTCTGAAATAAAACCCCAGCTTTAAGCCTGGGCTTCCTTTTACACACAATAAGAGCCTCAGACGCATCTTCAACACATCTGCATTATGCTTGGCTGGCACCTGACCTTGCTAAAGCACATCTTCTCCCAGGAGAGAATCCAATCACACCCCTCTAGGGTGTAGGATATCTCCTTCACATTCACTGTGATTCTTAGAAACAAGACTGAGAAATGCCATTAGCTTCCCAATAATATATCTCTGTTTTTTATGTTCCCTTGACTTGTTCCTATCCCTGCATTATATATTATTAAGTGAATAAACTGCTATTTGTTTGTGATGTCCCTAATATTTTATCGTAGGTAGATAGATAAGAGTTAAAAGATTGATTAACAGATTTTAAATGTATCTCAGATATAAGCCTTTTCTCAAGTATTAGCCCTTTCTCATAGAAAGACCAAAAAATCAAAACAATAAATTGGAAATAGTGAAAGTTCGCACATCTCTAATGATAGATGTAAATGTAAATAAATGTGAGAGTATTAGTGTGGAGTGTCAGTATGCTATATATAGAAACACTGTGAGCATGCTGAGAATCCACACAAATTCCTTCATGCTAGGCCCCAGTCAGAACAAGGACTTAGGTGACTGCCTATTTTGCCTAATTATAGGGCTGCCTTTGTATGCTGATTCTAAACAGAAACAGCAGAGGTGGAACACACATCCATGCAAGCAATGACATAAGGGGTTATTCAAAGAATGCCGAATTTGCCACCGAATTGCAAGGAGCGGCGACCTTCAGTGGCAATGAAATTCCCTGTAAAGAAGTAATGGTTAATCTATTTAGAGAACTCTGAACAGCACCAAAAAGTTGTCGAAATGCCCTAATTTTCAGTGCTTTCGTTCAACAGGTTTAAATAGGCGAATCCCATGGGTTTCAATGTAAAAAAAAAATCCTGTTTTTACTAATTTTTTATTCAACGGTTTATTCCTTTCATTTGCAGCAAAAAGTCTTTTTATTAATTAATTTTTTAGAATTTTGCTAAGCATTTTTCTGGATTTTTTTCGGCAAAAAAAATTATTTCCATTTTTTTAATGGCTTTTTTTTTTGTAATAGAATTCTGACGGAACATGACACATACACATAATAATAATAAAAAAATATATTTTGAATCTCCAGAGTAAGCTGAAAAAAAGGATATACAACTTGCCTGGGTCCTGCAAAAAGACATGAGTTAAAATCACATTTAACATGATGAGCATAAATTGATCAAAATGAGCTCAGCACGCGGGGTTGAGAATGGCTCAGCAGCGAAGGGGTTAATGAAAGCTGGGATGTATAGAGCAGTGTTTCATAAATATGGCATCCATATGGAAGCATGTTCTACATGGTCAGATTGAAAGCAACAATAAATTGGGCTCTCAAGAGTTATATCGTCTCTCCTTTATTATTGTTATTATTAATCTTAATTTATAAAGCGCCAGCATATTCCGCAGCGCAGTACAATGGGCACAATATAGAGAGGGTTACAATATATTGAACAACATTAGACAAACCAGTACAGGAGGAAATAGGGCCCTATTCCCGTAGGAACTTACGATCTAAGGCTAGGGTCAGACGAGCGTAGTGTTCACGTCCGTGATTGCGCCTAAAAGTACGTCCGTGATAGCATGAAAGAAAGTCCATTGGAGCCTGTTACACAAAGTACGTCCGCACTGAACTACGGACGCACCACGGCCGCGGCAAACGGACGCAAGGCAGGCAAGAACGTACAACCACTAGAACGGCCGCACAAAGTGCGCTGCGTCCGCAACGTCTGCATAGCTTTGTGTGTGAGTGATGGAACGTGGTCAGATGGACTGCATTTATACGTCCAGCATTTTTCACGGACAAAATGGTTTTGCTTTTTATTTTATTTTCCCTCCTACATCCGTCAAAATATATACGTCAGTGAAAAAAACGGACTGTGTGGCCACTACTGTGTCTTCTGTACTAACGTACGTCCGTGTGCACGGACGTACAGTCCGTAGAAATCACGCTCGTCTGACCCTAGCCTTAAAGGTCTTCTTTGTTTTGTTATCTCTGTATACTGTAGATTTATACATGTAGGTTACTGTATATTAAACTTGTAGCCTTTATACGTGTATACGTGAGGCAGACTCACTACAATCCATTATCTCATTATTGAGAGAGAACCAGCTGAAGAACAGAGAAAGATAATGAACCATCAAGGTATATTCACCTTTTACTGCGTGGGTTAATAAGTTAAAAGAGATTTTTTTTCTCAGCCCGCTGACACTTTTTTCTTTCCCCAGCTCATAGGAAGAGAGGGAATAAAATCTGGCCTTTGATCTTTGCCTGCTGTGTAATAATTTCAGAGTTATTTGAAGGATTGCTGTACAAGAAGCAGTCCTTGAGAGGGTATGACCTAAAGAATGTGTGCAATGTATCTGAAGATGATCCTATTTATTCAGCATCTGTTGGGAATGATGAAAAAGTCTGCTGCATGTAAGATATTTAACAGAAGCTGATCTACAAAGCACCTCTTTGGTCAGTAATTGATGCAGGATGGATGAATGGCGTGCAAGAAGAATCTGCAAAACTACTATAAAAAGTAGAGTTCAGATTCACATGTTTGCAGTTAAGAAGGGAATGAGTGATAGAAGTAAATTTATTATATATGGCCACAAAGCAGTGATCTCATGTCGTAAGAGAAAAAAGAATAACAAAAATAAAAATCTTTTTTTTAAATAATTTGAAAGTGCCGAGTAAATATCCACTTTATATATTCAACTTAACAGGAGAAATCCATTTACTTCCTTTTTAAAATGCTCACTGCCACCTGTATTCATAAACGAATAGATGACCACCTCCTCCATGAAGTAAAAAATTACATATCTACACTTTCCCTGTCATAACAAAGAGATATCCACCTCCTCTGAGCAATCAAATAGGAATATCTACCGCCTCCATGTGACAGAAAAGTATAGAAAACAAGATTTTGCCATGTAATAAAGCAGGCGATATCCTCCTACTGAAGAATTTCTGATTTGGGGGTCATATACTCTTCTGTGGAAGCTTGGGAGAACACCTTTTGGCCTAAAAACATGTAAGTATTGGTTTATTTAAAGGATCACTCTACTTAAAAAGTCCCCCCTTTCCCCCCGCCCCCCCTTTAATCCCCACATACCAAGCGTTTTCCAAAGAAACTCTGTCAGGAATCAGTGTCTTTTTTTAACCCTTTCGCTGCTGAGGCTTTTCCCGCCCCTGTGCTGAGGTCATTTTTTACCTGTTTTGCGCATCATGTTTAAACGTGTTTTGAAGGCTTATTTTAGTATATGACACCGACATATTATATATCGTTCTTTCCGTCAGACTCGGTAGATTCATAATATGTCATTATTATATGTATACGTTATGTCATGTCTGTATATTATAACAAAAAATGCAATAAAATATGTATTTTCAATAATTTACAACGTGTAAAGTGTTTTTTCCACATTTTAACATGCGAGCAATTGCGGTTATATTTTGTATGGGGTGCGCTTGTTAAAAAAATTAGAGATGGGGTCTCGTTACATTTTTTTTTGGGGAAAATGACACTATTTTAACAAACGCACCGCATACAAAAATCGTTAGTGCAGCATCATTGTTCACATTATAATTGAAATGGGAACAATATTGCTGCATTAACAAACCCAAAAAAAGAAAAAAAAGTGTTTATTTTTTTTTTTTAATTTTTTTTTTAATTTTTTTTTTTTTTTTTTTTTTACAACATTTTTAACTTTCATGTTTGGCATCGTTGGAACGGCCATGCTCTGGCCGATCCAACGATATCAAAATTTAACCCCTAGCTGCCACGGATCGGGAGATAGGGAGTTCATTGGAACTCCCTATCTCCACACTTGGTGGCAGTTAGGGGTTAACTGTAGGACTGGCGTCATCGTGCTACGCACGATGACGCCAGTCCTCTGGGGGAGTTCCCGGAAGCTTGGCCGACATCCAAGATGTCGGCCAGCTCCCGGGAAGGATCGCGAATCGGCGCTTTTCAGCGCCGATTTGCGATCCAGCTCCCCAGGGGTTAATGCCAGGCATCATTTGGAAGGGCAGGCTGTGCCCTTCCAAATGATGCCTGGGTTAACCCCCTGTGCGCCGCCGATCGGGAGGGAGAGAGGTCCGAAGGACCTCCCCCCCCTCCCTTTCAGGCGCCTCCTCCGCACATGCGGGGGGGCGCCTGAATTAGGTGTCATCGCGCCCCCGCGATGACACCTAATAATGGCGGCTGCTGGTCCGGATGCCGGGCTGACATCCAGGATGTCAGCCCGCACCGGAGGGGCCAGCGATCGGCCGGAACCCGGCCGAACGCTGACCCCAATGTGAGGACGCGCTGAGCGCGTCCTCAGCACACCAGCGGTAATGCTGAGGACGCACTGAGCGCGTCCTTAGCATTGAAGTGGTTAAATCGTTTTTAATTATACAGTAAGATAAAATTGGGGACATTTCCAATATATTCCTTTCTGTAATAACATATTTGACAGGCAGATGTCACCATCTGCTGGCCAAGTGGAGTTACTACAGTTCTGGGCTCCATGCAGGATCAGCTGGGAAGGAGTCCAGTAGAGACATTCCACAGCTGGTTTTGTTAAAAATGTTAGTACCTCGAGCATCATGCCTACGGTGCTAAAGCTTTGATGGCACCTTCTGTAGCCCAAATTAAAATTAAATTCCTTTACAACAAACACATTTCATTTGCAATGATACAGCATAGCTCCAGATCATGTTAACACATTATCCGGCTGCTGTCTTTGCTACTGCTGATCGTGTAAACACAATCGTAATAATGAAGGGGTTAAATAATTGGGCATATGCTGCAGCTGACAAGTTGATTAAAAAGTCAGCATGCGGAGGAGGAGCTACGCCGCATGGTGGATGGTCGCATCTTCGACGAGCTCCGTGAGCTACCTTTGAACCTTGCTGATTTTAAAGCGACCACCACCGGCCCTACGGATTCTCGAAGCCCCCAGAGGTTGCTGGACACCTGGAAACTTGTCCGCAGTGATTACTAACGATTCACATGCCCCATTTGTGCCGCTTTCTGATCCGTTGCTGAGCGGGGGCCTAACTGCGGCAGCCATCTTGAAAGTCAGGATCCATCTCCCTGCCGCTGACTCTAGGACAAAGATGGGGAAGAAGTCTTTTCGGAAAACGCTCTCCGCTGGGAGCCCCAGACAGCGGGATATACGGACCTCGCTGGGGGGGGGCCATGAAACTCGGGTGAGTGATGCCGTGGTGTTTACCCCACGAGATTTTAGCTCAGAGGAAGAGGACGCTGAGGGAGATGGACGTTACCGAGCCAGGCCCACAGATTTAAGAGTGAACACGCGGGTGGAGACTCCCTCGCGGGGAGTAGATTTTCCAGTACGGGGAGCTACCCCGGTTCCGTGTATATTGACCACGGACCTGACGGGCCCTAAACCTTTCACGAAGGATGACATACCCCACTTGGTCGAGGAGTTACGAGCAGTTTGGAAACAAGACATGCACGGATTACAGAGTGAGCTGTCTGAACTGCGGAACACCGTTGAGACTGTGCAGGCCAGAATGGACGTTGTGGAGACTGAGCAGACGACAGTGGTGAGCCGAGTGGACTCACTTCAGACCCAGGTGGACCTACTTTCCAGAGCCTTGGAATCGATGGAAGCACGTCACCGTCGACGTAATATTCGGGTTCGGGGAGTCCCGGAGACAGAGCCCTCGGCTTCCGACTTGGATTATGTGAATGGACTTGCCCGTCACCTCCTTAAGTTGCCACCTGAAGCGCCAGCTGTGTTTGGATCGGCAGTTCGCCTCCGCAAGGCTCCAACAGCCCCAATAGGAGCTCCGAGGGATATCCTTGCGGTGGCCAAAGAGGGGACTGTAAAAACGCGTCTGATGTCCTTGCCCGAAGCGCGTTCTCCCTTTTCGTATGATTCGACGCTACTCACCCTGTTCCATGATCTACCCTTCATTACACTCACTGCTCGACGCCGCTTTCGTGAGGTTACGACACGCCTCCGGGCAGAAGGAATTCGCTACCGCTGGGGAGTGGCTGGATCCATTCACATTACTCATGATAATACCCTCCACTCTGTTACCTCTCCAGAGGATGCATGGGCGCTGTTTCCAACTCTTGGCATCCCTACATCCCCTCCAGAAGATCTGGGACCAATCGTCCCCATGAAACCCGGCTGAGTTTCCCTGCTATTCCCTCCTCCCTGTTCAGTGCGGCTACAGAACGCTGATGTAATTGCGACTATTTTTTACCTATGGAACTCCTACCCGTTGATACCCCCTGTCTTTTGGCCATACACATTTAAGACTCTTCTTAGGGACATTTTTTGTTATATGCTCCTCTGCTGGAGTTTTCGATTCTTCCCCCCCCCCTTAGTTAATTGTTTGTGCCTTTATCGAGTGAGTGTGCGGACTTCCTTGCCGACATATGGGACTTGCTGTTCTATCTGGTGTTGCATTGGGACTGTCCACCCCCCCCTCCCCCCTTTTTTTTTTTAAGAAAGGACATTGGGTAGCACCCTGGGTGAGCCGCTAGGACGGCAACCTAGGCTCTGGCCGTCCTCCTGGCCCCAGGCCTCCCAGCCCTGTGGCCTCTTCCACGGCCCCTGGTCTCTTTAGGGATGTCGGGGAGAGCCGGGAATGCCATGATATAATGGGCAGTCCTTTAATCTTATCTTTCCCCCCCCCCTTTTTTTTTTTTTTTTTTTTTTTATCCCTCTCCCCCCCTCCTTGATTGTCACTGATGCCCTTTGTCGGATTCCCACCTGATTTGTCTTGTCTCACTCGACATTTTCTGTTTTATACTGATGTGTTTCTCTGCTGACTTTTCATGGCCCTGCGAGGCCACCCCATGCTTTGTATATTGTTAAGCTGACTCTTTTTTCAAAATAAACTTTGAAAACAAAAAAAAAAAAAAAAAGTCAGCATGCTGACTTCACCACAGAGGGCCAATCATACAGTGTTGCGCAGGAACGCTCTTATAGCTTCACCAATGGCGCAGAAGCAGGGTGCTGGAACAGGGTAACCACAAGCCGCGATAGGCTAAATACAGGAAATAAATAATGGAGAACATTCAGATAATGCTTGATTTAACATACTTTGAATTGATTTACTTAATATTAGAAAATGTCTTTTTAATACTATGGGGGCCATTCAGAGAGCACTGAAATGTCACGACAGTTTGGGAAATCAAAGTTCCCCACCCTGCGGTGAATTCAGCATTCACCGCAGGGTCCTCAGGGGGCAGGGAAAACCCGTTGCAAACCCGCGGACCACCCACCGAAAACCCACCGGTACCGCCGCAAAAAACATGCCGAACATGTCGGAAAAGGCCAACGAGCCACCGATCACAGCACAGACCAGCTGCCAGATAAAGCCGACAAGCTGACGAATATGATTGAAAGTGTCAAAATTGAACCACCTAATAGCAAGTTGTCATCTCAAACAGCTCTTGACAGCTTTCTACATGGGATATATGCCATCACTTCACCATGCCCACTCTCAACTGTCTGCCGCATATGACTAATGAGGGATATGGCTGACAAGGCCAGTAACAGAGGTGCTGGAAGATACAAAGATACTGACAGAGACACCCACACAATTACAAAGACAGATGAGAGTGTATGTGGCTGAATAATAATGTATGTTTCTGGGATGGGTGTGTGAGATTGACTGAATGGGGTGGGAATTTTCGTGGCTGAGTGGCGTTATGAGTATATGTGGTCTTGTGTGGTACCAGTTCGAAAATTACTGTATTTCTGCCCTCCAGACAAGGGAACAGCTATAGGACATTAGTGATATGGATAAGTAGGGAGTTCAACAGATCCCTCTCCCACATTGACATAGCTCTACCTCATTTCTGGGCTAAACGAAGGTGTTACCGGAGTCCTGGTTTTATTTGAATAATAACTACCAGGGACATTCAGAGAGATTCGAAAAGTCACCGCACGTTCGGTGACCTTTCGTTCCCCGGCGATTCTAGCTGGCCGCACCTGCGGTGTATTCAGCAAGCACCACAAGGCCCCCCCCCCCCCGTAGTGCAGGGAATTCTCGCCTCAAACCCGCAGAACACTCACGGAACACTCAACGAAAATCTGCAGAAACCGCTACAAGAAAACACGCTGGAAAAAGCCGACGAATCGACGATCACAGCGCAGAGCAGCAGCCGGAAAAATCCCACAAGCTGACAAACAAGGTAAGAAAAAAAAAAACAGTACGCTTGAACGTTTCAAAATTTAAACGCTGTTTGCAAAAAAGACTACTGAACGAAAATGTCTGGAATTTACATATAAGATCCAATGAATGATAATAAAAAGGTCTGTTACAGAAAAAAGAAAGGCTGCTTTTAAAAAAAGACGGGAAAAAAATTTGCCGAAAAATCCCGAAAAATCCTTAAAGATCCTAAAAAAATCAATAAATGAAGAGACTTTTTACTGCAGATTAAAATAATAAATGGTTTATTAGATATTGAATTAAAACAGGAATATTTTTAACATTGAAGCCTATGGGGTTCTCATGAATAAACCTGCCGAATGAAACAACCGAACAGCAGGGCACTTCGGCAGCTTTTCTCTGCTGTTCGATGTTCTCTGAATAGATTAACCATTGCTTCTCTATGTGGGATTTCACTGCCTTCAAACAGGCACCGTACGTGCAGGCATTTCGCCAAAATTTGGCAAACTGCCTGCTCTCTGTATAGCCGAATGGTCCCAAAATGCCACCCTACAGGGAAATTCCCTGTTCGGTGACATTTCGGGCCAGATCGTCTCTCTCTGAAAAAACCCTTATATGTACACATTATCTTTGTCATGTATTATTTAATTTTAAAAATCCATTCGATTAACTTTTCATTCCTTTAGATTCGTGTACCAGTTGCTCACCTTGGTGAAAGATGTTCATGCCGGCAGAAGTCTAAATGTATTTACAGATTAAGCAAATAGGATGAGGCAATGGGTGAATGAACATCCATTAGATGAACACATTCTAGGAACACCAGGGAATCTTTGATCAGATTTCTTTAAGCGTTGGCGCTGTAAGCCATTTACACATGACTGACTTAAAAGTATTAAAACAACATCCCTATCTGAAATCAGGATTACATTTTTAAAAGGATGATCTATGGTCTAAAAGATTTAAGAGCAGAAGGGCAAGAGGAGATTACGCAAAAAAGTTCCCAAACTTGAATTCAGTTTAATTACTAAATGAAGACACCATGAGGTATGTCATGGCTGTTGAGGCAGGAATAAAGTGATGGAGGAATGTTCAGTGACTTTCAATGTTCAGTGTTCTAGCATGTGGCTACAATAAGGAAAGAGCAAATGTTCCTGTTATGGTCTGTTGGTCAATAGACTTAAAGAGAATCACAACCACAATTGTCACATGGACTTTTTGACAAGACCATATATGTTTATGACTCAAAATCTGCTCTTGGTAGATACAGGGTATAACGGTTTAAAAATTAGTAGGTCATTTTTTTTATCCCTCTCCCCACTGCCAATTTCAGGAACCAGATAAAGAACCATTTTCTTCTGTCCAAGTCTAGCTGTAAAAGAAGGAACCGGGGTTCCAGGTTCTGCAGAGCTAAAATGACCAGAGGATCTCCATTACATTAGTCAACATCAGACATTGCCAAATAAATTCCTAATTAAAAATAAGCCTAAAATAAATACAAACAATTCTATTTTAATTAATTTATATATTTATTAGGCTTGTGCACCGATTTTTTTTTCGGTTCGATTCGGTTTTTCGGATTTTTAAACTTTTCGATTCGGCTCGTTTCGACCGATTTCTGTTTCGATTCGGTGTACAAGTTTTTCGGAATTTCGACCATTTTTCGTATTTTCGTGTCACTTAGCTCGTTTTTTGTATCGACTTTTCGTATTTTCGGAAATTTTCGTTTTTTTCGGAACGTCTGTTCTCCTCGTTTCAAAGCAATAAATTTCGATTTGACACATTTCAAGTGCATTCGAAAATTCCGAAAATATTTCGTTTCGGCTCGGAAAACTTTTCGGATCTGCCATTTTCAGATCTAAAAGATTTCTGAAAATCGGCCGCATCCGAAAACACGAATCGGGAAATTTCGTGAAAATTCCGAAATTCTGAAACCCGAAACGCACATCCCTAATATTTATTATATGTATGTATTACTGTCTGAGATAGCATATATATGGACAAGTGAACAAGGAAAACAAGGACAAAGGCATATACTGTATATCTCTGTGCCCCATTCTGTATTCATAAGCTGTGTATCCAAATCTTTCAATTTATGTTGGATGTAAAGGGTGTTCTATATAGCATTGCCAATGGAAAATGATAATCAGATGAGAGTGGTGAATATATGAAATACAATATATTTAGCCATTCATCTAGTAGTTAAAGAATGTTTTAAATGTTGACACAACTTTAGCCCTCAATTATTAGAGATTTTTTGTCCAACTTCAGGGATTTATCGTATTCACTCTTCTGCTCTTCTAGGGTTAACTTTAACCATTGTGCATGTGTGAGCTTGGGGCAATTATATCCATGTGTGAGCTGGGGCCAATTATATCCATGTGTGAGCTTGGGGCAAATTACATCCATATGTGAGCTTGGGGCAAATTACATCCATGTGTGAGCTTGGGGCAAATTATATCCATGTGTGAGCTTGGGAAAATACATCCATGTGTGAGCTTGGGGCAATTATATCCATGTGTGAGCTGGGGCCAATTATATCCATGTGTGAGCTGGGGCAAATTACATCCATTTGTGAGCTTGGGGCAAATACAGTTGTGTTCAAAATTATTCAACCCCCACTGAAATTGAGTGTTCTGGCCAGTTTGACATTGATTTTGATCATTCAGTCATCTTGCTTACAATTAAATCAAAGAGGCACGTGTAGGTCAGACAAATATAACATAACATTTATAATGAAATAACCACAAATGTCTTTTCTGTGCTCACATCATTATCAGTTTTATTCAAACCCCAAGTGACATTCAATCTTAGTACTTAGTACAACATCCTTTTACAGTTTTAACAGCTTTTAAACGTGAAGCATAGCTTGACACAAGTGTCTTGCAGCGATCTACGGGTATCTTCGCCCATTCGTCATGGGCAAAAGCCTCCAGTTCAGTCACACTCTTAGGCTTGCGCACTGCAACTGCTTTCTTTAAGTCCTACCAGAGGTTCTCAATCGGATTTAAGTCAGGTGACTGCGATGGCCACTCCAAAATGTTCCAGCCTTTAATCTGCAACCATGCTCTAGTGGACCTGGAGGTATGCTTGGGATCATTGTCCTGTTGAAAGGTCCAACGTCTCCCAAGCCTCAGGTTTGTGACGGACTGCATCACATTGTCATCCAATATCTCCTGTTACTGAAGAGAATTCATGGTACCTTGCACAAGCTGAAGCTTCCCTGTACCTGCAGAAGCAAAACAGCCCCAAAGCATGATTGACCCCCCGCCATGCTTCACAGTAGGCAAGGTGTTCTTTTCTTCATAGGCCTTGTTCTTCCTCCTCCAAACATAGCGTTGATCCATGGGCCCAAACAGTTCTAATTTTGTTTCATCAGTCCACAGAACACTATCCCAAAACTTCTGTGGTTTGTCCACATGACTTTTGGCATACTGCAGTCGACGACTCTTATTCTTTGGAGACAGCAAGGGAGTCCTGGGAGTCCTGGCATGGAGGCCTTCATTACGCAGTGTGCGCCGTATTTTCTGAGCTGAAACTTCAGTACCCACATCTGACAAATCTTTTCTCAGTTCCTCAGCAGTCACACGGGGACTTTTCTCCACTCTACGCTTCAGGTAGCGCACAGCAGTCGAAGTCAGCACCTTCTTTCTGCCACGACCAGGTAGCATTTCAACAGTGCCCTTTGCCTTGAATTTGCGAATGATGCTTCCTATGGTCTCTCTTGGTATGTTTAACATCTTTGCAATCTTCTTATAGCCATTGCCCTTCCTGTGAAGAGTAATCACCTCTTCTCTTGTCTTCCTGGACCATTCTCTTGACTTCACCATGTTTGTAACCACACCAGTAAATGTCTAGAAGGAGCCGAGTATCACAGTCATTTTAAAGCTGCCTAATTGGTGCTTATTATGCTTTATTGCTGCTCCGTGACATCCACAGGTGTTTTCAATACCTGACTGAAAACACTTGAATGAACCTCTGTTCTTCAGACTGGTAGTCTTTAAGGGGTTGAATAATTGTGTCAATGAAGAATTCACAAAAGAAACATTTACTACTGTATTACAAAACCAATTGATGTCATTTTAGTTGCATATGGTTCTTTAAAAAGTCCTTGTAGGATTTCATTCTGAATACAATTACAAATGTACTCTAAATTCCCTAAAACCCTTTACAGCATTGGGGGTTGAATAATTTTGAACACAACTGTACATCCATGTGTGAGCATGGGGCAATTATATCCATTTGTGAGCTTGGGGCAATTATATCCATGTGTGAGCTAGGGCCAATTATATCCATATGTGAGCTTGGGGCAAATATATCCATGTGTGAACTGGGGGCAATTATATCCATGTGTGAGCTTGGGGCAATTATATATATGTCTGATTTGGGGCAGTATACATCCAAGTGTGAACTGGGGGCAATTATATCCATGTGTGAGCTGGGGCCAATTATATCCATGTGTGAGCTTGGGGCAATATATAAATGTGAGCTGGGGCCAATTACATCCATGTGTGAGTTTGGGGCAAATACATCCATGTGTGAGCTTGGGGCAAATACATCCATGTGTGAGCTTGGGGCAAATACATCCATGTGTGAGCTTGGGGCAAATACATCCATGTGTGAGCTGGGGCCAATTATATCCATGTATGAGCTTGGGGCAATATATAAATGTGAGCTGGGGCCAATTACATCCATGTGTGAGCTTGGGGCAAATACATCCATGTGTGAGCTTGGGGCAAATACAAATACATCCATGTGTGAGCTTGGGGCAAATACAAATACATCCATGTGTGCGCTTGGGGCAATTATATAAATGTGAGCTGGGGCCAATTATATCCATGTGTGAGCTGGGGCAATTATATAAATGTGAGCTAGGGCAAATTATATCCATGTGTGAGCTGGGGGCAATATATTCATCTTCTTTATACTGTATTTTTCTTTTAAGACTTAAGCATATAATTAATACAGAATGAGAAATCAACGGAGCGCCAATCTGCGACTGGTATATATGATTAAACACTATACATGTCCATTGGTGTTTCTTCTAAATTCTCCCAGAGTTCACTCTTTTCAGTGGGTAAACGTCTCTACAAAAGAGGAAAAAAACCACAAATAGCGCAATACGTAGATTCGGATGTGTAGAAGGAATAAAAAACAGTTATCCAACTCACATATTTCTGAGACTAACCTAGGATGAATTGCGTTTATGGGTCTTCAGTTGTGTTCAGGTGCCCATAGACCCCCGATGTACTTGTGGTCTTCAGTCGATTTTCCCCTGCAGTGAATAATAAGAAATACCGAAGCACTCCCCTAGTGCAACACCGTCAAGGTATAGTGGAAGTGGATATGTATAAATGTCACACTCACATATTAAGGAGCCGCAAATGGCTCCAAGATGACGCGTAGGAATTGTAAGGCAATTCCGAAAACCTTCTTTAAAAATGTATCAGGAAGCAGCAGTAATATAAAATAAATTTAATACATAATTGAAATAATATAACCAGAACGCGTTTCGCTCCTCAGAGCTTCTTCAGCTGGTATCACTAGTCTTGTGTCTGCTGCTCCCTTATATAATGTTCTAAATGTCCCAACTGATCATTCATGAATTGAATAACATCAGGTTAAAATCATTAAAACAATTGAAACCACATGTAAAACCGGTAATTACTACGCCGTTCCAACGCATGCGCATCAACGCTGTTTTCTACCGTAATATGCGGAAATATTAACCATAGTATCATGAAGGGTCTGCATTCAGTCTGCCATCTTGGCGTCCAAACCTCCCACAATTGCGCACATGCGCCTGTGCAGCCCCTTACCTACTGCATACCACACTCAGTCCGCCATCTTGGCGTCAAAACCTCCCACAATGGCCCATATGCGCCTCAGGGCGCTTCACTGTTTTCTTCTTTAAGCACAAAATTAGTTCAGACAGTCGTATGAAGTGTTTTTTCTAAAATAAATCCGTATTCAGGTCTAGTTGTGGGGTTGGCACTTTGAGACTCATAAGTTGGTTCAGCGATCCTGTTTGGGCATTCGGGCTCAAAAAGGTTCGCCATCCCTGCAGCAGACTATGGCATCATATTACAAGACCTTAAAAACTCTGGTATTGGTGATCCCACGCTAACCTGGTTTCAATCATATGTATCTGTTCGATTGCAATATGTGTCCATTTCTGACAGCACTTCCCACCCCCTCCCAGTCCCGTGCGGAGTGCCCCAAGGCTCGTTACGCGGCCCCCTGCTATTCACGATATTTATAAATGACCTGCCCATCATTTGCAAAGCCTCAACTGTACACATGTACGCTGACGACACTGTAATCTATACCAGCAAACCAAATCTCCCACAGCTGGAGGCCGTGCTGCAAGACCAATTCACAGGGGTAGAAAAGTGGAACATGGATAACAAACGTTTTCTAAATACTGACAAAACTGTTACAATGCTCTTTGGAACAGCACCTAAACTACATAAATTGCAAAATCCCCATCTACGGGTCAGGACAAAATCAAATGACACGCTGACCACAGTCACTTCTCTCAAATATCTAGGTATGTGTTTGGACCCAAATCTATCTTTTGGCCCCCACATCGAAAAACTCTCATCTAAACTTTACCCCAAACTAGGTGCCGTGTACAGAAACAAATCCTGCCTGAGCCCTGCATGAAGAAAGCAGATTGTACAACAAATGCTTATGCTGGCTATTGAA
This sequence comes from Leptobrachium leishanense, assembly GCA_009667805.1. NCBI lineage: Eukaryota > Metazoa > Chordata > Amphibia > Anura > Megophryidae > Leptobrachium > Leptobrachium leishanense. Next base: position 135,410,799 of record CM019064.1, on the reverse strand, counting down.
TACGGAGATGTAGTGTATGCAGCCGCCCCGCAAACACACCTTCAGAAACTTACTACATCACTTAACTCATTCTTCCACTTTGTGCTACAAAGTAACTACATGACCCCACTTCATGTGGCATTATATGACTAAATAGGAAACCTTTGCACAAAAGCACATATTTGGAGATACAAAACTTCTCTGTGCATTCCGATTGAGTCACAGCGACAGCATATACTTTTTGATCCAGTTTATCCATTTTATCACCGGTCTATTGTCAAATCATTCTATTTTATTTATATTTTTAGAGAACACTCTGACAGACCTCTGAAACTCTACTGTAATTATTTTAAATCTAATTTAGGCTAACACCCAAATAAAAAGCTATTGGTGGGCAGCACATGAAAAGTCTTTTCCTGCAATGTGATAAGTTCTGCATATTCCACGGTAGCCCTTCTCATGCAATTGAGAGCAGCTGATCATTGCATTGCCCCAGTGCCATTAATGTTTTCTCTTTTAACTCCCTCACTACCGATAGAGATATCTCGGGCTTCAAATGCACCGATCAGTGCCCGATATCGAGATATCTTGATCTGCAGCTCTGCAGCCCAAAAGCAAATGAAATTTGTTTGCTGCTAACAAAATTTGTTTGCTTTTGGGCTGCAGAAGGTGCCCCCAAAGTTTTAGCCCTGTGGGCATGATGTCCAAAGAGCTAAAACTGTGTAAAATCGTCTGATGATGCCCTTACAGCAGCCGATGCAGGGGGGAAAAAAAGAAGAAATTAAACCTGCAGCTCAAACCTCTGTAACTCAATTTGGCAGTAGGTGGTGCCATCTCCTGGCCAAAACAGGTTATTTTCAGTAAGAAATACAATGGGTATCTGCTCAAATATTTCTTACTGTATAATTAATTTAAAATGATTTTTTTGGAAAATCACTTGGTAGTGAAGGGGTTAAGTAGATGAAACTAACAGAGGTTGCATGTACAATCCATCCATGGATGGTTTCATTTTCTTTTCAATACATCAATCTTTGCATGGAGGTTTTCATTTCCCTTTTGGAAGTATAATAAAAGGTGTTTCTTGGGACACAAAGCAATAATGAACAAAACAGTATAAAAGCTCCTGTCAAATGTAAACTTATAGCCATGTAACCTCTGGGAGCTCAGTAACGTTAGAAGGAAATTTTAGAAATATATATTTAAATGAATGACATTCAAGTTAATTTAAGGGGTAATTCAGAGAGAGCTGTTCAGGAAAATTACCTGTTTGGTGCAAGTTTCAGGGCCATTTGGCTATTCAGAAAGCTGCCAGTTCGCCAAATTTTGATGAATTGCCAGCAAAATACAGTACTGTTTGGCAGCAGTGAAATCCCTACAGAGAAGCAATGGTTAACCTATACAGAGAACACCGAACAGCTGTGAAATTCCCTGATGTTCAGTAGTTTCAGTCAGCAGGTTTCAGCAGGTTTAATCAGGCGAATCCCATAGGTTTCAATGTTAAAAATATTCCCGTTTATATTCAGTATCTAATAAACTGTTTAATATTTTAATCTGCAGCAAAAAGTCTATTTATTTATTTTATGATTTTTATAAGCAGTTTTGGGGATTTTTTTCGCAAAAAATCTTTTACCTGATTTTTTTCTTTAAATAGTATTTTTCTGTACCAGACCGTTTCATTATTAAGAGCGTCCTGAGGAAAGCGCACAGTGAGTGAGCTGAAATATTGATGATTTAACAATAAAGTATTACTTTTGGAGAAGACCCAGAGTGTCGCATATTTTTCATCTGTGTGTATGGTTTGGCGTTGAACCGGGCATGAAACTGAGGACCCGTGAGTGCTGGATTATCACTGGATTTATACTGAATATATATATATATATAATTTATTTATAAAGGACTTTACCAGGAAAGATACATTGAGATTTCTCTCATTTTCAAGTATGTGCTGGGTATATATGTTATGGGTAAAGCCCGAAGTGCGGTTAATCCTAGGATTACCCGGGTAATCCTGACATTACCCAAAACCGCTGGGTAAAGCTGCAAAAAATGAAAATTTCGGACTTTACCTGGGTAATTCTAGGAATAACCAACTGCCCTTGGGTAACTGTCTGGGAGAGCTGAAAAATTCACACTTTACCTGGATAATGTGCAAGTCTGAAGCTTCACCTGGGTAATCTGAGGACTATCCACAGCTTCACCTGGGTAATCTGCAGAGCATCCAACCCCGCTTGGGTAACAGTGAATTTTGCTATTATTTATGGATATTATCAGAGGAAATGGCAAAAGACCAACATTAAAATGTATTTGCGGATATAGCGAATATACAGAGTATAGGATATGTTTCTTATATGAATGTGAAAGAGTTACATGATCTTTATTATGTGTCATATATGCTTATATATCATTTATAAAATATAATAACCATCAGGTTACTCTTTATATAATATCTTTATAAATTGATTTTCAGACAATTAATGCTCAGAGTTACATGACGGATATTGTGGTTTGTGACTGTGGATACAATTTCATTATAAATAACAAAAAACACAATTTTGTTATCGGTCAGATAACAGTTTGCAGCTTTATCCGGGTAATCCTCGGAATTCAGTCACCTGTAACCTGCTGAAAACCCAAGAAAAGCGGAGAACCCAGAGGCGTTTGGATATTTTGCAGATTACCCGGATAAAGTCCGATGTTTCGTTGCACATCACACTTTATCCAGCAACACCAGGGTAATGCGTGAATTACCAGGTTAAAACACAGCAGAAAACCGGATTACCCAGAGGCCTCTGGATACTTTGCAGATTACCCGGGTAAAGTTCGAAATCTGATTTCACTTCGGATTTTTGCTAATGACGCCTGGGTAATGTCAGGATTACCCGGGTAATCCTAGGATTAACCACACTTCGGGCTTTAACCGTAACATATATAAAAATATCCAAGAAACCCCGCACTACACGTACTTCGTAGTGCTTGCTCAGGTGCACCAATCCGACTACCAATAATAGATAAAAAGAAACAAGTATTTGGACGCACACAGAGACTTCTTGTTGAGGTATAAAATACTCCGTTTTATTGCAGTATTATATTTCGACGTCACTACAGGGACTTTCCTCAGGATCAGTGAAAAAAACGCTTTACCAAGAAATGTTCATTTTAAATTCTATCATTTAAAAATGATTAATGATTTCAACTCTTGATCCACATCGGGCTGGAAACTGCCCTGGGGGATTGTAATGTTTTGCATAGCAGTCATTAAGTGATTAAGAGGAGCATTACAGGGTTATATTTGTGTTTTAGTTTATCTCTAATAATCCTTTGAGTGGTAAGACCTGTTGCAACTCTGCACAAAATTTCTCATCTTGAAATTCAACATTGAAATGTCTCTTGCTATCATCTGCCGAGCTAGTTTTATGGCTGGATATAGAGTAGCTGTTGTAATCTGTCATGTCTTTTTTTATCTCTGTTTAATTTTTTTTATGTTTTTACAGGCCTTCAATCAGAAGCAAGGCATATTACCTTTGAGACATCTATGTGGATGCATGTCTGACTTGGCTTGAAGCCTCGATGGGTCTATTTTCTGTAAAGTGTTACTTTTTCTCCCCGTCCTGACAGTGTGAGACTGTTTATAATATTTAACCCTTTCGCTGTGGATGATGTGTGGGGGATGTCCTTATGTGTCACCACTGTGTGCGGAGGATGTCCCCCACATGTCATCCAGTCTCTGTGGCCTCCCTCCCTATACTTACCTCTCTGTCCGGAGTCCCGCAGTGGTCTGTCTTCCTTGAAATCAGACTCTGATTTTAAACCCCTCTCGGCGCGATGACGTCATCACACCTGGGTATGATGATGTCACTTTCATGCGCCCACCTGGCAGAGTGCCTGAAAGAGAGGGGGCTGGGTCCAGTGGATTGACACCCACTGATGAATCTACTTCTAGCGAAACGCGTTTGCGGTGTATTTTATTTATTGTTTTAATAAAACCGATTGTGAATTTCCACCCTGTATGATCCTGGGTGATTTATTCCTTCGGCATCCTGAATAGATATTTCCAAGGATCTGGTTTCCTGCCTTGTGGACCTGAGGTTGGGGAATCGGTGCCCCTTGATTTAAATCCACCGATCTGCCTTCTGTTTGGTGCCCATTTATTTAAATCGGCACCAGAATATGTGAGTATATCTCTTATTTTTCACTCCTATCTGGGACGATACAGTCTGCACTTAATTCCTCCTTTCTTTTTTTTTTTTTTCCCTTTTTTTCTTCCACCTCCATCAACTGTTTCATTGAGGACTCGATCCCTGGCTGAATATCTTTTATTGAAACTGAAGATTGTGAGAGCTAACGCCGGACACCAGCTCTGTAACCTGCATCTTTATACCTAAACGGTTTTGGGGATTTGCTGTTTGTTTGGACAGCCCGGCTGCCGCATCTCGAATCTGGCCAGTATAAACAGCTTTTTTTTCTTTTTATGTATGGACTATTTTTATACACACTATCTTTTATTCCATTTTTAATTTTGTTCACTTCATTTTTTCACCTTTAATTGTTTCATTCATTTTTATCGACTGAGGCTGGTGTCAGACGAGCGTAGTGTTCACGTCCGTGATTGCGCCTAAAAGTACGTCCGTGATAGCATGAAAGAAAGTCCATTGGAGCCTGACACATGAAGTACGTCCGCACTGAACTGCGGACGCACAACGGCCGCGGCAAACGGACGCAGGTTAGGCAAGAACGTAATACTGCTAGAACGGACGTGCGGAGTGCGCTGCGTCCACAACGTCTGCATAGCTTTGTGTGTGAGTGATGGAGCATGGTCAGACGGACTGCATTTATACGTCCAGCATTTTTGACGGACAGAATGTTTTTTCATTGTAATTTATTTTTCCCTCCTACATCAGTCATAAAATAACTTCAGTGAAAAAACGGACTGTGTGACCACTACTGCGTCATCCGTACTGACGAGGTCCGTACTGCACGCACGTACAGCCCGTAGAAATCACGCTCGTCTGACCCCAGCCTTAAAGGATTAATCCCTTTTTTTTTTTTGCACTTATTTATTGTATTTTGCTTAGTACTTTAACTGCAGCACAAGGATCAAGCACTTTGCCTTATTTCCAGCATCTGGACAAATTACCACACCTTTTATAGAGCACCTTGCTCACTGATTGTGTTTAGCCCATATCTATGGTGTTTTAGCCTTAGGCTAGGGACAGATGAGCGCATTTTCTGCGGCCACCGTCAAAATGTACGTCGATGCGTGCGCACGCATTTTTTCACGGAATACGCTTAAGTGGTCAGACGATGCGCAATTCTGGACGTATTTCATGACGATGGGGTGAAAAGAAGTCTAGGGAAATCCAGCTGTTTGAACGTTATGTTGGCCGCACACTAGCAGCGTCTGACATCTCCTAATCACGCACACACGCTGCTATGCGGCCGCAGCGCACTCTGTACGTCAGTACCAGCGGTTTAACGTTCTCGAAAAAATGCGTTCATTTTCCACTTGCGTTGCGCGGCCGGACTTTTGTGCGACCGTACTTCGTATATTGGCTGTCATTGCCCGGCATCTGCTGCTAGTGCGGCCGTGATTATGTGCGCCAGAACGCGCGTTCGCACTGCCTCAGTCTGACCCTAGCCTTAGAGCTACCTACAAATCATCTATTTTTGCAGAGTTCATTACATTTAACACTGTTTGAACTTATTTTTTTTTTCTAGCAGCACATATTCTACTATTAAGTCACGTCCTATGCAATTTCACAGATGTCACATTTTTTTGTGGTCCATATGTATTTTTTTGCTTAATAATAATTTTTATCCTTTTTAATTTTTGGTTAATACAGTCCTCTCATGCAGTGAGTCTCCTACTTATTTTTAGTTTTTATATACAGTCCATTTCCTTTTATTTTCCTGCCTATCCCAATAGAGCCATCTAGTGGCGCCATACAGACACTACACCCATTTCAATTGGATGTCCTTATGTGTCACCACTGTGTGCGGACGATGTCCCCACATGTCATCCAGTCTCTGTGGCCTCCCTCCCTATACTTACCTCTCTGTCCGTAGTCCCGCGGTGGTCTGTCTTCCTTGAAATCAGACTCTGATTTTAAACCCCTCTCGGCGCGATGATGTCATCGCACCTGGGTATGATGATGTCACTTTCATGCGCCCACCTGGCAGAGTGCCTGAAAGGGAGGGGTTGCGTCCTTTGGATTGGGAGAATTTACAGAAAAAAGACAGGCAGTGCTGGAAAGGTCACAGTCTGATCTTTCCAGCGACGCCTCTCTTTAACCTCTTAGGTGCCATTTTGCCACCCGGCGCCAAATGGTGCCTGATCTCAGACTTCTCCCGGAGGTGACTGACATCTTGGATGTAAGCCAAGCCTCCAGGGCTTCTCCCGCCCACTGACATCATTTCAGATGGGTGCAATGGTGCCAGTTAGGGAATTAACCCCTAGCTGCCCATATTTATTTATTTATTTATTTATTTATAAAGGATTTTACCAGGAAGGATACATTGAGATTTCTCTCGTTTTCAAGTATGTCATATGGTGGAGATAGATCTCTCGATTGGTGGTGGCAGCTAGAGGGTCATGTTTGGTATCATTAGTGCAGAGCATGGCCTTTCCTTTCCTTAGTTGGTACTAACTGATGAAGCTTTTTATGCGAAATGCATTTTGGTATACTGTATATTTTATTAGTAATAAAATTTGCCTTATTTTACTCCTATCCTGGGTCCTGGATGCTTATATTCGCCGAGGAGGTGGCTGAGGCTGATAGGTGATCCGGTGCACCTTCTGAAGTCATCGGCTGCCTACAAATCTGGTGTCTGATTGATAAGACACCAGCAAATGTGAGTATGACATTCTTCTCCTTTGTTTGCACTCCATTTTATACAATATTGCTCTATGTGAATCATTTTATATTTTGAGGGACACGGAGGATGGTAACCCTGTAAGGAAACCACACTTCTGAGCCACTGGGGTGCAGTAGAAGGAACCACTAACAGAACAAGAAGCGCTAACTCCAGCACATCTTTCTTTTATACTGACTTACAAGATGGAAAAAGGATATACCACCAAGTGGTCTGGAGAGGCAGCTGACTCCACAAATACGAGATACTGTATGACTTTTATTTTTATTCTTCCCTGCACTGATTATTAAGACTTTCACAACCTGGAGTATACAGGATAAGACTGTAAATGTCACATTACTTTGTTTTATCCTAGATTGTTTTATCCTATTTGCACTATTTAATTGCATTGTATTTTATTTGATTGTATTGAGGTTGTTTATTTGCCATCACTAGCGGGTGGAACCAGTGGCACAGATTATCACTATTTTTACATTGGAGCTGTGGGTTACATTTGACATGACAATGGTTGTTTGATGGGCAGAAGATCTTGGAGAGTTCCTGCACAAATTTTTTAGGACTAGAGCATTGAAGGTGATGTTCACTAATGCAGAGTCTTATGGTAAGGGAATTAACAGATCTAGGGTTTGGAATATGCGTTGTGAATTTAAATGAACTCAGTTTATTTAATAGGGAGTTAAAGTCTACTGGCCATTTGGCTATTCCTATGTAGAAATTAGATTTAACTCCATATTAACCCCTTCACTGCTGTGGCATTTCAGCGCTATGTGCTGATTTCATTTTTACCACTTTCGCTCATCATGTTTAAACGCGATTTGAAGCCACATTTTATTATATGACCGAGACATATTATATATCGTTCTTTCCGGCAGACTGTGCAGATTCATAATATGTCATTATTATATGTATACGTTATGTCATGTCTGTATATTATAACAAAAAATGCAATAAAATTAGAATATTTAATCATCTACAGTGTGTAAAGTGTTTTTTTTTCACATTTTATCAGATGAGCGTTTGCGATTAAATTTTCTATGGGGTGCGCTTGTACAAAAATTAGAAATGGGACTTGTTCCATTCTTTGGGGAGGAATTACGTGATTTTTAGCAAACGCACCACATAGAAAAAAATCATTAGTGCAGCATCATTGTTCACATTATAATTGAAATGTGAACAATATCGCTGCATTAATAAAAACAACACAGAAAAAAACATGTTCTTATTTTTTTATTTATTTCTTTTTTAATTTTTCTTTTACTTTGAACATGGTCATGTTGGGTATCATTCGAAAGGCCATCCTTGCTCAGGCCTTTCGAATGATACCCTCCATGACCCCCTAGCTACCACGGTTCTGGAGATATCGGGGTTCAAAGGAACCCCTATCTCCACCAGGGGATTTCCTTGGGAAATCCCCGGGCAGCTAGGGGTTCCCCGGCTATCTGACATCATCATGCTATGTGCGATGACGTCAGCCAATGAGGGGGGACGCGGGGGTGGAGCTGCTATCCAAGATGGTGGCCCCCACCGGAGCTAGGCTGCAATTCGGTGCTGCAAGGCGCTGAATAGCAACCTGGTGCCTGAGTGGTTAAAGCCAGGCACCGCTTAAAAGGGGAGACTCTCCCCTTTTAATCGATGCCTGGCTTGTGGCGCTGCTCCTTCCCGATCGGGAGGGAGAGGGATCCAAACGGATCACCCCCCCTCCTTTTCAGGCGATCTCCCAGCATTGCCGGTGGGTCGCCTGGAAATGACATCATCGCGCATGGCGCGATGACGTCATTGATGTCGGGAGTGGCTGGACTTCAGTGTCTGAGGACGCTGAAGCTAGAATGCCGCGGGTCCCCGGACAGAGAGGTGAGTATCTCTGCCGGGGCTCCCACAAGCGGATGACGTTTGGGGAACGTCCTCCGCATATAGCGGTAGTCAATGAGGATGTTCCCCACATGTCAACTGCAGCGAAGGGGTTAAATGAGACAAAGTGAACCAGATGTCTGCCAGCTTCACTTTAAATGGTACTTTTTGTAGATAGGAGTAACCAGGCATGTACTGGCCATACGGACTACAGGAAGATTCCCAGTGAGAGGATGGCTCAGCTGGCCAGTGTGACTGCTGGTACCCAGCACAGCTCACACTGCCCTATATGGGTGAGAATTAGCTCACCATCTGTAAAACAGAACAGTCTGCCACAGTCTCATATAGGGCCACTGTGCCGGTGAGACCCGCTGCACAGCCACCTCACCTTAAGACATGGTGCGCACTCAACCTCAGTGCCGCTGTGTTGCTTTACCTAATCGCTCTGCAGAAACTCTGGTATCTGTAGTGATTGGTTGAGCGATCCGGTTGATGTATACACTATTTTATGTCTGTGTATACTATAATTAAAGTGGGCCGGTCTGGATGAAGTCCAAGGCTGATTTTTTTTTTGTCTCAGTCCAGCCCTGGGAGTAACTTGGGGATTCATAGGAGAAATAGTTTTGGTACATTGCATTTGAAGAACAATTTCATTATCCAAAGCCATATTTTAACCATATCCTGACTAGTTAGCAATGCCGCTTTATATCTCAGGCACCCCATGGAAAAAGTAATACAGATATCCTAATTAACACCAATGACAGTTATAATAAAATCAAAGACTTAGGGAGTGGGGCCCAAGAAGAACAGATGGTACATTCGGGGTAGAACCTAGGACTAGCTTAATATAAGTCCATCCACCCAAACTATAAAGCCAGTAGAATTATATTGTGCTTTAATATCCATTTTAATATGTTACAGTATATATTTAATCTTTTTTTCCGGAATTGCGGTTAAGATGACCAATGTTGACCAAGAATGTTGGTAACTAAACCGTGAATTTGTGGAGAACAACATATTACATATATTGCTAGGAAAAAATGACTGAAATTTGTACACAAACACAATCAATCTCAGCTATTTTTACAGATTGGCACAAAATACAGGTCATGGGCAGAGTTTGTATGGTATGAACATATCCCTTTTTAATTACAGTAACACCATCTGGCATTCAGTGCAATCAACATAATAACTAAATTATTAAATGCTCCGTGTAAATGTTTTATTGTGGTATTAAATATTATTATTGAATGCCTTGCAATAGGTCAGGTATCTGGTTGTGAAATATTAAATAATATATAAATAATTTCACTATAAGGCACTTACTGCTGAAAAAATAACAACAGTCATTTGAAACAAGGGATGCAAAGTTAACACATAAATGTAAATACTTGCATATATATATATTGTTAAAGGGTAAATAATGTATATTTTGCACACTTAGGGTCCTATTACCTCCCTAACGCTAAAATGGGGACACTAACAGGGAAATCCTGCACCTGCAGGTATCCCCGTAGCATCCCCATTTTAGCATTAGATTCCTGGGCAGGCACTACTTCAGCACCTTCCCCAGGAATGAAGCGCTATCCATCCAAGAATAGCAAACATGACCAGGTTTCATGTAACAACAAAATATATAAATACTAGTATCGGTATCGGTGCTGATATTGCCGTTTGCACGAGTACTTGTTATTCGTGCAAACGGCCCGATACACCCCGCCGATACCGGAAGCCGCGCTGGGCCGCTTGCCGGTATCTGCGGGGCTGGGGAGTGGGCCGCGTGCATGAAAAGCACGTGGTCAGCGTTCCCCTCCGGCGCATCCTCATATTCACCCATCCTGAAGGTCCGGTCGCTTGGCAGTGATGCGATCACAAGGCCGCCGGGCGCATATGTGACGCTGCCTCCAGCCGAGAGGCAGCATCACAGGAGCGCCCAGTGGCCGCGGGAACGCATCACTGCCAAGCGACCGGACCTTCAGGATGGGTGAGTATGCGGATGCGCCGGAGGGGAACGCTGGCCGTGTGCTTTTCATGCACACGGCCAGCTTCCCCAACGTTCGAGCTGGGGCAATATCCATGTGAGCTGGGGGCAATATCCATGAGTGCTGGGGAAAATCCATGAGAGCTGGGGGCAAATCCATGAGAGCTGGGGGCAAATCCATGAGAGCTGGGGGCAAATCCATGTGAGCTGGGGGCAAGGTACATGTGAGCTGGGGGCAAGGTACATGTGAGCTGGGGGTATTCTGTATATATATATCTCGGGGATATATACATGTGAGCTGGGGGCATTTTTATATGAGGTCTGTTCTTATTGGAAAGTGTCACATGACATTAAATAATAGTATCGGTACTCGGTATCGGTGAGTACTTTTAAAATGTATCGGTACTCGTACTCGGTCTTAAAAAAGTGGTATCGGTGCATCCCTAATAAATACATTTAAAAATCTCTTTTATTTTTTCTAATTTTATTTTCCTAATACAGCACTTTTGTTCACTTTTCAATTATAAAGTGAACAATGATGCTGCACTGTGGGGCTCTGTGATACGCTCCTACACACCGCACATTACTGTGAGTTTTATTGCTGTGGAGCTCTGTGATACGCTCCTACACACCGCACAATACTGTGAGTTTTATTGCTGTGGAGCTCTGTGATACGCTCATACATACCGCACATTACTGTGAGTTTTATTGCTGTGGAGCTCTGTGATACACTCATACACACTGCACATTGCTGAGACTTTTATTGCTGTGGAGCTCTGTGATACGCATGGGTATGTATTGTGGGTATAGTTTGACCTTTGGACATAGACACCCCTTCAGTGCCATATATACTTTACATAGGGTCACCACTCTATCACTGCAAGGAAAATGGGCAGTATGGGACTGGCTAGTAGCTTCGGACCTGAAATTTTGAGCCCTGTGTTAAATGATTCTGCAAAAGCGGAATCACTTAGCATCAGCTTCTAGGCGATGGTAAAAATCTGTGTAGCGCTCACTCCCGGAGGAGCCGCTGAAAATGAACCACGGGTCAGTCTCCCCGCACTAGGGAATAAATATACTCCAACACCGTTGTGAGTTTTTATCATTTAAATAGTTTACTAAAATCTTGAGCAAATGTTGAAACACGGTATTCACAAATATTATTACAATATTTTCGTATTACGGTAAACGCGCAGCGGAAAAGAAACGAAACACGAGGCTTCGTATTTCGGAAAATAAAATGTATTCGGAACGTATCTTTGTCTTTAACCCCCGTTCCGATTCGTAAAAGGAAATGAGTCCTGTACAAGTTAAGTTCCAGAATGTAAGAAGCGTATCTGTGTGTGTGTGGTACCCGGGTGCTGTTCAACTGGCCAGTGAATTTATTAAAGGAAAGTCTTCGACTAGTCAGTTGGGGCCCTGTGAACTTAAAAGAGAAAAACAGCAGAGCGTCCTTTAATCATACAAACAGCCTTGGAGGCCTCTCACCCATCTGATGACTGCTTTAGGCTCCGCTGACCCAGGACGTCTCTCCACCCGATTTTGACTGGGGATACTAGCGGCCGGATCCGTCGTCTACCTTCATGCAGCTTGTCCAGCTCCCCGCCTGCTCTCCGTTCGATTCCGCCGGTCTGCAGCTGTTGTCTGGGTACTGGCAAGTCTCCTTCTCCTCAGGTTGAGTGACCCAAATAGGAATTACAGGTCTCCCTCGGGCTTTAGCCTAGCTCCTCCAGCAGTCTCCTCAGTGCGTCTGCTTTCTCTCATCCCCTGGCGCGCTCTGGAACTTTCTCCACGAGGCAGAGGATGTAAGACTCCAGTCTCCACCCACTTCCTGGCTTCTTGCAAAGCATGCCAGTTATTGTAGTCCCAATGTCCAGCATCTCTAATTGCGATAGTCTCCATCTTGTGGCCAAAAATAGGTACTGCCACAACAAGATTTTTAGCACAGCGCTACACTCTCCCCCTCCTAAAACTCTTGGGTCTCTCCAAGGAGGTACAACAGTTACATTACGTTCCACAATATTTGAATACAATTTACGTAACATGTACAGGTTCAGCAGCATACATACAGTGAGTTAGGAACACTTCCTCAAGTTGACTCATATTTTGGGCTACCTCAGCTAGCATAGCAGACACTTCGGGCAACCTCCGCACCGTGGTGATGGCTTCTTCAGTGCTATGTCCTGGTGAGTCGTAGGTGAGTCGTTGGGGTGGTCGAACAGAGCGTTTGGGTTCTGGCTCAATCAGTTCCTCTTCAGGTGGAAGTACTATAGGCGTTGGCTCAATTCTTCTCTCTATCACTGGAGCAGACGTCTCTTCAGAGTATGATCCCTCCAGTGAAGGCATAGAAGTGTAATCACCTGAATAAGCTTCCGGAGCTACCGGGATCCCCACAGCCTCAGGGACTTCCAACTGAAATTCAAGAGGCTCAGGGATATCAACAATCTCGGGGACTTCCAACAAGAATTCAGGAGCTTCAGGCCTCAAGTTACTCTCCCACCGCTCAGGGACAACGACAACCTCTTCAGGCTCCGGCGAGCGTATCCAGTACAGACAGAAACTTTCTTCTTCACTGTCCCTTTCGCTCTCTTCGACAACCCGGGTCTGTTGAGACCGAGTAACAGGAGGCAAGCATGGAACAGACGGATTTGGCAGAGGCGGTTCGTCCCCAACTGGCATTCTCACAGCCTCTCTCAAAGGTAACAAATGATTCCGGTGCCAGTTCTTGAGAGGCCCAGCCTTTCCATCCGGGCGAATCTGATACACTGGTAGACCTGGTAACTGTTTGCAGACAATGTAAACCTGGGAACTCCACCTATCCGCCAACTTGTGTCTCGCAGCAGCACCTAAGTTCTTCAATAGAACCCTATCACCGGGCTGTAGATCTTGTATTCGAACTTTCAGGTCATAGTTCCTTTTGTTTCTTTGCTCCCTGTTTCCCGAGGTCAACCGGGCCTGTTCAAATGCAGAAGCCAAATTCTTTCGAAGTCTATCCACGTAGTTTCTATGGGAAGCTACTGACGTCTGGTCTAAAGATAACCCAAATGCCAAATCAACCGGCAGTCGAGCCTCTCTTCCGAACATAAGGCGGTACGGTGAGTATCCAGTTGCATCACTCTCCGTACTGTTATATGCGTGCACCAGAGTAGCTATGTGCCAACTCCAACTCTGCTTCTCCACATTCGACAAGGTCCCCAACATGTTTAGCAGTGTGCGATTAAACCTTTCAGGCTGAGCATCACCTTGAGGGTGATATGGTGTAGTTCGGGTCTTCTGGATTCCCAACAACTCCAACAATTGCCCCACCAGTCTGCTTTCAAAGTCTCTACCCTGATCAGAGTGTATCCTTCTTGGCAGTCCGTAATGAACAAATAATTTTTCCATCAACACTTTGGCTACTGTTGGAGCGCGTTGATCTTTCGTGGAAAATGCTTGGGCGTAACGAGTGAAATGATCAGTCACTATTAGAATGTTCCCTTGCCCACTAGCATCCGGCTCTAAGCACAAGAAGTCAATGCACACCAAATCCATGGGTCCCTGACTCTGCAGATGGCTCATTGGAGCAGTTCGGGTCGGTAGAGTCTTTCTCTGAATACACCTCAGACAGGAATGACAATAACTTTCCACTTCAGCCCTCATACAAGGCCAATAAAACCTATCTCGCACCAGCTTAAAAGTTCTCTCTGCACCCAAATGTCCATGCTCATCATGTAGTGATCGCAGCACACTCTCCCTATGTTTAGTGGGGAGGAATAACTGTTGAATCTCTTCCGCGTTGTTGGAGGGGCCCCTTCGGTAGACCACCCCATCCAGCATCTTTAACCGCTCCCATTCTTTGTAGACCAACCTGGCTCCACTCGGGGAGTTGGTTAACAAAATCTCTCGCTGGTTTGCAGTCAGGGCCTTTAGGGTCAAGGCAATTAAAGGATCTCTGGCCTGATCCGCTTTCAGGTCCTGTCTTGAAAGGTAGGTAAACTTTCATCCCTTAACTGCGTAGGGTTACAGTAGAACTCAGGAACAGCCGCAGCCATAACTCCTATGGCCTCTGCTTCAATCCCTCCTTTGACCCGGCGCTCTGTTCCTTGACACAAAGCTTGCACCCCATCTGGAGTCAACTGAGTCCATTCTGTAGTATAGGGTCTTCTCGATAACGCATCAGCATCTCGATTATTCACCCCAGGGCGATACTTCAGGCTGAACCGAAACCCTGACAGAGCGGCCAACCACCGATGTCCCGTTACGTCCAGTTTTGCAGTAGTAAGGATATAGGTGAGAGGATTATTATCCGTCTTAATCACAAACTCAGCTCCATACAGATAGTCTTTCAACTTGTCCACCACTGCCCACTTCAAGGGTAGGAACTCCAGCTTGTGAGTAGGATAGTTCTTCTCTGAAGGCGCAAGGCTCCGGCTCAACGTACGCCACAGGCCTCAGCAATCCATCATACTCCTGATATAGGACTCCTCCCAGACCTTCTCGGCTGGCATCCACATGTAGTTCATACGGCTTATGAGGGTCCGCATAGGCCAAGACAGGAGCTCGGGTTAGACTCTCTTTCAACTTTACAAAAGCTCCTTCACATTGACTGGTCCATTCACCTTGTATAGACTCTCGAGCTTTCCTTGGCCCCGGAGCTGACGGGTTTTTGTCAGAGACCTTGCAGCCTTCTTCTGTGGTTTCCTTCTGCAGGAGTTTGTTCAGTGGTTGAGCTATTTTCGCAAATCCTCCCACAAATCTTCGATAGTATGAACAGAATCCCAAGAAAGATCTAAGTTCAGTGACGTTTCGGGGTCTAGGCCAAGAAGCTACGGCCTCCAACTTCCGAGGGTCTGTCGAAACACCTTCTGCTGAGACCACATGTCCTAGATACGTAACAGACGGCAGACAGAATTGGCATTTCTCCAGAGACAGTTTCAGCCCCTCTTCATGGAGCCTCTTCAAGACCTTCTCCAGACGTTGCTCATGTTCTTCCAGAGTCTTCCCAAACACAATTATGTCATCCAGGTACACTAATACTTCGATTAGATTCATATCCCCGACTGTCTTCTCCATCAACCGTTGGAACGTGGCTGGAGCCCCCGTAAGGCCTTGAGGCATTCTGTTGAATTCAAAGAACCCCAGTGGGCAGATGAACGCAGTTTTCTCCTTGTCTTCAGGATGCATTGGTATCTGGTGATACCCACTTCGCAGGTCTAGTACACTAAACCACTTTGCTCCAGACAAACACTGTAGGGCATCTTCAATCCGAGGAGTGGCATATTGATCGGGGATGGTTCTCCGGTTCAATGTGCGATAGTCTATGCATAAGCGGACAGAACCATTTTTCTTCCGGACCAACACTATTGGAGATGCATATGGACTCCTGGACTCTTGAATCACCTTGGTTCTTTGTAATTCGTTCAGCTGCTCTCGCAGATCATCTAAGTCTCCTAGCGGAACTCGCCTTGATCTTTCACGAAACGGCTTGTCTTCTTGTAGTCGAATACGATGTTCAGTACTCTTAGCCAGACCCACATCGAACTCATCTTTCGAGAACAATTCCTTCCACTTTAAGACTTGAGACTGAAGACGTTTCTTCCACTCAGGTGAAATGGGAGCGTCCTTGGGGTAGAATCTTTCATCTGGAATCTCTTTACTTTCTCCCCCTCCTGAATCAGTAGAGAGGGGTGTAGCAGACTCTACTTGCCCGATAGGCATTCGTGCTTTAAGAACCACTGGAGAATCCGTCACATTGCACACACTGACCGAGACTCTTCCTCGTGTTCTCTTCAGAGCCTTGGTGGAGATTATTTCAGGAATTACTTCGACTCCGGTTTCACTCCCATGATCAAAATCGGTTCCCAGCACCACATAGGGACCGGGTTGCGATCCGTTCAACTTGACTGAAGCCCGGAAGCTCGCTACTTCTCCTGCTTGCAGAACCTTCTCCGTTCCACCCAGTCTCCACAGTCTTCCCACTTCGGCAGGTGCCTTTCGTTCTTCGACCATCCTCTGATAGACCGGACGTAACATTGGGTGCACTCCTCGAGTTGAACCTTCTTCCAACACAATAGGCGTCAGAAGACGCCGCACTAGGTCAGTATTCTCCCCACTATCAGGGAGCTTCTGTTCGCACCCGAGGGTCGAGGACACACAATGGCCAATGCATCACAACCCCCGGACTGCCCGATGACTTCAGATCCAATCTCCAACTTTACTTGCAGGTACCCGTCATAAGGGAGTTTCTCAGTGCCGATACCCCATATTTCCAAATCCTTCAATTCTTGCAGAGGGATATGCTTTAAGTGTTTCTCGTAGAAGTCTCTGTAAATCAATGTCACTTGAGCCCCTGAATCTAACAGGGCTTTGGTGTAGACTCCTTCCACTTGGATTGGCACAATAGGAGAAGGACCTATCAGTTGGTCAGGAAATTTGGTGGCGGTATCCGGACACTTAGACCCAGTTTGCTGTACCCTGGCCTTTTTCTTGGCCCGTGCAGGCTTTGGGTGTACATTGCTTCCCCAGACGTAGACCCGTGCTAAGGGGTGACTCTCTCAGTCCTGGCAGGCTCTACAATTGGCTCGGCTTTGGGCCTCCTCGCCCTCTTAGTCTTTGCTTGGTTTCTGGAGCGGGGTTCAACCCTCGGGCACTCAGGTTGCTACTTTACTGGTGCCCTTTGGCGTTTCCCGCCGGTGAGGTAGATAACAGTCCTTCCAGGGCTTCAACAGTCCTTGACTCTATCCTTCTCAGGCTTCCGGCCTTTGACTGTGGCGCGGAAATGGCCCCATCTCTCCACACACCCAAACATCTCTCTTAGAGAGCGGAGACGTAGTTGCTTGTTGAGATTTGGTTAAAAGATTTGACCAGACGCCACAGCAACTTCCGTCGTCTGCATACCTGTGAGGAATTTTGCATTTCTGCCTGCATTTTCGTACCTCATCAATACCGCGCACAGTTCCGCATGCGCTTGTTGCAATTCAACTTGAGCTTCCTGAACTTCCTTGACGGTTTTGGACAATTCACCCCGTTCAGGGGAGGTTCGATTCTTTAGCACCCTCTTGTAGATTAAAACCAACTAGGTGTTCTTGTTCGTCCTCATCAGACCCATAGGTATCTAGAGAGTCGCTTTCAGGCTGCAGGCCGCCGCTATGTCTCACAGGTTGTGCATACGCCCTTTCCCCCCGCCTGAAAGATTTCTCTTCTAGCAAGCCTCTTCCTCTCGCACACCGAATCAGTTCCAGGTACTTTAACCCTTTCGCTGCTGAGGCTTTTCCCGCCCCTGTGCTGAGGTCAATTTTTACCTGTTTTGCGCATCATGTTTAAACGTGTTTTTTAAGGCTTATTTTAGTATATGACATGCGACATATTATATATCGTTCTTTCCGTCAGACTCGGTAGATTCATAATATGTCATTATTATATGTATACGTTATGTCATGTTTGTATATTATAACAAAAAAGCAATAAATATGTATTTTCAATAATTTACAGCGTGTAAGTGTTTTTTTCCACATTTTAACAGCGAGCATTGCCGGTTATATTTTGTATGGGGTGCGCTTGTTAAAAAATTAGAGATGGGGTCTCGTTACATTTTTTTTTGGGGAAAATGACACCATTTTTAACAAACGCACCGCATACAAAAATCGTTAATGCAGCATCATTGTTCACATTATAATTGAAATGGGAACAATATTGCTGCATTAACAAAACAAAAAAAAAAAAAAAAAGTGTTTATTTTTTTTTTTTTTTTAATTTTTTTTATTTTTATTTTTCTTTTTTTTTTTTTTACAATTTTTTTTTACTTTCATGTTGGTATCGTTGGAACGGCCATGCTCTGGCCGATCCAACGATATCAAAATTTAACCCCTAACTGCCACGGATCGGGAGATAGGGAGTTCATTGGAACTCCCTATCTCCACAGTTCGTGGCAGTTAGGGGTTAATGCTAGGACTGGGTGTCATCGTGCTACGCACGATGACGCCAGTCCTCTGGGGGAGTTCCCGGAAGCTTGGCCGACATCCAAGATGTCGGCCAGCTCCCGGGAAGGATCGCAATCGGCGCTTTTTCAGCGCCGATTTGCGATCCAGCTCCCCAGGGGTTAATGCCAGGCATCATTTGGAAGGGCAGGCTGTGCCCTTCCAAATGATGCCTGGGTTAAGCCCCTGTGAGCCGCCGATCCGGAGGGTGAGAGAGGTCCGAGGACCTCCCCCCCTCCCTTTCAGGCGCCTCCTCCGCACATGCGGGGGGGGCGCCTGAATTATGTGTCATCGCGGGGGCGCGATGACACTAATATAGGGGCGGCCACTGCTCCGGATGCCGGGCTGACATCCGGATGTCAGCCGCACCGGAGGGGCCAGCGATCGGCCGACCCGGCCGAACGCTGACCCCAATGCGAGGACGCGCTCAGCGCGTCCTCCGCATACCAGCGGCAATGCTGAGGACGCGCTGAGCACGTCCTTAGCATTGAGTGGTTAACTCTTGGCTACCTGCTCTGCTTCTCAGCTGCATCATCACTGGATCTAGAGGTTGAGAGCCCCTCAGGATCTGTTTTATTCGGATCTTATCTACTTCGGCCGGTTCGGCCCCTTTCTTCAGGAGTATCTGGTGTAGAATCTTATCCAGGCGCCTCATGTACTCGGTCATTCTCTCACCTCTTCTCTGATAGGTGTGTTCGTACTGATATATCAGTTCGGCCGCCTTTTCGGTTCGTCCAAAAACTTCTTCAAGAACGTTCAAGTAATCTAAAGCAGTACAATCTTTTCTGCTCAGTTTCAGGTTTCTCACCGCTTCTGACGCAGGTCCCTTTAAGCTCTCGGTAATCCTTTGCTTTTTATGGGCCTCAGGGACATCCCACTCATCCAGAGCCTGCATCGCCTGTTCCACCCATTCTTCAAAGGTTTCTTCTCCCGCCGGAGTTGGTACGTTTCCTGTAAAATTCCTTAACCGTCGATAACCGAAGTTAGTGTGAGGAGGGCTTGTTTTCTGACATTTAGCCAGTAGATCTCCAATAGCCACGATAAATTCAGGCCCAATCATGGCCAACGGACTAGGCACGGGAACACTTGCGGATTCACCACGTGGCGTACTTGGCTTAATTAGTTGGACTTCCACCTCTTCGGCCAGTTTCACGCTCGTGCCCTGAAAACATGGCGGAACACCCTTTCTCCATTCGAGAAGAACATACATGTGAGAGGTATCTGTTTTTTTTTCAATGTCCAGGATTAACCCCCGATGATCTGGTGCTAGCGTGGCCACGGCCTGGCGAATCTGATCTTCAGCCCAAGTGTCTGCTGGAATATCCATGACTATACAACATTCCGACTGGCTACTGTGCTCCCCACACCACTCGGCAACAGTGTCTGGATCCATATTTAACCCTTTAGATGCGGTATTTTCAGAGACTGGATCCCGGAAACGAGCCCCCACGTGTAGCGCTCACTCCCGGAGGAGCCGCTGAAAATGAACCACGGGTCAGTCTCCCCGCACTAGGGAATAAATATACTCCAACACCGTTGTGAGTTTTTATCATTTAAATAGTTTACTAAAATCTTGAGCAAATGTTGAAACACGGTATTCACAAATATTATTACAATATTTTCGTATTACGGTAAACGCGCAGCGGAAAAGAAACGAAACACGAGGCTTCGTATTTCGGAAAATAAAATGTATTCGGAACGTATCTTTGTCTTTAACCCCCTTCCGATTCGTAAAAGGAAATGAGTCCTGTACAAGTTAAGTTCCAGAATGTAAGAAGCGTATCTGTGTGTGTGTGGTACCCGGGTGCTGTTCAACTGGCCAGTGAATTTATTAAAGGAAAGTCTTCGACTAGTCAGTTGGGGCCCTGTGAACTTAAAAGAGAAAAACAGCAGAGCGTCCTTTAATCATACAAACAGCCTTGGAGGCCTCTCACCCATCTGATGACTGCTTTAGGCTCCGCTGACCCAGGACGTCTCTCCACCCGATTTTGACTGGGGATACTAGCGGCCGGATCCGTCGTCTACCTTCATGCAGCTTGTCCAGCTCCCCGCCTGCTCTCCGTTCGATTCCGCCGGTCTGCAGCTGTTGTCTGGGTACTGGCAAGTCTCCTTCTCCTCAGGTTGAGTGACCCAAATAGGAATTACAGGTCTCCCTCGGGCTTTAGCCTAGCTCCTCCAGCAGTCTCCTCAGTGCGTCTGCTTTCTCTCATCCCCTGGCGCGCTCTGGAACTTTCTCCACGAGGCAGAGGATGTAAGACTCCAGTCTCCACCCACTTCCTGGCTTCTTGCAAAGCATGCCAGTTATTGTAGTCCCAATGTCCAGCATCTCTAATTGCGATAGTCTCCATCTTGTGGCCAAAAATAGGTACTGCCACAACAAGATTTTTAGCACAGCGCTACATCTGTTTAGTCCATCTGTGGGGTATTTAGTACTAGGACTTTGTAATACCTTACTTATCCTAATGCTGATTACTGATTGTGCTCTCCATGTTAAGTATAGGGTGCGCAAAGTACAGTAGGTTTTAGCAAGCTAGCGCAATCACGATTGCTAACTCAGATCCAGTGTTCAGGGCTTCACAATTGTGAGTGGAATGATATCAATACTTGCTAGAAATTTTATTTAATAATGACTTGCTGCACTATAACTGTCATCTTTTTTTTCTCATGTTGGACTGAGGTTGAATAATTTTTACAGATGATGGAGATACCTAACCTAAATCGGCATTTATTTGCGTTGTACCGGGTCATATATACACTATATTGCCAAAAGTATTCGCTCACCCATCCATATGCGAGTCAAGGCAGGTGAGCGAATACTTTTGGCAACATAGTGTATATATTCTCTATTCTGGTTGAGGGGAAACCACTGTATACTGTTACTATTAGGGATGTGCGTTTCGGGTTTCGGAATTTCGGAATTTTTCACGAAATTTCCCGATTCGTGTTTTCGGATGCGGCTGATTTTCCAAAAATGTTTAGATCCGAAAACAGCAGATCCGAAAAGTTTTCCGAGCCGAAACGAAATATTTTCGGAATTTTCGAATGGACTTGAAATGTGTCAAATCGAAATTTATTGCTTTGAAACGAGGAGAACAGACGTTCCGAAAAAACGAAAATTTCTGAAATCACAAAAAATCGATACAAAAAACGAGCAAAGTGACACGAAAATACGAAAAATGGTCGATATTCCGAAACAAAAATGTACACGAAAAACGAGTCGAGCCGAACCGAATCGAAACAGAAATCGGTCGAAACGAGCCGAATCGAAAAGTTTGAAAATCCGAAAAATCGAATCGAACCGAAAAAAAAATCGGTGCACAAGCCTAGTTACTATAGTTTTTGAGGTACTGTGGTGGTGGGAACGTATTGTGTGGAGCTACGCCATTTCTATTCTTTAATAATTTATGCGAACTGGACAAGTTGTTTTATTTATTAGACTTCGCAGAATTCTACCTTCTTTTTTTTTCTTTTAGCACTTTTTTTCCAGGACTCCGCTTAGGTTACACTTCATTTTAAGTGACATTACTTGTGTCTGTGCAAACATTTATAACACGACCGTTTAAGTACAATTGAGTGGGATTTATTCCGCTAAGCAGGAATCGTATTATACGCCCATCGGATCCTGCCCACTCATTAGCTGCCTTTCTGCTGCTGTTTACGTCGCTTTTCAATATTAACCATGTAGTAGAAGAAGGCACATTTACATCACTTATTTGTTTGACAGCTTTGTCAGCTGGCCTGCGTAACCAAAGGGTTTAAAAATCCTTCGTTTTTATTTATTTCATTTTTTTATGAGTGCTTTCAGACATGATTTAATGCGCAGAGATGTGAATGCTAATGAATTCTTGATGATCCCAACAAGGAGAGAAAATTATGCGATGTTTGTCCTACAGCCGCCTAACCTTCACACTCCAGTCTGGTTTAAGCAATCAGCCGGGGTCTAATACAGCATAATAACAGCAATTCAACTGCACAGCAAATCTGATTGCCCATAAACAAAAAAAATAAATAAATTTAAAAAAATGTCCAAGTGCTTCTGCATTAACAAAGGATTGATCACGGACCACAGAATTTCCTCACAACCACATTTTTTAATACTACCCTCTATTTGACTACCCACCGAGCCATTAGGAAGAAAATATAGTATTATGTGTTATGTTATAGTATATTATTATATTTAGATTCTTAACTTTTGACCTTGTGGTTAATCCATTATGATAGTCTTTAGCAAAATAGCAGAACACACACTTTTCATCTGATATTTTTTAATGGCAGATATCCAAAGTGGCAACTGCCAGTGACTAAAAATAATCACTTTCAATATAGCTTGAAAAAATAAAATTATTTGATTTAAAGCAAAACAACAAGCATACAGTGTGAGACGTAAGGGGTTATTCAGAGAGATCCGAAATATCACCAAAATGTAGCCGGACACTGAAATTCAGCGAATGGGGACATTTGAGGGCCATTCAGCTATTCAGAGAGCAGGCAGATCGCCAAATTTTGGCAAATTGCCAGCACATACGGTGTCTGTTCGAGGCCAGTGACATCCCCATAGAGAAGCAATGCTTCGTCTATCCAGAGAACACAAAACAGCAGTGAAAGGTTCCCTAAATGCCCTGCCGTTCAGTGGTTTCATTCGGCAGATTTATTCAGGCGAATCCCATAGGCTTCAATGTGAAAAACATTCCCGTTTTAATCCAATATCCAATAAACCTTTAATTATTTTATTCTGCTGTAAAAAGTCTGTTTATTTATACATTTTTTTTGGGATCTTTTAAGCATTTTTCGGGATTTTTTTGGCAAAAATCTTTTCCTCGTCTTTTCTTTTTTCTGTAACAGACCTTTTTATTATCATTCATTGGATCTTATATGTAAATTCCAGGCATTTTTTGTTCAGTAGTTTTTTTGCAAACAGCGTTTAAATTTTGAAACTTTCAAGCGTACTGTTTTTTTTTTCTTACCTTGTTCGTCAGCTTGTCGGCTTTTTCCGGCGGCTGCTCTGCGCTGTGATCGCCGACTCGTCGGGTTTTTCTGGCGTGTTTTTTGTAGCGGTTTCTGCAGGTTTTCGTTGAGTGTTCCGTGAGTGTTCTGCGGGTTTGAGGCGAGCATTCCCTGCACTACGGGGGAGCCCTGTGGTGCTTGCTGAATACACCGCAGGTTCGGCCAACTAGAATCGCAGAATCGCCCCAAAGTGCGGGGAACGAAAGGTCACCGAACGTGCGGTGACTTTTAGAATCTCTCTGAATGACCCTGGTAGTTATTATTCAAATATAACCAGGACTCCGGTAACACCTTCGTTTGGCCCAGAAATGAGGTAGAGCTATGTCAATGTGGGAGAGGGATCTGTTGAACTCCCTACTTATCCATATCACTAATGCTCCTATAGCTGTTCCCTTGTCAGGAGGGCAGAAATACAGTAATTTTCTAACTGGTACCACACAAGACCACATATACTCATAACTAGGGTTGCACCGATACTAGTATAGATATCGGTGCCAATACTGGGTACTGCAGGAGTACTTGGTACTCGTGCAGTGCCCCCGATATTTCCCCCGATACCGGAAGCCGGCATTGAGCCAGCTTGCCGGCATCCGAGGGGCTGGGGCGGCTGTTCGAATGCTCTATCGGCATTCAGACAGCCGCCCGAGGAGCTCTCCGCGGCATACTTACCTTCCTGAGCGACGCCAACAAAGTTTCTGCGCTTTCACACGTTGAAGGACCCCAGCCGCAATCACGAGGGAGTCCCACGTGATCGCGGCTGGGGTCCTTCATTGAGCGCACGTGCGAAGACTTTGTCGGCGTCGCTCGGGAAGGTAAGTATGCCACGGAGAGCTCAAGGGGCAGCTGTCCGAATGCCGATAGAGCATTCGAACAGCTGCCCCATGTCTGGTGTGGGGTCTGAGCTGGGGGGCAATATCCATGAGCTGGGGGGGAAAATATCCATGAGCTGGGGGGACAAATATCCATGAGCTGGAGCAATATCTATGAGCTGGGGCAATATCTATGAGCTGGGGCATGTCCATGAGCTGGGGCAATATCCATGAGCTGGGGCAATATCTATGAGCTGGGGCATGTCCATGAGCTGGGGGCAATATCCATGAGCTGGGGGCAATTTCCATGAGCTGGGGCAATATCCACGAGAGCTTGGGGGCATATCCATGAGCTGGGGGCAAATATCCATGAGCTGGGGGCATATCCATGAGCTGGGGGCAAATATCCATGAGCTGGGGGCATATCCATGAGCTGGGGCAAATATCCATGAGCTGGGGGCAATATCCATGAGCTGGGGGCATATCCATGAGCTGGGGGCAAATATACATGAGCTGGGGGGCAATATCCATGAGCTGGGGCAAATATCCATGAGCAGGGGCAAATATCCATGAGCTGGGGCAAATATCCATGAGCTGGGGGCAATATCCATGAGCTGGGGGCAATATCCATGAGCTGGGGGCATATCCATGAGCTGGGGGCAAATATCCATGAGCTGGGGGCAATATCCATGAGAGCTTGGGGGCATATCCATGAGCTGGGGCCAAAATCCATGAGCTGGGGCAATACCCATGAGCTGGGGGCAATATCTATGAGCTGGGGCAATATCCATGAGCTGGGAGAAATATCCATGAGCTGGGGCAATATGAATGAGCTGGGGCAATATCCATGAGCTGGGGGCAATATCCATGAGTTGGGACATATCCATGAGCTGCGGCAATATCCATGAGCTGGGGCAATATCCATGAGAGCTGGGGGCCCATGTGTCTCCGGTTGCACACATCCTGTGCAGTCAGGTGAGGAGCCATTGGAAAAGTCAGAGTCTGGCATGTACAATGTACAAATAAAAAAAATGGAAGTAAAATACAAGAAAAAATTAAGGGTATTTTTTCAATTTTGGTTATAATTTTGTGTTCCTTAAAATGATGCTGTAACAGTTTCTCAATTTCTAATTATTTTTTTAAAAGAGTACCATTTACAATATATAACCACAAAGGTTTGGATGGGAAAATGTGAAAAAATAAATTTACTTGCTGCAAATTATTGAAATCTGAATACAAATTTACAGGGTTATTGAAAGAGAATCGAAAAGTCACCACGCGGTCAGTGACTTTTCGTTCTCTTCAATTTGGTGCGATTTGGCGATCCCATTTCGGCGACCCTGCGGTGTATTGAGCAAGCACCACAGGGTCCCCGAATTGCAAGGAAAACCCGCCGCAAACCCGACGAACACTCACCGCCAACCCGCCGAACATTCACTAAAACCTGCAAAACAGCTGGATTAACCCCGCCGAACACGCCAGAGAAACCCGAGCAGCCGCTGATCACAACGCAGAGCAGCCGCCAGATAAAGTCGGCACCGTAGATGAATGGAGTTAAAAAACAAAAAACAGTTCGCTTGAATGATTGAAAAGTGAAATGCTGTTTGCAAAGAAACTACAGAATGAAAATGTCTTAAATCTACATATAAGATCCAATGAATGATAATAAAGAGGGCTGTTAGAAAAAAGAAAAAACAATTTAAAAAAAAGGAAAAATAATTTTCGGAAAAAAATCCTGAAAAATGCCTAAAAGATCCAAAAAAAATCTATAAATAAAGAGACTTTATACTGCAGAGTATTATAATTAACGGTTTATTAGATATTGGATTAAAACGGGAATATTTTTAACATTGAAGCCTATGGGATTCACCTGAATAAATCTGCCGAATGAAACCACCGAACAGCAGGGCACTTCGGCAACGTATAACTGCTGGTTTGGGTTCTCTGAATAGACAAAGACATTGCTTCTCTATGGGGCTTTCA
This sequence comes from Leptobrachium leishanense, assembly GCA_009667805.1. Lineage (NCBI taxonomy): Eukaryota > Metazoa > Chordata > Amphibia > Anura > Megophryidae > Leptobrachium > Leptobrachium leishanense. The sequence goes on along the minus strand of CM019064.1, from coordinate 135,384,370 downwards.
CTGCCCTCGAACAGGCAATGAACAGGCACCGTATGTGCAGGCAATTCGCCAACATTTGGCGAACTGCCTGCTCTCGGAATAGCCGAATGGCCAGGAAAATTAACCGAAATTCATCAATGCTTCGTCTATTCAGAGGACAAAAATCAGAGTGAAAAGTTGCCGAATTGCCCTGCCCTGGTTTAATTCGACAGGTTTATTCAGGAGAATCCCATAGGCTTCAATGTTAAAAATATTCCCGTTTTAATTCAATATCTAATAAATCTAATAATATTGTGCAGTAAAAAGTTTCTTTATTTCTAGATTTTTTTTAGGATCTTTTAGGCATGTTTTTGTGAATTTATTTTCTGTTTTTTTTTAAATCAATCGTTCTTTCTTTTTTCTGTAACAGCCCTTTTTATTATCATTCATTGGATCTTATTTGTAAATTTCAGACATTTTCGTTCTGTAATTTCTTTCCAAACAGCGTTTCACTTTTCAAACATTCAGGCGTACTGTTTTTTGGTTTTTTTTCACTCCATTCGTCTGCGGTGTCGGCTTTTTCTGGCGGCTGCTCTGCGCTGTGATTGGCGGCTGCCTGGGTTTCTCCGGCGTGTTCGGTGGGGTTTGCGGCGGCTTTTCCGTCCACTATGACGGCCCTGTGGTGCTTGCTGAATACACCGCAGGGTCGCCAAAATGGGATCGCCAAATCGCACCGAATTGAAGAGAACAAAAAGTCACCGAACGTGCGGTGACTTTTCGATTCTCTTTGAATAACCCTGAGTATCCTGAAGTACAAGATATTATTGTATGGCAGTTTGAATGTTCTAGTTTCTTAGCCCAAATTGTTACAGTAACCATGCAATTATTATCTTAAATCCTAACTTACACATTTTTTGTGGTTTTGAGACTAAAGCCTGTAACCGACCTTCCAGCTACTAAATCAGATCTGATCCCATAGAAAGTGCCTGATGCCTTCCTCCCCACGATGAATAGACAGAACAATATATTCTATTATTTATGAAATGACAAAGGAGCAACATTAATTCTGCCTCCACTTAAAGTTGTTAGGCATATTTTGCACGCTGAACATCTGTAGAGGAGCCGAACAATGTGCTTGGTGTGGCCTACAAAAAAAAATATAATTACAAATGTCTGAAAGAAGCTGGCAATTAACTGATGACAAAGTGTAGTTAGCGCCGTTTGCATTGCATGCTGAATAATGCATTGTTCCCTGCTGAATCAAAGATTTTATTCCAGTTGGCTGCTGACATCATGCATCAGAGAGAGTGAACTCAGATTAGAAAAAGGCTTTTTGGAATCTCATCACTGCTAAGAGATTTCTCACATCTCACTTTTTTCTATGCTTTTCTCTTTAAAAATGTTTCCTAAAGGCAAAATGTAGCATTCGCAGACGAGGAATTCATACGACAAGGATTTTTTTCCTCTTAAGCCTACTAATTATCTCATTCTACAAAGATAACAGACAGGCTTTGACTCAGACACGCTTTTTCCTGAAGACACACCTGGAATGTTTGAATGACAAGCAATAAAAATATGTCATTTGGTCTGCTAAGACTGTTTTCATTTCCTTTAATCTTGGAAACATTTTTGCAAAATCAGAATTTCAAAAGAATCCTCCCTCCCTAAAATATATGATAATGTGGACTAAAAGAATTACGGTATTTAATTACAGATCTTAACCAAAAATGTTTATTAGAGAAATAGAGGGTTTGTGGCATAGATGGAGTAATTATTAGAGAAGATATCTGATATTCAAAATTAACTTCAAAATAACCTTAATAAAATATTTCCTTATCGCAGCCTCCTTTATCACAGAAATTAAGAAATCAAGGTTGTTTTTCTATGACTCTGGATTTATGAACCTAATAAAAAGCATAGAGAACATAGGGGTTTTTTTGGAGAAAGTATTTACCAGGAAGGATATATTGAGATTTCTCTCGTTTTCAAGTATGTCCTGGGTGGTGACTTTATACTGTTAGGTGTCTTGCCCAAGGACACTTACTAGAGAGGTGCTCTTGCCGGGATTTGGTTGCCAGATTAGACAATTCTTCCCGAACACCTATGATTTATGCAGACTGATTGACAGTGCGTGAAAAATATAATTCCAAGACCAGACTACAAATAGAGCCTAACAACCTAACTGGCTCGTTCACCTAAAACGTGTACACATATAAAATATAAAACCATTGTAGCGCTCACTCCCGGAGGAGCGGCTGAATAAACCCAGGATTAGTCTCACCGCACTAACAATTCACTGTACACCAGCACACCATTATGGATTTTTCTAAGTTATACTTTACTGAAGTAATAAAAGGCAATAAGTACACATATACTGTAAGCATGAAATAAATTGCACTGTAATACGTAACGTAACTGTATAAAATGGCGGATAACAATCGATAAGGCGCTCAGTCCTTTTTGGTCTTAAGTCCCGCTCAAAAAAGATACTAGTTAAACTATTTCCTAGGATACCCAGGTACTACGTCCACTGGCCAGTGGATGAACAAAAATATCTTCGACTAGTCAATTGGGGCCCTTAAATTTGAAGCAATGATAAGTGCGCACTGTTATGGAAGCTGTAGGCCTGAGGCGCCTCTCACCCATCCGGCGAAACAACTTGTCACGAACTGATGACTCGGCCAGAAGGTCCTTCTCTTTGCCGTCTGGAACCCGGTGCTGCCGAAATCCACACTCCCGATATGAATCTCCTCAGCCAGGAATCGAATGCCGACGCACTCCGCTCTATCCACGGCCTCCTTACTCGAGGTCCTTCTGGAACACACCTGTCACAGGAATTGCTCAGCAGAATGCAATGTAAGACAATGCACACTCCCTCCCCGATCACCAGCACTGGATAACGCCGACTCTCCACGTTCCAATCTGGCCATGATCCCGGACAGTGTCTCTAATGCGTCTCACTACATACGCTGCTCTGCTCATTCTGCCCACGCTGCACACGATGCTCTTAACTTCCTGGCGCCAGTGCGCTCACTTCCTTTGCCTCCCCAAGGGTTTCTTGGAGATATAGTCCTTAAGTCCAGCATAGTCTTTCACACACATATACACTCTGGCTCCCTCTAGTGGCAATATTGTTTTAATTCAGAAAGACAATTTAAACACAGCACTACACCATTTTATTGGAAAATCATCAATTGGTTTAAAATTAACTCACAAATTTACAATTTTTACAAAGAAGTGGGTATGAAAAATTGATGAAAAATACTATTCCCCAGCAGGGGTGGAATGTACCAAATTCCTACAAATGTATGTAAATGATATAAATCCAGAATAATGACAAGTACTGATACAGTTGCAAGAAAAAGTATGTGAACCCTTTGGAATTACGTGGACTTTTGCATGAATTGGTTATAAAATGTGCTCTGATCTTCATCTAAGTCACAACGATTTGAAAAACACAGTCTGCTTAAAATAATACAACACAAACATTATATGTTTTCATGTTTTTATTGAACAGAACATGTAAACATTCACAGTGCAGGGTGGAAAAAGTATTTGAACCTTTGGACTTAATAACTGGTTGACCCTCCTTTGGCAGCAATAACCTCAACCAAACGTTTCCTGTAGTTGCAGACCAGACCTGCACAACGATGTGGAGTAATTTTGGACCACTCCTCTTCACAAAACTGTTTCAGTGTAGCAATATTCTTGGGATGTCTGGTGTGAATCGCTCTCTTAAGGTCATGCCACAGCATTTCAATCGGGTTGAGGTCAGGAGTAGGGATGAGCCGAACACCCCCGAGTTCAGTTCGCATTCGAACTCGAACTTTTCAAAAGCTCGAATTCGAACTCGAACAGGAACACGAACACAGACTCATTACTAGTCAATGGGACTCAAAGTTCGATTTTTAGAGTGCCCTGCCCTCCAAGAGGGCATATATGCTAGATATTTGCCATAAAACCCGTATGGGGGTCCGGGTAGTGCCCTGGGGGACAGGAAACAAGGACAAAAAGTAAAAAAAAAAGTTTTTAAAGGGACAGTGAGTTTTCCATGAAATAAGGGTTAAAAATAAAAATGAAAAATTCCTTCAAATATCGTGCCTAGGAGGTCCCCATAACCTGCCCGTGAAGTGGCGGATTTGTAGGATGTATAGAAACATTTAAAAACAATGTCCGGGTCCGGGTAGTGCCCTGGGGGACAGGAAACAAGGACAAAAAGGTTTTTAAAAAAAGACGTTTTTAACCCCTTCACTGCTGACTACGTGTGGGACACGTCCTCAGTTACTCCCGCTGTATGCTGAGGAGGACGTATCCCACACGTCATCAGCTTTGCGGGACCCCCAGCGGAGATACTCACCTCTCTGTCCGGGGAACCGCGGCGTTCTGACTTCAGCGTCCTCAGACGCTGAAGTCAAGCTCCTCCCGACGTAAATGACGTCATTGCGCCATGCGCAATGATGTCATTTCTAGGCGACCCCTGGCAATGCCGGGAGATCGCATTGAAGGGAGGGGGGGTCCGTTCGGATCCCTCTCCCTCCCGATCGGGAGGTCCCACAAAAAAAAGCCAGGCACCGCTTAAAAGGGTAGAGTCTCCCCTTTTAAGCGGTGCCTGGTTTTAAGGATAAGATCAGACTAACGCAGTATTAACGTATGTTTAGCCACACTAAATCACAGCCGCGCTAGCAGCAAATTATGTCCAATGCCGGGCAGCATATGCAGAACGGCCGCACAAAAGTGCGGCCGCGCAACGCAAGTGGCAAATGAACGCATTTTTTTCGAGAACGTCAAACCGCTAGTACTGACGTACAGAGTGCGCTGCGTCCGCTAGCGGCATGTGTGTGTGATTAGGAAACATCAGACGCTGCTAATGTCCGGCCAACCTCACGTCCAGATGCAAAAAGTGTTTTATTGATAACCGTACAAAATCACGGACGAAAATGCGCATCGTATGACCGCTATCGCGTGAAAAAATGCGTCCATTCGTTCAAACGCACTTTTTCACGGACAACGCGAAAAATGCGTTAGTCTGACCCTAGCCTAACGCCTTAGGCACCGGGTCGCACTTCGGCGCCTAGCTCCGGTGGGGGCCGCCATCTTGGATGGCGGCTCCACCCCGGGTCCCCCCTCACTGCCTGACGTCCTCACACATAGCGTGTTGACGTCAGATAGCCGGGGAACCCTAGCTGCCTGGAATCCCCTGGTGGAGATAGGGGGTTCATTTGAACCCCGATATCTCCAGAACCGCAACTAGGGGGTCATGGAGGGTGTCAATCAAAAGGCCTGAGCATGGCCTTTCGAATGATACCCAACATGACCAGGTATAAAGTAAACAAATAAAAAAACATGTATTTTTTTTGTGTGTTATTTTTATTAATGCAGCAATACTGTTCACGTTTCAATTATAATGTGAACAATGATGCTGCACTAATGATTTTTTTCTATGGTGTGCGTTTGCTAAAAATCACATAATTCCCCCCAAAAAATTTAATAAGTCCCCATTTCTAATTTTTTTACAAGCGCACCCCATAGAAAATATAACCGCAAATGTTCATGTGATAAAAGGTGAAAAAAAACACTTTGCACGCTACAGATGCAAGTTTTATTGCATTTTTTGTTATAATATACAGGCAGAACATGACGTATACATATAAAAATGATATATTATGAATCTGCCGAGTCTGCCGGAAAGAACGATATATAATATGTCTGGGTCGTATAATAAAATGTGGCTTCAAATCGTGTTTAAACATGATGAGCGAAAGCGGTAAAAATTAGCTCAGCACACAGCGGTGAAATGTCTCAGCAGTGAAAGGGTTAAAGGACAGTGAGTTTTCCATAAAATAAGGGTTAAAAATAAAAGCGAAAAATTCCTTCAAATATCGTGCCTATGAGGTCCCCATAACCTACCCGTGAAGTGGCGGATTTGTAGGATGTATGGAAACATCGCCATCACAGACCCACACACGACACCTAGCACGCCCAGTCTGCATACAATGTATCAAATTCATGAGACCAGACTAATTAGAAGCACATGTTATTTCCAAACACTAATTAAACACCTGTTGTTTACACCGTTTGAGAGCACAGGTCATTTAGAGGTGAGAATCTTTGCACCTAGACATTTAGACATTAGTTTTTAATTCTATATCTAATAAACCGCTGCTTATAATATTCTGCAGTAAAGAGTCTCTTTATTTCTAGATTTTTTAGTATTTTGTTAAGCATTTTTCATACTTTTTTTAAAAAAAAAATCGAACTCGAACCGAACACGCCAAAAAGTTCGAAGTTCACGAACTTGCGAACGGCCAAAGTTCGAATCGAACTCCGAACTAATCGAACCGAACAGCTCATCCCTATTCAGGAGGACTCTGACTGGGCCACTCCAGAAGGCGTATTTTGTTTTGTTAAAGCCATTCTTTTGTTGAATTACTTGTATGCTTTGGGTCATTGTCCTGTTGCATCACCCATCCTCTGCAGAGCTTCAGTTGGCGGACAGATGGTCTTACGTTTTCCTGCAAAATGTCTTGATAAACTCTGGAATTCATTTTTCCATCAATGACAACAATCCGTCCAGGCCCTGAGGCAGCAAAGCAGCCCCAAACCATGATGCTCCCTCCGCCATGTTTTACAGTGGGGATGAGATTTTGATGTTGGTGTGCTGTGCCTTTTTTTCTCCACACATAGTGTTGTGTGTTTTTTCCAAACAACTCAAATTTGATTTCATCTGTCCACAGAATATTTTGCCAGTAGTGCTGTGGAACATCCAGGTGCTCTTTTGCAAACTTCAAACGTGCTGCAATATTCTTTTTGGACAGCAATGGCTTCCTCCGTGGGGTCCTCCCATGTACTCCACTCTTGTTTAATGTTTTCCTTATTGTAGATGTGTCAACAAAAATGTTAGCATGTTCCAGAGATTTCTGTAAGTCTTTAGCTGACACTCTAGGATTCTTCTTTATCTCATTAAGCATTCTGCGCTGTGCTCTTGCAGTCATCTTTACAGGATGACCACGCCTAGGGAGATTAGCAACAGTGCTGCACTTTCTCCATTTGTAGACAGTCTGTTTTATCGTGGACACATGAACATCAAGGCTTTTGGAGATCCTTTTGTAACCCTTTCCAGCTTCATGTAAGTCAACAATTCTTGATCGTAGGTCTTCTGAGAGCTCTTTTCTGCGAGGTCTGGTTCACATGAGGCAGTGCTTCTTGAAACCAGTAAACCCAAAACTGGTGTGTGTTTTTAAAGGGCAGGACAGCTTTCAGCAACACATCCAATAATAATCACACTGATTGGACTCAAGGTTGGCTCACTCCTGGCTCCAATTAGCTCTTGGAGAAGTCATTAGGCTAGGGGTTCACATACTTTTCCCACCCTGCACTGTGAATGTTTACATGTTATGTTCAATAAACACATGAAAACATATAATGTTTGTGTTGTATTATTTTAAGCAGACTGTGTTTTTCAAATTGTTGTGACTTAGATGAAGATCAGAGCACATTTTATGACCAATTCATGCAAAACTCCACATAATCCCAAATGGTTCACATACTTTTTCTTGCAACTGTAGATATCATAAATGGATATGTCCACTATAGTGTACCAAGCAATATAAATAAAGGTGCACTATATAGAGCAGTGATGTCACATATGAACACAGATGAAATACACAGCAGGAAAAAAATGATCAACTCATATAACATATAAATCTCCTATATGAAGTGAACCATTCTGCGTGTCAAGAAGAGTTGCTGATAAAAAATTGTGAACATATAAATCCTAATGGACCTCCTGCATGACCCTAAAGCTGCTAGAATTATCTGCTCTCTCCCTAAGGGTTATGATTCCTGGTTCATACCAAATTCCTACAATTGTATATTAATGATATAAACCAAAGAAATTGTCAAGCCCTAATGGATATCATAAATCATAAATAGATTAACCCACTGTAGTGCACTAAGCAATATAGAGGTACACTATTTAGAGCATTTAACACCAATATATATAAATACAGATGAAATCCACAGCAGGAAAAACGATCAACACATATACCAGATGAACCTCCTATATAAAGTGGGCCCCTCTGCGTACCAAGAAGAGTCTATGATAGGAGAATAATAAAAATGTACCTCCTAATGAACCTTTTTCATGACCCTAAAGCTGGTTAAATTTCTTTCTTTCCCTAAGGGCTATGATCCCTGGATCACAAAAAGTGGGCATACATACAGGTGAAACTCGAAAAATTAGAATATCGTGCAAAAGTTCATTTCTTTCAGTAATGCAACTTGAAAGGTGAAACTAATATATGAGATAGTTCAAGCCGTGATTTGTCATAATTGTGATGATTATGGCTTACAGCTCATGAAAACGAGTATGTACCGTTAGGTGTCTTGCCAAGGACACTTACTGGAGAGGTGGAGTCATGGGTTCGATCCCAGCGAGCACCTCTCCAGTAAGTGTCCTTGACAAGACACCTAACGGTACATACTCGCCACCCAGGACATACTTGAAAACAAGAGAAATCTTAATGTATCCTTCCTGGTAAAATACTTTCTCAAAAAAAAACCAAAAAAAAAAACATCCACATTCTCAGAAAATTAGAATATTACATGCAATCAATAAAATAAGAATTGTACATAGAACAATATCGGACCTCTGAAAAGTATAAGCAGGCATATGTACTCAGTACTTGGTTTGGGCCCCTTTGGCAGCAATTACTGCCTCAATGCAGCGTGGCATGGAAGCCTGTGGCACTTCTGAGAGGTGTTATGGAAGACCAGGATGCTTCAATAGCGGCCTTCAGCTCTTCTGCATTGTTCAGTCTCATGTCTCTCATCTTTCTCTTGACAATGCCCCATAGATTCTCTATGGGGTTCAGGTCAGGTGAGTTTGCTGGCCAATCAAGCACAGTAATCCCACGGTCATTGAACCAGGTTTTGGTGCTTTTGGCAGTGTGGGCAGGTGCCAAGTCCTGCTGGAAAATGAAGTCAGCATCCCCATAAAGCTCGTCTGCGGAAGGAAGCATGAAGTGCACCAAAATCTCCTGGTAGACGGCTGCGTTGACCCTGGACTTAATGAAGCACAGTGGACCAACACCAGCAGATGACATGGCTCCCCAAATCAACACAGACTGTGGAAACTTCACACTGGACTTCAAGCATCTTGCAGTGTGTGCCTCTCCATTCTTCCTTCATACTCTGGGTCCTTGGTTTCCAAATGAGATGCAAAAGTTGCCCTCATGAGAAAAGAGGACTTTGGACCACTGAGCAACAGACCAGGTCTGTTTTTCTTTAGCCCAGGTAAGTCGCTTCTGACGTTATTTGTTGTTCAGGAGTGGCTTGACAAGAGGAATACGACATTTGAAGCCCATGTCCAGGATCCGTCTGTGTGTGGTGGCTCTTGATGCACGGACTCCAGCCTCAGTCCACTCCTTGTGAAAGTCCCCAACACTTTTGAATGGCCTTTTCCTGACAATCCTCTCCAGGCTGCGGTCATCCCTGCTGCTTGTGCACCTTTTTCTTCTACACTTTTCCCTTCCACATAACTTTCTATTAATGTGCTTTGAAACAGCATTTTGGGAATATCCAACTTTTTTTGCAATTACCTTTTGAGGCTTTCCCTCCTTATGGAGGGGGTCAATGATGGTTTTCTGCACAACTGTCAGGTCAGCAGTCTTTCCCATGATTGTGATTCCTACTGAACCAGACTGAGAGACCATTTAAAGGCTCAGGAACCCTTTGCAGGTGTTAGGCTGATCAGAGTGGGACACTTTGAGCCTAGAATATTGCACCTTTTCACAATATTCTAATTTTCTGAGATTGTGGATTTGGGGTTTTCATGAGCTGTAAGCCATAATCATCACAATTATGACAAATCACAGCTTGAACTATCTTGCTTTGCATGTAATGAGTCTATCTCATATATTAGTTTCACCTTTTAAGTTGCATTTATGAAATAAATGAACTTTTGCACGATATTCAAATTTTTCGCGTTTCACCTGTATATGTATAGGTCAGCACATCAGAAGGTACAAATTCCATATATCCCCCAAATCTGGGAGCACAATCCGTTAAAATCAAATTAGTGTTTCTAAGGTGCGCTCGACACACGTTTTGCCGTCCTCTTTAACGGCATCCTCAAGAGCTTGTGATCTTGAATCTCCCATTCACATCACCCTCCATATATACTGCAATCCTTCATGGCAGGTGCATACCTGGGGGGGCGGCCCACACCGGGTGGCACCACCCCTAGGGTGACACCCTACAAAGTATTTTACCAGGAAGTATACATTGAGATTTCACAAATTTTCAAGTATGTCCTGGGTAGGCCTAGGCTGTCACTTTCCGGGGGGCAGCAAAAAAACCACACCACTAAAGGGGTTACTCACAGAGCACCGAAATGATGCCAACATTTTGGTGTTCTGTTGTTTCCTGCACTTTGGGGAATCAAATTTCCCCACCCTGCAGTGAATTCCCCATTTACCGCAGGGTCCCCGAAGTGCAGGGAGTCGGCCGCTGACTGCCGCCACCACAAACCCGTGGCCTGCTGTTTTCAAAAAAACTACTCAACGAAAATGTCTGGAATTTACATATAAGGTCCTATGATTGATAATAAAAAGGTCTGTTACAGAAAAAAGAAAAAACGCTTGTAGCGCTCACTCCCGGAGGAGCCGCTGAAAATGAACCACGGGTCAGTCTCCCCGCACTAGGGAATAAATATACTCCAACACAGCTGTGTTTTTTTTATCATTTAAATAGTTTACTAAAATAATAGGCAGATATTGAAATACGGTATTCACAGATATTATTACAGTACTTTCGTATTGCGATAAAACGCGTAGCGGAAAAGAACCGAAACACGAGGCGTCGTATTTTGGAAAATAAAATATTCGTAACCGAACATAAAAGAAAATGCAGTTGCACGAATATTCGAAAAAAGGGACACGTAGCGGAACCCCAGAATATACAATCACTTCGTATCAAGGTAACGCGCAGCGGAAAAGAGAAAAATATATTCGGAACGTATCTTTACCCCTGTTCCGATTCGTAACAAAAATGAGTCCTGCACAGGTTAAGTCCCGGAATGTAAAAGGTGTGTATGTGTGTGTATGGTACCCGGGTACTGTTCAACTGGCCAGTGAATTTACTTGAAGAATGTCTTCGACTAGTCAAGTTGGGGCCCTGTGGACTTTAAAGAGAAAACAGCAGCGTATTCTTTGTGTTACAAACGGCCTTGGAGGCCTCTCACCCATCCACCGGTTGCTTTAGGATCCGCTGACCCAGGACGTCTCTCCGCCCGATCTTGACTGGGGATACTAGCGGCCGGATCCGTTGTCTGACTTCCCGTAGCTTGTCCACGACTTTGGCCCAGCTCACCGCCTGCTCCCAGTACCCGATCAACTTGCGGTGACTCCTTACTCGAGGTCTTCGGTTGGTTCAATCTGCAGCAACTCTGGAACCTTGGAGGGCTCCTTCTCCTTAGGCGGAATCACCCGGTAAAAAGACTTGACAGGCTCACTTGCTCTCAGGCCTAGGCCTCTCTTACGATCTATGGCACTGCGTCTGCTCTCTCTCGTTCCCTGGCGCGCTCTGGTGCGTTCTCCACGAGGCGGAGGATGTAAGGGTCCAGTCCCCACCCACTTCCTGTCTCCTTGCCAAGCATGCCGGGAATTGTAGTCCCAATGTCCAGTGTCTCTGATCGCGATAGTCTCCATCTTGTGGCCAAAAATAGGTACTGCCACAGCAAGATTTTAACATTAAAAATATTTTTAAAAAAAAGGGGAAAATGTTGCCGAAAAAAATTCTGAAAAATGAATAAAGGGTACTAAAAAAAAATCTATGAATAAAAAGACTTTTTACTGCAGATTAAAATAATAAATAGTTTATTAGATATTGAATAAAAACAGGAATATTTTTAACATTGAAACCTATGGGGTTCGCCTGAATAAACCTGCTGATTGAAACCACCGAACATCAGGGCATTACACTGACATTTCTCTGCTGTTTGGTGTTCTCTGAATAGATTAGCCATTACTTCTCTATGGGACTTTGCACTGCTTCCGAACAGCACCGTACTTGCTGGCAGTTCGCCAAAATTTGTGTGTGAGCAGTGGTGTACTTAAGGGAGTGGCGGGGGCGGGTCGCCCCAGGTACTAGTGATTATTGGGGTGTCATTAGGGTGTACTAGGAGGTGCCACTGTCACTGTGTGTCAGCTTTGAGCTGTGTTCTCAAACAACGAGCAGTGGAGCAGGGCATTTGCATTAGGAATAAAATAGAATAGAGTAAAAATCCCCCTCTCCTCCCTCCATAGCTCCTCCCCTGCCCCACAGCAGCTCTAGGAGAGGGGAGGGGAATGTGATTTGTGTGCAGAGAGAGAAGATGACAGTAAACGGCAGGTATCAGCAGAATATGAAGCCTTGTCTGCTTACTGCTGTTTAAAGTGGACCTTTCCTTAACCAGCACTGCAGTGATCAGAAATTTGTCACTGAGCTGCCTGGCTCCTGGTGAGGTCCTGCATAGAGGGGGCCAGGCTGCATTCACTGCATCACCAGTGAATAGGCAGCGCAGGGTAAACAGGGACAGAGAAGAGGGAGTCTTAAAAAACTGGAATAATAAAGAAAAAATACCATAGCATCATCCCATACCTGCAAAACACACACCCATTCTCTGCTCAGCAACTCCAATCCACAAAACCAGCCACCCAGCACATACACGTGTAGCGTTCACCCCCGGAGGAGCCGTTGAATAAACCTCGGGATAGTCTCACTGCACTAGGAAATAACTATACACCAGCACTGTTGTGGATTTTTCTATATTATATTCTTTACTGATCCCAATAAAGCAGCATATAATACGCATGTACGGTATTTGAGTAACAAGAATTCAAAACGCGGGAAAAACATGCGGCGGTAAAAGAAACCGGTAATCCCCTCAGTTCTGGAGTGTAAGTCCCGTGAAAAATAGCTCAAAAATATATATGTGTGTTGTCTAGGGTACCCAGGTACTGTGTTCAACTGGCCAGTGAATGAAACAAAAACAATCTTCGATTAGTCACCGTTGGGGCCCTTAAAGAAACAATAAACAAGTGCGCAATGTTCTGTGTTTTCACCAGGCCAAAGCCTTCTCACCCATCCGGTGTAACTGCTTGTCCTGGACCGATGAACGCTGGAGAAAGGGATCTCTATCAAGAGGATCTGTCCTCGCTGCCACTTGGAACCCGATGTTGTTAACACCTGCACTCCCGATCCGGTTCTCCTCCACCAGAACACGAACACATAGGCCGCCAGCACTCCCCTCCGGTTTGCAGCCTCTCCTCACGCGATGTCCTTCTTCTCCCAAACCGCACTTTGTCAAGAACAGTTCAGCGTAATACACAGCCAGCCAATGCACACTCTCTCTCCGATCACTGCAACAATGGATGCCACCATCTCTCTGTGCTCCAACCCTGCCAGGATCCCAAAAGTGTCACCTGCGACTGCTCTCTCTCACTGCTCGATCTGATCTGTCAAACGCTCAGGGCTAGGTATATAGGTAACAGCACGATCTCCAACACGACTGTAGCAACATCCACACTCCGGCCTGGTTTCAATCCCTAACAGCCCCAGCGTGCGTCCTACGTCTCTCGTGACTCTGCTCACCCTGCCCATGCCTTGCACGAGGCTCGTGATGTCTTTCCTCCTCCTTGTACCACTCACTTCCTGTCCTCTCGCAAAGGGTGATGGGAGATGGAGTTTGTTTCTGTCCAGCATAGTCCACAATGTCTCTGTCTCGCTCTAGTGGTATCAACAGTTATTGCACCAGAGCACATTTTTAAAGCAGTGCTACACACACAACTCCCATCACACAAAACCAGCCACCCACACAACTCCCATCACACAAAACCAGCCACCCACACACACAACTCCCATCACACAAAACCAGTCACCCACATACACAACTCCCATCACAAAAACCAGCCACCCACATACACAACTCCCATCACACAAAACCAGCCACCGAAACACAACTCCCATCACACAAAACCAGCCACCGAAACACAACTGCCATCACACAAAACCAGCCACCCATACAACTCCATCACACAAAACCAACCAACCCACAACCCCATCACACAACACCAGCCACCAACACACAACCCAGCCACCAACACACAACTCCTATCACACAAAACAAGCCACCTCAACACACACAACACCCATCAACAAAACCAGCTACATGTGTACTTTTGTTCATAGTATGAGGATGGATATGTTGTGAGTTTGCAAATTCACTTAAAAATAACAATTATTTAAAAAAATCTACACTCGCCTCTTATTGCACGGTACAGAGGACACATGATCTACCATCAGCAGATTCATAATATATCATTATTATATGTATACGTCATGTCCTGCCAGAATGCTATAACTAAAAATATTTTTGAAAACATTAAAAAAAGTGCGTGTGATTTTTTTTAAAATGTTTGTTACATTTTAAAGTTAGGGGGGGTGCCAAATATAGGATCCGCCCTGGTGCCAAATGTTCTAGGTACACCCCTGCTTCAAGGCGCACCCTATCATAAAACTCAGAGTTTGCAGCACCTGATTGCAATCAACCTCCGTAGCGTTGTTCTGTGTCGGGACTCACGTTGGTTACATGGGTTCCTGTCAGCCTATCCGGTGGATCACCTTTCACTCCCTCGAATCCAAAACATAATCATGGCCATATTATGGATACTGTGCGAGGTGGCTCTTATAAATGGGGATATCCCTTAAAGTGCTGGGTATTCCTACAAGATTTGCAAGATGCATGCAGTGCATCAACCCTCAGTGCAGGTCAATAGCGTCTAAGCTCTTCCCCTATGACATCACACAGGGTCACGTAACTCCTCATGGACCAATCAGAGGGACTCCATCCCCGTTGGTGCCCTGGCAACCTTACAAACGTAAACAGACCCAAATGATTTACTATGGCTCTCTTAAGGACATGAATAGGAACCTTCACAATATTAGATAGCAATGAAGTGCTGGATATTCCTACAAGATTTGCAAGAAGCATGCAGTGCATCACCCCTCAGTCCCGTCAATCACGTCTAAGCTCCGCATGAAAAATATAACCCTAAACTTAACCTCCCTGGCAGTATTCTCGAGTGTGACTCGGGGTTAAATTTTGCTACCGCGAACGGTAACCCTGAGCCACACTCGGGCTGCATACTCACCGCATCCTGCACTACCTCGTTGTCCTCCGCAGTGTGATCGCAGCGACTTGCTTCCTGTTACTGCTCCCTGCGAGTCTCGCGATGCAGGGAGCGGGACCAGGCAGCAAACTGTAAAAAAACAAAATATTTCAATGAAAAATCACTAACAGCATGACTTTCTCATGAACGGCCACTAGGTGGCACTAACAGATCAGAGACAGACCATACACATTCTAAGACTGAACTTTACTGTATATATGGTTTGAAGAATTCTTATATGAAAATATAATTATTGATACACTGTATGCATTATGAATGTTGCTGTATAAATAGGAGTGTACATAATTGAAATAATATATCATACCAAGGATGTTTTCACTGAGGCAATATGCAGTGACTATGATTGCACCCTTGTTTGAAAGATTTCATTGTTTTTGATTTGATTATATTATTGAACTAGGTATAAAGCCTGCCCTGAGGGCAGTCATATATATATGGGGGTTACAGGGTATATATATATATATATATACACACACACAAACACAACCCTGTAACCCCCATATGTGTGTGATAGAGATAGAGATATATATCTCTATATCCAGGCTTAGGCGAGCCCCTGGCTTGGCTTGGGCCTAGAGGCCCAGCCAAGCCAGGGCTTGCCTGAGCCTATAGGCCCAGGCCAAGCCAGGCGCTCGCCTGAGCCTATAGGCCCAGGCCAAGCCAGGCGCTCGCCTGAGCCTATAGGCCCAGGCCAAGCCAGGCGCTCGCCTGAGCCTATAGGCCCAGGCCAAGCCAGGCGCTCGCCTGAGCCTATAGGCCCAGGCCAAGCCAGGCGCTCGCCTGAGCCTGGAGGCCGGCCGAGCTACTTGCTTGGCTGGCATCCAGGCTCAGGCGAGCCCCCAGCTTGGCCTGGGCATAGAGGCCCAGCCGAGCCGGGGGCTCACCTGAGCATGGAGGCCGGCCGAGTTGCCTGCTTGGGCGTCCTCCAGGCTCAGGCAAGCCCCTGGCTTGGCCGGGCCTAGAGGCCCAGCCGAGCCGGGGGCTCACCTGAGTATGGAGGCCGGCCAAGTTGCTTGCTCGGGAGTCCTCCAGGCTCAGGCAAGTCCCCGGCTCGGCTGGGCCTCTAGGCCCAAGCCAAGCCGGGGGCTCGCCTAAGCTCCGGTTCCACACGTACTCACCTACATCAGCCCTTAGCTCCTCCAGCGCTGGCAGTCCTGCATCCTGTGCCCGCTCTGTGTTGGTCGCCGATATGATGTCACGGAAGCCTTTGACCCTGGGTCAAAGGCTTTCGTGACGTCATACCGGCGACCAACACAGAGCGGCACAGGATGCAGGACTGCCAGTGCTGGTGGAGCTCAGGGCCAATGTAGGTGAGTATGTGAGTTCCAGCGGTGACTGTCCCCCAGCTGTTGCAGGCTGCTCGGCCGGCCTCCAGGCTTAGGCGAGTCCCCGGCTCGGCTGGGCCTGTAGGCCAAGCCAAGCCGGGGGCTCGCCTGAGCCTGGATGCCGGCCGAGCATCCTGCGACAGCCATAGGACAGTCACCGCTGGAGCTCAGGGCCGATGTAGGTGACTGTCCTCTGGCAGTCGCAGGCTGCTCGGCCGGCCTCCAGACTTAGGCGAGTCCCCGGCTTGGCTGGGCCTGTAGGCCCAAGCCAAGCTGGGGGCTCGCCTGAGCCTGGATGTCGGCCGAGCAGCCTGCGACAGCCGGAGGACAGTCACCGCTGGAGCTCAGGGCCAATGTAGGTGAGTATGTGAGCTCCAGCGGTGACTGTCCCCCAGCTGTTGCAGGCTGCTCGGCCGGCCTCCAGGCTTAGGCGAGTCCCCGGCTCGGCTGGGCCTGTAGGCCCAAGCCAAGCCGGGGGCTCGCCTGAGCCTGGATGCCGGCCGAGCAGCCTGCGACAGCCGGAGGACAGTCACCGCTGGAGCTCAGGGCCGATGTAGGTGACTGTCCTCTGGCTGTCGCAGGCTGCTCGGCTGGCCTCCAGGCTTAGGCGAGTCCCTGGCTCGGCTGGGCCTGTAGGCCCAAGCCAAGCCGGGGGCTCGCCTGAGCCTGGATGCTCAGGCTTAGGCGAGTCCCCGGCTTGGCTTGGGCCTACATCCTCTCCTGGATGCGCGCGCATCCAGCGTCTGTCCGACGCTGCACATCGGGTTTCTGTTGGATGCGCGCGTGACGGAAAAACGATTTTATAGTTAGATATAATTTATTTGCATTATTTTGGCTAATTATTTTTGGGATAATAAATTATTATTTCGTGTTTCAAACTTTATCTGACTCCGTGTGTTTACTAGACTCTTGTTTGTACGGATTTCAGTGAGTTATTCCTAAGGATTACAGGCTTACTATATGAAACAACACATTTCCTTTCCAAAAAAATTGAAACGCTTTTAGACACAAACTTTTGACCTGCCCTGATAAATAACAGATTTCCCTCCCGCAGCAAACAAATTACACACACTGCAGGGCAGCATCTCCCCGTACTCTCCCTCTCCATGACATAAACTTGCCAGCCATAGGAGAATACCATTGAGATGTACAGGTCATTTCTCTAATCTAAAGTCAATCTAGCATATAACATTGATGTACTTCCTTAATTCCAGGAAAAAAAGAAAGAGATTTGGGAAGCACATGACACAGGAGCATGTTGAGAACCAAAAAGAGGACTTTTGGCCAGGAGAACAAATACAAACAAGGGGCCATATGCAGGAGAATCAGTCAGTCGTCTCAGATTTTGGACAGACCAAATCAACTGTTTAATGACGAACCAAAGCAATTGTAGTTTTCACAAGTTAAAAATGATGTACTGAACATTCCCCCCCCCCCCACACATGTCTAGTGGACAGGGCCTTCTACTTGACCATTAAAATATGGTTAGAAATATGTATATGAACATGTGACAATATTGAACGTATAGAGTGTGATACAACCCAGTTTTATATATACTACGAGGAATTCCGTGGACATGGTTTCAGTCTTGCTCTGAAGACTCTGAAGACACAATTACAAATGAGTGATCTAAGATTTTCTTTTAATGGTTTTCTCTGTACTATGACTTGCAAGAAGAAACATGTAACATGAATAACTACACACATACGACATCACCAAAGAAAGCATATCTCAAACATGAAGTCATTGGGTTGTCGTCTAGACTGGAGAAGTCAATTATCCAGATTATCTACTTGTGGTCCTTGAGAATAACATGTCATTTTTTTTTTGTTTAGGAGGGAAGTTGATAATACTCGTGCTAAAGATACAAAAGTATGAAATACACATGGAAAATGTAATTTAAATAAATTTAATTTGCATCTTCTGCTGTATTGACTGTGTCGGGCAGCTAATGGGACCTTGCTGAACTTTATTTTGAAGATAGTCTTCAGTGTAAGACTTTATAACATATACCTAATTTGATGACTTTGCATTTTGCTCTAACAGTTATAATATACGTATAGGAAACACTGGGCTCCTTTCTATTAGAAGTGATAGTCCTAATACGAAGAGAACCTAATAATAAGTGCTGGCTGGTTGGAGTAGAGGTAACATCACTGCTCTATAACCGTGGAGAGAGACTGTGGAGACACAGGTTTAAATCCTGGCAAGAGCACCTCTCCAGTAAGTGTCCTTGGGCAAGACACCTAACGTTACATACTCGCCACCCAGGACATACTTGAAAACGAGAGAAATCTCAATGCATCCTTCCTGGTAAAATCCTTTCTCAAAAAAAACAAAAAACAAACTACACTATGGAGGTTGGTAGGCACGTATGCATTTTCATTTTGGTTTATGGCTTTCAATGCAAAAAAATGTACAGCTATTTTTGGTAGTGATGGGGTTAAACTGAACCCTAAATTTATACATAACCCTAAAAGAAATGCCAACTTCTAATAAACTTATAATAAACCATATTATATACTGAAACCGAAAACTATCTCTAAACCCAATCCAATAACGAACAATAAACCTAAAATATCTTCAATCCCATCCCTTACCATATCCCTATCTTTTCCCATTATAATGCACATACACTTTTAAACAGCTGGAGCCGGGCATGATCAAAAACTATCAGGGTTATTCAATAGGCTTGTGCACGATTTTTTTTTCGGTTCGATTCGGTTCGATTTGTCCGGATGTTTAAAATTTTCGATTCGGCTCGTTTCGACCGATTTCTGTTTCGATTCGGTTCGGTTCGGCTCGTTTTTCGTGTACATTTTTTTTTCGGAATATCGACCATTTTTCGTGTTTTCGGGTCACTTTGCTCGTTCTTTGTATCGACTTTTCGGAAATTTCAGAAATTTTTGTTTTTTAGGAACGTCTGTTCTCCTCGTTTCAAAGTGTCTACGATAATTCTGGCGATTCTATCGTGTTTTTTTTTATTAAATAAAGATCCTTTTTTTTCTTATGAATATACATTTCACAACTTTATTTAATCATATTAAAATGGTATGAAAGCCAAGGAACAAAAAAAATTAGCAAAACGATTTAAAAAACGCTAAACTGACCCGAATGCCACAAGAATCAAGTGATACGCATTTACAAATACAAAATTTACAGAATCAGCGATATAACCGATAATCGTTAAATATACTATTTCCAGAATTACCGAAATGGAACCGAAATCACGAATGGAACCGAAATCATGAATAGAGCAAAAATAAATTTCGATTTGACACATTTCAAGTCCATTCGAAAAATCCGAAATTTTTTCGTTTCGGCTCGGAAAACTTTTCGGATCTGTCGGTTTTCAGGTCCGACCCGATTCGGAAATTTGGCGAATCCGAAGACACGAATCGGGAAATTTCGTGAAAATTCCGAAATTCCGAAACCCGAAACGCACATCCCTATTATTCAAAGAGAATCGAAAGTCACCGCACGTTCGGTGACTTTTTGTTCTCTTCAATTTGGGGCGATTCGGCGATCCCATTTCAGCGACTCTGCAGTGTATTCAGCAAGCACAACTGGGCCGTCGTAGTGGGAAAAGCCACCGCAAACCCGACGAACACTCACTGCAAAAACATGTGGATTAACCCCACCGAACACGCCGGAGAAACCTGAGCAGGAGCCGATCATAGCGCAGAGCAGCCACCGGAAAAACCCGACACTGCAGACGAATAGAGTGAGAAAAAAAAACAGTACGCTTGAAAGTTTGAAAAGTGAAACGCTGTTTACAAAGAAACTACAGAACGAAAATGTCTGGAATTTACATATAAAATCCAATGAATGATAATAAAAAGGGCTGTTACAGAAAAAGAAAAAACGATTGATATAAAAAAAAAACGAAAAAAAGTCACAAAAAAATGCCTAAAAGATCCTAAAAAAATCTATAAATAAAGAAACTTTTTACTGCACAATATTATAATAAACGGTTTATTAGATATTGAATTAAATCTGCCGAATTAAACCACCGAACAGCAGGACAATTCGGCAACTTTTCACTGCTGGTTTTTGTTCTCTGAATAAACGAAGCATTGCTTCTCTATGGGGATTTCACTGCCGTCGAACAGGCACCGTATGTGCAGGAAATTCGCCAACATTTGGCAAGCTGCCTGCTCTCTGAATAGCCGAATGGCCAGGAAAGGTAACCGTACGCTGAATATCAGCATTCGGTTAACTTTCGGCTACAATTTGGAGCTCTTTGAATAACCCTGTTATAGTGTGTGAGAAGATTGTATGTGTGAGGTAGGCTTTGTGGCATGGAAGCTGATGCCGCAGAATGAGATGGAAAAATGTGGCTGAGTGTCATGCGATTGAGCATGTGGCTGATGATTTATTTATGTACTTATAAAGTATTTTACCAGGAAGAATACATTGAGTTTCTCTTGTTTTCAAGTATGTCCTGGGTTCAAGAACATTGAATTGTTACAGTTGTTACAGAAATACAAAGTAATACAATGCAAGATATTAAAAAACAATAGAAATATACATATTAATACAGAAAATAAATATGTTACGTGTTTACAGGTGCATTCTGTATCGAGGTATATTAACAGAGATCTCTTAAGTGACTTTAGACTGGGGGAAGAGTTCCCATAAAGGATGGGAGTGAGCATGGTAAGCATGTGGCTGGCTGAGTGAGATGGTAATGAGCATGTTTTGACTGAGTGGGATGGGAGACAATGTGTTCCGTTGAGTGAGATGGAAGTGAGCTTGTGCTGCGTGCTTAGCTGAAGAAGGAGTGTGTGTGGTTAGCCGAGTATGTGGCAGAATGAGTAACATGAGAGTGAGCATGTGGCTGGCTGAGAAAGGTGGGTGTGAACATGAGATAAATGAGTAGGAAATGAGAAAGTGTGTGATAGTTTGCTTGGCTATTTCAGGTGGATGTGAGTGCATTGGCTCAGTGTGGTAGGAGAAAGTATGTAGTTGTCTCAGATGATGATGTTGCTGTTCGTTGCGAAGTAGTGTCTGACCTGTCGCGACTCGCGACACCATGGACAACGTTCCTCCAGGCCTTCCTGTCCTCTACCATCTTCAGGAGTCCAGATAATAGTCTCAGATAATAGGAATGAGCATATGAGTGTTATATGCCTGGAGTGCACACTACACATACTGCAAAAATAGTACACACCACACATGCTGCACACACAATGCACACGCAGAATAAACAAGTACATACACTCTGCACATACCATATATACAACACTGCAGATACTGCACAAAGCATACACAGGTACAGTACATACACACTGCATGTACTGCACATCCTGTATACACTGTGCGGTGCACGTATTGCATGCACAGGTTCATACACCATACAAATACCGCATACATAACACACTGCACACACAGGATAAACAGGTGCATAATACTGCACATACAGTACACACTGCTAGTGCTGCCATTACCAATCTCTGGGCCTCAGACCTTTACCAAGCCATACGAGGGCCCTCTCTCTAGCAAGCTAATACGCTGCTTTTGGCTAAAACTCCATGTATTGACTTGCTGTCCTTTCTGCTAATTTGGTGGCAAAATGCTTAAGCTTTTTTGTGTTTTCATCTTTTACGCTATAGGGGTTATTCACTAAATGGTGAATTGGTGTAGAAGAGTAAATATTATAATTCATTTTAATAATTATTATTATTTATTAAGCCCCAACACATTCTGAGACGAGGGCACGTGACGTGAAGGGAGGAGAGACTAAATCTGGAGTGGGCACATAAACTGACACAGAATCATTACAAAACAAAAATACAATCAAGTCACAAATAAAAAAATAAAAATACATAGTCAGTCCAGGAATGAAGACAGCATAAACAGGACATATCAATCGGGGACTCTTGTTTCCATTTAGTGTTGTAAAGCTTTGCTTTGTGGCTCTTTATTTAATCTACATTATTTAACAGTTAATGAGTGGAGGAGGGAATGTTTAGGTAAGGCAGCAGAAGGGTATTGTTCTCGAGGCTTACTGAGATAGGGCATGGCTGCTGAATGACATATGATAGGGAGCGTAAAATACTTCTAATCTACCCCCTGGTGATGTCCTTTAACTACATCCCACACAAAACAACAATTTGAGTCAGTGGTGGACCCATAAACTCCATTCTTTGGCCAAAGCCACACAGTGAGGAGTGAGGTAAAGATACTGTGGGTGGGCAGTTTACAACACTAAAGATCACACAATGCATGTACCCAGTGACACATATAGATTAAATATGTTCTTAACTAAACATATAATAGAAAAACAAAGCACATGTAAGATATCAGCAACATAAAATAAATATAATAAGGGCATTTTATTTTTTGGTGGCAGGGGTTAACACTAGGTGGTGTGGCGGGCATCTCTTTCAGCCCACCCACGCCGTCCCACATCAGCCAATGGCTCGTGCCAAATGCTGGGCGGGCCAAGGCGGCCCATAGAAGTCAACGGGGCGTGCTAGTATGCCCTGCCTCTTCAAAGCCCACCTGCTGCAGGGATGGCATGTACGCCCTGTGGCAGGAAAGGGTTAATAGAAATAAGATTATTGGAGGAATGAGGCCTAGAGGTATTGCTGTGGGGATGTAAGTGGGGCCTGGAAAGTTTGGGGATTGTTAAAATGCCAAGATTAGGATTGATGTCAACGTCAGCGAGCAGTAAAATGAATGTGAGTGAGATCAGGTGAGACTGGGCCTTATAAAAGAGTGTGGAGTTGGGATGTTAGATGGGGCTATGTTTTGGAGGAAATTAAATAGTTCATGGGAGGCCAGCATGGGGGATGAGAGAAGAGAGGGAGAGATATGGATAATGTGGTGGATGTTAAAATGTACCAAAATGAATTTGAAAAATGTCTTATAATTTGCAACTCCTATAATTTGCAAGTTGTTAACCACGTTATGGTGTTCAACGATTGGCAGAAAAGTTTGCTGGCACCGCACGTCATATAACACTTAACGGTTGCCATAGTAAACGTATTTTTAGATACTGGAGCTTTATTTGGCACTAAATGATTCAGGTAACATTTAAGACACAAAGCGAAAGAATTTAAATCAATAAACTCATTTCGGAATACTTCTCATCAGTCGTGATGCTGGAGTTCTCACTTTGGATAAGAGCAGGTTTTATGAATTTTGTACCAAATAGCTTTTAATACAGAATTCTGTTGACTTAACCTGTTTATGTACCCAGACTAAGTACGTAATACTGTGTTCTACATGCATAATCCAGTGAGTGTGGCTCCATCTAGTGTTGGTCTGTAACAGTTAAAAACATACGAAGTGCATTCTTTATTTGCTGCAAAATTGAAAACAAAATTGAATTATTTTTCCGTGGAGATATTTCATTGTGATAATATTCCAATTTATTATATCCTGGGCTTTTAAGTAGCTACAGATTTGTCACATCTGATTTGATTTTGTATTGAAGTTGATGATCCTATATTTACAGTTTACTGTATTCTGTACATATATTCTGAGTACCAAAAAAGTGGAATAGTAGCTTCTGTGTATACAATCAGGGTTATTCAGAAAAAGGTGAAAACCAGGAGAACTGTCAGAAAATAGCCAAACCAGAAAAATTCTCCCATTTATCTCACTTTCCAAATCGGCTATTTGGTCTAGATTGTTCATTCTCCCGATTTTCACCTCTCTCTGAATAACCCTGTATGAGAAAACATCCCTTCTGCTACTGTGAACAAGGAAGATATGGATCCAGTCTGTAGTATGCTGAACACTGCTTAATAAATATGATTAACTCCTTGTAGGTAGAAAATACTTAATAGCTTCAGTTGCTAAAATGCTTTTTTTGTCAGACTGGGTTTATCAAGGGGTATTTTAACCACTTCGCTGCTGAGGACGCGCTCAGCGCGTCCTCAGCAGTCCCGCTGGTATGCGGAGGACGCGCTGAGCGCGTCCTCCCATTGGGGTCAGCGTTCGGCCGGGTTCCGGCCGATCGCTGGCCCCTCCGGTGCGGGCTGACATCCTGGATGTCAGCCCGGCATCCGGACCAGCAGCCGCCAGAATTAGGTGTCATCGCGGGGGCGCGATGACACCTAATTCAGGCGCCCCCCCGCATGTGCGGAGGAGGCGCCTGAAAGGAGGGGGGGGGGAGGTCCTTCAGACCTCTCTCCCTCCCGATCGGCGGCTCTGCGGGGGTTAACCCAGGCATCATTTGGAAGGGCACAGCCTGCCCTTCCAAATGATGCCTGGCATTAACCCCTGGGGAGCTGGATCGCGAATCGGCGCTGAAAAGCGCCGGTTCGCGATCCTTTCCCGGAGCTGGCCGACATCTTGGATGTCGGCCAAGCCTCCGGGAACTCCCCCAGAGGACTGGCGTCATCGTGCGTAGCACGATGATGCCAGTCCTAGAGTTAACCCCTAACTGCCACCAACTGTGGAGATAGGGAGTTCCAATGAACTCCCTATCTCCCGATCCGTGGCAGCTAGGGGTTAAATTTTGGTATCGTTGGATCGGCCAGAGCATGGCCGTTCCAACGATACCAAACATGAAAGTGAAACATTTTGTAAAAAAAAAAAAAAAAAAATGAAAAATAAAAATAAAAAAAAAATTTTAAAAAAAATTTAAAAAAAAAAAATAAACACTTTTTTTTTATTTTTTTTTGGTTTGTTAATGCAGCAATATTGTTCCCATTTCAATTATAATGTGAACAATGATGCTGCACTAACGATTTTTGTATGCAGTGCGTTTGTTAAAAATAGTGTCATTTTCCCCAAAAAAAATGTAACGAGACCCATCTCTAATTATTTTAACAAGCGCACCCCATACAAAATATAACCGCAATTGCTCGCATGTTAAAATGTGGAAAAAAACACTTTACACGTTGTAAATTATTGAAAATACATATTTTATTGCATTTTTTGTTATAATATACAGACATGACATAACGTATACATATAATAATGACATATTATGAATCTACCGAGTCTGACGGAAAGAACGATATATAATATGTCTGGGTCATATACTAAAATAAGCCTTCAAAACACGTTTAAACATGATGCGCAAAACAGGTAAAAATGACCTCAGCATAGGGGCGGGAAAAGCCTCAGCAGCGAAAGGGTTAAACACCACCAGATAATGCTCATACCAGTGGCGACTCTAGGAACAATATTTAGGGGGGGCACAGAAGATACCGCAAGTCAAACTGGGGGGCACTAATAATTTTCACCACTAAATCATATCACTGAATAAAACTAAGGGCCCTATCACCTGGTGTGAACTAAAACACATCCGCTAAAAGAAAAATTTAGCGCGAGTCGCTAAAACTTAGTGCGCCTGATGACCTAACAAACAGATCACCTTGTCTGCAGTAGTCCATAAACAAGGTCGTTTGGCGCACGCTAGGAAAACTCTAAGGCCGCGAGCTGAGACCCAGCGCTAATGCCGGCGTTGTGTACACAGGATAGAACTGTTTTTTCTTTCCAGTGCAGAGTGTCGGGCCATACCTATCCCCCGCCCTCACAAGCTTGAATATGAACACATACAGTGAATAACCTCACACCCTGCATTATTAAAATCCTCCAAGGTGGCCGTATCATCCATGGTTTGATGCACACATATATTAAGGCTGATGGACATTGCATGATAAATGCCACCCAGCAGCATGTAGAATCATTACACTGCATTTAATAGATCCAAAAGGAAGACCAGGTGAGCGACAAAAATTTCCCTGCTGCAGCATATAAATAATACATGTTTCAGGGCAAGACTTATCCATGTGTCACTTTAAACATGGTCCACACGGTCACCCTAATAACCACTTCCATACTATGAATAACCTCCAGCATAAAATGTTTAAAATTAGGCAATATATGTGGATAAAGGATACATTTATAATAGAGCCTACTGCAACAGCAACGACCATGCGGACCAGATCCATTGCTATGGAGTATGGGGCCAAGAGAACACCTGTGCTGCATTCCTTTCAATTGCCTATTAATTTTGGGTGAGGACCTGTTTTTTTGGAGTTAGCACCAGGGTTCAGCAGTAGGTAAAATGTTGCAATTAGCGCCCCTAAAAAATTAGCGCTGGCACCAAGTGATCTGTTAGCTGCAAAAGCGCTAGCGATCTCTAGCGCTCTCCGTGTTAGGCTAGGGTCAAACGAAAGCATTTTTCCCCGCGAACGTCAAAAATTGCGTCCGAACGCATTGACGTATTTTTTCACGGAATGCGCAAAAACGGTCAGACGACGCGCATTTTCGTGCATGATTTTTTACGGATCGTCAATAAAACTCTTTTTGCGTCTGGACGTTATGTAGGCTGGACACTAGCAGTGTCTGACATCTCCTAATCACGCAAACACGCCGCTATGCCGCAGCTGCGCACTCAGTACGTCAGTACTAGCGGTTCAGCGTTCTCAAAAAAATGCGTTCAAATTCCACTTGCGTTGCACGGCCGGACTTTTGTGCGGCCGTACATCATATATTGGCCGTCATTGCCTGTCATCTGCTGCTAGTGCGGCCGTAATTATGTGCGCCAGAACGCACGTTAAAAGTGCGCTGGTCTGACCCCAGCCTTAAGTAAAAGACGTGGAAAGTACAGTAAGCTTGCGGTACAAATCGCTAATAGCAACACACTAAGTGATTTTTCCCATTTGTAGCAGGAGGCAAACGATCTGTTGGTCAGGCGGTAGACTCAATTAACCTGGCGCTAACGCAAAACCATGCGAACCACACCAGGTAATAGTTACCTAAATAAGTATATATAAATAAGATTCCAGAACCCCAGAGTAATGTGACGCAATGAGTAATGTGATGCAATGATACCTTTTTATTGTACTAACCTGAAACTTTATTTGCTGCAATTCGTCAGTTTTCGCTGAATGTCTGATAGCTACTTCAGCGACTCCACTTTTAGCAAATTACAGTGACCATTCACTAAATAGGGAATTCACTATATTTTCAGCTAAATGAATTCCCCGAAATGTGACGAAAAGCAAAGGATTTAAAGATGATTAGACGCTTTAGATTCTAACTTCCATAATAGCCCCTAAAATGCCATAAACCCAGGGAAATACAATAAAAATAATAAACAATCTGGCATTTAGCTACCCCTTAACCCCTAATATGCCATTAATCATGGGAAAACATGAAATGAATACACTGTGCAGCATGTAGCTACCGATTAACCCCTACAATGCAATTAATCAAGGAAAAAATAAAATGTATACTGTGAGGGATGAAGCCTACCCATTAACCCTTAATATACAACTAAACCAAGGCAAAAACTAACGTAATACACAATGTAATGTATAGTCTGAACATTAACCACTTCACTGCTGAGACATTTCAACCCTGTGAAAATGCTTAAGATTAAGTGCCCGTTATTATTTAATGTTTTATGACTTTTATTTCAAACTGAATATGGTCATGTTGGGTATCATTGGAAAGGCCAGAATCTGCCCTTTCCAATGACACATAGATTGTCCAAATACGATGCACAGGGACGGAGATACAGTGGTCCGAAAAAGTGTGGGAAGCTGGATGCTGATTTTTGGTGGGGGGGCACATGGGGGGCAAGGAATAACCTAGGGGGGGCAATTGCCCCCCCTTGCCCCCCTGTAGAGTCGCCTATGGCTCATACTAAACTGGTATGCACAGACACTATAGTGTGAAATGTGCTGTTAGCCAGATCTCTTGAATTGTAACAGCCTTACAACATGTCAGGCACGACCTCATCTCCCTCTGTTCTGCAGATACAAGTCGCCCACTGTGTCTTAGCCAATTTCTCTATATGGACTCCCCATACACCATTAAAATTCAGTACATAGAGCAAGCTCAAGCTCCTCTATTTCTTTCACTAAACAGACTGTATTGAGTACCTCTAAGGGAGGCGGCACACGAGCATACTGTACTGCGTCCGTTATGGACACACTTTTTCACGGGTGATATTGTGAGTACTACGTAAAGTGCGTCCGTAACGTCTGATGTCTCCACACTCTAGGATAATACATGGTGGCGTTGTTTCTGCATCCGTTTAGCATTTTTCACATAGATGTTATTTTTGCGTCCGTGGCTTTATGCTTTGCCCATCTGTGAACAAGTGCACAGGTGCTTCGTGTGGTGTGTTTAATTGACTGCTTTATAAAGCTACGACAGACGTCAAACAATACGGTCAAACCGGATCAAAATGTTTACTAGTGTGCCACCAGTCTTATACTAGATTTCCTTGGGGTACCACTACTTTTTGGAACTGCATTTAGAGCAGGGCTTGACAAAGCCAGGAGCCTGGTAGCCACTAGCTCCTAGAATTTTACTCCTGGCTCCTAAAGTTTCAGTTTATTTTACACCAATCTAAAAGCAGTCTTTGGCATCTAAAAACATCTAGTTGGCTTCAAATGTTTTCTTCCTGTCTTCTACATTTTTTAATGTAAATATATCCAGCCCTGGTGTATGTATTTATATATGAGGTCTGTTGTGTGCGTGTGTGTGTGTGGGGGGGGGGTCTGTGTCTGCAGTCGGTAAATAGGGTGTCCAATGACAACAGAGCAAAGAAAATAAGTAAACAAATAAAACAATGTCACAGCGTCACAATGTACAGATGTTAACAACACAAATAATATAATAAGTATATATATGTGCCAACATATATGTGACAGCAGCACTGCCCGGCACAACACCACAAACAACATAAAGGGCTCGTACCTCTGCATGTCTGCCAGTGTGGTATACATGATCCAGTGCACAGCGTGTGAAAAGGGCTGCTATATTGGTGAAATTAGCCTTAAACTAAATCTCAGGATGAACCAGCACAGACGCTCCATCAAGAACCACCAGGAAAATACATATTGTACCCCGGTGGGACATGACTTCATTCTAATAGGCCACTCCATCCAAAATCTCAGAATTAAAATCCTCAAAGGACATTTTAAAGACCACCGTGAACGCAAAACATATGAAATGAAAATGATCACATATTTCAACACTATAAAAAAAGACTTAATGTAGATTCCATTTTTTTAACATATTATCATAACGTCACATAATATTCAGAATTCTGGTTGGGGTTTGTTTTTCTTTTTCCTTCTTCTGTGTCTTCTTCAGACTTCACTGCTTTGTGTTTTTTTTACTTATTTTTTTTCTTTCACTTTCCCTTTGAAGTGGTCTTGATCTTATCACTGTTGTCTTATGGGCCTGAGATCCCTCAATGGCTTTTTTTTTTCCTTCCTTTTTTCTTTCCCCTCTCTGACCATGCCATTTGGCGATTTACAACATCTAACACCCCCACCCATGTGCCCGATTAATGTCTAATTCTATTATTTTGTTCAGTATAGCTTCCAGACCTGAAGAAGAGAGGAATACTCTCGAAAGCTTGTATTTTAAATGTAACGTTAGTCCAATAAAAAAGGTGTCACTACAGACTGCTATACTCGTGATTATATATATATATAATCTCAGAGCGGCCAAACTAATATTAGAAGCAACGGTCTACACTTCTAGGCTCAAAAAAGTAGCCAAAAGACCACATGCACAAAAAATACCTAACAGCAAAAAGTACCAGGTAACAAAGTGATAAATAAATAGAAACAGCTAAAATCATAACTTGGGTCAGTACAAACCAACTCCCAGATGCAGAGGCAAGGTTTCCAACATTTCGGCGAGGATTCGCCTTTATCAAGGTATACCTTGATAAAGGCGAATCCTTGCCGAAACGTTGACTCCTAACTTTTGTAGCTTGCTCCTAGATTCAGAGCAAATTTGTCAAGCCCTGATTTAGTGCATTGTATTCATGTTGGAGGTCTCAGGTGCTTGTTCCTGGAACAG
The DNA here is from genome assembly GCA_009667805.1 of Leptobrachium leishanense. Classification (NCBI taxonomy): domain Eukaryota; kingdom Metazoa; phylum Chordata; class Amphibia; order Anura; family Megophryidae; genus Leptobrachium; species Leptobrachium leishanense. Next base: position 135,354,057 of record CM019064.1, on the reverse strand, counting down.
ACTTCCTCCCATTCTCAGTTTGCAATGTACCTACCAGGGCTTCCCATTATCCCTGCTCTTTATCACTGTGTAGATTGAACCCCTTCGCCTTGCAACTCCATCATGGTCTGACATTAAAGGGACATGCATGCTTTGCTATTGTGCTTTTAAAATGTGAAATGCCTTTTGAATGAGTCAGTAGTCTCATTCAGCAGACTTAAAAAGCAAGTAAATATGATATTTTTACATATTTACCTGATTTTCTGTCTTGGTGTTTTCCACGCCCACCTCAGCTACCTCAGGTACTTTGAGTTAACCAATCAGTGTGTATTCCTAGGTATAGATAAAAAAATGCATGGAGCATGTGCGACTGTGTTGCTCCTCCTTCCTCCTGCACTGTGAGCGGAGGGGAGTGCGGGGCTGAGTGCCTTTCCATTCTGTAACTCTTTCGCCCCCAGCTACTGCAGAGACAGTTAAGAAATCCATACACACAGGGAGAAAAAGCGACAGCAAAGAAAGGACAGCAAAATAAAGGCACAGAGAGAGACACACCAAAAAAAAGATAAAGGGAGAAAAAAAGCATGGCGAAGTAGAGAAAGCGCAAAAAAAATTGCAGTGAGAGTGCGCTCAAAAGAAATATTGTGAGTGACTGTGAAGGACTTTGAGTGAGACAGTGAGTACGGAAACCATGAAAGAGCGCAAGTGAGCATGTCAGCGGGTGAGTCTGTGAGAGAGCGTGTGTGAGCAAGTCAGCGGTTGAGTGTGCGAGCGAGCGTGAGTTTTGCTTTCACAGTTGCAGAGATGCTAATATTCAGTTCCTCAGTTTCCCCAGTCTGAGGGGTTTCATGTGCACAGCATGTGCTAGTTCATGGGAAGCTTTGATAGGTAGAGTAGTGAGGAGGCGGGGAATCTACAAGACGTGGGAGCTGAAGTAACACCCCTGGCTGAGGAGTGTGGCCAGAGAAGATGAAATGACAGTTTAAAACAAGAAAATAAAAAAAAGTTTAAACATTTTTTAAATTTTTGATTTATGCTAGTTTGTCTATAGGTATAAATTGTTTAAATGTCAATAAAAAAAATTTTTCTACAGATGCACATTCCTTTACGCATCTTACTATCAAAGGGGTGGAATTCAAGACCTCAATGTACACTGATCACGCCTTATTAGTTGTGACTAAACCGCAGGACTCATTGCTAGCTCTTTAGGAATCGCTGGGCTCTTAGTAAGACCAAGAGAATACCTGGACCTCCAGACAGGAACGCAGAATGGTTAGAACAGGGGGTCATCAAACTTGGCCCTCCAGATGTTTTGGAACTACATCTCCCATGGGGCTCAGCTAACCTAATAAGTGTCTGAACATCCTGGGAGATGTTTTTGAACTACATCTGGAGAGACAAGTTTGATGATTTGTCCATGTTAAAGGGCCACTACCACCAAAAAAATGAAATGTCCTTATTTTATGTTGCCGATATCTTACGTTCTTTGTTTTTCTCATGTTGGTTTACACCCCCTTCCTCCCACGGTATCATCACATCACTTGTTCCTCATCGGGTGCCTTTGGCCATAGAATGGGCTCTATGGGTCATGCAGCCGACTCACATCATTGTATTGTGTAGGATGTATTCAACGGACTTCGCCAGGGGGAATAGAAGTCTTTTAAGCTCCCTGTCATATCTCATTCAGCTGCCAGCTCTTATCCCAGGTGGCAAAGGCAGGACAAAAGCCTCCTGCTGCCTTAACTAAACATTCCCTCCTCCACCTCATTAACTGATAAATACTTGATAAAATAAAGCACAATCAGAAAGTAAAACTCACCATAAGATTTTGGTAAATGTTGCATCACAGGAAAAGTCCACAAAATGGAAACGATATAAAAAAACCCCTTTATTCTTACTTTTTACCTGCAATTACTTCAAAGAATAAACCCCAGCAGCAAGAGTTTTATACGGTGGTTTTGTTTGTAATGCACAAGTAAACTAGTTACAGCTTATGTTAGTGGTAGTGTCGCTTAAATTTTATATCCTACATATGGTTATAAATGTGTTAAAGCTGCTCTTACATATTTTGTTATACGGGTAACTTTTAGGATAGATCAGTGGTTCCCATCCCTGGTCCTCAAGTATCCCAAACAGGTCAGATTTTAAGGATCACCTTGAGGAAATGCAGACTGAATCCTGCAATCACTGAGCAGCAAATCATATCACCTGTGCTTCAGATGTCTGGAAAATCTGGCTTGCTAGGAGTACCCAAGGACAAGGTTTGGGAACTACCGGGGTAGAGGACGTTTTTACTATCAGCCATCAGTCATTTTTCTGGGAGATTCACAAGGATTTGCAATGCTTGGAATACATCACCTGACTTAGCAGGATGCACTGCATTAAAAATGAATGTCCTTCTATAGCCCTTATACTATTTAACAGACCTGTCGTATCAGATTGTGCCCTGCAGACCTCGAGGTTACTGCTCCATATTGGCACTTTTCCACCGAGGGGTAGATTGTGAAGGGTTGCAAGGTCCAGAGGCCTTTCCTCTGCTTTCCTATCATGCTGCCCAACAGACTCAAAATGTAATGTGGCATGCTGCCCTGGTAGAACACAAAAGGGGTTATTCAGAGAGCACCGAATTGGACACTGAATTGCACCAAACGGTAAATTTCCCCGTATGGTGCAATTTAGCTATTCAAAAAGCTGGCAATTCGCCAAATATTGGCAAACTGCCAGCGAAGTACAATGACCTTCAACAGCATTATCCCCATAGAGAAGCAACGATTAATCTATTTAGAGAACACCGAACAGCTGTAAAAGGTTGTCGAAATGATGATTTTCAGCGGTTTCCTTAGACAGGTTTAAGCAGAACCCCACAGGTTTCAATGTAACAAAACAAACATTTTTATTCAATAATTATGCAACGATTTGTTCTATTTTACTTGCAGCAAAAAGTCCATTTTTTTTTTTACGTTGCATTTTTATTCTGTAAACAGAATTTTTTATTATTTGTATGACCTTATATATTATTTCCAAGCAGGGTCAGCGAACTATGGGAGCCGAAGACCGAAGAAGAGGGCACCGAAATGTCGGTGCTCTCTGAATAACCCATAAAGTATCTAGAGTTAAGCCTACACTGAGAACAGGACAAGGTAAAGATCCATTAACCTCCCTGGCAGTCAGATTCTGACATTTTATACGTCAATTGGTACTATTTATTCGGCCCCCGGAAGTATCAGAGTGTGGCTTGGGCCTAAATTTCGATGCTGAAAGCTGTAACTGAGCCACACTCAGGCTGATACATACCGGTCCCTGCGCTCCCTCGCTGTCCCCTCCAGTCGATCGCGGCATCCTGCTTCCCTTCTCGTGAGAAGGCAACCCGGACACCGCGATTGGACTGAGAATGTGATTGCAGAGCTCAGCAAGGGAATGCAGGCCGGGCAGCAGCCCTCTCCATCAAAGCGCCAGGACGTGCGTTGACGGAGCTGCAAAGCTCCATAGGACGATCGCCGTTTTCAGCGCGGAGCGCAGTAAGTGTGCTCAGCAAGGTGGCCGGACGGGCGTCGAGTGGAAGGAACTTCCACTCGCACGGACGTTCCTTCTGCTCTCCAATGACGCTCGTCTGCCCTCAGCCTTAAAGTAGAGAGATAAGTGTAGTGCGATTCTTTTTGGAATGAGAATTTTTGTTTTGGCAAGATTTAGATAAAGGAAGCAGAAAAGACAGTAACACAATCCAAAACAGGAGTGAGATCAGTTGAGGAAAGGCATTTGGGTGTCGCTGGCACATAGGTGGCACTGAAATCCAAAGGAACTGATCAGTTTGCCTAGAGAAGCAGTATAAAAATTAAAAAAACTTTGAGTTCGTGAGACTTTACTGGCTTATCTGATACTGCCCTTCATATCAACTGTCTGGTGCTCCTGGCGGGTCTGTTCACAGTCCGTTGCATTGCCCAGACGACGTCCAATGGTATCCTGCTGAAGATGGACAACGGGTCAGCGGTCCATTACATCAGTGGGCTGGGTGGCCCACGATCCTCCGCCTTGACGTATAGCCCATAAGTTCTGAGACTTCTGCTTCCTGCACGATTGTGGCCCAGTTCATCCCGGACCTTGTCAACCAGGTGGCGGACTGGAACTCACATCATCTCTGGCTCTGGTGACTGCTACCCTAAATTTTCTTTTCGGTGTTGTCTGCCAACACTCCCAACTGCCAGTGTTCTTCAGTTGACATCCAGAGGCAACAGATATGAGAGCCTACGCCTTTCCCTGATTCGCCCGGTGTCTCCTCAAAGTCAGATCTCAGATGGCGACCCTAGTCCTTGTGACACAGTTTGAGGGCACAACCGAGAATCCCCAGCCTGCTGGAAATGGCAATGGCCGTCGGTCCCTCATTTACTCCCGCAGTCTCCACTCCTGCTTCAGGTTCCGTTCAGGGACACTCATACACTGGTTCTAGAGAACAGTCTCTAGCTCCTAGCTTGGTTGATCTCTGGTGACCCACGCCCACCCCAGGAATTTAATCTAGGACTTCGGAACTCCAGTCCTGGGCCCCAGGAACACTGAACAGCTACAAATTGGCCAGGAGTCAATAGACTGGATGGGTTTTGAGAGTTAGATACATTGCAGCACGAGAACGAGCAGTGCAACGAACGTGTAACACCGTTTGAGACTACGATGGTAGTCCGTAAAGCACGGGAGATCTGGGAGGCGGAGACACCCGAGACAAGGTACACCAGATCCCGCGAGATTGAAGGCCGCAGTGAGACCAGACCAGGAGGCAGTAGCCCCACCCACACAAGCGGGACAGAGCCATATGCAGAGTGGTGCCACAGCCAGGGACAAAGCGAGGTCTGATCGCAGGACAGGAAAAGGAAAGACTGAAAAATGACGTTCCCAGCCCGACGCCGGGTAGACCAGAAGGTTGCCTGTGCGGCAAACAGTGGGACAGCAACAGGAAAGTTTATGTTAAGAGTTGAAAATAAAACATTTTTTTTTTTACTAGGTCTAGAAACATGAGAGCGCAATACCTGACCTGAAATTATGTTGCCACTGCAGGAGCAGCAAAGAAAGCGGAAGTGCTGCTGCCGGAGTAAATCCTTCTAGAGGAGATTAGGACAGGACCAGGTGGTTTAGGGGGCCTCCCCCTGTTGGGGAATTTTTTTCTTTAATGCCCCACAACATCAGCAAAGAACAGTAAAGCTCTTATGAGCCTCCGAGTTGTGCATTAAAATATTTATTAACCTTTACACTAATGAAGATTTTCTTACAACAGACCACTCTTGAATCCGTTGTGAGCTTTGATTTTGTGTAACATCGCAACTATAGTGATTTGTTTTTAATGTGTTTGAGTTCTTCAGTCACATACTCTTCCAGTGAGAGACTCCCAGCTGCTTGCTCAGCCACCAAATGTTGATCATGGAACATGGAGAACAAAAAGTTTGGTTGTATGCACATTAGATACTCCATCAAATTGGTCAACTTTACCACACACTTCCTTGCCCTTTCTTCTAATCAATACTATATCCTATTTTGCCATCTTCCCTACCAAGCAACACTTTATTTCATACAGTTGTGTTCAAAATTATTCAACCCCCAATGCTGTAAAGGGTTTTAGGGAATTTAGTGTACATTTGTAATTGTATTCAGAATGAAATCCTACAAGGACTTTTTAAAGAACCATATGCAACTAAAATGACATCAATTGGTTTTGTAATACAGTAGTAAATGTTTCTTTTGTGAATTCTTCATTGACACAATTATTCAACCCCTTAAAGACTACCACTCTGAAAACACTTGAATGAACCTCTGTTCTTCAATCAGGTATTGAAAACACCTGTAGATGTCACAGAGCAACAATAAAGCATAATAACCACCAATTAGGCAGCTTTAAAATAACCGATACTCAGCTCCTTCTAGACATTTACTGGTGTGGTTACAAACATGGTGTAGTCAAGAGAATGGTCCAGGAAGACAAGAGGTGATTACTCTTCACAGGAAGGGCAATGGCTATAAGAAGATTGCAAAGATGTTAAACATACCAAGAGAGACCATAGGAAGCATCATTCGCAAATTCAAGGCAAAGGGCACTGTTGAAACGCTACCTGGTCGTGGCAGAAAGAAGATGCTGACTTCGACTGCTGTGCGCTACCTGAAGCGTAGAGTGGAGAAAAGTCCCCGTGTGACTGCTGAGGAACTGAGAAAAGATTTGTCAGATGTGGGTACTGAAGTTTCAGCTCAGACAATACAGCGCACACTGCGTAATGAACGCCTCCATGCCAGAACTCCCAGGCGCACCCCCTTGCTGTCTCCAAAGAATAAGAAAAGTCGACTGCAGTATGCCAAAAGTCATGTGGACAAACCACAGAAGTTTTGGGATAGTGTTCTGTGGACTGATGAAACAAAATTAGAACTGTTTGGGCCCATGGATCAACGCTATGTTTGGAAGAGGAAGAACAAGGCCTATGAAGAAAAGAACACCTTGCCTACTGTGAAGCATGGCGGGGGGTCAATCATGCTTTGGGGCTGTTTTGCTTCTGCAGGTACAGGGAAGCTTCGGCGTGTGCAAGGTACCATGAATTCTCTTCAGTACCAGGAGATATTGTATGACAATGTGATGCAGTCCGTCACAAACCTGAGGCTTGGGAGACGTTGGACCTTTCAACAGGACAATGATGCAGTGCGCAAGCCTAAGAATGTGACTGAACTGGAGGCTTTTGCCCATGACGAATGGGCGAAGATACCTGTAGATCGCTGCAAGACACTTGTGTCAAGCTATGCTTCACGTTTAAAAGCTGTTATAACTGTAAAAGGATGTTGTACTAAGTACTAAGATTGAATGTCACTTGGGGGTTGAATAAAACTGATAATGATGTGAGCACAGAAAAGACATTTGTGGTTATTTCATTATAAATGTTATGTCATATTTGTCTGACCTACACGTGCCTCTTTGATTTTGATCATTCTTGCTTACATCTTGCTTACAATTAAATCAATGTCAAACTGGCCAAAACACTCCATTTCAGTGGGGGTTGAATAATTTTGAACACAACTGTATATTCAATGTTCCTGTCCATTAGTCCTGTTTTTATACCATACCTCCTTGCATTTCATCAGCATTACTGATTAGGCTAGGGTCAAACAAGCATTACTGGCGTGCGGAAGGAATGTCCGTTGAGAGTGGACGTTCCTTCCACTAGACACCCGTCGGGCCGCCTCGCTGAGTGCACTCAGCGCTGCAAAGTGCGATCCTCCATGGAGGATCGTGCTTTGCAGCCCCATCAACGAACGTCCTAGCGCATCAACAGGGAGGCTTCGATAGACACGTTACGCACGCACAAGCGTGTAACCGGCCCCGTTGCAGCGTCACAACGCTGCGCCGGTAAGCAAGTCCGTATGGGTGCTCGTCTGACGCCAGCCAAAGTGGCACAAATTGCTGCACTCTACATGTACTTTTTTGCATGCCGATCTTGCTTGGAATTATTTATAATATGAAACTTGTGTTAGAAAAATATTCTGATCTGAACTGTGGGAAACACGAGACTAGCAGCAGAAGAAAAACACACAAAATCAAGGAAATGAAAATGTACTAAAATTTAATCATTCATAAAAGCTGTAATTTAATTTGTGACAGTAAAACACAAGAAGCAATATTAGAGTTGTTTTAGTATATTATATATTTCAGCTTTGAAATCCATAGAAATCAGTTATCCTGGTTTTCCTATAAAAGACCCAACCGTCCCACTTCCCTCCCCAAAAAAAAAATAAAAAAATAATGCAGTATGCACAAAAAAAGTTTTTAATTAGAATATAATGACAAGATGAAGGTAATGATAAACCCATACATTTTAAATATAAAATGAAGTCACCGTGACTCAAAAAGGTATTAGCCCCATTGAGTTCATTAAGGGGGAATATATATAACTCTCTGTATATTTATAAAGTAAAACTATAAATGGCTGGATTGTTTTCATTTTTTTAGTGCTCAACACAGGCATGACTAGGAAAAGGATCTGGAGGAAAGTCAATATGAAAATAATTAAGGTAATTAGACTAGCAATATCTAACATTTGAAATGCATTCATGCTCTTTTGTATAATCATTCAGAATCGAGTCAAGTATTAACTGTTTATTTTCACATCTGTGATAACCACTATTGCAACAGGAGACAGTTGTGTCTCAGGTTTATTTACTTTTTCGGAGAGAAAACACAGCTAATTCATTTGCAGGGAATTTTGTGCAAACAGTATCGTAGATCTAAGTTCTTCACATAACATAAAAACAGAAGGAGCCTCATAAGATATGTTAATTTGTGGTGGGATTTCTTTTATTTTTTTTTTACAGTTTGGAATGCTGGCACTTTCCAACTAGGCAACAGTTCTTCATTCCTGTAATCTGTAAAAAGATGGAAGGGATAGAAAACAAAAACATCAGTTACAAAGAACCATTAAAAAAAAAAAAAAAATTATATATATATATATTCTTGCACAAATATACAATATGGATATGCTGACCTAATCCCTAGGATCAGAATTATTCTGGGACCAACTTTATCAAGCTGATATCTATGACGCCCTGTCCCCTCTTAGTCTGAGACTTGTAGGGCATCGTGCTTCCCAGCTGGAACCTGAAGACCTCCACATTGACGTGGCATCCTCCCTGCCTCCCCCTTGCTTGGAGACACTAATCCGGACAGGAGGGGCATGTGGTATCAGAATGGAACTCCATAACTCAGATCAGGGGCCTGAAAATCCCAAATAAAGACATCCCTAATTTACAGAATAAAATTTGGAGAGTAACTTACACCAAAAAAAGTTTTAAAAAAATGAACACACTGCCCAAACTTCACATATTTCCCATATCTATTAAGAGGAGCGAATATGCAAAAAAATATTTGGACTTCACAAGGTAAGTGCTATTTATATAAGTATATACCATTAGAATGTATCTGCACGGCATTTTAGGCATAAAATGTCCAAGTTATGCTTGCTTCAAAAATCAAGTCTAACATATGAAACTGTAGTCCTTTAGACTGGGTTCACACCTACGCGTGTAACGCAAGGTAATCTTATGGTTTAATGGCCGACTCCTCTGTATTATGCCACACAACAATTTGAATAGACCAGAAATTACCTTCTCAGCCTTTGAGAGTATAGGCCTGACTGCCACTACACCACCTTCGCAGAGACATCCTAACTATATAGGTTGCAACAATATCACTTAACATTTACATTATTCATGTTTTTTAAATGTATGGTTGGTTCTTTTGTGTGTTTAATAAAATTTAGTAAGGAATCTTTGGAAAGGTTTTCCTGGAGCCTTATACGGTTTAATAATGGTACTTTTGTCTGAACACTCTGTTCAGGTTTTTCTTTAGTGTATACCATATGAAACTGTAGTCCTTTAGGCTGGGTTCACACCTACGCGTTTTGACGCGCGTTTCGCACAAACGTAAAAACGCGTGAATGCGCATTGCAGCAGTCTATGGCCGGGAACACACTGCAAAACGCCCCAAAGAAGCTCCTGTACTTCGGGCGTAGGACATTTTACAGCGCATTCCTACGTGCTGTAAAAACGCCCAGGTGTGAACGGGCCCCAGAGAAAATCATGGGATTTCCGTGTTTAGGCGTTTTACAGCGCACAGGAATGCGCTGTAAAACGCCAAGGTGTGAACGGGGCCTTACAGTTACTGTATCTGGAAACATTTTGAATTTACAACCATATAGGCTTCCATTCACTAATGGCCGAGTACCCGTCTGTAATCGCAGATGATCACTAAATCTCAAACATTTGCCGTGCCGATAGGGACAAAAGCAACTTCCCATTTGCCTTCAGGCTAAGCTTGCCTACTTTGTGTCAAGCTCTTAAATCCTAGAAGGATTTTGTGATCGGATGCTTGCAATTAACACATTTTGGGTCCCTATTTTGAGTCAACTATATAATACAAAGACAATGTCTAGAGAATGCTGCAGCAAATATCCACTTTACCTGGCTCAGAGCTGCTGCTTGAAGAGGATCTAAAGCAGCAGACATGTTGATTTCTTTTTAGATTTCTTCTTTTCCTCTGGTGTTTTCCTATTTATCTGTCTGACCAAGTCATAGAAAATCTATAATAAAACAAAAGGAGAAATATAGCATTTTTCATAATTTGGCTGTTCAATTTCTTAACCTCGTACATTTTGAATAACAAAAGTAATAAATGGACCTTGGGGTCATTGGTGCCTTATCCAGTTTCCTGCTGCTTTACTTAACAGATGAACACTATTACTTTTATAGTGTTCATCTGTATCAGTATAAATAAGGCTGCAGGAAATCTTGGGAAATTCGAACGGGATTAGAGTAAGCTTTCCATCCTTGTCAAACACTTTACTGGACCTTCAGGTTGTCCAGTTTTCGTCTAACACTACTGGCGCAATATTATTTTGCTCGGCAAATGTGCACAGATCTAAGCTAGACCTCTACGAGATCCAAGCCTCAGTCTTTCCCACAGTACAGCCCTGATAGAACTGCTGTGGTTTTGAGAGGATGGCCTATGAACCTGTTTATGTACACAGTTCTGTTAGCAAGGATGCTACTGTGGCTGTGCAAAAGACTTGCTGCAAAATGTAAACTAAAAAGGAGTTTTTAACTGACAATACCTTTTTCTTAGTCCACACAGCAGTATGTAGTTACACCAATACATGTGGCCCAGGAAAGGCGGGGCTACATAAACATTTTTGTTCCCGCCCTCTCCTGTAAGAGGAGACAAAGTCTCCTTTTATATAAAAGGGAGCTAATAAAAGGTTTTATACAGGCCTGCCTTTGAGCCAAAGAAGTGATTCTCTCACTAAGTAAAGCAGCTTCATGAAGGATAAAAACAAGCTACTCTAATGCCTGCAATGGAACCTGTATTCTAAACTACACTAAATAGTTCCTAATAGATGCAGTTTCTTCATTGTTGGATAGAGCCTAACAGGGCTCAGAAGCCTTTGCTCTCCAGAGGTTTTGGCATTCCATTTCCCCATAAGCCTCAACCAGCCTGAGTTCCTAAGCAGCATAAGAGAAGTAGTTCCAAAATACCTGGATGTTGAAGGTTGCTGCCAATGAATTCGCAGTAAAGGCCGGTAAACATCTACAATGTGTTAAAGCAGGACTCAAAATTTTCACTCGCCTACTCGCATTTGGCAAGTGGAAATAGAGTGAGGGCGAGTGGAAATGCACACGCAGGCTGCACAGTAAAGAATTTTGTGCTGCGTATTCCAGCAGTGCCACTGTGCAGCCCCTCCCCCCTTCCCCAGGCTGCAAGGTGGCAGGGATCAGCTGCCTAACCTGACCAAGCTCGTCTGTCACCGGCAGAGGGGTGGAGAGGAGCTTCTTTGCCTCCTCGCTCTGCTCACACTGGGGTCTGACTGGGTATCTGGGGTGTGTCTGGGTATTAATGTTATTTTTTGTATCTTTATTCTAAAAACCTGTAACAGTGTAATTTCACAAGATAATTCAAAGGGGTGTTTTTAGGGGCAGAGTTAAGGGCTGTTTAGGGGTTAGGTGGAGCAACTGGTGGCGAGTAACTCTTAGAACACTAAAACCTGCAGAATAAAATACAGTTTATGCTCAAAACCGTTGATGCCTGCAGAGTTTAGTTCAAACCTTTCCACCCACTCTTAGTAGATGGGAAGAAATGAAGCTTGCATACACCCTAGGAAACCCTTGAGCTACTAGCAAACTGACCCGTGGCTGCAATTCATAATGTGACAAGCATTACAATTTTATAAGCGGCATAATTATCCGTGACCTCAGACAGGAACAAAACTATTTATATGACGTAAATGAGGGTTAAAGTAGAAACCCTGTACGTGTATATGTAGCAAATCAATGGGTGGGTCCTATTATAATCTCTACCCATCTCTGACCCCACTTTAAGTTTATAGTGTCTGCAGCAGCAATGTGTTTCTTGTATTACACTTTTGGCACAGCAAGACATTTCTAAAACCCAACATTTCCTGCAGCTGCAGCCTGACTTTGAAATATTACCTGAAAAGAAATAGGGCATGGATGAATATATAGAGAAACCTTCTGATAAGCTTACCTCATTTACATTGATCTTTGACTTTGCAGAAGATTCTAAAAAGGCACAGTTATTCCACTGTCTGGCTAAGTTTTGGCCTTGTTCCTTGCCCACTACCCGCTCATCCTCCAAGTCACATTTATTCCCCACCAGAATCATGGGAACCTGTATGAAAAAGACAAAAGCAGTTGAATATTGCTCAAAACCAAAGTGTACCACATAAATTAGAAGAGTCAACTATTGGAGAGATGTAAATGTCTGATCTACATGGGATGGTGTCATTTGAAGAGGATAGAGTGACCAAGTTTAGCTAAAGTGGCAAGAAATTCAAATTTAAAATATTAAAAAAAGGGGACATTCATGAATTGCCTTTTGGCGAAGTTTCAACCAACAAGCAAGAATTACAGTGTTGAAACTCCACAAAATACTGGAGTGTCGCAAAAGTTAAACCTGAGGAGTTGCAGAAGCAGCTTTGTAGGCAGTTTCTCCTGCCACGTTTTATATTTAACATTTGTGAAATGCAGGCATTTTTAGGAGTTGCAACAGGAATGTTGATCGAGATTATGGGATACCATCGTATGTTTAAAGAGTAGTGCGAGTGTGTAAAGGTGCAATGCGGAATTTTTTACACAATCTAAGGACTGGGCAAAAAGTGCGACGTGTAGCTCCCCCTTATCGGCTCAGTGTCTCCTGAAACCCGGAAGTCCTTGACGCTTTTCTGCGCAATTTGTGCAGCAAAGGAACTGCACATCGCTACAGGACTTGCACCTGATTGATTGGAGCTGTGCAGTTCTGGCCCAACAGCAAACTCAGAGACCGCTCACTACAGCTGTCCTGACATCACTAGTGACAGACCAGGTGACCAGCAGCAGAGAAATTCAAAAATCCCAGCTGCTGGTGACCCTGGGTGGGAAAGGAAGAAACTCTTGCACTTCTCCCCTCGATTTCATCAGATTGGGCGAGCTGGGAGGTTCCTCACATGCTGACCACTTTAAGAGTGTCCATTTCAGTTCAATTGATAGAGCTGTACATTTAACTTGCACCCTGAACCGAGTGAACTGCTGTACCACCAAGCTAAAACTGGTGAGCACACTAGGGTTGGTCTCTGCATGCAGACACAAGATTGCCATCATAAAAAAACTGCAGATGTCACATGCACAATTGGCACCCTCTCCGATTGTAATAGAGGACCAGTGTGATTCTGACGCTGGGTAAAACGAGGGTTGATATTCCATAAAGAGACTTGTTCCTGACTTATGAGCAATATTTACAGACCCAAGGTTTGAAGGGATAGTGCTGTAAAAGGTACTCCGTGAACCTGTATGGGTTTTCAGCAGCATTTTTTCAGTTTTGGTAGACCTGCATTTATCACCGATTGCATTTATTAGTGCTAAATAAACCCAAAAGAAAAAAAAGACACTCATCCATGCCAAGTTATCAAAAAACACAAGATTACAACATTTGGGGAAAAGGTGCACCAGGATAAAATACAGATTTATAATTCATCTTGCAATAATAGTTATAAAAAGAACACTGTTCAAGCACAATAAAATTCCATTTCCTTCCACCTTTTGCACACACAAAATAGAAATATTACAAATTACTTCCTACCTAAAAGGTCTACTGAGCATTTCTGGGATTTCAAAGCTTTAATATATGATTTTAACATTTGAATAATCGTAGCACTAATGAGATGTGGATTTTTTTTAAAAAGGTTTGGCCTGATTTTCTGAAGTATTACACTATAGAAATTAAACTATATGCTGAAACAGCATGGGGTGAGGATTGGATTTCTAAAACCTCCCAAAAAGACACCCGGGTGTTCCTGCTCACGACAATCATTCGCTTTAAGGATTTGTGGATTTAAGCAGCTAATGCAGAAGGTTCTGGTGATAGGAGGATGAATAAACCCATGAAAATAAATTAACCTTTAATCCCATGTGCCACATCTAAACTAAAAGGCTTCCCGGCATCATTTACACAAGTTTTCATGGCTTTGTTTCTCACTGCATAGTTACTGCAGACTCGCGTCGGAATCCAGCAGGCAACGCAAAAAGGAGCTTACAGGAACGCATCAGGAAGAGCCATTAAATATTCATACTGAGGATTTGGAAATTTGAAACACGAGAGTGTCCCTTAGGATTTGCTATGAAGAATCAGATTTTGCAGTGGTTTACGTGAAGGTAACAAGACACCCAGGATACAAAACCAAGGCCCAACAACATTGTGATATAGAAAGATTGAGTTGGAAACTTGAGTCCCGGGACATGGGCGAAATGAAAAGGCAGGTGGGAAGAAAGCTAAGAGAATGTGTGTCAAACACATTACAAACAAAACCACCTTATGAAACACAGGATTCTGCTTTTTTACTTTGTGCAAAGTAATTGCAGGTAAAAAAAAAAAAAAAAAGTTTTCCTCTCCGACACATTTTTGGCTATTTTCCCAGGATTCAACATTTACCAAAAGCTGCGCCCAGATCCTAAATCATTCTGTCCTGAGATACACCTCCTGCTCTCTTATTGGCTCCTGTGTGTCACTAGAGGACAGGACAAGGAAACTCAGCAGACTGTTTTTTTCCCCTCTTTACATGTCTAAGTGAAATTACAGCCTGCATTTACATTATGGATGCCTAGCCATCACAATAGCATGAAAATATCAGATACAATGCTGCTCCCATCACTCCCAGGCATATATGATGCATACAGTTGTGTTCAAAATTATTCAACCCCCACTGAAATTGAGTGTTTTGGCCAGTTTGACATTGATTTTGATCAGTCATCTTGCTTACAATTAAATCAAAGAGGCACGTGTAGGTCAGACAAATATAACATAACATTTATAATGAAATAACCACAAATGTCTTTTCTGTGCTCACATCATTATCAGTTTTATTCAACCCCCAAGTGACATTCAATCTTAGTACACATCCTTTTACAGTTATAAGTACTAACAGCTTTTAAACGTGAAGCATAGCTTGACACAAGTGTCTTGCAGCGATCTACGGGTATCTTCGCCCATTCGTCATGGGCAAAAGCCTCCAGTTCAGTCACATTCTTAGGCTTGCGCACTGCAACTGCTTTCTTTAAGTCCCACCAGAGGTTCTCAATCGGATTTAAGTCAGGTGACTGCGATGGCCACTCCAAAATGTTCCAGCCTTTAATCTGCAACCATGCTCTAGTGGACTTGGAGGTATGCTTGGGATCATTGTCCTGTTGAAAGGTCCAACGTCTCCCAAGCCTCAGGTTTGTGACGGACAATATCCAATATCTCTTGGTACTGAAGAGAATTCATGGTACCTTGCACACGCTGAAGCTTCCCTGTACCTGCAGAAGCAAAACAGCAAAACAGCCCCAAAGCATGATTGACCCCCCGCCATGCTTCACAGTAGGCAAGGTGTTCTTTTCTTCATAGGCCTTGTTCTTCCTCCTCCAAACATAGCGTTGATCCATGGCCCCAAACAGTTCTAATTTTGTTTCATCAGTCCACAGAACACTATCCCAAAACTTCTGTTGTTTGTCCACATGACTTTTGGCATACTGCAGTCGACTCTTATTCTTTGGCCTGGGAGTCCTGGCATGGAGGCCTTCATTACGCAGTGTGCGCCGTATTGTCTGAGCTGAAACTTCAGTACCCACATCTGACAAATCTTTTCTCAGTTCCTCAGCAGTCACACGGGGACTTTTCTCCACTCTACGCTTCAGGTAGCGCACAGCAGTCGAAGTCAGCATCTTCTTTCTGCCACGACCAGGTAGCGTTTCAACAGTGCCCTTTGCCTTGAATTTGCGAATGATGCTTCCTATGGTCTCTCTTGGTATGTTTAACATATTTGTAATCTTATAGCCATTGCCCTTCCTGTGAAGAGTAATCACCTCTTCTCTCGTCTTCCTGGACCATTCTCTTGACTTCACCATGTTTGTAACCACACCAGTAAATGTCTAGAAGGAGCTGAGTATCACAGTCATTTTAAAGCTGCCTAATTGGTGCTTATTAGGCTTTATTGCTGCTCCGTGACATCCACAGGTGTTTTCAATACCTGATTGAAAACACTTGAATGAACCTCTGTTCTTCAGAGTGGTAGTCTTTAAGGGGTTGAATAATTGTGTCAATGAAGAATTCACAAAAGAAACATTTACTACTGTATTACAAAACCAATTGATGTCATTTTAGTTGCATATGGTTCTTTAAAAAGTCCTTGTAGGATTTCATTCTGAATACAATTACAAATGTACACTAAATTCCCTAAAACCCTTTACAGCATTGGGGGTAGAATAATTTTGAACACAACTGTATGTAGTAATGTCTTTGACTGTAAGCTAGGAGTTCTCTGCAGGACTTGGGGGCTGGGAGAGCAGGACACATTCAGGCTGAGAGCTGGAAGTGGGAGGTAGACTCCGCCTGGAAGGGCAGGATGTGGGAGGTACACTCAGGTATCCTATTCAGGCTGCCAGGCATGGACGTGGGAGGTGTAATGAGGCTGGAGGAGGAGGGTGTGTGGTTGCATCAGAAAGTTGCAGGGTCAATTTTGATTGGAGCCGATCACCGAACAACAGACCCACTTCTAAAGCAGCTGCCACAAAGTAACAAGCAAGCAAGGTAAAAGACACTGCGTGTGGGGGGGGGGGGGCAGGGGGCATTACATCACAAAATAAATGCTCTGGCCCAGTGACACAAAGTAAAATATTAAACATGCATGTGCTTTGGTTTTTCGCTTGTAAGATATCGGCATCATAAAAAAAAAAAAAATCATTTTTTTTAGTGGTAGTTCCTTTACATCTTTGTATGCGGAAAATGAGCTCAGTAGTACTAGGAGCCAAATAACTGAGCAACAACAAATCAGATCATTGCACAGAGATGGTTGTTGCGTTGGAGATTATGTGCAATTTGAGAACTGAAGTTACACTACTTAATGAACCCTCTGATGTGACATCAATAGGAGTTTGCATAGCATGGTATATTGGCAATGACCTGATTATAGCTGTGAGAAGTAGAAAAATGAATAAGAAAAAAAAAACTTGTTAAATGCCAAACATGTGGAAAGACAAATGAAATCGGTGAACTACCCATGACAAAGTTAGTGGCACTGCTCACATGGGATGTTGGCAAATCTAGGGGAGCCATTAAAAGAGTGAGAGTGTGTGTGTGGTGTTTCACTGACTTAAAGGGCATAGGTGGGATATGAAAAAGCATGAATGTAAAAAAGGTTGAAATACACTTATTTTGACTGTAAACGCAAGTTTGCATAAAGGGCTGCAACTACCAATTAATCGATGCATTGAATAAAAAAAAAAACTAAAAGGGAACATGAAAAATTAAACCCTTCTTCCTATTCTTATGCAATTTGCATAGTGTAAATAACTTTTGTATGTCCATACACAGATTACACATCTCCCTTCGGTATTTTTGCACAGAAAGTATCATTGTCTGATCAGAGTGACTGAAGCTGCCTGCATAGCTCAAGCCCATATCTGCTTTCTCCCCAAATTAACACGGCTATGAATACTCAGACATGAGGTCAGCATGAAACCGGGGTGAGAAGGATGGGAGGCACTCCATGGTGCCCGTCCACCTTAAAGTGACATTAAACCCTCAGATTTTTTTAACATAAACCAATACTGTAATGTGTGCCTTACTGTAATCCATGGTTGTTTTCCTTCTCTATGCTGCTCTTCCTTTTAAATCCATATCTCTTCTCATACTGGGGGGAGAACTTCCTTTTGCAGCTGGTGCCACTTCCTGTAATTACTGGCTCAGGTTGCAAACCTATACACAGACACCATGTATCCATTCCAGAGACAATGCAGTCTGCTGAAACAGGAAGTTCTCCCCTAGCATGAGAAGAGATGAGGATTTAAAAGGAAGAGCAGCAAAGAGAAGGAAAACTACCATGGATTTCAGCAAGTCACACATTACAGTATTGTTTTATGTTAAAAAATCTGAGGGTTTAAGGTCACTTTAAGCTAAAGTGTTCAAGGTGTGTAGACTGGGGGAGGGACCAGAGATGGGAGGGAGTTAGTATGGGCAAAGGCGAGATGGAGTGAGTCCGGGTAAGAGACTGGCCCTGAGTGTGGTAGTTGAAGAGGGGTCCAGGACCAAAAGGGAGGGATGGCAGCTCTGGACCAGAGGGGGAGGGTGGGGTGGTGGCAAAAGACTCCGGCTCCAAGTAACAATAAAACACCGGCGGTACAGCTACAACCATCCAAAGTTAGTACCTCTGGGTCTGTGGGATTGGTTTTATTTAGTTTATAACCGTAGCAGAACTAACTGGTGATGTCCAAAATAACCCTAGAACCAAATCAAAGGGTAAAGTAAACCACTCCGATGTTGTGTTGGAGGTTATTAACATTTAACTCAGTCTGACTAAGCAGTGTGTAGTATACACAGACTGAATGGAAAATGAAAATAGTTGCCATTTTCATTATTGATTGTTTCGGACCTATTTGCATTGTTATGCAAGAACATACTTGAAAACGAGAGAAATTTCAATGTATCCTTCCTGGCAAAAATACTTTCGCAAAAGAAATAAAGGCCATGCTCTGGCCTTTTGAATCACAAACATGACTCTCTACCACCATTCGGGAAATATGCAGTTTCAAAGGAACCCCATCCTTTCAGGCGATCCTCGCTTTGCCGGGTGGTTGCCTGAAAATAACATCATCGCGGCTGACGTAATGACGTCAATTGCATCGGGGAGGGCCCATAAAAGCAGTGTCTGACTTCTAGGAACCACGCCGCGGAACCCTGGAGCAGAGAGGTGAGTATTTACAAAAGCTCCCGGTAAGCGGATGACGTGTGGGGTACGTCCTCCGCATACAGCGGGAGCCTCCTAGTAGGTTCCCCACACGTCATCTGCAAGGAAGGGATTAAATAACTTCTATGCCATCAGTATTTTCAGTAAATTCACTGGGTTGGGCCGAAATCAATATACCGCCAAAGCCATATGTAACAATAACTCTTAAAAGAAGGAATTACCCTGGTCTGCTGACAACCTCTAGGGAGAGCAATTGTGGCTTGTCGAGTAAAAGAGGGAAACGTAACGAACGTTAACATTAAAAAGTTTTATATACCAATTGTCAAATCGGTTGAACAACCTATTGTTTTCTGCAATACAGCATTAATCCTGAAACGGGCTGAGAACTGCTGACAAAAGGGCAATGAATCAACCTGTAACATAAGACTGTTTAATTGGAGACAGATCAAGAGAAAATCTGAGCGGGTAACGCTGACAGAAAGCGGTTCTGGCCCACTTAATCACTGATCTGCTCGTGTGACAAAAGGCCATGATGGCTGCACTGCGGGAAGGGAGACAACACATTGTAAGTAAGGCAGGCCTCAGGTGATGCACAGAAGGACATTGAAGAGCACGGGAGAGG
This sequence comes from Leptobrachium leishanense, assembly GCA_009667805.1. Classification (NCBI taxonomy): domain Eukaryota; kingdom Metazoa; phylum Chordata; class Amphibia; order Anura; family Megophryidae; genus Leptobrachium; species Leptobrachium leishanense. The sequence goes on along the minus strand of CM019064.1, from coordinate 135,334,683 downwards.
ACACTGCGAGTCATGAAGTGCAAAGTGAGGTATGAGACACATAACTGAATAATGAGGGGAGTGGGAAGAGACAGACAAAATAATAAAATGGGCAGAAAGACCGCCAGGTGTAAACTGTAGTATTGGGGGGGGTTCTGATGGGATACATGTCATAGAGGTGTAGGGACCTACATTCGGGAGTGGAGGGAAAACACTATGGGCAAGATAAGTTAACGTCTTGAGTGGTGAGTGAAGAAAAAAAAAATCACCCAAGTTAGGTTTAAATCATCAAGATCTTACAAAGACGCAAGCCCTGCTTGCGCCTCATGTTGCATGGGCTTACTGTAAATTCACGTCCAATACTTTGCATTGCAGCCATGAATTTGCACTTCCCTAGAGGAGAACGAGCCATTCTAAACTAGCTCATTAGCCTGTAACCCAGACGTTATTCAGCGAATGAATAAGGGGTCTGAAACACTGGTGTTAAGGGATTTTGCAAAACCAAAATCAGTTAGTAGCTCCATTTACACCCCCCCTCAAAAATCGCAACGGCAATCCAGTGCAGAGTACAGCATGATCCACCTCTTCTTGCCACGAGCAGCGTCAGAAAGGGAATATTTCCCATGTCCCTACTTGTGTCCTTCTGCAGCCCCTGCACATCCGAGTTCACACAGAGCTTGCGTAGGGCTCTAGGGAGTCCGAGGACTCCAGAAGCAGATACTCGCAGTGGTGCTGCGCAACGCAAGCATAAGCCTGCAGCTCAGAATTATTCTGAATAGCATCATTAACAGGGAGATTGTAAGGGAGGAAAATCTCTACTTGCAGATTTCCCTTATAGTCTTCCCTGTTGGCTCGCAGGAATCGGGCCCTGAAAGTAAAATAAATAAAAATTTGCATCAAGACCTGTATGAATGTGCTTGTAATATACATCGGGCAAGTGAATGGTTAGTCATGTATATTCGCATGTGAGCATTTGTGAAGGTTTTCTCATTGCTACGCATGGTATAATTCGATGTTGGTGTATGTTTGGAGTTTGTCAGCCAACAGAAAAAGTTGCTCCTAAATGCAATGGTAATTTCTCCAGCCCTAAGTAAGGCTATAGGTTTGGATGAACTGCAGTCCCTTGCCCATGACATACTGCATGAAGATGCTCACAACTGCGGTATTTGCTGACTTGCATATCTATTCAATTACCAAATAAGTGAGCATCTATTCCAGGGTGGAATGTTCCTTTCACAACGTATGCAAGTATTTGGCAAAATGGATTCATCCATATTCTGAATTCCCAGGTACATAGGGCATCCTCAGATGCACACTGCGATAAATGCAAACAATGCCACTAGGGGGAGGCATGTTACTAGCAAGCAGCGCTCACTGGTTTACATGTTCACTCCAGTTAATAGTGGAATGCTTTGAACGCTTTGGACGCAGAAGGAGAAGCAGAAGTGATTGGCGCTTGTCCACATATACTTCGTGCAGCCTGAATAAAAGCCATTTACCTATATACAGTACAAATGGCTGATTCCATCAGAGGTAAATCAATTCAAAAGCAAGCTTAACAGACATTTGCAAGCTGCTGCTTGCTGAATTTCCCACAAAAGAATAGAATGAGCTGAGACTGTTGTAAAGTGGATTTCCCATACAGAAAATAAAAGGCACACTCCTAATAATGTGAACATTCAATATTATCTGAGTGGTGACACTGCTATGAGCTTCCTGCTACCTCCTCTGGCTATCCAAATAGAGGGGCTTAGTCCTGCCTAAAATAGGTGTTCAGGGATCCCTCAGCTCAGGTTTCAGGATTTGGAGACCTTTGGGAGTTAGCCTTATCTAATGGTATCAACGCCTTCCTGCAATGAGAGTAACTGGATTGGCTGAAGCAACCACCCCCCCCCCCGGTGATTGTATGACGTGCTGAGCTAGCAGCACGTCATAACTTGCAGTAATCAGCAGGAGTGGTGGTGGAGGTGGTCGGGGAGTAGGCTACAGTACAGCATTCGGAACCATGTTGCGGAGGATTACTCTGAAAGTGTAATTAATGATGGCAAACATATGTAAACTCAATGCACTGCATGATTAGGAACACATTAATGGAACGCTCTACTCATCCTCTCCAATTTAGTACTTTAAAAGTGGGTCAGGATGTGGAGGGTGCCGCACGCCTCCCTGCTGCCCTGATCTGGAGAAATTGCTGGGTGAAGTGAAGCAGTTTCCTCCACCCCACCCATTGTCACCAGCCGCCGTGATTTTGAGTTTCTCGGCTGCCAATCACCAGGTCAATAGTGACATCAGGCTGATGTCACCCTAAGACTGCCTACAACAGCAGGGCGGCAGTTGATGAATTGGGCTTGCGCAGCTCTGATCCATCACTTTGCACAGGCGCTACAGAACTGGTGTACATAATGTGCTTGAGTGTGCAGTGCGGCACGATTATGATATGCAAGTTGCATAGGAGCACAAATTGCACTGAACAGCTTTAGGGACTTCCGAATCCATAAGTCACTGGAGCTGAAGGAGGAAGAGGGAGTAAAAAAACCAACCAAAATAAAATATTAAAAAGCAGCAGGTTTCCAATTCTTTAAGGGCAAAATAAAGGGAGCTCTATTTTTAATAGAATATCCTTACAAGAATGTGGTCAATTCCTCTACTTTAACAAATTGCTTATAATGAGCACGAAAATCTATTCATATTTATGCATGCAAATATGTGAAGCTAATTAAGTAAGCATTTGGAAAGCTAAGGGGCTCTATTCCATAGTGAACACTAAGGTTAGTGTTCGGATGAGTAAGTGTTACCCCCAGGATAAGTGACTTTAAGGCAGCGACCCATATTACCTAACACTAAACAAAATCACTTCGCGCTAGCTTGTGCTAGCTTACTGTACTTTGCAAATCCTTTACTTAACATGGGGAGCACAGTCAGTAATTAGTGTTTCGATAAGTAAGGTTTTACAAAGTCCTAGCAATAATTACCGACGGGACACGCAAGCCAAAATTTTAATTACACCTAAAAGCTGGTGCTAAAATTATTCCACTTTTGCAAAAGCATTTAACAGCCGCTAAACAATCCCAATAAATCTGATACAGAACTCTCATCCCACAGAACGGTGGCCCAATCTGCCGCTTCTAGTTCCCAGCCTCCCTCTCTGTGGCGCTGCGCGTTCTTGCACAAACATCCTATGGACTCCAGGGGGGCGATAATCTCAGTGGCGCGGAAGCACTACCGCAAGTACCCCGGTGGTTACCGCTGCGTTCTGGGGCAAGGTGCCAAGGTAGCGCCTCTCCCAGAATCTCACGCTAAAATGGGGACGCTATAGGGAAACCTGCAGGTACAGATTTTCCCCATTAGGCATCACAATTTTAGAGTGAACCAGGGAATAGGTTCCTAAAAGTTAAATTTTTCTGCATAGAGGAACACCTATCCATGGACATTTAATAAAGACCCTATGATGTCAAGACAAAAAGCATGAAATTGCAGTTGTCATAATGAGCAACCAGAAACCAAGGGTACTTACATCTTCTGTGTCTTTAACTCGTAAGATCTGTTCCCTCAAGTCTTGTAAGTCATTAAACGTGGACTGTGCGGTGATAGAATATACTAGAGCAAATCCCTGACCATTCTTCATGTATAGATCTCTCATTGCCGTGAACTGTTCCTATAAAATGAGAATACCAAAACAAAAAAACATTAACGTCAGCAACAAACTCCCCATACCAGCTAAAAAGATACAAGCTTCTATGCACCAGCAGATGCCTGGAGACACGTCATAAAGGTAAACGCATTTTGTTAAAAAGTGAATTTTATTTTTAACCCCTTAAGGGCCGCTGACGTACCCTGTGCGTCTTGTCCTCGGGTCTCCCTTAAACCCGCGTACGTACAGGGTACGTCAGCGGCGCCTAATCCCCCTCCCACCCGATACTCACCTCCCTCGCCGGATCCCACGGCGATCTGGCAGGGAGGAAGCCTGCCCATGTGATTTACATGGGCAGGCGAGGCTGATGACGTCGCCACGCTGCATGGTGACGTCATCAGCAGGCGTCCCCATGGATTTCAATGGAGGGGAGGGGGGGGCTCCTTCGGAGCCCTCTATCTCCCCAACCATTGAAACTAGGGAGATGCCGTTTGCACCACTGGAGAGGGGAGAGCCTCCCCTTTCCAGCGGTGTATGGCATTAACCGTTTTGCCGCCGGATCACGTTTCGGCGCCAAAACGCGATTCAAACCTGGAGGGGGGCTGACATCTTGGATGTCAGCCAAGCCTCCAGGTCCCCCCCACCCACTGACAACCTCACCATATGTGTGAGGATGTCAGTGGGCCAGTTAACCCTCTAGCTGCCATGTAGATATAAGGGGATCCTAAGGATCCCTTTATCTCCCGATCCATGGCAGCTAGATGGTCATATTTGCCATCATTTGAAAGGCCTGATTATGGCCTTTCAAATGATACCAAACATGACCAGGTTTGGTTTTTTAAAAAAATTAAATTTAAAAAGAAAAAAAAAAAATTGTTTTTTTTTAAAAAGTTTTTTTTGTCGGGGGGGGGGGGGGGGGGGGAGTTTAATTAAATAGGACCTAGGCTGTCATCTAAAAATAATTAGCACAGAATGGTCAGAATGAGCGCAGCACACATAGGTGAACTGTCTCAGCAGTGAAGGGGTTAAAAAGCAAACGCATGTAAAAATTGGGTATTTCTAGTCTTGGGACAAAATTTTGAACCTATTTAGCCGGGGTCGTTTTGGGTGGTTGTAGATTTTGGGGATTAAATTACAAAAGTGTGTTTTTACCATTTTTTTCCTCAGTAAATTATTCGATATGATGGAAATAATGGTATTTCTAGAAAGTCCATTTAATGGCGGGAAAAAGGGCGTATAATATGTGTGGGTTGAATAAACGAGTAAGAGGAAAATTTGACCTAAACACTAACAGCGCAGAAACGTAAAAACAGCATCGGTCACTAAAAGACGGATTTGTGTAAAACCGCCCGGTCACTAAGGGGTTAAAAAAAAACAACCTCTGGCTAACAATTTCACAAAAGTAGCAATAAAGTTACATAGATTCTCTAAATTCAGATGGCTGTAGACTTTGGAAAACAAAATCCTAACTTTTCCATAATACCTTATCTAGTACATATTACTTTGTTAAAAATAAAACGATTTTCCAGGTTACATAAACTCAATTCAACAGACACCCAAATAATTTAAGCAGTAATATTAGATAGGGCTGCAACCAAAGATTATTCTCATAAATCGATTAATAGAAAAAAATAAATCGGCCAACTAATCGATTCATCGGATAAAAGAAAAAATTTAAAGGAATTTTATGAAAAAAAAAAAAAAAAAGCAATTTGCGTAGGGTACGTAACGTTCGTACGTACACTACGCAAATTGCGTACTTCACATAAAGTATGTAAGTGCTTGGTCAGAGGGATGGGTTGATGCTGTATGCGCAGTTTAAGCCCCTATCTGCTTTCTCAAATGAACGCAGCTACAAGCACTTGGTCATAGATGATGTCCGCATGAAAACGGGGTTAATAAACTAACGTGAACAAACTGAGTGGGAGGAGGGCCTGGAGGTGGAAGGGAGTGTCTTTGCTCAAGTGACTTGATCTGAGTGAGAGGGCAAAAGACGGGTTCTGAGTACGGGAGTGAGTTTGGGGAAAGGACCAGACCAAAAGGGAGGGAATGGCAGTTCCTGACCAAATAGGGTGTGGCAGGGAGGGTGGGGGCACAGGACTCCAGCTTCAAGAAAGGATAAAACACAGGTATACTGCTCCTTCACCCAGTAACAGTATCCTATTGTGTGTTATAGTTCTGCTACTGTTGTAAACGGAATAAAAACAAACTGGTTGTATCTGACATAGCCCTAGAACTAAATCATACCTAGTAAAGCAGCGGCGTGTCGTCTCAAATCATCAGCTCCGAAGCAGAGTGTGAGGTTATTTACGTTTGACTCTAAACAGTGTGTGCTGTACACAGGACGATCAATCAACACCGATTAAAATAGTTGTCAACTATTTCCATTATCGATTAGTTGTTTCAGCCCTAATATTAGAGTACATAGCATTAAATCTTAATTTTTCAAAGACCTGAAGCAGAGCAACGGAACTAGTGCACAAAGAATTAGGATCGGACCTGGCTAAGTAGCAGATGAAATATCTCAAGGGATGAGATATATTGCCTTGATCAACGGATGAATACTGCATCAGTCATATCAAAGAAAGCGGACCTGGCTCCTTCAGGTCCATTATAAGTTCTCCAATTACACTTCCTGCTTCTCTATGTCAAGATTATTCCCACACAAATTTTTAAACACGTCTCCAGAAAATAAATTTTACTTCCTACTTTTGCTCCGTTCACATCAATTCTCTACGGGCTCTGGGCCTTAGAGCAACAGATATTTTCCTATCTAGCTTCAACAAACTATTGTTCTAGATAGGGAGAGTAGAGCCTTGCCAATAGTAACACATTACCATTCATTAATGTGCGATTGGGTTATGCCACCGCATATTGATTACGGAGATGTAGTGTATGCAGCCGCCCCGCAAACACACCTTCATAAACTTACTACATTGTATAACTCATTCTGCCGCTTTGCGCTACAATGTAAGTACATGACCCACCATTGTGACATGTTAAAAGAGCGAAACTGGCCATCGCTGGAATCCAGACGCACCCTTCACCTTTCCAGCCTGGTGTTTAAGAGCATCTCTGGGAAGCTGCCACCCTACCTGAATAGACTGCTTCCCCCAGCAGCTCCCTCATCCTATAACCTCCGATCCAGGACATGCACCTTACTTGCAATACCACAATACAAAAAGACAGTGGCTCGGTCCTCATTTTCCTACAGAGCACCACAATTATGGAATAACCTCCCAGACACCATCAAATCTTCCAGTCTTAAGTCACTCAAGAGCTCCTTACTAACATACCTCAATACAGAATGCACCTGTAAACATGTAACATAATGACTATTTCCTACATATTTATTTTCTGTTAATCTGTATATTTGTGTTATCTTGCATTGTATTTGTATTTCTGTAACTGTAACACTTCAATGTTCTTGAACCCAGGACATACTTGAAAACGAGCGAAATCTCAATGTATCCTTCCTGGTAAAATCCTTTATAAATAAATAAAAAGGTGGCGCAGGACTCATTCCCTTCATGGTTCTATATTTAATTTGTAAAAATAACAATCACACATACCATAAAAACACTGCATATTGTAGTCTTTCATTGGTTACGAAAAACCGTCAGCAAATGAAACGCAGGGAGTATGTTTTTTAAGCGGTTTCTGGAAATCTAATATCACACACTTCTAGACAAGAATTAGACTTACTGTTCCAGCTGTGTCGAGAATTTCAAGCATACATTGCTGTCCTTCTACTTCCACTTGCTTTAATAAAGATAAACAGAAACACACGGTTTATGAAATAAAACAGAACCAAAGCCAAAATTATGAACATGTCAATGTTTTTCAACAGTTTCTCCACTGCCCAATGCCACATGATTTATTGGGAAGGAAGAACAGGAGACCAGCAAAACACATCTGCTCATTGTCAACTTCATGGGATAAATGCAGTTGTAACACTTACAGGAGTATACCATAAGTGTGTATTAAGTTAGGGGCAGGATATAGAGGTTACATTGGTTTACATCAGTATTTTTCTGTTGCTTAAAGAGTCGGTTTCCTTCTACAAATATAAAAATCGACAAGAGCAATTGCTGTGACAGCTGTGTTGCACTAATCCATGTAAACTGCCTTATGAGTGTTGTAAATAGCTGTCAGACTTTACCTTTCTGTAGGAATCTTCTATAGTAGGGTCATATTTCTCCACAAATATTCCCTGAACAAACTGCACTGTCTGCAGAAAAACAAGTTATAGAATTTACAATTCAAATTGTGCTGATTATGCATAAAACATTACACTAACATACAGGGGGAAAAAAATAAAGATATGTCAATAAATTAGTTGAACTTTTATATGTTACTCAAAACATAAGGCTACATTGATTTGCGCTCGATAATTACCATTAAAAGACTGCGGTCTCCAGCGATAAATTGGAATGCGCGTGTGTGATTTTTGCTCCCTTGTTAAAAGGTATAGCAGACACTTCTACCTGGGATGAAGGATACACACACACACACACACCTCATGGATTTTAGAAAACAAAGGCCTGTGCCCCTTCACTACATCTGATAGTGGTTCATGGCCGAATTATTTATAATACTTTGATTTAGCAGAGGTTTGCATGTGCACAATAGAAAAGTAAGGCTAACATCTCTGTCAGTCATTTGTTCCACTATTTACTACAGCTTTAGTAAATATCCATTTTCAAATAAGTCAAGAAAAATGGTTTGCACAGGAATCAAGGATCCATGTTCTAGTTTACCAGTACAGAGTAATAAATACTAGTACACTGTTGGTGTAACTGCCACTACTACCAGCATATGCTCAGTATCCACTATACAGGACATGAAAGGAAAAGCTGGCAAAAGTTCAGCATTAGACAACTAGTCCTTTTAGAGACAAGTGCACCTCCGTGTCTACTGAATATATTGAAGGCTTTATTTCAATTCAGATAGATATATCCATCCACTATATAGATACACACGTGTATCTGTAAAAAACATTAAGATTCCTTTAAATTCCTAGCAAGGATTATGGTATGGGGGGGGGGGGTCCAGTCCCCCCCCCCCTCACACACATCTCATGAACCAAGATGCACATTTAAAGGGACAAACCAAAAATAAAAAAATTTGGAGAGGTCAGGACTAAAATATATTTTATGACAACCCCACTTTAGTCAAATTCTAGCATATTCTTTTAATCCTAGGGAGATAGCGTATTGCTTTCATGAAATCCTTAATTTCTTTTAGGACACCCTAAAAAGCATTTGTGATCAAACTAAAACAAATTAAATAAGAAAGCCTTAAAATAGCCTGCCTGCTCCAAGCTAAGCATCATATTAAAAAGGCACAACCATTGCGAGTCACATTAAACCTCACCTGTTGGGAGGATTATGATAGACAAGCCCCAGGTTACAGGTATATTCATGCATTTGACATAATTAAAACAGCTGAGTTGCTGTATTTGTTCACTTCAGGACTTGTGACATCACCACAAAGCCCCCCTGTCCACTTTTACGGTATACAGCTCTCGCGGTTATGTTGATCTACCTACATAGGGAGGATAGAAATAAACCTGCTCAGCCCAGGTTCTCATTGCGGCTTTTCTGTTTGTTTACTTGTACTCCTGCAGGTCACGTTATGGTTTGTCTCTTGCATTACACCATAATCCAATCTACAAGGGGCAAGGCAGGCTTTGGTTAACACATTAACGCTCTTATGACCGAAGTTCTTCCACTGGGTCCCTTTAAAATGGACACGGAAATAAAGTGCATCTATATTTTACCCTCAAGAGACTTTCATGACTATTTTTAAATCACCACATATTTGCTCTGAAAAAACACAAACGTGAGCAAAACCCGTGTACAGAAAAGAGCATGCCGTAAGGGATACAAAGGCAGGACAGGCTCTACACTTCTGTTACAAATACTGAAGGAGTCTTTGGTCTGGGCCGGCAGATACAGCCCATCTTCGTAAAAGCTTTGTTTACATGGCTATCGTGGCTCACATCCTGGCTTCATCATTTTCAAGCGAGGAAAGTCAGGCACAAGGATGCTCTAGGGACAGGTTTTCCAGGATGTGCCCGAGACTTGTGTTCTTCCACAGGATTGAAATGAACATTAATGACACCTCATTCCACACAAAGGCAATGCCAGATGAAGGAAAAAAAATAAATAGTAAAGACAGTTTTTCTTTTTAAAGCTACAACTTTTAAGTGAAAGAGATGCAGTCTGTCCATCTGTACATATTAATGATTCGGGGCAGAACAAAGGTCATTCACAGGCTCCAGGCAAACATTTGGTGAGCTACACTTTGTGACATGCTTGTCCAAACAAAAGCCAAGCAAGTGATAAGGTTCTGCTGAAAACATCCAATTTGTTAACCCTTTATTTCCCTAACAAAGGGGACAAAAAAGGTTGCCTAAGAGACTCCTGTTGAAAAGGTCAATATTGCCAGCATCTGCTGCTTATCACCAGGGCTACTGCAAGGAAAAAGGTGTCGCAGGGAGATAAGGACAGCCCATACACCTGCCACTTAACTATAGGCCAGTAATGAAACACTACATTACAGGCCGAGCCATCTCTACCTGCGCAATGAAAGGTGGGAGACATTAGTTCCACAATGGTTACCCATCTGAAATTGGAAGTGTGGCTCATTTAAGAAAATGTAAACTTGCTCCACAAAAGCCTTCAATTCAAAAAACGGCCACAAAACGACCAACTATTCTTATAGGGTCACACTGCGGTTTATTTGCTGAACCTGGAACTCAATGGAAATACCAACTGAAAACGCAGCATTGATGGCAAAGAAGGAAACTATGTAAATTTTATAAAGTCTGCACTCAGTTACGAGGTATTTTACAATTACGTTTTGATAGGCCATAGGCTTTGTCTACAAATCCCTCGCTTTGCAAAGAATGACAAAGGACGTTTCTTACACATCACGATACAGATGAGCAGCACCTTTGGGATTAGAATGTTGCACTATATACAGACTATGCGCTCAACAACATATGCTGAAATCAATCTTAATCCTCACTCCTGGCAGCTTGCAGAAACGTAAACTGGTGGCACCCACTAATATGTATAGAAAATGTGAATGTACATTCATAACGTTACAGAACATAGATCTAATTTCACATAGATTTTAAATCAATATTATATTTAAGGGTTACCCGTTACACGTCCTGACTTCAAAGGATAGGAGATCACATAATTTACTTCTAGTAGAGAAAGTCCGGATACAGAGCAGGAGTGTGTTCCCTGAACACGCAACAGCAGTCTGTAGGCAGGTGGAAAATCTGTTCCAGGCACCACATGTAGGTGTGCATGGCATCCTGCCCTAGATTAGCATGTAGTCAGTGTGTGGAAGCAGGAAAGCAATTTTTGAAAGATAAAAAAACCATCACAGTGTAAGACCATAGCGAAACAAAAACACAAAAATGCTGCAAAGGGATTTTTTTATCTTCTACTTACCAATGCAGATTTCCCAACGCCTCCTGAACCAAGAACCACGAGCTTGTACTCGCGCATGATGGGTTTCTGACTGTTAAATACTTAGTCAACCTGGGGGGGGGGGGGGGGGGGGGGAGGCAAAAATAAAAAGGAAACAAAATAACCATCTAGTCAATATTAAATAAAAATCTGCAGCTGTACAGTCAAACACACACAGAAAGCTCCATCTTCTACACCACATTAACCCTTTCACTGCTGAGGACGTGTGGGGAACGTCCTCATTGACTCCTAAGGAAAGATAGGGGTGGAGATAAGGGTTCCTTTGAACCCAGATCGACTTTTCAGCTAGCAGGGTCATATTTGGTATCATTAGAAAAGCCAGAGCATGGCCTTTCCAAGGATACCAAACATGACCATGTTTAAAGTAAAGAACAAAAATAATACAGAAAACAAAAATGTGTTTTATTAAAGACATGAAAAAGCATAAAAAAAAAAACAAAAGACTTTACAAATTTCTGTTGCCATTAAAAGGCATGGCCAGACACACCCCTTCCCAGACTTCAAACTTGCACGCTCACCCCCACAGACTGCAGACACACGGACGCATTTATGTTAACCTCCCTGGCGGTCTATTTAGAAATTTCTGGTCGAGGAGCGGTCAATTTTTTTGTGTGTCCCCCCCCCCCCAGCGGTATCCCGGGTGTGGCTCGGAGTTAAATTCCTATGCTGGAAGCAGTAACCCCGAGTAACACGGGATGCCGCTGGATACATCACCTCTCCCTGCGCTCCCTCGATGTCCCCAGTCTCCTCCAGCGAACGCGACCCTCATTACTTCCTGGTTCCATCCTCACAAGAAGGAATCCAAGAAGTATGAGTTTGCGATCGCCGAGGGAGCACAGGGAGAGGTGATGTATGCAGCCCGAGTGTGTCTCGGGGTTACCGCTCTCAGCAGTGAAATTTAACCCCGAGACACTCGGGAACACTGTCAGGCAGGTTAATACTGAAATGTATGGCCAGACACCCCTTTTACCCACTGTAGCGCACAGGAGGAATAGACTACACAACTGAAACCATTTCTATCAAGGACAGCCTTCTTTCCTGCGGTCTTCTATATTTCACAGTCCGTCCGTGTAACTTTAAGAAGCTTCTAACCGATGATTATAAATGAGAGATCACAAGAATAAATAGATTGCACAAGACAGAGGACTGAATTTCAAAGATACCTTAATGTACCAGTTTCATAATCCACAAGAATGTATTTGTTGCTGCTTTGGTAAGCAATGCTGATTTTTTATTATCAGAAGCCATACAAATGGTAAGTTTTACATAAAAACCTTCATACAGAACTTTTGCTGTGTGGAAAATAAAGTTTGTTCCCAAGCGGCATGTGCTGTATTGCCAAGTACAATGGAGCTGTTGTTCCAAGCGATTCCTCCAAGCTCTTGCGCGGCAGAATCATGCCTTTTTATGGCAATCTGTCGGAGAACGCTTGCTGTATCCGCAGAGATACTTGCTCTAATTTTCCCTGACAAATAAGGAGAATGACAGAGCCGAGAAGAGTCCATACTCAATATTTACGTTATCAGCCTTGCTTGGCTGACCATGTTCTGTTTAGACCGTCAAAGAAAAAGAAATGCTCAAACGTAAAACATTTTTTAAAGTACATTTTGTGTTTCTGGTCATCTTCCAGTCAAATGAGGGCATCCAGAGAGACACATTTAGACTTGTTATTTATTGGCAAGCAGGGTTTCTCCCGTCCTGTTAGAGCATTTTAAAAGGGGGAGGGGTAGCCAAGTTCCTAAGCTCAAGCAGGGTCCGCTCTCCTACTCTGTCTAACATGTACGTGTAGGTATGTTTGTTATGTTTCACTCATTGTAAAGCCAGGTGGAACTTGTTCGCGCTTTGTAAACATTTGGAGCAGTAATGTACTATCCACGAAAAGTAGTGTTGCCGTAGGCAAGTGCACCTATGCTGAAAGTGCCAAGTCTCACTTACCAGCTAATCTGCCAAGGAAATCCTCAATACACCAGATTTAGTAGGTTTCCTTACGTGTAGGTATGTTTGTTATGTTTCACTCATTGTAAAGCCAGGTGGAACTTGTTCGCGCTTTGTAAACATTTGGAGCAGTAATGTACTATCCACGAAAAGTAGTGTTGCCGTAGGCAAGTGCACCTATGCTGAAAGTGCCAAGTCTCACTTACCAGCTAATCTGCCAAGGAAATCCTCAATACACCAGATTTAGTAGGTTTCCTTACGCATTTAGTCGACAAGTATAACTTGCTGCTCACAGTAGCAGAGTCGCGATAGTCTGTGGCAGCTCGGGGGAGCGTTAAAAGTTATATAAAATGTTTTTTTTTTTTTTTGGAAGAAAAAAAATTAATCGTACCCGTTCAAGTTCGTGAAGCCATAAAAAGGTGACAGCAGTGATGAGCAAAAAAGAATTTCCATTCTACACAGAAAACCTCAGTTCTGCTATAAAAATGTGTGAGTGGTTTAAAGGGGCATCTGCTAATGTTATTCAATGCAAAAACGTGTACGCGTGTATTCGATAGTGGAAGGGTTAGGACCCACGCAAAGGATTTTTCTTCATTTGGACAGAAGAATTTAGAGATTTAGGAAGGAAATTAAAATGTGATGTGTCCATAGCTACTTGGTCCTTTCCTCAAAGTGCTGTGCAAAATGACCCAAAAATAGGAAAGGTAAACGTAGCGCTCTCAAACAAGCTTAGGTTTACGATATCAAAAACCCAACCTGAATATTTTGCCTAGAAAGGAGTTACGGCCCATGCAAACCTATTACGTGTAGAGTCAGAAGCTATAAAAGGGAGCAATTTAGAGGATATTAACTGTAGTTCACTCCGTGTTTTAACTAATTCACTACCAGGAATCACTGATTAACAAACTTGTGTATCAGAGATTTCCTGACTAAGCCGTGTAACAGCAGCCAAGGACGTTATACCCAATCATTTACTCCTTAATACAATTTTAGAACAATGGGTTACTGTCAAACCTGGCACATTTTTTTCATGCCAAGGTACTCCTACAGTGCATCTCCCCACAAAATTATGCGAAATCCTAACAATCTGCTATTGTTTGTGGCGATTTAAACAGTAATAAATGAAAACACTGCAGGTTTCACCACACCAAACAATATTTAATATTTATGCAGAAAATGCATTGTGGGTTTAAGGCTGTGCTACTATGGGCCATTACAATATAACCTCTGGATTGTTCTACACAAACTTCTTTAGCATACTTTGACTTGCTCCTAGATAGGATACAAATGTATCAAGCCCTGGTGTATTATTGACTGCAATAGGACATTCCTTATTTCTGAAGGACAAGTCAGAAATAAAAAAGGCTCGAAGAAGTTTGTGTTTTAATGCCCAAAAAGAAATTAGAACAAAGCTTACTCTTTGCGTCAAGCAATGCACAAATGGATCGCGCAAGCTGACAGCATGATTAAACTAAAAGAAGATTATTAAAAAAAACAGTATAGGGGCGGAGTCTGGACGTCCGCCGGAGCAGCCGCATGTAAGGAGGGCTCCCGAGGATTCGGAGTTCCCCCGTGACCCCTGACAGCACACCGCTTCTATAGCATACCCCCTCCACCCCCAACGGATCAGTGACCATGCCGGGTAGCGTGCGGAGCGGAAAAAACCCCAAACCGCAGGGAACAGAGGTGGCTCCGATTTTCCTGCGCCGTGAGGGTGCGGAGGCCCAAGATGGCGGCCCCACGAGGCGCTCGGGCCTGATCTCGGAGGCGACGGCGGATACACAAGACACACAGCCGGCGTCTAAAGCAGATATCTCCCACCTCCTGGAACGCATGGGAGACATGCAACGTTATTTAGCCGAGGAAATGTCCAAAATGGCGTCCGAAGTGCGGTCAGAGATCAGAGACCTGGGAGCACGCACTACAGCCCTCGAGGAGGCAGCGGAGGAGATGGAGTTGGCCCAAGAGACTGTTACTCTACAGGATAAGGTAGAAAGGCTAGAGCTGGCAATGGAGGATCTTTCGAACAGATCCCGGAGGAACAATATTAGACTGAGGGGCCTCCCTGAGACAGTGTTGGTGCCGGAGCTGGAAGATACAGTTCTGGGCATACTGGGTCGCCTGGCGCCGGAGGTTCCCCCTGCGCAGCTCATGATTGATAGAGTGCATAGGGCACTGCGTGCCCCTAGAGGAGCTGAATCTCAGCCACGCGACGTCGTTATGAGACTTCATTATTACGCCACGAAGGAGATCCTTATGAGGAAAAGCAGGGAGGTGAATGTGACGTATGAGAACTCTACCAGGACCTGGCACCCGAAACATTACAACGACGACGACACTGGCGCCCCATCACTTCCCACCTGATGAGTCTTAACATCAAATATGCCTGGGGCTTCCCTTTTAAATTATTGGCATTCGCAGGGGGAAAGACAGCGGTTCTGCTTCCTCACTCCGATCCGAAGAAATTCTTCTCTCGCCTTGCCTGCCTGCCGTTGGAGGGAGCCAGGAGCCTCTTTGAACCACCGTTCCAGGCTCATTGCGTGGTCTCTAGATGGGAGAAAGTTCCTGACTGCAACCGGGAAGAGGAGAACAGAGGCCCTGATTGAACGGATGCTACATAGTCCTCTTTGTTGCGGCTGCGGCTGCCCACGTGCCCATTATTTCCTTCCTCTATGACCCTGGAGGGCCCTTTCTCCGTTTCGACTATAGCTGATGCACCTGTACTTGGCAGAATTGGAGTCACGGCAGGTTGTACATGACTCGTGGAGACCCTGTCACCCGGCGGCCAGAGGTTTGGGGGGAGGTACCCACTTTTTGGAGGTTACGGGGAGGATCCGGGGACGTCGCTTTTTGGTCCGTCCACTCTGGTTAGAACGGACGACGACTCCGGAACACTCCCTCGATTGCTCCGGCGATTCGTAAGACCGGCCTGTTTTGCCATGTTTTTTGATCTGTTATCTGTGTTTTTCTTCCCCTTTTTCCTTTTCTTTTTCTCTGGCTCTTCTCAGTCTGCTCTTCTTTTACTCCTTCTCTGGGGGGGATGGGCGTTCCTGGTGACACTGACATGGCGTGGGTATGAGATATGGCCATTTCTGCGCCCGCCGTGATGGCAGACCTTAAAATTATCTCCCAAAATGTCAAGGGCCTGAATTCCCCGACGAAACGCCGGTTAGTTTTAAGAGACCTGAGACGATCCGGCTGTCAAGTCGCTTTCTTACAGGAGACACACTTTACCAGAATACGCCAGTTCAGTCTCACGGACCGCTCATTCAACCGCTCTTTCCTGGCCTCGGCCAATACCAAACATGGTGGTGTTGCGATATTGTTACATAAAAAAATGTGATTTTACGGTGCTTCACACTGAAAGTGATGTGGAGGGTCGATATGTGCTGCTGCGGGGAACGATGGAGGGGCATACTGTGACCTTTCTTAACGTGTACGCGCCGAACGCTGCCTTCTGGGAGCGTCTGGAGAGTTTGGTGAAGGGCACCACTGACTCCCTGGTGGTGGTGGGGGGCGACTTAAATGCAACCCCGGTTCCAGCGATTGACAGGGGAGGTCCGACACCTGGGGCGACGCACACAGGGACACCTCAGGATAAACAACTGGCCCGCTTTCCGACGGACACACACCTGTTAGACGTATGGCGACTACAGCACCCAGGGGAGCATGACTTCACTTTCTTCTCCCACCCTCATTCCTCCCACTCGAGAATAGATCTATTCCTCCTACCCTCCACCTCTTTGCAATGGGTAACCCGCTCGGATATCGGTAATATTAGCTGGTCGGACCATGCCCCGATCTCACTGTGGATTTCGCTGCCTGGGGGGAGGGCTCCCTGGTCGTGGCGCTTAAACTTCTCCCTGCTGCAGAAATCGGAAGTTAAAGCGGAACTAGCGGCTGCGCTCGATAGATACTTTTTAGAAAATGCAACAGAAGGCATCCGCCCGGATGTCTTGTGGCTAGCTCACAAGCCGGTCATCAGGGGCCTCCTCATCCAAATAGGGAGTAGGCTCAAGCGAGAGAGGCTTCATAGGCTCTCGGATCTGCAAGCACTGTTGGCAGATAGAGAGGCTGCACATACGGTCTCTCGATCCCAGGGGGATTATGAGGCCCTCCTGTTGGTACAACAGGATATCAGGGCTGAGTTGACTTCGGATGCGGCCCGTTCCCTGGCTTGGTCGAAACGGTCGTTTTACGAATACTCTAATAAGGCGCATACCTTTCTGGCGAGAAAATTACGAAATCAACATAGATCGCACGCGGTAACTTCTGCCCGCACTCCTTCGGGCGAGTGCACTACAGTGCCTGGGGAGGTGAACAGAATATTCACAGAATATTTTAAGCGACTGTATAACCACTCCCCGACCCATATCCCCTCTAATCGGGTTCACATGCAGAGAGTGAGAGACTACCTGTCCAACTGGAGGGGACCAGCCCTCTCACAGGCTTGCCTGGACAGCCTGGAAGAGGAGGTGACGGAGGCTGAAGTACTCTCGGTAATCCAAGGTATGAAGCCACATAAATCGGCAGGCCCGGATGGGTTCTCGGCCTCGTATTATAAGAGCTTCTCCGCTAAACTGCTTCCCCATCTGACTAAGCTTTATAATGCATTGCTGGGGGGAGCCCCGGTGGCGCCGGATTTCTTGCGCTCTGACGTGATCTTGATCCCGAAGGAGGGAAACGACCCGGCGTTACCCCAAAGTCACCGACCCATCTCCTTACTAAATGTGGATTACAAAATTTTTACGAAATTGTTAGCTGATGGAAGGGAGAAAGCCTCCCAGCCTTTGGTTCACCCCGACCAGGTGGGCTTTATCCCCTCCAGACAAGCTTTTGAGAATACAAGACGGGCTGTGGTCCTGATGGAGTGGGCGCTGGCCTCCCGGACGCCTTCTCTGTTCCTTTCCTTGGATGCGGAGAAGGCGTTCGACAGAGTAGAATGGACATATATGTTTGAACTCTTAGAGCAGTGGGGCTTTCCGCCCCGATTCCGAGCGGCCCTGGGGACCCTGTACGCTGCTCCTCTAACTAGGATCCTCACCCCGGGAGCGAACCCAGAGACTTTCTCCATAGGAAACGGAACCAGGCAGGGTTACCCATTGTCCCCCCTCCTCTTTGCCCTTTCCCTGGAACCGTTACTGGCGAATTTCCGAGCTTCACCTACAATCAGGGGACGGGGGGGGGGAGGAATTTTTGGTCTCCGCTTATGCGGATGATGTCTTACTGACGATAGCGGATCCCCTGCACTCGGTCCCATCCCTTTTGACTGCTATTGACTCTTTCTCAGATATCTCTGGGTACAGGGTGAACTATGACAAGACGAGGGCTATGCCGCTGGGTCTGTCTCGGGAGGAAATAGCCGAGCTGCGCGGATTAACTGACTTCCAATTCTCTTTTGACTCTTTAAAATACTTGGGGGTTTTTCTGACGAGTGACCCCGGGAGACTCCACGAAGCCAACTACGATACCATGTTTGCTAGCTTGCTTAAGGACCTGGACAGATGGAATGATTTTTCTATCTCGTGGGTGGGCAGAGTGGCCTGCATTAAGATGAATATGCTACCTCGCTTGTTGTACCTGTTTCAGGCACTGCCCACCCGCATAGATGTATCCTCCCTGGCGCACCTTCAGCAGCACATAGCCAAGTTCGTGTGGCAGCACAAACGGCAGAGAGTTGCACGTCGAGTTTTACACAGGCCCCGGGATAGGGGGGGGGCTGGGCATACCGAATTTATTATATTATTACTATGCTGCGCAATTAACGCAATTTGTGATGTTTCATGCCCCTTCAGGCACCCACCGCTGGGTTGACCTGGAATCCCACCTGGCCGCCCCGGACACTCCGAACCTATATTTTTGGCTTCCCAAGACGCACAGACCTATCCTCCGCTCCACATGTTCCGCTACTATTAACTCTGAGGATATGGGATCTACTCCGCATCAAACACTCACTTTCCTCTGATGAGTCAGCCTTATCCCCTATATTCCGAAATCGTAGCTTTCAACCGGGACTCAACCAAAAACCATTTGCTACATTAGAGGGTCTCGGCCTTGAGAGACTCCATCATCTATACCACAAGAGCTCGCCGCTCACCTTCCAGGACATACAGAACAGAGGCCGAGTACGGCCCTCGGACTTCTTTCGATACCTACAAATTTCGGACTTTGCCCGGTCCCCAGAGGTGAAAAAAGCGGCTACAAACCCGCTTACATTTTTTGAGAATATGTGTTTTCCGTATGCCCACCCACGCTCTTGATATCTTCTCTCTATCTCACGCTAATCTCGGGCCCCCCGGAATGGGGGCCACTCACATACACGAACCGTTGGGAGAGAGACGTGGGGGAGGAACTCCCGGGAGGGGATTGGGAAGATATATGGGACAATGTGGCCCACTGCTCCATCAATGTAGCCCATCAAGAACAAGCCTATAAAATGCTGTTTCGCTGGTATACCTCTCCCTCACAGATGTCACATATGGGGCGGGGACTCACAGACCTTTGCTGGAGAAACTGCGGTCTGAAAGGCTCCTTCTATCACATGTGGTGGACATGCCCGTCTATTCAGCCCTTCTGGTCCCAGATACATGTCATGACACAAGACGTATTGGGTCACCCTGTCGACAGGGATCCCTGGTCATTCTTGCTCCACCGCTCTCAGGAGGCCATGCTCCCGCCGGAGAACAAACTCCTTCACAGAATCGCGCTAGCGGCTCGGAGAGCGGTGGCGCAGCAGTGGACAGCACCTAGTCTCCCCTCCTTGGAGAGGGTACGAATTAACATAAGAGAAGCCATGACGATGGATAGATTGACGGCGATGCTCCATGATACCATGCATCTGTTCGACCGGGTCTGGGCCCCCTGGCTGGAATACGAGCCAGGATAGGATGGATAGAAACGTCCAGTAGGGACTTCAGGGGGCTGCCCCTCAAGTGTTCGCGGTTGGGGTTATCGGTTCCCCCCTCTATCTTTTCGTTTTCCTCTCTACCTCTGTCTTTTCCAACTTCGTCTTTCCTAGTCTTTTTACTTTTATTTTCTCACTTGAATATTGTTTATTCCTGATGAACTCTAAAAAAAGGATGCTGATCGCTATCCCCGTTGGGGAGTTGTTTTATTGTTGTACAAGCATCTTGTTGAAAAATAAAAAATAAAGAATTATAAAAAACAAACAAAAAAAAAAAAAAACAGTATAACTTACGTATCACAAGGAATTGATTTTGGGGCCAGGCGCAATATAAAAGGAACACTCTAGCCACCATAACAGCTTACATGATTTTAAATAATCATGGTGTGCCAATTGTCAGCTTGCAGAAATCTTTTCTCCCTGCTAACTATGCTTCTGACTGGAGACGGAGACACACACACGGAAAAGTGATAAGGTAGCACAAGGAGCTGGATATGAGGAGTTTAACACACTAGGAGGGCCAAATAAGCCTTCAATCTACAAATAATACACAAGCCTCTTCCCTATAATCATTAGGGCAACCATAAAATGTGCTTCTTACGAGAGTGAGAGCCAATTCAGATTTCTCTCATGCCCACTGGATGGTGAATTGTTGCCTGGGAATGGAAATGCATCTAGGCTTTCCAAAGAGGGACACAATCACCACATGCCTAGGGACAATAGCTTCTATGGCACAAATATGATGGCTTCATGAGGTTTATAATATGGCAATGTCTACAATCCATTTCCACATTCTACAGCTATGAGATGTGAAATTCAAGTGCATTTGATTTGTTTTTACTAGAGGAAAAAAAACGCAAGTAGAAATTACATGTTAATTAGAATTTAAAGATTACCTGTTGTCCTGAGCATGTAAACCGCTTTTACTGGTTTTCAAGGATAACTGCTTTAATAGATTTCAGTCCTGTAAGACAAAATAAGATACAAAATTAAAATAAATAGGTGTACACTAGGGCTGTGAAATATTGACAAAATAATCCTATTGCGATTTCTTGAATGAATATTTCGATTTTATTTGCGATTTAGCCAATTGTCTTTGCTTTTTCAAACATGCTACATACATTCTAAATATATACTGTCCCCCAGCTCGTGGATATACTGTCCCCCAGCTCGTGGATATACTGTCCCCCAGCTCGTGGATATACTGTCCCCCAGCTCGTGGATATACTGTCCCCCAGCTCGTGGATATACTGTCCCCCAGCTCGTGGATATACTGTCCCCCAGCTCGTGGATATACTGTCCCCCAGCTCGTGATATACTGTCCCCCAGCTCGTGGATATACTGTCCCCAGCTCGTGGATATACTGTCCCCCAGCTCGTGGATATACTGTCCCCCAGCTCGTGGATATACTGTCCCCCAGCTCGTGGATATACTGTCCCCCAGCTCGTGGATATACTGTCCCCCAGCTCGTGGATATACTGTCCCCCAGCTCGTGGATATACTGTCCCCCAGCTCGTGGATATACTGTCCCCAGCTCGTGGATATACTGTCCCCCAGCTCGTGGATATACTGTCCCCCAGCTCGTGGATATACTGTCCCCCAGCTCGTGGATATACTGTCCCCCAGCTCGTGGATATACTGTCCCCCAGCTCGTGGATATACTGTCCCCAGCTCGTGGATATACTGTCCCCCAGCTCGTGGATATACTGTCCCCCAGCTCGTGGATATACTGTCCCCCAGCTCGTGGATATACTGTCCCCAGCTCGTGGATATACTGTCCCCCAGCTCGTGGATATACTGTCCCCAGCTCGTGGATATACTGTCCCCAGCTCGTGGATATACTGTCCCCCAGCTCGTGGATATACTGTCCCCAGCTCGTGGATATACTGTCCCCAGCTCGTGGATATACTGTCCCCCAGCTCGTGGATATACTGTCCCCCAGCTCGTGGATATACTGTCCCCCAGCTCGTGGATATACTGCGCCGCAGCTCGTGGATATACTGCGCCGCAGCTCACCTCTGTGCGCCGCTGTGTTCTGTGCGCCGCGTGTTTGGCTCCCTGTTAACTTCCGGCGGCACATGGCGCTCGCCTGGGGGAACCATGTGACGAGCCGCGAGAACGCGGCTCGTCACGTGGTTCCCCCTTCGAGCGCCCACAGCACCATGCCGCCGCCGGACGTTAACAGCCGAAAATCGCAGCCTTATGCGATTTAGAAATCGCAGGGTCGGAAATCGCGATTGCAATTAATTGCACAGCCCTAGTGTACACCGTGCACTCAGACCCTTCTGCCTCGCTACAGGGGCCTGTGCCAATGACTACAAAACTGCCAGTCATCATTACACAGTCCAATGCTAAAAGGGTGTGGGATTTCCTGAACATCCTTACATAATCTACTAAGAATAAAAACAGGTACCAGTTACATTTGAGAAACTTTATTACCAAAACAGATGTAGACTGAAAAGAAAAGCACTTGCCTGTTATACAATTTAGGGTTGCACCGATACCGATACTAGTATCGGTATCGGGGCCGATACTGGGTACTGCAGGAGTACTTGGTACTCGTGCAGTACCCCCGATATTTTTTCCGATACCGGAAGCCGGCATTGAGCCGGCTTCCGGCATCCGAGGGGCTGCAGCGGCTGTCTGAATGCTCTATCGGCATTCGGACAGCCGGCCCCGCACTCTCCGCAATACTTACCTTCCTGGGCGCCGCCGGGGAATGTCTCCACGCGCGCGCTCGTTGGAAGGACCCAGCCGCGACCACGTGATCCCGGCTGGGGTCCTTCCAACGAGCGCGCGGAGACATTCCCCGGCGGCGCCCAGGAAGGTAAGTATTAAACACACTGAGCAGCTGCAGGGCCTGTCTGAATGCTGATAGAGCATTCAGACAGGCCCTGCAGCTGCTCTCCGCGACGATACTTACCTTCCTGGGCGCCGCCGGGAAAGTTTCCCCGCGCGCGCTCGTTGGAAGGACCCAGCCGGGATCACGTGGTCGCGGCTGGGGTCCTTCCAACGAGCGCGCGCGCGCGGAGACATTCTCGGCGGCGCCCAGGAAGGTAAGTATCGTCGGGGGGGGGGCGGTCCATGAGCTGGGGGGCATATCCATGAGGGGGCATATCCATGAGCTGGAGGCAATATCCATGAGGGGGCATATCCATGAGCTGGAGGCAATATCCATGAGGGGGCATATCCATGAGGGGGCATATCCATGAGGGGGCATATCCATGAGGGGGCATATCCATGAGGAGGCATATCCATGAGGAGGCATATCCATGAGGAGGCATATCCATGAGGAGGCATATCATGAGGGGGCATATCCATGAGGGGGCATATCCATGAGCTGGAGGCAATATCCATGAGGGGGCATATCCATGAGGGGGCATATCCATGAGGGGGCATATCCATGAGCTGGAGGCAATATCCATGAGGGGGCATATCCATGACCTGGAGGCAATATCCATGAGGGGGCATATCCATGAGCTGGAGGCAATATCCATGAGGGGGCATATCCATGAGGGGGCATATCCATGAGGGGGCATATCCATGAGGGGGCATATCCATGAGGGGGCATATCCATGAGGGGGCATATCCATGAGGGGGCATATCCATGAGGGGGCATATCCATGAGCTGGAGGCAATATCCATGACCTGGAGGCAATATCCATGACCTGGAGGCAATATCCATGAGCTGGAGGCAATATCCATGAGCTGGAGGCAATATCCATGAGCTGGAGGCAATATCCATGTGGGGGCATATCCATGAGCTGGGGGGGCATACTCATGTGTGAGCTGTGGGGGCATAATAACCCATGTGTGTGCTGGGGCATTATCCATGTGCTGGGGCAAATCCATGAGTGAGCTGGGGCAAATCCATGAGCTGGGGCAGTATGAATATATATATATATATATATCGGGGGGATATACATGTGAGCGGGGGGCATTTTTATATGGTCTGTTCTTATTGGAAAGCGGTCACATGACATTAAATAAAAGTATCGGTACTTGGTATCGGTGAGTACTTTTAAAAAGTATCGGTACTCGTACTCGGTCTTAAAAAAGTGGTATCGGTGCATCCCTAATACAATTCAAACACCATGGACAATGCAGGACGGTGTAGCTCAAACCCTATACAGCAAAGTAACAGAATGGATCGGGAACCCTGGTTGGTTCATTTGGTAGCTTGCTTCGGTGCCACCACACTGTACTGGTGCCAAGTTGAGAAAAGTTCTTGCCTGACGAAACGTTGTGCTGGCAGCCGCCTTTCTCAAACATATCGCAGACCAAAATGCTGCGTTTGGGTTTTTGTAATCAAGCTCCTCAAATTTAACTGGAGTCCCTGGGATTGTTACTGCACTGATACAGGTATGAACGATACCCTGCCTGTCATGTGGGAATCTTTAACAGTGCGAGTACAATTGTTACTTTTGAGGAGTGGGAGTAAAAGCCAGTATGAGGGTATTGCAAAGGGTACACACATTTGATCTTATACATTGGCATTACCGACTTCTGAACAGGCAAAGGAACAAGGTGAATGAAAAGGAGCTTTAAATGCTTCCACAATTCCTTTTCCTCATTTGCTGTCAACCAGTATGCCAATCACCGGCATTGAAGAAACTTAAACAGGAGGAACCAAAGGAAACCTACCTTTGCATAAAAAAAACAGGATAAAATGAAAATCCTACAAAACGTTGCTCGCCTGTGACCCAGTTCAGTCAGCAGTCATTAAGTTAATTTTATACGCACTCCTGCTCTGTACGTTCACTAACTAGAAGTCAGGACATGTTTACTTCCATATAAAAGATACACGACCAGCTTACATTCCAAATGACAATTCTAGAATTCAGAACAATTAAGAGATAACGGTCACGACCAAATTTGCCAATGAAATCAAAGAGCTTCACTCCAAAACAAAGGACAAACAGACCACTATATATAATATTACTGGGGGAAAAAAAAAGGAAAAAATTGTGGCAGATTTGCAGGTGAGAAAAACAATTTTAAATTCTAAAACTACTACTATGCAGTTAAATTGGGAAGAGTGGAAAGGAATGACCACTCCTGACCCAGCTTTAAATCCAGCGCTGGTCCACATGAAATTCTGTGGCTTCCTAAGCTGCAGACATTCACATGGCTTCAGGGAGAGTGGGGCTGGATGCATGAGTAAGGCTGGGTTCACACCTGAGCGTATCTCATATGCGCGTTTTAGGAACGCATTACCTAGCGTTTTTGACAATTAGAAACACGCTTCATACGTGCATTTTTTGATTTTCATTGGACACCTCCGTAGTCAAACACTTTAGTGCCTTTTGTGCCGGTTGCCATGTGCGGAACGCACATTCATATGCGTGTTTTTGATGACGAAAAAGTACAAACTCCCATTTCAGCGCGTTCACGTTGAAGTCTATGGCCGCAAACGCTCTGTAATACGCCCCAAAGAAGCTCCCGTACTTCTTTGGGCGTAGGGCGTTTTACAGCGCGTTCCTTCATGCTGTAACATGCCCAAGTGGGAACCATGCCCATAGGAAATAATGGGATCTCAGTGTTTGACCGTTTTACAGCACGTAGGAACGTGCTGTAAACACATTGACAGCCATGGGTAAAACCTAGGTCTCAAAGCCCCATGACCTGAGCTCAACATTCAGGTTCTGGGCAGGACCAAGTCCCACACTCAATGGGTTGAAATCAGCTGTCCAAGAGGCCCCTCTCCCCCCCCAGAAGGGAGAGATTAATGAGTATACTCCGGTAACTGACCACTCAAATACCATTGAGTGTTCATACCGCATAGAGCAGTAATCAGAATTATGGGAATTGTAGGCTTTGTATGCAATAGCAACAGAACCATGGTCGTTATGTTCAAAACCATCTGTGGGGCCAGAGTTTGAGATCCCTGGTTTTAAATCAAAATGACAATCTACAACAATCTGCTGTAAATGCAGGGTCATAGAAGATCTTCCCAGTGAAGAAACTAGGTGACCCATTTCAGCACGACAATGGTTTACAAGATTATAGATTTGTAAAACATTACTTTGGCCATGGTGGGGGGGGGGGGAGATAAAAATTTAAAATGCAATTGCTCTGTTGGATTGAAAGACACTTCAGTTAGTAGCATTTTCAGAATAAAGGAGACACAGGAGAAACCACGTTCAGTTGTATTTTGAGGACATGGATGCACAATGAGAAACGCACCCACGTAAAATCACCAATAGTTAGTATGTCAACAAGTTGCTTTACACTTTTTATACAGATAGAAGTAAAATTAAACATTTGCTTGACTTAACAAATAAACCTATGTCCTCCAATTTATGGCGAAAACGTCAGAATGCTTCTATGCTGAACCGAGGTGGAACAAGGGTAATCACCAAGAGGGGCTTGGCAAATGTATATGAGATTTAGGAGCCGGGAAGAAAAAGTGAAGTTGACTCCAATTCCTGTAGAATAATCCTTTAAGAGACAAAAGGGTAGAATTTATAGAGCCAGTGACTAACGCACTCCTGGAATTATGATGCCCTGTATAAAGTGATGAAACAAGGTGTAAAGACAGGGTTTAAAAAAAATATTTTAATGGCCAGAAGAAAACCTACATGGTTATTCAGAGAGCGGTGAAAAGCAGGAGAATGACTGAAGAATGGAAAATTCTAGGTCAAAATAGCTGATTTGGAAAGTGAGATAAATGGGAGAATTTTTCTGGTTTGGCTATTTGAAAAATTCTAGGTCACAATAGCCAAACCATAAAAATTCTCCCATTTATCTCACTTTCCAAATCAGCTATTTTGACCTAGAATTTTCCATTCTCCAGCTAGTTTCCTGCTTTCCACCTCTCTGAATAACCCTGCTAGATGTCCAACAGCACATGTTTAGAAGCCAGGCCAAGGAAGGATTAGTTTGCAGGTTTCCTCAATCATCCAGAGGTTTCAGATTCAGGAGCTATCATCTCGCTTTTGGGTAAAGAGATCCTTCGAACACTGAAATATGAGCAATGCACTACATGTTTTTCCCATCACTGGAAAACAAATGCTGCAGCCCTCAGGGTGTCAATTCTTTGATTAGCAGGTTTAGTAAAAAGCACCGGGCGATTGAGCATCAGCAGCATATGTAGATTCCCCATATCAGGATAAAAACATGCTGGAGCCTGAACATAAAGCGACGTATCCTTGCAAGCCTGAGAGCAGGTAAGTCACACTGCAGCCCCAAAGAGGTTTCTGAACGCACAGGATTCCCATGCCATTATTACATTGCAAGAATACAAGGGAATTGTAGTCCTCAACATCTGGGAGTGTTCAATGGTAACGATAGTCTACCACCAACTGCGTCATGATTCTCAAATGTTTAAAAAAAAAGACAGGTGAAAGCATGGCCCATTTTTTAACCTTTAGATGAATACCCTGCAGTTATAAATACACCACCACTTATATAAGTTGTAACTAGATTACAGTACTTGTGCATTACAAATAAAAACACAAAACACATGCTGCCCCCCCCCTTGAAATAATTGCACGTTTTAAGAAAAGAATAAATAAAGTGAGGTACATTATTTAACAGTTAATGAGGTGGAGGTGGGAATGTTTAGATTAGGTGGCAGGAGGGTATTTTTCAAGGCTGAGATATGACGCTGAATGAGATATGACAGGGAGATTAAAAGATCTACCAACTGGTGATGTCCTTTATATACATCCCACACATTATAATGATTTGAGTCACTGATCGACCCATAGACTCCATTATATGGCCAGTGCCTCACAGAGGGGAGCAAGTGAGGTAAAGATACTGGAGGAGGCAGTTTACAACAAAAAACATCACACAATGGATACACTCAGGGACACCGTAAAATATTGTAGTAGTGGCCCATTAATGCTGGTTTTCTCTGGGAAGTGCTATGTTGCAACACAGAATAATTGAACTTTAGTATCTGGATGCCGGGACCATATCAGACTGTATTTCCAGTGGGTGAGATCAAGTGGTTTTGTCCCATTCTTTTATGCTGGCTATATTCTATTGATCGTTGTATGTGAGACAGCTTTCTCCTCTGTTCAAATGTTTCCCCGATATGACCAGGTATGCGCATTTGAAGTTTCCGGCATGATTGCCGCTAGAATCTAACTCATTGGACCAGTGAGAGAGTGTTTACAAATGCGAGTAAACTCCATGAGCTCTAATCTAATGTGTGTTTGTACACAGGACAACACGATTTGATTTCCTTTTAGTTCCAAGTGCCACAAGTATAGATTTCAATGTAACATTGCCTAGCAGTGAGGTGTTTTTTTTATATCTAATCTCAGGTTACATTTAATGCGTGTTGTGCTACTCCAATTAAAAAGAAATAAAAACAATATTATACTTTATGGGGATTTATATAGGCTCAACACCACTTAAAATTCATGGATTTTAATTCATCTAGCCTAGTACAGGGGTTTATCGCCATACAGATGCTCACATTAGGAAAGAGTTGATCAACTTCTGATCAGTTCCTCTGAGAGGAACTCCTTCGCCAACAATGGCTTTCAAAGCACTTTAATTGACAGCCATTGAGCTGGCTGGCGCTTGAGTGAGCACCAGCCGCTCGACTGTTGCGGCTTACTGGAAGCAACTCAGGTCTGGACGTGCATCAAGGGAGCCCAGCAATATGTTTAAGGGAAGTTTAGCAAAAAGACTGATAACAGGATCAGGCCTGCAGACAAGCTCAAGAAGCAATAATGTTTGACCTTTTATTTTAACTCTAGAGCAGGGCTGGCCCAAGATACTGTGTTGCCTGGGTCCAAGGATGAAATGCTGCCCAAAAAACACACGCAGTGTGTAATGTGTAGGAGTTTATCACAAAACTCCACAGAAATAAAACTCACAGTAATGTGCAGTGTGTATGAGTGAATCAAAGGCCTCCAAAAGCAATAAACCTCCCACTCATGCACACCCCAGTGTCACACCCATCCATACTTACACCTGCTCAGAGGAGCCAGGGTCAGTTGAGGTTCCCTGACAGCCTTTACAGGAAAGAAAAATCCCGCCCCTGGCAAAAGGGAGCAGCTGGAGCATTGGCCCTATTCGGAACCATGAATGGGCCGGCTCTGCCCTAGGGTATCCAGCTTTAAACACCGCACAGTTAAAAAAGGAATAAATAGCAGTGCTTACTTGCAGTACAAGATAAATTGAAAAACTTCCCAACAGAAGTGACATTTATAAACGAATACCAAGAATTTCCCTGTATACGTCGCAAACAAAGCAACATACCAGGCCAAAAAAGTGAGAGCACACACACTCTAAATAACTGAAAATATTTTACCATATGCCCAATTTCTGTAAGTGGGGGAAAAATTCCTATTGTGCGAGCACTTCCAGGGTACGATACCAACCACATGATAGGATTAGCAATGTGCTTGGTCAGTCAGTATCTGTGTGACAACAGATGCAGTCATGTGCAAAACATTGTTAAATCAATTCAGTCCTCAGAATATAGTCACATTTTATCAAGCGAATACTAATTTCCATCACGCTTGACTAAGGCTTCCCAAATGCAGATCAGTGACGATGAAAAAGACACTGTAACACGCTCACATTCCAACATAAATGAACATACTGACTTTTTTGGCATGTACCTTTAACCCTTTCGCTGCTGAGGCATTTCCCGCCTCTGTGCGGAGGTCATTTTTACCGATTTTGCTCATCATGTTTAACCCCTTAGTGACCGGGCGGTTTTACACAAATCCGTCCGTTCGTGACCGCAGCTGTTTTTACGTTTCTGCGCTCTTAGTGTTTACGTCAAATTTTCCTCTTACTCGTTTATGTAACCCACACATATTTTACACTGTTTTTCTCGTCACTAAATGGACTTTATAAAGATACCATTTTATTCATCATTTCATATAATTTACTATAAAAAATATTGTGAAATATGACACAAAAATTGAAAAAACACCACTTTTTCGAACTTTGACCCCCAAAATTTCTTATGTATCAACAACCGTCAAAATTTTTTTATTCCTTAGTAGTTTCTAAATTTAGTACTGAGTTTAGCAATACCCAATGTTTACATATCCTCGCTTTTTTCCTTATTTTATGCAACAATAAGTGCAAGTAGCACTTTGCCATTTCCAAAGAGTTTATTTTCAAAACTAGTGATAGTGACATTGTAACACTGATATCTGTCACTAATTCCTGAATAACCCTCCACATATACATATTTTTTTAAAGTACACAAATCAAGGTATTAAACTTGGGGTATTTTGACTCTTTCCATGCAAACCATTTTACCACAAATCTATGCCAAAGTTTGAAAAAAAAAAAAATTTTGGTGATTTTTTTTTTTTGAACGCAATTTAAGAATACATGTACTGTGAACTTTAAGGTTTACTGCCAAAAAGCACCCCAAAATATGTTCAGCAACATCTTCTGAGTAAATTGATACCACCCATGTATAGGTATGTCGGGTCATTTGGGGGCTAAAAGGCCTTATTTGGGGGGTGCGCTTTTCAGTTTTCCAACTTGGAATTTTCACATTTCGTCATCATGCACCCATGTCCTATTTGGGACATTTTTGAAGCCGGCCAAAGTAATTTACCCCCATCAAACCATATATTTTTAGAAAGGGCACACCCTAGGGTGCTTCAAAGAGTTGTATTTTAACACTTTCCATGCACTAGCTCTTTGTCAATCTTTCAGGTAGTCACTTTTTGTGTTATTTTTTCACACACATTGTACTTTAGGCATGAATTGTCAAATCCAGTTATGGGTTACTGCCAAAAAACACCCCAAAATATGTTCAGCAACATCTTCTGAGTAAATTGATACCACCCATGTATAGGTATGTCGGTCATTTGGGGGCTAAAAGGCCTTATTTGGGGGGTGCGCATTTCAGTTTTCCAACTTGGAATTTTCACATTTCGTCATCATGCACCCATGTCCTATTTGGGACATTTTTGAAGCCGGCCAAAGTAATTTACCCCCATCAAACCATATATTTTTAGAAAGGGCACACCCTAGGGTGCTTCAAAGAGTTGTATTTTAACACTTTCCATGCACTAGCTCTTTGTCAAACTTTCAGGTAGTCACTTTTTGTGTTATTTTTTCACACACATTGTACTTTAGGCATGAATTGTCAAATCCAGTTATGGGTTACTGCCAAAAAACACCCCAAAATATGTTCAGCAACATCTTCTGAGTAAATTGATACCACCCATATATAGATTTGTTCTGTTGTTTTTGGGGGCTACGCCAATCTTTGACATGTGCTTGTCAATTTTCTAATTTGACATACAGTATCTTCTTTGCTTATCTTCTTTTTAGGGGCCTTTTTACATACCCAGTTTTATGAACGTGCATATATTTGGTAAGCTAACACCCCAAGTATTGTAAATGGAGTGTTTTTATGCTATGGATGCATCCGTTTGCTCCAAACAAATTAGATACTGTTTGGTGGTCATTTTTCATTTTCACACCCACATCAGTTTTGGACTGTGATTTAGGAGACACTGTTGTTTTTTACTGCATGAAAACTCTCCAGGTTGTTTTCTGCAAGGTCTCCTGAGTACACCCATGCCCCCCATGCATAGGTTTGCCAGGATTTTGGGAAGGTTCAAATACAATTTTTATGACTTTGTCATTGGAGTTGAAATTGAGATTATTTCTTCAGCTAGGCCTAGCTTTGGTTTTGGGTCTACCGCATACCCCAGTTTGAATTATTGCCAGAAAATTGTTTATATTTGTTATGTTGACACCCCAAGGTATTGCATATGGAGTGCTTTGATGCCATGGATGCAACGGTTTTAGCCCAAAACATTTGAGAAGGTGTGTGGCGGTAATTTTTCAATTTTCAGATTTTTACGCCCACAGTAGTTTTGGACTGTGATTTAGCAGACACTGTTGTTTGTTACTGCATGAAAACTCTCCAGGTTGTTTTCTGCAAGATCTCCTGAGTACACCCATGCCCCCCATGCCTAGGTTTGCCAGGATTTTGGGAAGGTTCAAATACAATTTTTATGACTTTGTCATTAGAGTTGAAATTGAGATTATTTCTTCAGCTAGGCCTATCTTTGGTTTTGGGTCTACCGCATACCCCAGTTTGAATTATTGCCAGAAAATTGTTTATATTTGTTATGTTGACACCCCAAGGTATTGCATATGGAGTGCTTTGATGCCATGGATGCAACGGTTTTAGCCCAAAACATTTGGCAACAAGGTGTGTGGCGGTAATATTTCAAATTTCAGATTTTTACGCCCACAGTAGTTTTGGACTGTGATTTAGGCTAGGGTCAGACGAGCGTAGTGTTCACGTCCGTGATCGCGCCTAAAAGTACGTCCGTGATAGCATGACATAAAGTCCAATGGAGCCCGACACACGAAGTACGTCCGCACTGAACTGCGGACGCACAACAGCCGCGGCCCACGGACGCAAGGCAGGCAAGAACGTAGAACCGCTAGAACGGCCGCACAAAGTGCGCTGCGTCCGCAACGTCTGCATAGCTTTGTGTGTGAGTGATGGAACGTGGTCAGACGGACTGCATTTATACGTCCTGCATTTTTCACGGACAAAATGGTTTTGCAATTGGATTTATTGTCCCTCCTACATCTGTCAAAAAATAAATGTCAGTGAAAAAACGGACTGTGTGACCACTACTGCGTCTTCCGTACTGACGATGTCCGTACTGCACGGACGTACAGTCCGTAGAAATCACGCTCGTCTGACCCTAGCCTTAGCAGACACTGTTGTTTGTTACTGCATGAAAACTCTCCAGGTTGTTTTCTGCAAGATCTCCTGAGTACACCCATGCCCCCCATGCATAGGTGTGCAAAGATTTTGGCAAAATACAGCACCAATTGTAGAACATAAAAATGTACGAATAAAATGTAAAAGTCTGGTGCCTGTCAAACTGGGGATGCTCTCTAGGGGAGCACAGGCTGTTGTCACTGAAGTGCATGAAACGCAAAATGTTTTCATACCTTCTACGTGACATTGATTGGAGGTAAATGGGGGTAGAGCAGATGGGGCTACTGCTCCAGCAGGAGCGAATTGAGGGCTTCTTTATGATGCCCTCAGCATAGTAAGTGCCCAGAATTTCAGAAATTCTGGCACATCTAGCGGGGTCCATTGCTGCCTTGCCAAGTAGGAGTCTGGCTTCGCAGCACAATGCTGATGGGCATACAGATTTGATTGGGCCACGATGTGGCCCAACAAATCATCCCCCATAAACACCTGCAAAAACTGTGTGGCGGTAAATCCTGCAACATCAATATTGATGCCAGGATTTGCCGTGAAAGGAGGGATATCTGGCCTCTGGCGATGAGGCACTACCCACTCCTCAGCTGGAGCTGTGCGTCTCCTGCTGGCAGGTGGTGACCCAGGATCTGCATCAGAAACATCACTAGATACATCAGCCAGCATAGATAATGTATCTAGCGACGCCTCTGAGCAGTTAGCGGGGTCGAAATGAGGGTCTGAGTCTGACGCAGATGCCTCAGATTCTGACGCCAGGATGGCATATGCCTCCTCGGCGCTGTACACCCTCTCAGACATTATATATAATAGATTATAAAATTTTATAATTATTATATATATATAAGCGGATTGTTGGTTCTTAGAAGAACCGTTGGTTTCACAAGAAAATACAAATAAACACCTAAATCTCTCTAAATCCCTCTAAACCTGCCTCAATTCTTCTAAATCTCCCTAAAATCTCTCTAAATCTGCCTCAATTTTTCTAATCTCACTAAATCTCACTAAAATCTCTAACCTGTCAAATCTGATCTCTCTCTCTCGCTCACCAAAACACAAGTGAGGAGAGGGAGGGAGAATCACAGAGGTCAGAGCCAATATTTACAAAATATTGGCCTGACCTGACAAATTAGAAATTTTATTTTGATTTTTTCTAACTTCTGATTGGATGTTGCTAGCCTGCCTCTCTGATGAGGCAGGCTAGGAACATCCCACTCAGCCCCAAGATGACCCTGCCCTTAGAACCCTAACCCTACCCCTGACCCTGCCCTTAGAACCCTAACCCTACCCCTAACCCTACCCCTAACCCTACCCCTACCCTACCCCTAACCCTAACCTACCCCTACCCGACCCCTACCCCTAACCCTACCCCTAACCCTAACCCTACCCCTAACCCTAACCCTAACTGTCAGTTTATTTTATTTATTTTTCTTTTTTTACACTTTTTTTACACACTTTTTTTTACTTTTTCTTTTACTTTTTTTTACACTTTTTTTTAACTTTTTTTTCACTTTTTTTTACTCTGCTGGGTGCCTTGATCCCTCGAGGCACCCAGCAGAGCACCTGATCACTGAAGTGATCGATTTTGTACTGAGTGCCACGATACCTCGTGGCACTCAGTACTTCCTGCCGCTACCGGAAGTGATCGCTCGGGGGGAGCGATCACGGACGGACCAGCGGCAGGTAAGTATATTACAAGGATGCCTCGATGTCGAGGCATCCTTGTAATATGCTCAGAGCAGCTGGAAGCGATCCGATCGCTTCCAGCGCTCTGTAGAAGTGCCGGGCACCTCTCCGGTGCAACCGGATGTAGATCGCTCCCGGGGAGCGATCACATGGTGCCCCGGCACTTCTAACGGCCATTGCACGGATGCCTGGACTCCCAGGCATCCTGCAATGGCGTTTGAGCTGCTGGAAGCGATCCGATCGCTTCCAGCAGCTCAAAAACGGCAGGACGTACCATGTACGTCAGCGGGTCTAAGAGAGACCCGCTGCAATGACGTACATGGTACGTCCGCGGTCGGGAAGGGGTTAAACGTGTCTTGAAGGCTTATTTTAGTATATGACCCAGACATATTATATATCGTTCTTTCGGTCAGACTCGGCAGATTCATAATATGCCATTATTATATGTATCCGTCATGACCTGTCTGTATATTATAACAAAAAATGCAATAAAATATGAATTTAATAATTTACAACGTGTAAAGTGTATTTTTTTCACATTTTAACATGCGCGCAATTGCGGTTATACTTTGTATGGGGTGCGCTTGTTAAAAAAAATTGAAATGGGGTCTCGTTACATTTTTTTTGGGAAAATTAAGCGATTAACAAACGCACCGCATACAAAAATCGTTAGTGCCGCATTATAATTGAAATGGGAACAATATTGCTGCATTAACCAAAAAAAAACAACCTTTTTTTATACTTTTTTTTTTAAAAAGACTTTTTTCAGTCGTGTTTGGTATCGTTGGAACGCCATGCTCTGGCCCATCCAACAGTGCCAAACTTTAACCCCTAGCTGCCACGGATCGGGAGTTCCAATGAACCCCCTATCTCCACCGTTGGTGGCAGCTAGGGGTTAACTCCAGGACTGGCGTCATCATGCTATGCACGATGACGCCAGTCCTCAGGGGGAGTTCCCGGAGGCTTGGCCGACATCCAAGATGTCGGCCAGCTCCGGGAAAGGATCACGAACCGGCGCTTTTCAGCGCAGATTCGTGATCCGGCTCCCCAGAGGTTAATGACAGCCACCGTTTGGAAGGGCAGGCTGTGCCCTTCCAAACAGTGCCTGGCATTAAGCTCAGGACCCCCGCGATCGGGAGGGAGAGAGGCCCGAAGGACCTCCCCCTCCCTTTCAGGCGCCTCCTCCGCACACGCGGGGGGGGCCTGAAATAGATTTCATCCTGCCACCGCGATGAC
Organism: Leptobrachium leishanense; assembly: GCA_009667805.1. Classification (NCBI taxonomy): domain Eukaryota; kingdom Metazoa; phylum Chordata; class Amphibia; order Anura; family Megophryidae; genus Leptobrachium; species Leptobrachium leishanense. The sequence continues at coordinate 135,299,101 of CM019064.1, read as the reverse complement.
ATCTATTGTGCCCGCGGCAGTCCCGGAGTGACTGGCTGACATCCGAGATGTCAGCCCGCACCGGGGGGGGGGGGGGGGCACAGCGATCGGCTGGAATCCGGCCGATCGCAGGCTGCTTCGGGAGGACGCGCTCAGCGCGTCCTCCGCAGCGAAGTGGTTAAAATGATTCCAAGTATTCAATCCTTAATATGCTACTACCATGAACATATCCTCGGAACTAGTAAAAATGAAAAGGTGTGCAGCTCTGGCACAGAGATGGCAATGAATGGACTAGTGATAGACCGATATCACTTTCTAGGCGCCGATACCGATTATCGGCAGCCTTCCAGTCCGATAAAAGGTGCCGATATTCTGTACATTTAAAAAAAAAAAAAAAAAAAAAAAAAAAAAAAAAAAAATGGGTGGGGGGGGGGGAATAAAAATAAAAATCACAATTTCTATAAAGTTACAAACATTTATAAAGCGCCAACAAATTCCATAGCGCTGTACAAAAAGGTAGAGACATAACAAATATACATACACATTACACACAAAAAACAGGAGGGAAGACCCTGCTTGAGAGCTTACAGAGGGGTGACACACTAGGTGCGGGTTAACGCTCGTGTAAGAAAATTGTAAACATAACTAAGGAAAATGGAAAATAAAGTGTTTGAAAAAGCAGATGGATTAAGGAATCGCAACCACCCCATTTTTCTTTCAATCTCCAACTTTAATTTCTCTTTTTTGGTATTACAAAGTAACCTGCAGTGCAAATTGCATGGAAAGCTTTTCATTGCAGTTTGCAGGCACATAAAGGGTGCTGTGAACTATTTGTCATTTATTTCTTTAATGGGGGGGGGGGGGGGGGGGTCCGGACAGTAGAAATTAGCAAGATTTATGCTCCTATGCAGCCAGTCTGAAGTAGGAAGCAGAGTTTTACAGACTGCTCGTCCTTCATGCTATGCAACCAGCCAGACAGGGAGACAGATCGGGGGAGGAGCACAGCAGAGCGGAACGGCCCCTCATAAACCATCCTGTTTGTTTTTTTACAATTAAATTAGGCCCCCCCGTTTCTTACTGTGACAAGCAGATGGGAGGGGGGATACCTCGGAGTGACCTCATCACTGCTGGCCAGTCGCTCGCATAAGGAGATGCTTAATCAGTGCCGGGATCTGACGCATGCTCAGAAGGATCTCCGCTTCTGAGTTATTGGCACATCGGCAATGAAACAGCCCGATACCGATAACATGAAAAATGATGAATATCAGCCCCGATTATCGTGGTACCGATAATCAGTCGACCCCTAGATTGGACTACTGGAAATTTATTCCTTATTCTTAGGGGTTATTTACCCAGCCACGCTGCCGTAGGGAACGTGCTCAACACCCAAAGTATTCCAACATGCACATAAATAGTCTTCCCCTGGTGCTCTTATAAAACAGTATGGCTGAAACAACTAATCGATTAATCGAAAACAAATTAAAATAGTTGTCAACCATTTCCATTATCGATTAATCGTCCTGTGTACAGCACACACTGTTTACAGTCAGACTGAGTTAAAGGTACCGTATATACTCAGGTATAAGCAGACCCCCCTACTTCTTCCCAAAAAACCTGTGAAAACTTATTGACTCGCGTATAAGCCTAAGTGGGAAATGCAGCAGCCACTGGTAAATTTAAAAAATAAAAATAGATACCAAAAAAAAAAAAAAAAACAATGAGGCATCACACGGATATTGCCCCAGCTCACACACGGATATTGCCCCAGCGGCAGCCAGCTCTCACATGGATACTTGCCCCAGCTCCAGCAGGGGTTGAGGCGGCCCAGATGCCGGGCAGCGGGAGTGCCTGCCCGGTCCTGAACAGCGTGAGTCCGTCCGTGTTGAAGGGGATGCGGCTGCGTGCATGCGCAGGTCACGCGGTCCGGCCAGTCAGGTGGTACAGAGACTCCGTACCACCTGATTAGCCGGACCACGTGACCAGCTGCGCCTGCACGCAGCCGCATCCCCTTCAACATGTTGCCGATTGCTGCGCTCCTTGACTCTGGTATAAGCCGAATCGCGTTTTTTTGACTCAAAATCTGAGTCAAAAAACTCGGCTTATACCCGAGTATATACGGTAAATAACATCAGCTTTGGAGTTGATTGGAGAAGACGCGCTGCTGCTTTTACTAGGTATGATTTAGTTCTAGGGTTATGTCAGACACCACCAGTTTGTGTTCTAGTTCTGCTACTGTTGTAAACGGAATAAAAACAAACAATAGGATACTGCCACTGGGTGAAGGAGCTGTATGCCTGTGTTTTATCCTTACTTGAAGCTGGAGTCATGTGCCACCACCCCACCCTCACTGCCACACCCTCTTTGGTCAGGAACTGCCATTCCCTCTTTGGTCTGGTCCCTTTCCCAAACTCACTCCCACACTCAGATCCGGTCTATTTTCCAGACCCAGTCACTCCATTCCACCTCCAGTCCCTCCTCTGTTTGTTCACGAAATTATTTAAATAAAAAAGGGACACTCCACGCACCCTGACCACTTTAGCTTATTAACCCCGATTTCATGCTGACATCATCTATGACCAAGTGCTTGTAGCCGCGTTCATTTGAGAAAGAAAACATGGGCTTAAGGCAGCAAGTGCACAGGGGCTTTGTGTGGTGTATTTAATTGACTCCTTTATAAAGCTACGACGGACCATAAACAGTACTGTCAGACGGACGCAAAATGTTTGCTAGTGTGCCGCCAGCCTAAGCTGTACATGCAGCATCAACCCATCCCTCTGACCAAGCACTCGCATACATCATGCGTGAAAAGTATGCAAGATACTCAACTTTTGTATGTACATACACAAATTATGTACACTACGCAAATTGCTTATGAAAAAAGGGGAAGGTTTTTTTTTTTTTTTTTACATAAAATTCCTTTTAAAGTAAAACAATTTTTTTCTATTTCTTTTATCCGATGAATCGAAATAATAATCAGCCAACTAATCGATGAGAATAATGGTTAGTTGCAGCCCTATAAAACAGTATGCTGAAACTATGTGGTTTAGTAAGTGGACAGGTGTCTGAAAAGGTACTCTTATTTTAAAAAGAGCCACTTTTAAACAACAGTTCGGAATAAATAAAATAATGGGTATAAAAAATGCATTGTGGGTCCTTGGGGTATCTGTGCAGTGAAGCCTTAGTGATATTAGTGTAATCGGTCACTTTTTGCCAGTCGTTATCACCAGCAAGGATCAGAAGATATTCATATGTCACTGTAGAGTAAATAGAAAAGGAAAGCACATTGTGCAGTATGCAGCGGTACTGCCCTTGTTCACCCCCTCATGGGGGATACTGACAGTTTACAGAGCCGTCAACCCAGCTCTAAGGAAACAGGCCTGTGAGGTTTATTCAGGTGATCTCCAAAACTTTCTCTGGGGTTCTTGATCCTCCAGACGCGATTCCCACTTGGTGCAGGATTTTTATACTTTTAATCCTGATCCATGTATAATGTAATAATATATTTAATAAACTACAAATACAGTTGTGATGAAAATAGTGAGAAATAAGACTAGAATGGTATATATAAGTCTAGTATAGATCTGAGAAGCATTCTGCCGCGCTCCCATGGATTGGTCAGTAACTACAGGTACTGACGAAGTCACGGAAGCCTGGTGAAACGAATCTCGGATCTATACCAGCAGGATACCCATGATGCCAGCAAATGTGGAGGCGATGGCACAATGCGTTATTACGCATTGTTCCTTCAAAAACCTAAACCTGCACACTGCTGTGAGGGGCACAGGGCACTTTGGAACCCTGCGTCTGATTTTTAAACCACACAAAGTAATTTGAGGCAACATTGCAGAGGTCAGAGTCTGGCCTTTCCAACAATACTAGATAGGACCATGTAAGTCATAAAAAATTTTTAAAAGAAATTTACTGTTGTTTTTTCATTTCTAGGGCTGTGGCATTATGTGCTTTGACTTAGAACGCAAACTCACCTTCTCATTTCCCACACCGGGACCAAACGTGGAGATGATGGCGCTAAGCATTATTACACATTGGTCCATTTAAAAACAAAAGCCGCTTCATTTGAACCCCAGTATCTCCATTCTTTACACCCCACAAAGTCTTGTTGTCATTGGACAGGTCAGAGTCTAGCCTTGCTAATGATGCCAAATCATGACCATGTTAAATGTTTTTTTTTTTTTAGCTGACTTTTTTTTATTCCAAAGCAATAGCATTGTCCATTTGTCACGTATAAAATGAGCAATACCACTGCTGTTACTCATTTTCTCATTTCCCATGCCCCAAGTTCATTGTTTTATACTTTGAGTTATATTATTCATAAAACACAGTACGTTAGAATACAAGCAAAAAGTTCTCTCCAGTTTTAAATAAAACTACGTATTTTCTCAGAAAACGCAGTAACAGGTTCCCATTTCTAAATATTTTTTTTTTTTTAAACAAGAGTATCCCATAGAATATAGAACCACAAAGGTTTGGATGATAAAATGTTTTTTTTTTCCAAAGCTGTAAAGAATTGAAATCTGAATGGAGATTTGCATTTTTTACAAAAAATTTATAGCATGCTCACAGGACAAGATGTATACATTCAATAATGAAATTATATATTAGGATTCTGCTGAAAACAAGGATATAGAATTTGGGTACTACAATGAAAAACAACTTTATGTCGCGTTTAAACATGAGCCCGAAATTGTCAAAATGAGATCCGCATACTGGTGTGAAATGGCTCAGCAGTGAAGGAGTTCATAGTGACAGGTATCTATTGACATCGGATTTAAATTCTGACTCCTACATTTAAGTATTATTCCACGAAAATTTACACCCACAATTTTGCCTGGCTTCAAAAAAAAAAAAAAAAAAAAACAAGCGATGACATAAATTTGTCAAGTCCCGCTTTAAGAAATCATTCAACAGCTATTGTAGATATATCATGTCTGGTTTTGCTTGTGATCAGAGCTTTTCACTATGGTGAATGCTGGTGTGAATAAAGACTGTTAGACCGCTACAAGTAAACAAATAGCAAAATATGGATGTTTGATGTCAATTTGCCAAATACTCGACCCATTGGGAAGGACGGCAGCCCACACCCTTCTTAAAATGAAGCAAAAAAAGTGTACAGTATTTTGAAGTAAATGGATCCTCCTGCACCCTCTGTATGGCCCAAAAAGCACACTAAAGAGGGAAGCAACCCTTTCAGGTTTGAGTTCTCACGGCTGAGGGAAGCTCAGGTCAAACTATACGGGGACTACTAGACTTTCAGCATAATGAAGGGCCAGTGGCTTCAGCCCAGCCATCTCTGGGTCACATTACTAACCCCCCCCCCCCAGGAAGAAGAAAAAAAAACTGAAAATATACCTTTCAACTGCTCATATTAGGCAGCAATCCAAATTCATAAGCTTAAGCCAAAGCTTGCAGCTAGGACATACGAAATTCCTTACCTTCAATTTCCTTTCCATCCATGAATTTTCTAGCCATGATGTGTGCATATTACTCCAGAGCCTAGTAAGAAGGCAGCCTCCCTTATAGAGGAAGACAAGGTGTAGGTGTGTAGGTGTGTCTTTTAGGGATGCACCGATACCACTTTAAGACCGAGTACCGATACTTTTGTTCAAGTACTCGGCTATACCAAGTACCAATACTTTTATTTTATGTCACGTGACACTTTCCAATAAGAACAGACCTCATATAAAGCCCCCAGGTCTCATAGATATCCCCGCCCCCAGCACGTGGATTTGCCCCCCTCCGCTCATACTTACCTTCCTTTAGCGACGCCGGGAAAGTCTTTGCGCGCGTGCTCGTTGGAAGGTCCCCAGCCGCGACCACGTGGGACCATGTGATTGCGGCTGGGGTCCTTTCAACGAGCGCACGCGTGGAAACTTTCCCGGCGTCGCTCAGGAAGGTAAGTATGAGCGGAGAGCAGCTGCAGGGCCTGTCCGAATGCTCTATCGGCATTCGGACAGGCCCTGCATCTGCTCTCCTCACTTTGTTTATACTTACCTTCCTTAGCGACGCCAGGAAAGTTCGAGCGCGTGCGCGCGTTGGAAGGACCCCAGCCGCAATCACATGGTCCCACGTGGTCGCGGCTGGGGACCTTCCAAGGAGCGCGCGCGCGAAGACTTTCCCGGCGGCGCCCAGGAAGGTAAGTATTGAACAATGCGGAGAGCAGCTGCAGGGCCTGTCCGAATGCAGATAGAGCATTCGGACAGCCGCCCCAGCCCCTCGGATGCCAGCAAGCCGGCTCAATGCCGGCTTCCGGTATCGGAAAAAAAATATCGGGGGTACTGCACGAGTACCAAGTACTCCTGCAGTACCCGGTATCGGCACCGATACTGATACTAGTATCGTATCGGTGCAACCCTAGACTTCCTTTAAATAGTGGGGGGGGGGGGTTTAACCCCAAAAAGATATTCCTGTCCTGAGGCTTCACGGACATTAAAACCCATTTCGTATGTACCAACACACAAGATTTAGCAAAAGTTATATCGGCTTTTTTCAAGCCAAATTCTTCAACAGAGCTTGGCTGCATTCAGTGCAATACGTATGTGTGATGTGTCTCCGTAGGATTACGGTGATCTATTGATGAAGAGAGTTTAAACCACAAGAGAAAAAAAAAAATTACTGAGAGACCTTAAATGACCAGGTGTGGTAAAATAAAAAAGGTATGACATACAGCAAACCAGCACATGAAAGCCGGTAAGCAATAAACAACCTTCCATTTGATGAAACAACGAGTCTGGCGACAAAATTGACACTTACTGAATCCTGTCTCCAAGGCCTTTTAAGATGTATGAAGAGAATTTGCAAACAAACTACACACACATTATGTATCTCTAAGGCTAAGGTCAGACGAAAGCAGTTTTAACGTGCGTTTAAATGCACTAAATCACGGCCGTGCTAGCAGCAAATGACGTCCAATGCGGGGCTGCATATGAAGAACGGCCGCACAAAAGTGCGGCCGTGCAACGCAAGTGGCAAACGAACGCATTTTTTCGAGAACGTCAAACCGCTAGTACTGACGTACAGAGTGCGCTGCGTCCGCATAGCGGCGTGTTTGCGTGATTGGGAGACGTCAGACGCTGCACACGTCCGGCCAACATAATGTCCAGACGCAAAAAGGGTTTTATTGATGATCCGTACAAAATCACGGATAAAAATGCGCATCGTATGACCGCTATCGCGTATTCCGTGAAAAAATATGTCCATTCGTTCGAACGCACTTTTTCACGGACAACGCGAAAAATGCATTAGTCTGACCCTAGCCTAAACTTGGAAAAGGGTTACAAGGTGATAGGCTTACAAATGTACTGTCCGGATCAACCATTTATGCGATACTATGCATACCGTATATACATCACATAACAGAGCAACTTACTGACATTGTCGATTTAATAATTGACAAGACAGTAATGAAGCAGCAAATGAAACAGGATTGTAGATTTTATAACCTGAACGCATTCAAAACATCAGCATCCCTCCATCTGAAGCTCTGTCCTTACAAGCATTCCAACATTTAGAGGCTTTGCTTATAAAAATTATAGAAGAACAGGAGGCATAGAGTCTGATTTCATGCTCTAAGACCTCATGAGGGACACCATTATCCGATGCATGGATCAACTAATTAACCAAACGCTGAACGGGGAGTTCTGCCCTCATTGTAAACTTTTCTGCAAACTGCTATGAAACACTTTGGTTGTAGCGACGTACAGACTGCTTGACTTTTCATGGCTCGCAGATATCCAGAATCTACAGTCATGGCCGAAATTGTTGGCACCCCAGACATTTGTCCATAAAATCAAGTATTTCTCACAGAAAAGTATTGCAGTAACACATGTTTTGCTATACACGTTTATTCCCTTTGTGTATATTGGAACAAAACAAAAAAGGAGGACCGAGGACAGACATAAAAAAGCAAGACTACAGTTTGCCAAAATGTACTTGAGTAAGCCAAAATCCTTCTGGGAAAACGTCTTGTGGACAGATGAGACCAAGATCGAGCTTTTTGGTAAAGCACATCAGTCTACTGTTTACCGAAAACAGAATGAGGCCTACAAAGAGAACACAGTACCTACAGTGAAATATGGTGGAGATTCAATGATGTTTTGGGGTTGTTTTGCTGCCTCTGGCACTGGGTGCCTTGAATGTGTGCAAGGCATCATGAAATCTGAGGATTACCAAAGGATTTTGGGTCGCACTGTAGAGCCCAATGTCAGAAAGCTGGGTTTGCATCCGAGATCTTGGGTCTTCCAACAGGACAATGACCCCAAACATACGTCAAAAAGCACCCAGAAATGGATGGCAACAAAGCGCTGGAGAGTTCTGAAGTGGCCAGCAATGAGTCCAGATCTAAATCCCATTGAACACCTGTGGAGAGATCTTAAAATTGCTGTTGGGAAAAGGCGCCCTTCCAATAAGAGAGACCTGAAGCAGTTTGCAAAGGAAGAGTGGTCCAAAATTACAGGTGAGAGGTGTAAGAAGCTTATTGATGGTTATAGGAAGCGACTAATTTCAGTTATTTTTTCCAAAGGGTGTGCAACCAAATATTAAGTTAAGGGTGCCAAGAATTTTGTCCAGCCCATTTTTGGAGTTGTGTGACATTATGTCCAATTTGCTTTTTTCACTCCCTTTTCTGTTTTGTTCCAATACACACAAAGGGAATAACCATGTGTATAGCAAAACATGTGTTACTGCAATACTTTTCTGTGAGAAATACTTGATTTTATGGACAAATGTCTGGGGTGCCAACAATGTCAGCTATGACCATCTACAGCCAAGTAAGAGGTAAGATTTGTTGAAGAGCATCATGGACTTGCCACGTGATGTAAATTGCTTAAAAGGCTAGAACCCAGTGGTAATCTGCTATTACGTATAATAAATGGAACATATGTTCTATAAACCAACAAAATCTACTGAAGTGGGGGGGGGATTAACGCCTTCCAGTAAGTCACTTCACTTTGGACGACAAGCACGGTGTCACAAATTCATTACAAAATTAAGGAAAATAAAATAAAGTGGGAGCCACACTGCTTCCATAAGTAGCACTTTGCTGTGAAATACCAGAGAGAAGTATTGTGCAGAGAATGTGTCTTTCCATTTCAGAATTGTGTTTTACACTATCACCTCCCTCTTGCTAAATTCTTACGGATGCCACATGTAACAGAGAGGTCTAGTCAAAATGTAAGTGATATCGGAAATGAGAAATCCATGTTTTACACTGCAGAAGCACACAAGGCTAGATTCCCACAGCCCATAAAGTCTACAGAGCTGGAACGTTTACACCTGACTGAAACTAGTCAGTGTGTGGCAACAGTGTAACTCATAGTACTGTACATTTGTTTCCTAGCCTAAAAGAAGGTGTGAGGCGTACAGGTCACCACTTAATGTAATTTAAGTTGCCACACTCCTCTCAATTGTAAGGGGAAGGGGGGAGGGGGGAGGGTTCTGTCAAAGGGATTACTCCCACCCATAACCCGAGTACTGATCTCAGGAACAGCAGAACCTAGTTTCCATCAATGGCTCCTAATGTGCTTCAGCACTCAAAACCATTGGAGTAGCTGGATGCTCGCTTGACTCCTGCAACATGTCAAATCCACAGAACCAGTTTCTTCCGTGTGTCCAGGGGCAGCCTGAGGGCCACAGGTAAGGGGCGGGCTGTATTCGTGCTGGGGTCTCTCGCTGCAATGCGATCCCATTCGGACTACAGGTGGCCCAGCGGATGAGGGCACCTGCAGGTCACAAAAATGTGCCCCTTGACTCAGATGTGAATCTTATTAATCCAACAGTGTTGCAGTGCTGCACCTTAAAAGACACGTCACATTTTACATGAAATGAGGTCAGTGTGGCAGAGACAGAGCCCGACCCTGCGGCCTAGTGTGAGATATCACCAGGTGCAAGAATTTGTCATCCTGGAATTGCTTCCCAAGACTCACGTTACACGATTTGTTTGTATTACCTGAAGCCATTGTCTTGCTCTACAGGTTTAGGATGCATAATTACCAATTCGGGAAGAGGTTTCTGGTCAAAGCCACGGACAGAAGGCAAGTGTACAGAAAATGTTCTCCCCACAGGCACATTAGTCCTTCAAAACACTGACAGTGGTCAGATGTGTGTGCTCAGTCAGCTTGCTGGTCATGTGGCCACTCCTCAACTGACCATATACTCAAAGGCTCCATGTCAGCAGCCCTATGATGGGACAATGGCGTTCAAGTAATTAAACTCTGGAATGTGAGAAAGTGTTGTAGCAGCACATGGCGCCAAGAACCAATATGGCCCACAGATCATTGCAGAAGATGCCCGTTATTACAATAGCAGGGACTGATTGTTCTCTGTAGTGCATAGATCATTATGCAGTACAGCACCCATCAGTATGTGTATAGTATATACTAGGGCTGAGTTGCAGAAGACGTCTACAACCCATCAGTGAAGTTCTGCAGGTCAACACCCATCTGGCACTGATAGAGGACTTATCCCACAGGGGGCTGACATCTTTGAAATTTTCTCTTCTGGTCGCTGGTGTGCTCCAATATACAAAACAAAGAAAGGAGAAGATAGTATTGCACTATTTCATTTCAGTACAATCCTCTCCTTTCTCTTTGTTTTGTATATTGGAGCACACCAGCGACCATAAGAGAATTGACAAAGGAACAATAAGAAACCATCACTAAAAACAGATAAGTACTCTGAAGTTGCCTTATTTTTGGCACAACCAACTTAAAACAGGACCTGAACTAAGCCTGTCAACCTCATTGAACTTTATATTTTTAGCACGATCAGCATTATACTGCACTTTATGCACTTTAAGAACCTAAATTGCACAATTGTGTTATTTAGACACCTTAGCACGAGAGCACTTTATATCGTGAAGAGTCACAATTATACTGTTTGTATGACCTACTCTTGAAACCTGAGAACTCATAACAATATATTGCGCCGATAGAAACCACCTAAACTTTCCATTTTCACACCTGCACACCCCTCGAGAGTCTGTGCCTTCTATCTGGCAGCACCAATTGAACCAAAAATCATAGAGCTTAGAGCGCCCCCACTGAACCCACTCCCTCTTGCTCACCTAATATCAGCCTGAAAGGTACTGGAAAAATTATTTCTATCCTTAGTATATACAACCTGAAAACAAATAACTGGGTTAAGCTACCTTTCCCACATATTGGTATTAAATCTATAGATTTATGTGATAAGACCTGCGCTTTAGTGGTCATCGGGCCACTAAATTTAGCATGCCAGCACCTATTTTACCTGGCACCGTACTATTACAGACATAAATCAGCGAGCTACATTATCGGTTGGAATGTTAATAAAAACTATGTACTCCTAGTTAACGATTTTTGGATCATACTGAAATTAAGTGCTCCAGCCACCTAGAGGAACACTACACATCCTGACCACTTTAGCTTAAGTTTCCTCCGTCCCAAACGAGTCTTCAGGCAGCTGGATGTTTGACTTAACCAGTTGCTGGTCACCAATGATGTCAAAGCTCTGTATGCATACGCAGAGCCATACATTCCATGCAGGAGCTATGCCAAAATATAAAAATAATTGGGTAGATGGAGGGCCGGATTAACATAGGAACTATTGGAGCAGCAGCTCCGGGCCCATGCCACATAATAGGCCCTGAGAAAGGATAGCTATTTCTGCATTGATGAGTATTTGAATCCCTGTATCACCGACTCCATAACAGCTACAATATCCTGTGCGGTATCTCTGGAAAGGACAGATTCTAACAAATACAAATATTTTTTTCTTTCCAACACTGCAATATTGTTCACTTTACAATTATAAAGTGAACAATGATGCTGCATTAACGCACCATCGCTTTTCTCATGTCACCAACAAGTGTGGAGGCGATGGCACAATGCATTTTTCCATCCAAAACCTAAACTGCTGAAGTTAGGAGGGGGGGGGGGCGGGGTGCTTAGAACCCTGCATCTTTACACCACACAAGGTCAAGTGAGGCATCATTGGACAGGTCAGAGTCTGGCCTTTGTAAGGATACTAAACCGGACCAAATCTAGAAGAAAAATAAGTGGTTTTTATTTTGTTCCAAAGCGATGGCATTGTTCATTTGTCATTTATAAAATGGGCAATACCACTGCCATTACTCACCTTCTCATTTCCCACACTGGGAGCAAGTTCAGTATTTTTTTACATAATCATTCATAAAACCAGTGGCGTAACTAGAAACCTGAGGGCCCCGGTGCAAGATTACTTTTTTTGTTCCTGCAATAAAAAAAATAAAAATGCAAAAAAAATAGTATTGCCCCCAACTCACACATTTTTTTTTGTTGAGAAAGGATTTTACCAGGAAGGATAGAGATTTCTCTCATTTTCAAGTATGTCCTGGGTGGCGAGTATGTACAGTTAGGTGTCTTGTCCAAGGACACTTACTGGAGAGGTTGCTCGCTGGGATCGAACACATGACTCCACAGGCTCTCTCCATGCAGAGCAGTGATGTTACCTCTACTCCACCCAGCCAGTACTACACATTGGTATATATTTGCCCCCAGCTCACGGATATATATTTGCCCCCAGCTCCAGAATGCCAGGGCCTGGTCGCAAGTGCGACCCTGGTACCGTCGGCACAGCATAAAACACAAGCCTCAGAAACAAGCAAAAAAAATTATTTTGTTTTGGTTAAAATTCTGTATTTTTCAAAAAAATGCAATAACAGGTTTGCATTTTAAAAAAGACTTGTACGAGAATATCCTATAGAATATATAATAAACAAAAGGTTTGGATGATAAAATGTGAAAATTTTACACAGTGTACATGATTGAAATCTGAATGGAAATTTACTCACAGTATCTGCCTGGTTAGATATACCCGTATCTGCACTATGAGGCTAGGGTCAGACTAACGCATTTTTATGTTGTCTGTGAAAAAGTGCGTTCGAACGAATTGACGCATTTTTTCACAGAATACGTGATAGTGGTCATACGATGCGCATTTTCGTCCGTGATTTTGTACGGATCATCAATAAAACTCTTTTTGTGTCTGGACGTTATGTTGGCCGGACATTAGCAGCGTCTGACGTCTCCTAATCACACACACACGCCGCTAGTGGACGCAGCGCACTCTGTACGTCAGTACCTGCGGTTTCACGTTCTCGAAAAAATGCGTTCATTTTCCACTTGCGTTGCGCAGCCGGACTTTTGTGCGACCGTACTTCGTATATTGGCCGTCATTGCCTGGCACTTGCTGCTACTACGGCCGTGATTAAGTGCGGCTGCACGCGCGTTCGCACTGCCTCAGTCTGACCCTAGCCTTAAGTAGGGATGCACCGATACCACATTTTCAAGATTGAGTACCGATACTTTTATTGAAAGTCATGCGACCGCTTTTCAATAAGAAAAGAACTCCTAAAATGCCTCCCGCTCACGAATATATTGCCCCCAGCGGTGTCTCCCACTCTGCCAAGCCCTCCGAGCACTCTTCCTCCTTAAGAGTGTCTGGCAGCAAAGGTTGCTGCCCGGCCGCTTGTTGAGAACCAAGTACAATCCGCAGTCTCGCGAGATCGCGCCTGGAGGATCCCAGGCGAGTCGCCGGGCTACAACCCTTTGCTGGCAGACGCTCGAAGGAGGAAGAGCGCGCGAAGGGGCCTGGCAGAGTGCCATTCGAGCACTGCCCCATGGACGCCGGCCGGCAAGACAGCCCAGCGCAGGCATACGGTATTAGTTTACATATCAGGGGCATCTGCATGAGTACCAAATACTCGTGCAGATCCCGGTATCAGCACCAATATTAGTATCGGTGCAGCCCTATTATCCCCTTAGTGACCAGGCGGTTTTACACAAATCCGTCCTTTAGTGACCGCTGCTGTTTTTACATTTCTGCGCTGTTCATGTTTAGGTCAAAATTTTCCCCTTACTCGTTTATGCAACCCACATATTATACACCGCTTTTCCCGCCATTAAATGGACTTTCTAAAATACCATTATTTCAATCATATTGTATAATTTACTATTAAAAGAGAAAAAAAAAAATTGTAAAAACTCACTTTTTTGTAATTTAAAAAAAAAAAAAAATCCCCAAAATCTACCGCCATAAAAGACCCCAGCTAAATAGTTTAAAAATTTTGTCCCGAGAATAGAAATACTAAATTTTTACATGTTTTCTGCTGAGCCAGTTCACCTATGTGCACGGAGCTCATTCTGGCCGTTTTATGCTCATTATTTTTAGATGACAGCCTAGGTCGTATTTAACTAAACCCCCCCCCCCCCGACAAAAAAAAAATAATTTGGTGTGTGTGTGTGTGTATATGTGTGTATATGTGTATATGTATATATATATTTTATCACACCAAACCTAGTCCTGTTTGGTATCATTGGAAAGGCCATTATCAGCTTCCATGGTTCGGGAGACAAGGGGATCCAAAGGATCCCCTTATCTTCCCTTGGCAGCTAGGGGGTTAACTGACCCACTGACACCCTCACACATATTGTGGGGAGGTCAGTGGGTGGAGGGTGACCTGGAGGCTTAGCTGACATCCAAGATGCCAGCCACCTCCAGGTTTAAATCGAGATTCAGCAGCGAAACTTAACTTTATACACCGCTGAAAAGGGGAGGCTCTCCCCTTTCCAGCGGTGCAAAATGCATCGCTGTAGGGTGAATGGTTGGGGAGATTAAGGGCTCCAAAAGGAGCCCCCCCCCATACCTTGATTTCAATGCAGGTGCCGGGGGGCACCTGCCGATGGCGTCACCACGCAGCATGGTGACGTCATTGTGCCCACCTGCCCCTCTAAAACAGAGGGGCAGGCTTTCTCCCTGCCAGAACTCCGTGGAAGCCAGCGAGGGAGGCAAGTATCGGCGGGAGGGTGGTTAGGAGACCGCTGACCTACTATGTACTTCCGCGGGTCTAAGGGAGACCCATGGGCAGGACGCACATTGTACGTCAGCGGTTGTTAAGGGGTTACGTAAAAAGAGGTTTTAATTTCACCAAGTTAAAAAAAAAAAAAAAAAAAAAAGGTCACCAAAATCTTCAGCTCCAGGCCCAGAGAGATCTTAATCCATCCTTGGGTAGAAGCCACCCGTATCTGCCAAGGTGGGAAAAAAAAGGGTGGGGGCTCATTATAGTGGCACTTTAAGCAGCAAGAAGTGGGATTGCTAGACTGAATGTGGGCACTGCAAAACACCGGCTTAGGTGGCGGTAGAAATCCCCAAACTAGACACAGAGAAAGCAAAGTTCACATCAGGAAATGAAAAACAAGCCATAATGTGTGGGAGAGATTGAGTTTCAGGAAGCTAGCAGCCATCCAGTAAGAGATGGAGAGGGTCTATGTAACAGGAGAGTGTTCAGGAGAGTGGCAAAAGTAGGTCGCAATAGATGCCTTAAAGGAAGGCATCAATAGAATCCAAAAGAGAGCCATTGCAAACTACAAATCATACCATTAACCATTTCCAGCGATTAATTTCTTTAACAAAAAAGGTGTACCAAGAAACATACAGAAGGGTACTCTAATAGACAAGTAAATGTACATCCTACTTTTGTGATAATGCCTGAAAGAAAAAGCAAAAAAGGTGCATACAGACATTACAAATCAGGAAAAGGAAGCAGACATAGTAAATGGAAGTCAAAAAAATAAACATGGTAAGGACAAGCATACAGTGAGGAGGTGAATGGAGATCCAACTGGAATGACACCTAGACTACATAATGTATGGAGAAATGTCAGAATTTGACACCAGCATAACAGGTTTGTTGGAAAACTGAGCAGAATCAGTTTATGGTTTTTTTTAATATGTGCTGAAAATCTATGTACCTAGTGTCATTTTAATAAGTTTCAGTTGAATCAATATTTCACTGTACGTCAAAAGCGCATGTAAATCTTTTACAAATATTTTGATTTGTGACATGGTCTAGGTATTGATGCACAACACAGGCGTCATTCCAAAAACAAGAGGTCGACCAAAAAAAACCAAATATTTAGTGGAACATAGTAAACAACATTAACCCTAAAGTGGTAATAAAATGGACAACAGTGGATATTGCAAAAACCGCACCTTTCATTAAGCAATCCTCTGCCCTTTTGCTTAAATATTCACAGCCAAAGTGTTCAGTGAGACTGCTAAAGCAAACTGAACTGCTGCAATGTAGCAATTCAGCAGCTTCTGAGGAACTGAACAGGCCTCAGGCGAATGAACTGCTTTTCTGAAATGTAAAGTTCCAAGGCTTTGGCTGCTATAATGATAACATCATACACCACTTAGGCAGAAAGGGCTTTTAGAGAATAAACTGTGGAAAAGGTTCATAAAATGAATTTGTCAGAATTATGTATTGTAAAGGGCAAGCAGATCAAATTCAGCCTACACTGTCCAATACAATGAAGAGGGTGGGCACCAGACAAGTGAATAAGCAGTGAATGCAAATCCTTAAAATGGGACACTCTAGCCACCATAAACATTGGTTTTAAATGGTCCCGCGTGGCCCATTCCGTCCTTGGCCCCTTTGACAGATCTTTCAAGCACAGATCTTCCCTCTGCCCCTGAAAGCTGTGAATAAGCAGTTGCTGGATAGCCTTCTGGGAGTTGTGTTATGACAGGTTGAGTTAGTCGATCTTCCCACAGAATCCCTAATGTTATTCTAAGATTCTGCATACAAGATGCACTTAGTTGGCTGTGTGACCCTAGTCTTTGCACACAGTAATTACAGAGTAGATGGAGGTGGAGAATGTAGGTAATTTGTCAAACGTGTTAAATACCTCTGATGAAAAATGTTAAGTTGAGCTCCCTTACTTACGTACTTGAAAACGAGAGAAATCTCAATATATCCTTCCTGGTAAAATCCTTTATAAATTAAAAAAAAAATCTGAAATCGGAAGTTTCCATCATTGACGGTGTGCTAGCTGGCCTCAGTGCAGAGCCCCTTGCTCCCCTTCTAACTGTCCCTCACGGCACAGTACCAGAGAGGACCCCTTTTTTGCCCTTAAATAATTGGGCAGAAGCTGCCAACAGCCTGTGCCCAATAATTCTATTTTGCCCAATTATACTTACCTGTTGTCCGTCGCACACAGATCCTCCTCTTTGGTTCAGGAACTCCTGAACCCAGAAGTTTGTGACTGGTGCCAGAGATCATGACGTTGGCAAGCTCCCTGCATGCCGCTGTCACTAGTAGTAAATTCAAAGTTCCTGGCTGCTGGTGGTGGTGGTGACACTAGGTGGGGTGGAGGAAGGTCCTCCACTTCAGGTTTTTAGCAAGAACAGGGGTACATTCCACATACCTTTAAACATGAATTGAGGGTTTAAGTGTATGACCTGAACACATGTATTCCCCCCCCACAGCAGATTCAAAATATGTCATTACTCTACATACTGTAATGGCACTTCAAAATTCGCAAAATTAAATAATTTAAAATTACAAGAGAATGTAAATTTCAAATCATTTGCAGCGTATAATTTTTTTTAACATTTTACCATGCAAACGGAGGATATTTTTTGTCTATAATTTGGCAAAATGCTTTTCATAGATATGGCCATGCATAAAACACCGAACTCTCAGTATGGGAAATGAAAAGGTGAGTAAGGGCAACGGCACGATTTACTTTGTAAGTGAAAAGTGGATAATGCCTTAAAGAAAAAAACAATTACACATTATGTTCGGCATCATTGAAAAGGCCAGACCCCAACCTGTTCAAGGACAGCTCACTTGATCTTGTGTGGTGGAGAGGATGGGTTGGGATAAAGAGAAGGATCCCTTTCGCATCTCATGTACCCAGCTTATATTTTAGATGACAAAGTGTATATAAAACACACTGCACAATGTCTTCCACGCTTAAGGGGTGATTCAGAGCGCACCAAGATGTCAGACACGTCGTGGCGCTCCTGTTTGCCGCACTTTGGCGAGTTAAATTCGCCAACCCTGTGATGAATTCCGCATTCACTGCAGGGTCCCTAAAGTGCGACAAATCATCCCAAACCACCAGAAAACGGAACGCATCCTCAAACCGCTGCATCGATCACATAACCTGCAAAAAAAAACACCAAATCTGAAAGAAAGTCGACCAGCTGCAGAACAGGGGTATAAGAAAAAAAAAAAAGTTTTTAAAAAAAGAAAAGAACTGCATGAAAATATGAGGTCCTATGAATAAAAGTCTATTACAGAAAAAAAATTATGAAAAATGCCTAAAAAAAAACAAACTTTTTAGCTGCAAATAAGTATAAACGGTTGAATAAATATGACAAAAACCTATGGGATTTGCCTGTTTAAACGTGCTGAATGAAACCACTAAAAAAAAAATCAGGGCATTCCCTCTTGGATAATATTATACGCTGAGACCCCCCCCCCCCCTTTTTCGGGGATGTTTATTATTTTTCACATGTGGAACTTATGCTGTGGATGGCCCTGCGTGGCCCTTGTTTTCCACGTTTGATTATATGTTGACTTCCTTACAAAATAAAAATCTTAAATTCAAAATCAGGGCATTTCGGTGTTCTTGGACTAGATTAACCATTACTGCTCTATGTGGATTTCACTGCCAAAAGGTTGGTAATTTTTTTTGAATAGCCGAATGGCCACAGCATTGCACTGTATGAGAAAATTCACCATTCGGTGCAATTACGTGGCCAATTTGGTGTTCTTTGAATAACTCCTTAAATCTCAGTATGAGAAACAAGAAGGTTACTGCAGCAGCACTGTTTTGTAAGGGAATAGCAGACAATGCCACTGTGTGAAGAGGATATAGATATACCTAACTTGGTCATGTTTGGCATCATTGGAAATAATGACATCTCGACCTTCTAGGTCAAGGGTCAGTAACCTTGGCTCTCCACATGTTTTAGATCTCCCATGGTGCTCAGACGACCCAATGACTAAGCATCATTAAAAATGTAGTTCCAAATAATTTGGAGAGCCAAGGTTGCTAGCCAATGTTTTAGGTGATCATGGAGATACAGGGGACCTCTACTGCCAATTTTGCAGCAGTTCTGCTGTAGTTGATTTCCAGAAATCAGACCTCCGTTACATCTCTGAATCACCCAAGCTCTCCGCAGAGTGATCAAAGGGAAAAAAACAGACCCATCAGACATCGCAGAAGCAGTGGAGAGGCAAGTTTCCACAACGATATGCTCACGTCACCTGCAGGGCAGAAGGAATTGTGATAGGAGCAACGCGTCCCCCTGCATGGAAAGGGGGGAGTAATTTGTCCCAAAGCTTCCACACCAGCCTGAGAAAAAGCACAGAATATTCTAAAAAATAAAAATTTAATTAAAAAAAATAATGGGAATATGTATAACTATTTTCAAAGAATATAAAATAATTGATAATAAATTAGGTGATGTTTACGCAGTGGCCAACATTAATTTCCTTGGTAATAAGAAATATGCCATATGGCAAGAAATGCTACAAGAACTGCAAAGCCAAATGAAAAAGATGCTTAATTTTATTGCCAGAAGGCAATTTTGTACGCAATAATTAAATGACACTCTAAGAGCAGAGATGTGATAGCATATGCTTTAAGCTGCATGCTATGTGACTCGAAGTGCAGGGCAGAAGCAGGCCTAGGCGCACAAATGTAGCTGGTAAATAATGCACATGCATTTAGTCAGGAGGGAGAAGGCTGCCAACTTTTCTCTTGAACAGACAGTACTTGCGTTTAAATTGAGGTAAATTCGGAAAATTATTTTGGCACAGTGAGTCGAGTTACTGTAAATTCAAAAACTA
This sequence comes from Leptobrachium leishanense, assembly GCA_009667805.1. Taxonomy (NCBI): domain Eukaryota; kingdom Metazoa; phylum Chordata; class Amphibia; order Anura; family Megophryidae; genus Leptobrachium; species Leptobrachium leishanense. The sequence continues at coordinate 135,279,445 of CM019064.1, read as the reverse complement.
AAGGGACATTACTTGTAAAATTTATAATCAAACTCAAGAGCAAACAAAGGAAATGTAGGAGACGGGAAAAGATTTGTATGTATATCAGCAAGAGATATTTAAAAGCTAGAAATAAACTCCTAGGCGCCTGTGGCTGCCTACTCCTGGAATTATTAAGACCTCAAAATGCCTTTTTAAAAATGGGTACTAGGACTGAAACTAAAAATCAGAAACTGAAAGATGAGAATAGATGACAACTATTCTCCTTATCGATTAATCGGCTAGTCTATTAATCTGTGTATATCACAAACTGTTTAGAGTCAGACTGAGTTAAACATTACCCTCAGATATTACTTCGGAGCTGATTGGAGAAGATGCGCCAGTTGCTTTACTATCTTTATGATTTTGCTCTACGGTTATGTTGGACATCAACAGTAGCAGAACTAATAAAAATAATCACACAGACTATGGCTGCACCAATACCAATTTTTAAGACTGAGTACGGTTGACGATACTTTTAAAGTCCTGTGACCGTTTACGATAAATTTAGAATTTTGCTGAAAGCCTGTCCAATCTGATAATATTGAAATGTTTGTCCTTGACCACACAGACATCACCTCAGATATGTGTATACTAGGGCTGTGCAATTAATTGCAATCGAATCGCGCTTTACGGCCCTGAGATTTCTAAATCGCATAAGGCTGCGATTTTCGGCTGTTAACTTCCGGCGGCGGCATGGTGCTTTGGGCGCTTGCAGGGGGAACCACGAGCACAACGCAAATAATGAAAAATTTAATTTTTTTCGTAATCTGATGAATCGATTAGTTGACAATTTTTTGGATCAATTGATTACAAAATTAAATAGTTGTAGCCTTAGAAACTAGCACCAAAAAATTAGATGTTATTTTATGTTGCCGATAGCTTACATGTTTTGTAAGAAAATATTTTACTATAGGTGTTCCTGGGTGCATCCATTGTGTGATCTTTACAGCACTTGCTCCTCGCTGTGTGGCATTGTGCAAAGAATGGGCTCTTTCGGTTAGACTAAATTTGTGGGAGACACTCAAACCCTGCTTCACGCTGATCAGATACGTATACATTTCTATCGGTTAGACATCCAGAAAAAAAAAAAACTCATTAAGATTGCATTGTGTGAGATATATGCCAAGGGTATCAGATTAGAATTCTTAAAATGTAGTTTACATCCCATAGACCCCTTGTCTAAACATTCACTCCACCACATTGACTATTACTGTAGAAGTAAAACCACAGCTCTAAAGTAAAACTCACAATAAGATTAATAAATTTTGCATCGTGGGAAAAAGTCTACAAAAAATGGAAACCGTAGATCAAAACTCATTTTTACTTTATACATGCAATTACTTAAAACCGTAGCATGTTTTACGATGTGTTTTTGTTTATAAAGTCACAAGAAATCTAGTTGCAGCTTATGAAAGTGGTAGTGTCCCTTATAATGCACATCTAATTGAATTCAGTGGATACTACGTTCTAAATATGCACTATTACTGTTCACCATTTTTCGTTAAAAACAAAAATTTGCGGATCTTAACGCCTAATAGATATAAATTTAGAATAGTTTAAATAAATGCCATTAAGTCATGTTTTATCAGCCATAAAGTGAAACTAAGCTAGATAAAATTTTCTCTAAAGACAATCAGCGTGCGACCTTTAAGGTCAGGGGTCAGACGAGCGCACTTCTGAGAGGAAGGAACATCCATGAGAGTGGACTTTCCTTCCACTCGACACTCGTCTGGCTACCTCGCTGAGCGCAGTCAGTGCACTCAGCGCTGCAAAGCGCAATCATCCTATGGAGGATCGTGCTTTGCAGCCCCGTCAACACGCGTCAGACGGAGAGGCTTTGTGGACGGATGCGTGTTACTGGCCCTGTTGCAGCCTAGCAACGCTGCGATGGACGCCGGTAGGCACGTCAGTGCGGGCGCACCTAATGCGCTCGTCTGACACCAGCCAAAGCAATTAACACATCTATTTTTTGAAGAAATAGAACATTTGAAAGAAGAATGCAGTTAATATTTAAATCTAACAAAATTGCAACTGTGTATAAATTACGGTTTTGAGATTGTTAAACTATAAAAAAGAAGTAATATTACAGGTAGTATTCATTTTGTTATAGAATTATTGTTTGAATAAGTGGTTTTGATTATTGTTTGAATAAGTGGTTTTGAACTGTAGATGGTGTCACCTATCATGTAAATTCAGGAGGAAATACAAGTCCTGCACTACACCATCACGGTCACAGGAAGAGCTCTGTATTAAACAAGTTCTTAGAAGTCAAGAACGCACTAGCTGCTCTACGTTTAGAATATAAACAATCTTTGCATAGACAAAAATGTCTCTTCAAGTCCTTGCACTTTGGGGAGAGTGTGTTCAACAGGACCCTTCCCATTTAATCCTTTAATTTTCAAGAAAACATAGTATCCAGGTACCCCTAGTGCAAATTGTAACTGGATGTTGCTAACTCAGCTTCTTTCAAGGGTCTGGCCCCTTAGCAGTAGTCCAGATCATACAGGCTGTTTGCAGCTTTAAGAACAGGATACAATGATTTGGAAATGGCACAACATGGGCCAAGAGCCCCGAGGGGGGGGGGGGACATGGCAAAACGTGGGCCAAGAGCCCCGGGCGCAACGTGGGCCAAGAGCCCCGGTGGGGGGGGGGCACAATGAAGGGTTAACACATCCAGTCTCCTGTGGCAGGAAACCTCTAGCCAATTTTCTTTAATTTTGACCCACCACTCTCAGCTTAGGGACTCCAGATGTCCTTGAAGCTTTACGGTGCAATTTGCGAACCAAAAGGGAACCGATTGGTCTCCGAGAGTGAAATCGGCAACGGTCCCTATGTGCCGACGACACTAGTAACAGTAGTAATCAGCAAACGGGAAATTCAAATTCCCTGGCTGCTGGGTGGGTTTGAGCAAACTCTTCCACTTCACCTAGCATTTTAGGAATAACTGGGTGGCAGTGGCACACATATCCTGACAAGTTTAAAAATATAAAGTGTTCAGAAGGTGTAGAATGTTCCTTTAACCACTTGAGAAGAGAAAAAAAAAAAAAAAAAAAAAAAATCACTTACCTACACCTTGTCCTGCAGTACATTGTAGCGAATCTTGCTGCCCAAGCAGTGGAAAACTGCACCTGTAAGTTTGCAGCAAAGTCAAAGCTGCTTGCAGATACGGCAGTGGCGCAACTACTGATGAGCAGCTAATATAACGGCCTGGTCAGAATAAAGCCGCCTTTGCTGCAGGCCACATTATCCCCATTTCCTCTGTCAGCTTGCTGTAAGAAGCCGTTTTGATGCTGGTACCATGATTGGTGTCTGCACGATTAGTATTAAGAGGCATTAAGCGCCAACTTGTAAATACTTGTTCAGCCAGTTAACTCACTCCTTTTCCACTAAATCACAACCCCCTAAAGGCCATCACACTTTGCAAAATCTGGTCCAGTCATAGACCGCTGGGTTGTCTGAGGAGAGGGACATTCTAGCCATCAAGAGACATACAGGGTTATTCAAAGAATCGAAAAGTCACTGCACGTTTGGTGACTTTTCGTTCTCTTCAATTCAGTGCGATTTGGCTATTCCATTTCGGCGACCCTGCGGTGTATTCAGCAAGCACCACAGGGCCGTCGTAGTGCAGGGAAAAGCCGCCGCAAACACACTGAAACCCACAAAAACATCTGGATTAACCCCACCGAACAGCCGCCGATCACAGCCGCCGGAAAAAAACAACACTGCAGATGAATGGGGGGGGGGGGGGGGAGAACCGTACGCTTGAATGTTTGAAAAGTGAAACGCTGTTTGAAAAGAAACTACAGAACGAAAATGTCTGAAATTTACATATAATAAAAAGTGCTCAAAAATCCAAAAAAATCTATAGAGACTTTACTGCAGAATATTATAAATCAGTGGTTTATTAGATATTGCATTTAAAAAAAAAAGGGAATATTTTTAACATTGAAGCCTATGGGATACGCCTGAATAAACCTGTCGAATGAAACCACCGAACAGCAGGGCAATACGGCAACTTTTCACTGCTGGCGTTTTTTCTCTATGGGGATTTCACTGACCTCGAACAGGCACTGTACGTGAAGGCAACATTTGGCGAACTGCCTGCTCTCTGGATAGCCGAATGGCCAGGAAAGGTAACAGTACGCTGAATTTCAGTGTTCGGTTACCTTTCTGCCAGAATTCGGATCTCTTTGAATAACCCTTTAAGTTTAAGTGATCATGGTAGTTAGAAAGTCCCTTTAACCTCCCCCGATGGTTTTCCCGAGTGTGGCTCTGGGTTAACTTTCAGTGCTGAAAACGGTAACCCCGAACCACACTCTGGCTGCATACATTACCTGTCCCTGCGCTCCCACCGCAGTCTCCTCTGGCGATCGCGACCTCATACTTCCGGATTCCCTTTTCGCGAGAAGGGAACCAGGGAGTAAGAGGGTCACGATTGCTGGAGAATGCGGGGAACAGCGATGGAGCGCAGGGACAGGTGATCTATCCAGCGGCATCCCGAGTGTTGCTTGGGGTTTCCGCTTCCAGCATAGGAATTTAACCCCAAGCTACACTTGGGAATACCACTGGGGGCCAAAAAAAAAAAAAAACGATTTTGACATCTAAAAGCTGTCAGAATCTTAACGCCAGGGAGGGTAAATGAGAAAGCTGCCACTATGAAGTAGTCTTTGTGCAACCCAAAAAAAAAAAAAAAAAAAATTCACTTTGCCATCTTTATTCAGGATAGACCTATTAAATCGACTATGACGAATACCGGGAGCTGATATTCAGCCTATTACCGATATAGTTTATCGGCCTTTTGCCAATAGTCCTGAAGAGACCAATTTGAGTCGATGCAGCTGCGACACATGAAGTCCGGCAACTCAGCGCTGATCTGGGGCTACTGCTACACTAGGCTGACAGCCCTCACAGTATGACTTCCCCCTACCTACTAACTATCGTGCATGGGCACAAAAACTGAAATAGGGCTTCCCTCGCTTCTGGCAAGATATTCCATATACCGAAGATGTAGGAGTCTTTTGGGCCCCGGTACTGTATGCCATACAGAGGGTTCAGCACCATTGGCCCTCCAGATATTTTGGAATTACATTAACAAATGAACATCAAAGGAGATGTAGTTTCAAAAAAATCTGTTAGGGCCAAGGTTGCTGACCGTCTACCCACAGGGTCATAGGAGTTATTGCAAAAGTCAGAATCTAGACATGGCCATGTTAGAAAAAATTAATGTTTAAAGTAATTATCAAATTGAATAAATGCAAATCACCATGGTGCACGGTCTAAAATTTTATTAAAAAGCATTAAGTCATAATGTCAGATTTGTGTTTTCTTCACAACTTTACGTGTACAGAATATCAGCAACAGATATAGGCAAGAAAGGCTGCCGATAATCCGTATCGGCTCTGGGGAAGATACAGAGGGGGAAAAAAAAGGATATTGGTGTATCCCCAAATCTTAATTACTGGATAGGGAACAAATACAATACTGAGGGGAGCACCAATTCCCTGGGCAGACAGCCTGAGACCAATCGCAATGGGGAAATACTATATTATTTACTGTAAAATTTTCTGCAGTCAAGCGGCTCTACAATAGATATGGTTTCATACATACACCATAACTATGTACTGCCACTTGTAGCTTAAAGAAAAATTATGTAATGTTTCGGTTGCAGAAACTACATCTATTATGTGCCCAAAGAAGCAGTCACATGTACTCATAACTATGGGACACTTAGAGGTGTAACTATCCTAATTCACTGCAAGAGGATTCCCATTCCTCTCTCTCCAAACCGGCCTACATAACTGCAGCTACAAACCTGTTCTTTTCATCAGACGTCAAGAGAGTACGGCTATACTGCACTTCATCTGTAGCGCTATGCGCAGCATTGAGAAATCATCTGAGTCACCAGACCCCGCATAGGCTCACCAGCTGTCAGTGTCACTTGCATGGTCAGTAGCTTGAGCACTGAACACAGCCCCATTCACAAAACTGCAAGTAAATGCCAAGATTGCCACACATCACCTGGACTTCCATTCATCTTACTTGGAGAATGTGTGTGCAGAAGGTTGAAATAAACAATGCATGAAGTACTGGGGTCAGTCACACAATGGAAAACTGCCTTTGATACTCCCTGTTCCAGAAAAACTCAATACCTGGAGATTTGAAGCAAACACCTGTACTAGATGCCCCTTGCAGGTACAACCACTACCTTTCCCATGAGCACCTGGTTGTACAGGTAATCTTGAGTTACCAACCAAATTCAATCACCATCAAAACCTGTTCCATCTCTTGCTGTCAGCACAAGGAATTCCTCTTAATGTACAGGTCTGGATGGTGGGCCGCTTTCCAACTACCTGAAAGAGGACAATTTTTAACTACATATATTGGCTAGAACTTAACATACATTAGTCCATGTATTGCAGGGGCTTGCCAAACTTGCATACAATATAGGAACCAACGATTTATACCGGGATCAGCAGAATAAGAGATTGGAGGTCAGAGGTAAATCAGGTCGCGTCTACTTTACCCTTGGATTTGTCAAGTCCTGATGTAAATCTCACTGATCGTGAAATGGAAGGCAACAGATTAATTCAGACAAGGGCTGCTGGTCTCCAAAATTATAGAATATAGATGTAAGAACATTGAATATTTTTCATACAGATTTGAATATTAATGCTACACATGCTGAATGAAGGCCCGGGGCAGGGGACCATTTCCTTTGTACCAGTATGTCAAACAGTCATGTTAGACTCTTTGATTGTAAGCTCTTGAGCAGGGTCTTCTCTCCTACTGTTTGGTATGTGTGTAATTTGTATGTATATTTGTTATTCTGTCCCATTGTACAGCTCTACGGAACTTGTTGACGCTTTATAAATGCTTGTAACTATGTCTGTGGGTTGATTGTTTATTGTAATGTGTCATGGATAAGAGTACATAAAAACCATGTAAGATCCCATTTTATTGTTCTAGGTATTTTTTGGAAAATAAAAGACCCCAGTTCCACTACAAATTTTTAATTTGTTGGAAAATTCCCCCCTTCAGGATGAGTAAAAGAAGAAAAAAAAATACCTCATGGTGAACTTTTGAAGTGTTTCAATGATGAGCAGTAGTGAGCTGTGTTAAACATGTTAAAAAAAATAAAAAAAAACTTCTAGATTGATGTGTTTGCTAGGATATGGCATTTCTGCAACTACCAGGTCATAGGACAAGGATGTGGTGAGAGCTGTCAAGACATAGGGGGACCCTGTTCCCCCTAAATCAGGTGCAAGGGCCTCTGAAATGTCTTAAAATATGCCTAAAAGCTAACAGCCCAGCAATGCATGCACATGAAGAAAATAATTCAGAAACTTTGCAGACAGACAAAACCCTGTAAGCTACCTGGCTTTGTCAAGTCATGGATATAGGATCACTCAAACCTTTAGGCCTGCGTCAGACGAGCGCACTATGTGCGCCCGTACTGACGTGCTTACCGGCGCGGCATTGTGACACTGCAACGGTCACATGCTCGTGCAAGCATCCTTATCCAAGCGTCCCCATCGATGCACTAGGAGGCGCGTTGACAGTGCAGCAAAGAGCGATCCTCCATAAGAGGATCGTGCTTTGCAGCTTTGAGCCGACAGTGCTCTCAGCGAGGTGGACAGACGGACGTCGAGTGTAAGGAACGTCCACTCTCACGGACGTTCCTTCTGCTCTCCAATGACGCTCCTCTGACCCCAGCCTTTAGGAGTCAAAAGCTCCACAGCCCCCCAAATTAGTCCACCGAAACATAGACGGAACAGGAAAGATTACTAAAAAAAAAAAAAAAAATTCCAGTGCAAACTCCAGCAGCACTGTCCATTTAAAAAGGGATACGTTACCTTTACCAGCACAAGTGGATATAGTTTGAGGTTTTGGGTACTTCTTACACAACATGACACTTTCATCACATAGTTATCACTAAAAAATTTTTTGTAAGTTTTAAGTGTAATATAGAAAGCGGACAACTGTGACAACATGTATGGATTACTTTAAAGATCACATCCTTAAAGTCACCCCAATAAAAAGTGTCACAGAACAGGGTACTCTCTAAAAAACATGAAGTAGTGCCCTTTGAAGTAGTGCCCCTTGTGTCCAATCACCCTGTGCAAGACACATGCAAATATTAACACAAAGCCTCCTAAATCAAACACCCAGTGCTAAGTGCAGATAAAAATATTTTACTTTGATGCACTCGTTAAGTAGTCAAATATAAAAGACAGAAAAATAAGGAATCCTAAAAATAAATTTGGTCGGACAAACAGGAACTTGCTCTTTACTAGAAGTAATTGTGAGGGATTTCAGCCAAATGTCACAAGGGAGGTCTGCCAGCACCACACCCACCCCACGACCTCAGGGAAAACAATCCACAAAACGCCCTCTAAAGTGGAGGGGACCTCTAAATCCATGTTAAATACTTTAGGGAGTAAAATATTTAAAAAACAAAGGTTTAAAAGAAAAAAAAAAAATGTCAGAAAGCTTTTTAAAAGTAAACAGGTAACAGACAGCTGTGGCAGGGAACCAAATCAGAAGAGGGAACCTTTAAAAGATATCAATACTCAACTATGGGAATGAAGCTATTTTGAAACCTTTAGGCTTTGGTTTTCGGGTTGTTTCTGTAGATAAAGCTAAGCAGCATAGTAAACCCTGTCCTCCAGCTGAGCGTGAAGGTAAACACTGTCCAGCTGTTTAAATACCCATCATGCAGAGAGCCCCATGGCATGGCCCGGAGATATGCCGGGATTGAGAGGTGTATGTATTGGCCAATAGAGATGGAAAATTATTTCTCCACGACTACAGTACCCGCGATGCTCATCCAGCCAAACATCCCCTGATCACAAAACAGCTGCTTGTGGCATTAAAAGGAATCCTAGTCCACATTTGCTCCAGCAACGAATAGGTTACTTCTAAGAAGTGGTTTACTTTAGTATGAGGTATGGGCATATCATTTCACAGTTTGCCTGTTCTTCCTGCCAACACATTGTATCGCAGACACAAACCCTAGCCTCGCTTGGTGAGAATGAAGGCCTGGCTGAGTGGCTGGACTGAATTACGGGTTATGCAGGTCTCGGGGCATTTGCGGCCCGGAGGCGCAGCCCCCTCCCAGGCAGGGCCTACCCAGACCGAGCTCACAGGCAGGCCTCTCCCTTCCGCCCGGACCTTCAGCACACAACAAGGCCTACTCAGACCCCTCCACCTCGTCCAGGCCCCGTCCTTTCCTGAGGAACTGTCACCGCCCCGTTCAACCACAGCAACCCTTACCCGGAGAAGCTCGCTCCACTGCCAGCAGCCACCGCCACCTTCAGCCGGATCCCCCGGCAAAATCCTGTCTCCTTTCCCTGTTTTGCCGCCGGCTCACTTCCTTTTCTCAATGAGGCCAACAAGACACAGCCCCGGACCCCAGCGGCCGCCGCACTCTGCACTGCACTGCCCTCTCTGTCGCTCACTCACACACGCAGTGCCTCACAGCCCGGCCAGCGTGCGCGCCGCCGACGTAGGGGTGGATGAAGCCAAGCAAGGAGCGTGCGCGTGCACCAACAGGAAGAACAGTGCGTAGCGCGGCGCCGCGAGGGAAAGAGCCAGCTGTGAATGCTAACAGAGGCAGAGAGCGGGCGCGCCTCACTCCCTCCCGGCCACGCGCCGCCGAGCAGGCCAATTGGGTAGTAGCAACCGCACAACCTTTAGGTGGAAGCTTTGGCGGGAACGCGTCGGCTGCTATCTGGCTCTGACAAGAATTCTCTGGTTGTGACTAAGCACATCCAAGGCCCCTTTGACGCCTTCTCGTTCACCTGATTTTATGTCCTCTGACTGGGTTATGGCGAATATCATTCAGCATGGAGACTATCCCGGACCGTTATGAGGGGCGGTGGGAGGGACTTGGTCGGGGCCGCGCGTTTTTAAACTACGGAGCTTTGTGAACGCGCTGCTCCACCCGAGGGAGCGGTGACGACACAGTGCTGCCCCGCCTCTCTTCCCCTCCTACTGTATGTGTGAGGGTTGTGCTGTGCTACAGTTCCCCATTACTAGTCTTAAAATTCTCCCCAGGAAAGTTTCACAGTAAAAAAAAAAAAAAAAAAGCCCTGGAACATGTCTGATTCATTTCCAATAATTAAAACATCACTGTTTCATTTTAAAATAAAAAGAGGTGTTATGATGTAACATATCCTGGGTGCCTTATATCACCTTTCACCCCACACGTAGAACTCAAGCTGGCATGATCAGGACTTTTACCATCATTTTCTGTGTGCAAAAACTGTTGATGTCAGGCTTTGTCAGTGCTACCTTGTACAGCCAGATTGGCCATGTTTTCCTGGACATATAATTTATTCAACTCTTGGCCGCTGTGCGCTGGCCTAATACATGGACAATAGCAATACACAGGGTTATTCAAAGAGAATCGAAAAGCGACCGCACGTTCGGTGACTTTGTTCCCTTCAATCCGGTGTGATTTGGCGATCCCATTTTGGTGACCCTGCGGTGTATTCAGCAAGCACCACAGGGCCGTCGTAGTGCAGGGAAAAGCCGCCGCAAACCCAACAAACACTCACCGCAAAACCCGGCAAATGCACACCGAAACCCTCAAATACATCTGGATTAACCCCGCCGAACACACCGGAGAAACCCAAGCAGGAGCTGAGCACAGCACAGAGCAGCCACCGGAAAAACCGGACACCGCAGACGAATGGAGTAAAAAAAACAGTACACTTGAATGTTTGAAAAGTGAAACGCTGTTTGCAAAGAAACTACAGAACAAAAATGTCTGAAATTCACATATAGGATCCAATGAATGATAATGTTTGCAAAAAAATCCCTGAAAGATCCTAAAAAATCTAAAAATAAAGAGACTTTTTACTGCAGAATATTATAATCAACGGTTTATTAGATATTGAGTTCAAACGGGAATATTTTTATCATTGAAGCCTATGGGATTCGCCTGAATAAATCTGTCGAATTAAACCACTGAGCAGCAGGGCAATTCGGCAACTTTTCACTGCTGGTTTTTGTTCTCTGAATAGCCGAATGCATTGCTTCTCTAAGGGGATTTCACTGCCCTCGAAAAGGCACCGTATGTGCAGGCAATTCGCCAACATTTGCCGAACTGCCTGCTCTCTGGCTAGCCGAATGGCCAGGAAAGGTAACCGTTCGGTTACCTTTCGCCAGCAATTCGGAGCTCTTTGAATAACCCTGACAGTGTATTAAAATGTAACCTTTATTAGATCAATTAAAACCAATTTTGTCTTGTTATCACATAATCACACACATGTAAATAAAAATAAATAAAACAAATTTGAATTCCAACTCGTGCTAATTGATTTAGTTGCTGGTATCTTAACCAAAAATGAAATTATAGATAGAGGTATATCAAACAAAGTGCTTCAGTCTTAGGCTGGGGTCAGACCAGCGCACTTTTAAAGATTTTTTGGACAATAGTGCACCTAAATATATACCGACTGAGGAAGGCTGTTAATGCCGAAACGCGTCTCGGTAACGCATCTGTCCATTTTTTAATATGCAATTAATTTTTTAAGAAATTTTATATGGTTTATATTCTATTGACTACTCTCCTTGGATATATACTTGCCACCGCTTGGAAGCTCCTGATATCTGGCCCTCAGACGGTTGAGAAGAGGTTCTGGGTATCCACCATAGTGTACCTGACGCTGTATTGAGTGAGCCTGTGTGGAAGAGGCTCCATATCTGGTGAGTTCAATACATTATCACCTCTTTTTTATCATAATACGGTAATATACTATGGGAGCGCTGTCTATTATCTTATTGTAGCCATCGCAACCAGAGTTGAAGATTTAAGAAGGGATACGCCACCCTCAATATGGCTGGAAGCTCCTAAACCTAGAGCCAGGGTTTTTTTGGGCTCTTATAAATGTGAGTTTCCATATTCCTACGAGTAATTCATTTGCCATATTTAATTGGGATTTTCTGCACGATTATTTCTTCATTTTTTCCTCTCCCCTCCAAATTTTTATTTTTTTTCCCTTTCTCTCACTTTTTTCTCCTTTCTGGCTATCCTCTCCACTATTGAGAGACGGCAAGAGATACACAGACCAAGAAAGGAGGACTATATTTGTGCATCGCTTGAACATAAAGAGAAGTAAATTTTAAGGAATTTTTCCCACTGGTATTCATACTGTTGTATTGGATATCATTGCACATTCGGACACTGTTGCACTTTATAGACTCTCTTATACCCATCGCACTGCTGGAATTTTACATATTGTTGCACTTTACTGTGTTCTATGGCACATTGCACTTTTATATGTGTACATTGAATATTTGTCACCTTAAGACTGAAGCACTTTGTTTGATATACCTCTTTGTTGAAGTCTACCTTTAAATCTATTTTTGATGCGCTACAAAGATTCTATCTCTAATTTCATTTTTGGTTAATGCAGATTTTGGTTGTTTTTTCTGTATATTGCGCTTACCCCTTTGGGCAGCATCTCACTACTTATTAGTTATAATTTAACTACTTAATAACACTATAGTAATCTGGTTTATAAATAGGCGCCTACGTTGTATGATATATATATATCTTTCTTCTTTCTTGCTGGTATCTTAACCACCTATTATAGCAAACGTATCACTATTGAAGAGCTTCAAGGCATAGATTGTAATAAAGAAATATTGGGCTGGATTTATTAAAAAATATAATGCTGTGAGCCTCGGTTCGTCTATAAACTCAAATATGTACAATTAGCCTACTGTGCTATATGGTAAAGGATCAATTTTTAACAGTGCTAGCACCTGATAACTCGTTGCAGCATTTGAATTATACATGTTGCAGGACAGCACTTTTACCTGTGCGCTCACTCTGCTTGAAATAGTAATCTATGTACAGGAAAACATGGCTGAACTGGCAATCCTATGTACAGCACTGTGGAATATGTCGGTGCTTTACAAATAATTGTAGTGCTGGCCACTTTTATGCTAAAAGACCAGAAACAAGTGATTGTTTCTACAAAACTTTCAAAGTAATCAACGGTACATTGAACAAAAGCTCAGCCTGGCATTTACCTGATACAGCAGGATATTGGGAGGCAGGGGCGGATCCAGGGGGCAACGGGGCAATTGCCCCCCTGAGAAAATATTAACGGCCGCTGACTGCTTTGCTCCCTACGAGCGGCCACCGGCATGCAGCTTGGCTGCTCGCCTGGGATCCACAAGCCGCGATCTGGACAGGTGATTCCCAGGCGAGCGGCCAAGCTTCTGTTATCCACATCAGCCGTCTATTTTCTACAGATCAGGATCTTGGATAATAACAACTTGTTACTATCCAAGGTCCTGATCTGTAGAAAATAGATGGCTGATTTGGATAGTAACAAGTTGTCACTATCCAAGGTCCTGATCTGTAGAAAATAGACGGCTGATGTCTTCCGATGATAGATGGCTGATTAAGTCTTCCGTTATCCACATCAGCCTTCTATTTTTTTTTACAGATGAGGACCTTGGATAGTAACAAGTTGTTTCTGTAGAAAATAGATGGCTGATGTGGATAACGGAAGACTTTGGGCCATATTACATACTTGGTGCTAACTTTACCAGAGCAGTTGTAAACTTAAAATTATATTACATAGTTGGTGCTAACTTAACCAGAGCTGTTGTAAACTTACCAGAGCCATTATAGCCTATGGAGGTTTTAAGTTTACAACAGCTCTGGTTAAGTTAGCACCAACTATGTAATATGGCCCTTAATCTATCCAAGATCCCGATGTAAAAAAAAAAAATAATAGATGAAGTGTTTCACCATCGACTACTGTCCAGGGTGCTGATTCTGAACCTTGAACCGTCGCCGATAGTGAAACATTTAATCAGACTATTTCAGGAAAGAAAAAAACAGACCTCGTTATTACATTTAAAAATAGTTAGAAACCCTAAAGATTAACCCAAAAATTCCAGAAAAATGCTCAAAAAAACCTAAAAAATTAATTAAAAAATGGCATATTGCTGCAGATGAAACTAAAAAATGGTTTAAGAGATATTTAATGAAAAGTTAAAAATGCAAATAATTTTTTTAATTGAAAAAACTATGCTGCATTAATTATACTGCAGAGAAGAGAAGTGCTGCCCTGCAGTGTGCGGATTCATATGCTGCATTAATTATACTGTAAAGGTGCTGTCCTGCAGTGTGAGGATTCATATGCTACATTAATTATACTGTAGAGTGCTGCCCTGCAGTGTGAGGATTCATATTCTGCATTAATTATACTGTAGAGAGGTGCTGCCCCGTAGTGTGCGGATTCATATGCTGCATTAATTATACTGTAGAGTGCTGCTCTGCAGTGTGCGGATTCATATGCTGCATTAATTATACTGTAGAGTGCTGCCCCGCAGTGTGCGGATTCATATGCTGCAATAATTATACTGCAGAGAGGTGCTGCCCCGTAGTGTGCGGATTCATATGCTGCATTAATTATACTGTAGGGTGCTGCCCAGCAGTGTGAGGATTCAAATGCTGCAACTATCGAATTTGAAATGAACTATCAAATGGATATCGAGTAACTATCGAATTTAAAATTATCTAGCAAATGGATATCGAGTAACTATCGAATTTGTAGGGATGTGCAATTCGTTTCGTACGGATTCGTTTTTCCTACGAAATTTACCATTTTAGTGCTTCCGAGGGCATCCTGAAACCGAAATGTCGACCACGAACTTTTAGGGTCCATTTGAAATTTTGGGTCAAATTTCGAATTGATATAAAAAATGAAAAAATAAAAAATCAATTTGTTTTTAAAAAAAAATGCTCAAAAGATCCTAAAAAATCTAAAAATAAAGAGACTCTTTAATGCAGAATATTATAAGCAACGGTTTATTAGATATTGAATTAAAAACGGGAATATTTTTAAAATTTAAGCCTATGGGATTCAACATTTCCCACACCATGTTGGTGAAACATTTCCCACACCATGTTGGTCAAACATTTCCCACACCATGTTGGTCAAACATTTCCCACACCATGTTGGTCAAACATTTCCCACACCATGTTGGTCAAACATTTCCCACACCTTGATCCGAATATTCCCGTTTTAATTCAATATGCAATAAACTGTTGCTTATAATATTCTGCGGTAAAGAGTCTCTTTATTTTTAGATTTTTTTAGGATCTTTTGACCATTTTTTTAAAAAAAATTGATTTTTTTTATATCAATTTGAAATTTGCAACTATCGAATTTGATATCAACTATCGAATTTGAAATCAAATTTCGAAATTGATATCAACTATCAAATTGATCTTAATTTACAATACAATTAATAGTCAGTAAAAAACCTTATGAAACAAATCAATTTAATTTCGCTGTTTAGTTTGACTCAAGTTCTAAATCTGTGACATAGCTTAATATTTAACCCATGACTGTCTTTTAACAGCAAAATTTAATTAATCAGGGTTTTATTTAGTGATCCAAAATTTGAATTGATATCAACTATCGAATTTGATATCATATTTCGAATTGATATAAAAATTCGATTATTTTAAAAAATGCTTAAAAGATCCTAAAAAAATCTAAAAATAAAGAGACTCTTTACTGCAGAATATTATAGGCAATGGTTTAATAGATATTGTATTAAAACGGGAATATTTTTAACATTGAAGCCTATGGAATTCAACATTTCCCACACCTTGTTGGTGAAACATTTCCCACACCTTGATCTGAATATTCCCGTTTTAATTCAATATCTAATAAAAGGTTGCTTATAATATTCTGCAGTAAAGAATCTCTTTATTTTTAGAGTTTTTAGGATCTTTTGAGCATTTTTAAAAAAATTAGATTTTGTTTTATATCAATTCGAAATTTGACCCGAAATTTCGATCGATCCGATCAAAACGAAAATGGTCCGAAACGAAAACAAAACACCTGGAAAAAACCAAAACGAAACAAAATTTTTAGCGGTGCACATCTCTACGAATTTGAAATGAACTATCAAATGGATATAGAGTAACTATCGAATTGATCAAAACTATACGAAATTACGGAATCAGCAATGCAACCGAAAGATACGATGTCCGAAATGGAACAGAAATCACAAATGGAATTGAAAATGACTTGCGATTTTACAAATTTCACGTTCAAACGAAATAACAAAATTATTTTGTTTCGTATCAAATTATTTCGGATGCGGTGTATTTCGGTGCCGATACGATTCGGAATACCGGCAGAATCCGAAGCACCGAATCGGCCCATTTTGTGAAAAAAACTAATCGGGCCGAATCGAAATGCACATCCCTACCGTGAACCACACTTCTATCCAAGATGGTTGCCAGGGGACAAGACGGCGGCTGGTTTCTGGGTCATTCCTGTCTCATTATTTAGTGTGTTTATATATTTTTTTTAAAAAAAAACAAGTAAACATAGGGATAGTGTTTCCTTAATCATCCGTACCTCTTCCACACGTCGTGTATCCTTTGGGGTACTTCAAGATTTGGTACTCGCCCCTTTTTTCTATTTATACTGCTGCTCTAGGCAAACTTATCCGTGCAGATTTGGATACCACCAGTATGAAGACTGTAACAGATCTCAGTACCCCGACAGGGTCACATCTGCCAATGCCCCTTCCTTGCTGGACCCCCATGTTCCCTCATGACTCTGGTGTCTTCCTTCAGTCCTTAGCCGCAGCTTAAAGACAGGTACATGTAGAGAGCTTTGCCAGCCTCCCCCAGAAATAAGCTGTGATCTGAGGTCTTTCAGGGTTAAAATGGAACAGCGAACAGAATATAGCTGCTACCCAAACTACAAGTCATGACTACATGTAGGGTCAGAATAGAACAGTTTTTTTAATCAGAGACACAAATTTAGATTTATACGGTCACACATGGGTTATTTACATATAATAAAGCCTCCCCTAGAAACCACCGGGGGGGGGCAACTAGACCGAAGGAGACAATGGGACACATTTGCCTCTTGGAAGGTGAAATATAATTAGATTAGGTAGACAGTTTAGTTAAACATAATTTAACATTTCTAATGAGGCAGGACAATGGGAATCGGGATGATAACAGATTACAGTCAGGAGATTTACAATTTATTCAAATTAGAAACAGATAACACATTCCTGAGATGAGAGTTGACTGGATGGCTAATCCAGTCAGCGAGATAACACATAGACAATAGCATTCTTGCATAATCACAGAAATAAGCTTTAAACCAAATCACATACAGTATGGCAATGCCCAAATGCTCTATGAACATTCTCTGCCATAATCACCTATAGTCTGTGGGCATGAGGCTGGCATCCGCTCCTCTCCAAAGGGCACACAGTCTATATGTAGTGCGGGCAATGCCGTGAGCTCCCGCTCCAGCCAGTCTCAGAGACTTGGAATCCAAGTAATTTAAAAAGGTGGCGGAGGCTTCCGTCACAAAGGCGATGCCATTATTTACCATTCCTCCCTATGTTTCTAATCCGTCTCCTGGATTATGTCGCTATCTGCCTCTCCTCCATCTCTTACCGGATGTCCTCCTGCTTCAGTTTACAAATCAAAATATCTCATCTTTCCTCTTATTGGCCTCTTCATTACCTGCATTGCCCCGTTCAATACATAATGAATGCTGCTTCCAGGTGTATATTTCTCACCATACGCTCCTGTAGCGCTCACTCCCGGAGGAGCCGCTGAAAATTGAACCACGGGTCAGTCTCCCCGCACTAGGGAATAAATATGCTCCAACACAGTTGTGAGTTTTTATCATTTAAATAGTTTACTAAAATAATGAGCAGATATTTAGACACGGTATTCACAGATATATTACAGTATTTTTGTATCGCGGTAAAACGCGTGGCGGAAAAGAAACGAAACACGAGGCTTCGTATTTTGGAAAATCAAATATTCGTAACCGAACAGAAAATAAAAGCAGTTGCACGAATATACGAAAAAGGAACACGTAGCGGAACCCAAAAATACAATCTCTTCGTATTACGACAAACGCGCAGCGGAAAAGAGGAAAATATATTCGGAACGTATCTTTACTCTTGTTCCGATACGCAACAAAAATGAGTCCTGCACAGGTTAAGTCCCGGAATGTGAAAGGTGTGTATGTGTGTGTATGGTACCCGGGTACTATTCAACTGGCCAGTGAATTTACTTAAAGAATCTCTTCGACTAGTCAAGTTGGGGCCCTGTGGACTTTAAGAAGGAAAACAGCAGCGAGTTCTTTATTTACAGTACAGCCTTGGAGGCCTCTCACCCATCCGACGGTTGCTTTAGGCTCCGCTGACCCAGGACGTCTCTCCGCTCGATATTGACTGGGGATACTAGCGGCCGGATCCGTTGTCTGACTTTCCGCAGCTTGTCCACGACTTGTCCAACTCACCGCCTGCTCTCCGTATTCGGTCAACTCGCGGCAACTCCTTACTCGAGGTCTTGGGTCTCTTAGATCTGCAGCAATCTCGGGAACTTGAAGCGCTCTCCTTCTCTTCAGGCTGAATGTCCAATAAATGACTCTGACAGGTCTCGCTCAGGCTCTGGCTTAGGCCCTCTTGCGATGTCTCTCACTGCGTCTATATCCTCTCACTCCCTGGCGCGCTCTGCAACTTTCTCCACGAGGCAGAGGATGTAAGTCTCCAGTCCCCACCCACTTCCTGTCTTCCTGCAAAGCATGCCGGGCGTTGTAGTCCCAATGTCCAGTATCTGATCGCGATAGTCTCCATCTTGTGGCCAAAAATAGGTACTGCCACAGCAAGATGATTCTTAACACAGCGCTACACTCTCCCCCTCCTAGAACTCTTGGGTCTCTCCAAGGAGGTACAACAATTACATTACATTTCCAACAATTTGAATGCAGTTTATATAACATGTACAGGTTCAGCAGCATACATATAGTGAGTTAGTAACACTTCCTCAAGTTGACTCATATTTTGGGCTACCTCAGCTAGCATAGCAGACACTTCGGGTAACCTCCGCACCGTGGTGATGGCCTTTTCAGTGCTATGTCCTGGTGAGTCGTAGGTGAGTCGTTGGGGCGGTCGAACAGAGCGTTTTGGTTCTGGCTCAATCAGTTCCTCTTCAGGTGGAAGTACTATAGGCGTTGGCTCAATTTCTCTTTCTATCACTGGAGCAGACGTTTCTTCAGAGTATGATCCCTCCAGTGAAGGCATAGAACTGTAATCACCTGAATAAGCTTCCGGAGCTACCGGGATCCCCACAGCCTCAGGGACTTCCCACTGAAATTCAAGAGGCTCAGGGATATCAACAGTCTCAGGGACTTCCAACAAGAATTCAGGAGCTTCAGGCCTCAAATTACTCTCCATCGTTCAGGAACTGAGGTAATCTCTTCAGGCTCCGGTGGACGTATCCAGTCCAGACAGAAACTTTCTTCCTCACTGTCCCTTTCGCTCTCTTGACAGCCCGGGTCTGTTGAGACCGAGTAACAGGAGGCAAACATGGAACAGGCGGATTCGGCGGAGGGTCAACTACCCGAGTCTGTTGAGACCGAGTAACAGGAGGTAAACGTGGAACAGGCAGACTCGGCGGAGGGAGTTTGTCCCCAACTGGTATCCTCACAGCCTCTCTCAAAGGTAACAAATGATTTCGGTGCCAGTTCTTAAGAGGCCCAGCCTTTCCATCTGGGCGAACCTGATACACCGGCAGACCCAGCAGTTGCTTGCAGACAATGTAAACCTGGGAACTCCATCTATCCGCCAACTTGTGTCTTGCAGCAGCACCCAAGTTCTTCAACAGGACCCTATCACCGGGTTGTAGATCTTGTATTCGAACTTTCAAGTCATAGTTCCTTTTGTTCCTTTGCTCCCTGTTTCCTGAAGTTAAACGGGCCTGTTCAAACGCAGAAGCCAGATTCTTTCGAAGTCTATCCACGTAGTTTCTATGGGAAGCTACTGATGTTTGGTCTAGAGATAACCCAAATGCCAAATCAACCGGCAGTCGAGCCTCCCTTCCGAACATAAGACGGTACGGTGAGTATCCAGTTGCATCGCTCTCCGTACTGTTATATGCATGCACCAGAGTAGCTATGTGACGACTCCAACTTTGCTTCTCCACATTCGACAAGGTCCCTAGCATGTTCAGCAGTGTGCGATTAAACCTTTCAGGCTGAGCATCACCTTCAGGGTGATATGGTGTAGTTCGGGTCTTTTGGATTCCCAACAGCTCTAACAACTGCCCCACCAGTCTGCTTTCAAAGTCTCTACCCTGATCAGAGTGTATCCTCCTTGGCAGTCCGTAATGAACAAAGAACTTTTCCATCAACACCTTGGCTACTGTCGGAGCGCGTTGATCTTTTGTGGAGAAAGCTTGGGCGTAACGAGTGAAATGATCAGTCACTATTAGAATGTTCCCTTGCCCACTAGCATCCGGCTCTAAGCACAAGAAGTCAATGCACACCAAATCCATGGGTCCCTGGCTCTGCAGATGGCTCATTGGAGCAGTTCGGGTCGGTAGAGTCTTTCTCTGAATACACCTTAAACAGGAGTGACAATAACTTTCCACTTCAGCTCTCATGCAAGGCCAATAGAACCTATCTCGCACCAACTTAAAAGTTCTTTCAGCACCCAAATGTCCATGCTCATCATGTAGTGATCGCAACACACTCTCCCTATGTTTAGTAGGGAGGAATAACTGTTGAGTCTCTTCAGCGTTAGTTGAGGGGCCCCTTCGGTAGACCACCCCATCCAACATCTTCAACCGCTCCCACTCTTTGTAGACCAATCTGGCTCCACTCGGGGAGTTGGTTAACAAGATCTCTCGCTGGTTTGTAGACAGGGCCTTTATGGTCAAGGCAATTAAAGGGTCTCTGGCCTGATCCGCTTTCAGGTCCTGTCTCGAAAAGGTAGGTAAACTTTCGTCCCTTAACTGCGTAGGGTTACAGTAAAACTCAGGAACAGCCGCAGCCATAACTCCTATGGCCTCTGCTTCAATCCTCCTTTGACCCGGCGCTCTGTTCCTTGACACAAAGCTTGCACCCGTCTGGAGTCAACTGAGTCCATTCTGTAGTATAGGGTCTTCTCGATAACGCATCAGCATCTCGATTATTCACCCCAGGGCGATACTTCAGGCTGAACCGAAACCCTGACAGAGCGGCCAACCACCGATGTCCCGTTGCGTCCAGTTTGCGGTAGTAAGGATATAGGTGAGAGGATTATTATCCGTCTTGATCACGAACTCAGCTCCGTACAGATAGTCTTTCAACTTGTCCACCACTGCCCACTTCAAAGCTAGGAACCAGCTTGTGAGTAGGATAGTTCTTCTCAGAAGGCGTAAGGCTCCGGCTCACGTACGCTACAGGCCTCAGCAATCCACCATACTCCTGATACAGGACTCCTCCCAGACCTTCTCGGCTGGCATCCACATGTAGTTCATACGGCTTGTGAGGGTCCGCATAGGCCAAAACAGGAGCTCGGGTTAGACTTTCTTTCAACTTCACGAAAGCTTCTTCACATTGACTGGTCCATTCACCTTGTATAGACTCTCGAGCTTTCCTTGGCCTCGGAGCTGACGGGTTTTTGTCAGAGACCTTGCAGCCTTCTTCTGTGGTTTCCTTCTGCAGGAGTTTGTTCAGTGGTTGAGCTATTTTCGCGAATCCTCCCACAAATCTTCGATAGTATGAACAGAATCCCAGGAAAGATCTAAGCTCAGTGACGTTCCGGGGTCTAGGCCAAGAAGCTACGGCCTCCAACTTCCGAGGATCTGTCGAAACACCTTCTGCTG
Organism: Leptobrachium leishanense; assembly: GCA_009667805.1. Lineage (NCBI taxonomy): Eukaryota > Metazoa > Chordata > Amphibia > Anura > Megophryidae > Leptobrachium > Leptobrachium leishanense. The sequence continues at coordinate 135,257,742 of CM019064.1, read as the reverse complement.
AGACCACATGTCCTAGATACGTAACAGACGGTAGACAGAATTGGCATTTCTCCAGAGACAGTTTCAACCCCTCTTCATGGAGCCTCTTCAAAACCTTCTCCAGACGTTGCTCATGCTCTTCCAGAGTCTTCCCAAATACAATTATGTCATCCAGGTACACTAAAAACTTCGATTAGATTCATATCCCCGACTGTCTTCTCCATCAACCGTTGGAACGTGGCTGGAGCCCCCGTAAGGCCTTGAGGCATTCTGTTGAATTCAAAGAACCCCAGTGGACAGATGAACGCAGTTTTCTCCTTGTCTTCAGGATGCATGGGTATCTGGTGGTATCCGCTTCGCAGGTCCAGTACACTAAACCACTTTGCTCCAGACAAACACTGTAGGGCATCTTCTATCCGAGGAGTGGCATATTGATCGGGGATGGTTCTCCGGTTCAACGTGCGGTAGTCTATGCATAGACGGACAGAACCATTTTTCTTCCGGACCAACACTATGGGAGATGCATATGGACTCCTGGACTCTTGAATCACCTTGGTTCTTTGCAATCATTCAGTTGCTCTCGCAGATCATCCAAGTCTCCTAGCGGAACTCGCCTTGATCTTTCCCGAAACGGCTTGTCTTCTTGTAACCGAATGCGGTGCTCAGTACTCTTAGCTAGGCCCACATCGAACTCATCTTTTGAGAACAATTCCTTCCACTTTAAGACTTGAGATTGGAGACGTTTCTTCCACTCAGGTGAAATGGGAGCGTCCTTGGGGTAGAATCTTTCATCTGGAATCTCCTTATCCACTCCCCCTCCTAAATCGGTAGAGAGGGGTGTAGCAGACTCTTACTTGCCCGATAGGCATTCGTGCTTTAAGGACTACTGGAGAATCTGTCACATTGCACACACTGACCGAGACTCTTCCTCGTGTTCTCTTCAGAGCTTTGGTAGAGATTATTTCAGGAATTACTTCGACTCCGGTTTCACTCCCATAATTAACATCGGTTCCCAGCACCACATAGGGACCCGGTTGCGATCCGTTCAACTTGACTGAAACCCGGAAGCTCGCTACTTCTCCTGCTTGCAGAACCTTCTCTGTTCCCCCAGTCTCCACAGGCGCCCCACCTCGGCAGGTGCCTTTCGTTCTTCAACCATCCTCTGATAGACCGGACGTAACAGTGGGTGTACTCCTTGAGTCGAACCTTCTTCTAATACAATAGGTGTCAGGAGACGCCGCACTAGGTCAGTATTCGTCCCCACTATCAGGGAGCTTCTGTTCGCGCCTGGGTCTCGAGGACACACAATGGCCAATGCATCACAACCCAGACTGCCCGATGACTTCAGATCCGATCTCCAACTTCACTTGCAGGTACCCGTCATAAGGAGTTTCTCAGTGCCGATACCCTATATTTCCAAATCCTTCAATTCTTGCAGAGGAATGTGCTTTAAGTGTTTCTCATAGAAGTCTTTGTAGATCAATGTCACTTGAGCCCCTGAATCTAACAGAGCTTTAGTGTAGACTCCCTCCACTCGGATTGGCACAATAGGAGAAGGACCTATCAGTTGGTCAGGAAACTCGTGGTGCGGATCTGGACGCTTGACCCAGTTTGCTACCCTGGCCTTTTTCTTGGCCTGTGTAGTTTTGGGTGTGCATTGCTTCCCCATGACGTAGGTCCGGATGCTAAAGGAATGACTCTTTCAGTCCTGGCAGGCTCAGCAGTTGGTCGGACTTTGGGCCCTCTCGCCCTCTTAGTCCTGGCTTGATTTTTGGAGCGGGTTTCAATCTTCGGGCCCCTGGTTTGCTCCCTTACCAGGACCCTCTGGAGTTTCCCGCCTGCAGGGCGGACAACAGTTTCTCACAGCTTTTAGAAGTTCTTCGACCGGTTTCTTTTCAACCCTCCCTTGTGGGCACTGAGCCCTGAAATGGCCGATTTCCCCGCAGCCAAAACATTTCTTCCTCGGGAGTGTGGGCATATTTCCTTCTTGCAGTTCCTTTGGAGACCCCCTGTTCGAGGCTACAGCAACCCCTTCAGTTCTGGTGTCCTCAGCCAACAGTGACGTCATTAACTCCATCATTTGCAACATCTGAGTTTTTAAGGCCAGCACTTCAGTCTGTATGTTTGCTGCATCGGCTACCGAGAGAGTTCCTACTTCTGCGGTGAAAACTGTGTGCGAAGCATTTGCAACCTTTTTAGCCTGAATCAAGGCCTCTTCTTCTCGGATAGCTTTGATTAGTTTGGAATAGGTCAGCCTTGTGTTCTGGTATCTAGTCTGAAACTTCAACATTATGGGATCCAGTGGGAGTGCACCTTTGAAAACTTGATCCATCAAAGCTTTGCTTGCACGACTCGGCTCCATGCCTCTTTTAAGAATGACCTGATGGATGATTTTATCCAGCCGCCAGACATATGTGGACAATTCTTCTCCTTCCTTTTGATAGGTGTGAGAGAACTTGTGAATAAGCTCGGCACAATCCTCCACTCCCCCGAAATTTTCCTGTAAAGCTTCTAGATACTCCGCAGCAGTGCAGCCGGGCTTGTCCCTTTTCAGATTTCGAATGACCTCTGAAGCAGGACCTCTTAGGCTCTCGATCAGCCTTCTCTCTTCACGGTGTCAGCAACTTCCCATTCTTCCACTGCCTGCACTGCCTGATCTATCCAAGTCTCAAAGTCCTCTTCTCCAGTTGGCACGGGGACCTTACCAGAATAAAACCGTAACTTGCGATATCCGTAATTTGGAGACGCAGTAGAGTTTTTCGCTAGTGTTTCCACCAGTTTCCCCATAGTGGTGAAAAATGTAGCAGGAGGGAACCCTGTAGTTGGGGTAACATCGGGAACATCCTCGTGATCACCACGTGGCATACTTGGCTGAATCAGTTGGACTTCCACCTCACCGGTCAGCTTCACGCTCGCGCCCTGAAAACATACTGGAACACCCTTTCTCCACTCAAGAAGAACATACGTGTGAGGGGTATCTGGGTTCGCTTTTATGTCCAGGATTAACCCCCGATTATCTGGTGTCAGCGTGGCCACGGCCTGGCGAATCTGATCTTCGGCCCAAGTGTCTGCAGGAATATCCATAACTATACATAATTCTATCTGACTACTGTGCTCTTCACACCATTTGGCAGCAGTGTCTGGATCCATATTTAACCCTTTAGATGCGGTTTTTCCAGAGACTGAATCCCGGAAACGAGCCCCCACGTGTAGCGCTCACTCCCGGAGGAGCCGCTGAAAATTGAACCACGGGTCAGTCTCCCCGCACTAGGGAATAAATATGCTCCAACACAGTTGTGAGTTTTTATCATTTAAATAGTTTACTAAAATAATGAGCAGATATTTAGACACGGTATTCACAGATATATTACAGTATTTTCGTATCGCGGTAAAACGCGTGGCGGAAAAGAAACGAAACACGAGGCTTCGTATTTCGGAACATCAAATATTCGTAACCGAACAGAAAATAAAAGCAGTTGCACGAATATACGAAAAAGGAACACGTAGCGGAACCCAAAAATACAATCTCTTCGTATTACGACAAACGCGCAGCGGAAAAGAGGAAAATATATTCGGAACGTATCTTTACTCTTGTTCCGATACGCAACAAAAATGAGTCCTGCACAGGTTAAGTCCCGGAATGTGAAAGGTGTGTATGTGTGTGTATGGTACCCGGGTACTATTCAACTGGCCAGTGAATTTACTTAAAGAATCTCTTCGACTAGTCAAGTTGGGGCCCTGTGGACTTTAAGAGGAAAACAGCAGCGAGTTCTTTATTTACAGTACAGCCTTGGAGGCCTCTCACCCATCCGACGGTTGCTTTAGGCTCCGCTGACCCAGGACGTCTCTCCGCTCGATATTGACTGGGGATACTAGCGGCCGGATCCGTTGTCTGACTTTCCGCAGCTTGTCCACGACTTGTCCAACTCACCGCCTGCTCTCCGTATTCGGTCAACTCGCGGCAACTCCTTACTCGAGGTCTTGGGTCTCTTAGATCTGCAGCAATCTCGGAACTTGAAGCGCTCTCCTTCTCTTCAGGCTGAATGTCCAATAAATGACTCTGACAGGTCTCGCTCAGGCTCTGGCTTAGGCCCTCTTGCGATGTCTCTCACTGCATCTATATCCTCTCACTCCCTGGCGCGCTCTGCAACTTTCTCCACGAGGCAGAGGATGTAAGTCTCCAGTCCCCACCCACTTCCTGTCTTCCTGCAAAGCATGCCGGGCGTTGTAGTCCCAATGTCCAGTATCTGATCGCGATAGTCTCCATCTTGTGGCCAAAAATAGGTACTGCCACAGCAAGATGATTCTTAACACAGTGCTACACTCCTAACATACATCTCCCTCTGCTGGGCCCTCCATTGGCTTTCTGGACCTTTCACGATACAGTTTAAAATGCTGACGCTCAATAGCTTAACACCCTGCTTATATGTCATCCTCATTCCTCAAGTCCTTGTTTGTATTAAGACCAGGAGATTGGGTGGATGCTCACCTCACTGTGTAGCCTCCCATCAGTCAAGTGGCTCTGGGGTCAAAACAAAAAAAGGTGCGAGAGTGGCCAGGAGTGGTTATTTTGTATACCTTCTATTCCCCCCTCCCTTTTTAACCCTAAAAAAAGGCAGCATTTTAAAAAGACATAAATGGCAGTATTACAAAGTTGGTGCTAACTTAACCAGAGCTGTTGTAAACTTACCAGAGCCTTTATAGGGCCCTAGAGGTAACATCACTGCTGTGCATGGAGAAAGCCTGTGGAGTCATGGATTCGATCCCAGCGAGCAACCTCTCCAGTAAGTGTCCTTGGGCAAGACACCTAACTGTACATACTCGCCACCCAGGACATACTTGAAAACGAGAGAAATCTCAATGTATCCTTCCTGGTAAAATCCTTTCTCAAAAATAAAATTGCACGTGCGCTTGAAAACGCATTAACGTGAGGGGCAAAACCCTTTGCGCTGAATGTCGTATTACGATGTTCGCGCCCAAAATGTGCGTTAACGTCTAACGTGAGTGACCCTCTGTGAACCCTTGCGAGCACAATTTAGTGCGCGCATCCTATACTTAACATTGTGAGCGCAAATGCGTTTGTGCGCTGGTGCGCGCATGGTATTACAATCTTAGCGCAAAATTTAACAGACAACATTTGCACGCATAATTTTAACGTCTTTGAAAAGCTGGTGGTAACGGCAAATTGTAACAACCTGACCGTACCAAACTGCGGATTCACAACGGAGAACGTCGATGTGCACGTTTTTTTTCTTACTAGATCCATCACAAATGACGGCCACTACCTCGTCTTCCGTCAGAACGTACGTCACAAAATGATGGACTCGCGTTAAAAATTACATTGTGCTCACTGATTTATGCGTTCAAAGGTACTTTGCGCGCATTTTTGCGCGTCGGTTTTACGAGCGCAATTTCCCGACGGATGAAAAAATGCGCGAGGAATGTAATTCCAGCGGTGATTTTCGTGCGTTAACGTTTAACGCTTCACGCAAAAAAACATGCTTTTAGCTTGCGTTTTTCGTTGTTGCATTGAGAATGTAATAATAGCTCCATAGACTATGGGCCCTAAGTTCACACCAGCTCTGGATAAGTTAGCACCAGCTTTGTAATACTGCCCAAATAGTTTTACAAGGAGCTACATTCTAATACGTCTTAGAATATGGAAAATAGAATATTAGGAAACTAGTTTATATGGAAAAGCTGACACATAAAACCAGTAACAATAATGTTTCTCCGTAACCTGTCACCGGATGCTCGAGTTGCTTTTACTCAGTTTGTATCATGTGTGGTTTCCGCTAGAAAAGAAAAATGTTTCAGATTTATTTAGGAGGTCATCTTGCCTCTGCTCTATAAACAGGAAGCCTGGTTCATATGAATGCTGACACTTACACGCTGTCAGAATATTTCTCATTACTATTGGTAACAAATTTCTTTATTACACAACACTTCTGTCTCTTCTATTGTTTTCTTTTAAATAGCTATGTGTTTAATGCAGTGGCAGTTTGTGAACTGGGTACTGGAATGTGATTCCTTACATCTCTATTAACCTCACCTTCTGCCCTCACTTTCAGCATATAATAAACTAACAGCAAGCGCTTCATAAACCATAGTAAAATGAAAGAGAAAGGTTACGTAATTCAACACAATATGTGTTACGCTGTAAGGGATTCGTAAACCAGAACACAGAGATTAAAACATATATGTTATCTAATCCAGTCTAGTCCCTTGATAAACACACACAGGGTTATTCAGAGAGCGGTGAAAACCAAGAGAATGACTGGAGAAGTGAAAATTCTAGGTTAAAATAGCCAAACCAGAAAAATTCTCCCATTTATCTCACTTTCGAAATTGGCTATTTAGACCTAGAATTTTCAGTTCTCCAGTCATTCTTCTGGTTTTCACCTCTCTCTGAATAACCCTGATACTCTCATGGTAAAGGGTAACTCCTGTAGTTATCTCTTTTTCTGCATATACAGGGCTCCTATTCTGATGTAGTCAGTAACAACAATTGCTAAGGGAAAATATCTGGATGCCGACAACCTTTAGCGGCTCCCTGTTTCCGGCAGTTCCAAACAAGCAGCTGTATTAGCACCTCCAGTTGTAATGGAAGGCGCTGGAAATGGGTAGTGCCATCCTGTGCCACTTAGGACTCCATGGAAATAAGTTCCCAAAAAAAGGAGGATATCGTACTCATACAACTGAAAGAATCCAGAAAAGCCAAATTGGTGCTCATGGAATCTAGAGTAGCCAAAGACTCCCCATGTGATATTTGCAATGAAGAAGAAACCCAGCACTCTAAATATGGCAAAAAGATCAGTTTATTAGGTCAGTGGCAGCAACATTTCTCCTGTCCAAGCAGCCTTTCTCAAGCTAAGTACAGGTACTGTGGTAGATAAGACAAAACCCTTACATGTGTTGACTCATCTTGCTTCTTTTTTATTAACAATGCACCTATTTTGTGTCTCAGCCCATCTTTTATTTACAAATTAACTTTAGATTTGCAACAATTATCTGGACTGTGGAATGAACCACCAAGAAGGTGGATTGTAAACGTATCACTGGAACCCAAAAGTAGATGTGCTGGACGTCACCCTCATCTTGCTGCATACCGAGCCAGACCCATCGGTGCACAGATGGCAGTGCCATCTTGGTACACCCAAGTACCCACCACGTGTCTCAGAACACGTTGCTGCCATGTTCAAGTGCCAGTTTTTTAACCTTCACTCTGAGAAAAGATCGAGAAAACTTTCAAAAGGCACCATCCGTTGCCCGATATTGAGTTATCCCGATCTGCAGTTGAGTAGGACAAAAGCAAATGAAATTTGTTTAATGCAGCAAATTTACTTTTGCATTTGAGCTGCAGTAGGTACGTGATGCTCGAGGTGCTTACACCTTTTAAAACCAGATGGGGAATGTCTCTAACTTTTCCTCAGTTGATCATGCACAGAGCCCTGAACTGCAGTAACTCTTTTTGGCCAGCAGATAGTGAAATCTGTGGATAAAGTACAGACAAGGAGACAACGCTCCCATAGCGTAACACAGTATATAAAATGGCGGTCAGAATTAATTTTTCTTTTTCAGTCTAACTCACCGATGTTGGAGCCTCGATTTTCTCAGGCTCAGCTTGTAAGTAGATGGTACCCCTTGATTCGGTGTGTACCTCACCTCTCTCTCCTGGAGGTACACACCGAATCAAGGGGTACCATCTACTTACAAGCTGAGCCTGAGAAAATCGAGGCTCCAACATCGGTGAGTTAGACTGAAAAAGAAAAATTAATTCTGACCGCCATTTTATATACTGTGTTACGCTATGGGAGCGTTTTCTCCTTGTCTGTACTTTATTTAAGGCCGACAAGAAGATAAAGAAGGGACACGCCACCCTATATCTGGTGTAAGGTGTCTCAACCCAGAGCCGGGACTCACTAGGCTCTGCAATCTGTGAGTGAGTTTTTCTCATATATACTCACCTGAATTGTAGGTTACAGTCTGCACTAGGGTTGCACCGATACCGATACTAGTATCGGTATCGGGGCCGATACTGGGTACTGCAGGAGTACTTGGTACTCGTGCAGTACCCCCGATATTTTTTCCGATACCGGAAGCCGACATTGAGCCGGCTTCCGGTATCCGAGGGGCTGCGGCGGCTGTCCGAATGCTCTATCGGCATTCGGACAGCCGGCCCCGCACTCTCCGCAATACATACCTTCCTGGGCGCCGCCGGGGAATGTCTCCGCGCGCCCGCTCGTTGGAAGGACCCCAGCCGCGACCACGTGATCCCGGCTGGGGTCCTTCCAACGTGCGCGCGCGCCCGAGACATTCCCCGGCGGCGCCCAGGAAGGTAAGTATTAAACACACTGAGCAGCTGCAGGGCCTGTCTGAATGCTGATAGAGCATTCAGACAGGCCCTGCAGCTGCTCTCCGCGACGATACTTACCTTCCTGGGCGCCGCGGGGAATGTCTCCGCGCGCGCGCTCGTTGGAAGGACCCCAGCCGGGATCACGTGGTCGCGGCTGGGGTCCTTCCAACGAGCGGGCGCGCGGAGACATTCTCGGCGGCGCCCAGGAAGGTAAGTATAGTCGGGGGGGGGCGGTCCATGAGCTGGAGGCAATATCCATGATGGGGCATATCCATGAGGGGGCATATCCATGACCTGGAGGCAATATCCATGAGGGGGCATATCCATGACCTGGAGGCAATATCCATGAGGGGGCATATCCATGAGGGGGCATATCCATGACCTGGAGGCAATATCCATGAGGGGGCATATCCATGAGCTGGAGGCAATATCCATGATGGGGCATATCCATGATGGGGCATATCCATGATGGGGCATATCCATGATGGGGCATATCCATGAGCTGGAGGCAATATCCATGATGGGGCATATCCATGTGGGGGCATATCCATGATGGGGCATATCCATGTGGGGGCATATCCATGATGGGGCATATCCATGTGGGGGCATATCCATGAGCTGGAGGCAATATCCATGTGGGGGCATATCCATGTGGGGGCATATCCATGTGGGGGCATATCCATGAGCTGGAGGCAATATCCATGATGGGGCATATCCATGAGCTGGAGGCAATATCCATGATGGGGCATATCCATGAGCTGGAGGCAATATCCATGTGGGGGCATATCCATGAGCTGGAGGCAATATCCATGTGGGGGCATATCCATGAGCTGGAGGCAATATCCATGATGGGGCATATCCATGTGGGGGCATATCCATGTGGGGGCATATCCATGAGCTGGAGGCAATATCCATGAGGGGGCATATCCATGTGGGGGCATATCCATGAGCTGGAGGCAATATCCATGATGGGGCATATCCATGAGCTGGAGGCAATATCCATGAGCTGGAGGCAATATCCATGAGCTGGAGGCAATATCCATGAGCTGGAGGCAATATCCATGAGGGGGCATATCCATGTGGGGGCATATGCATGAGCTGGAGGCAATATCCATGTGGGGGCATATCCATGAGCTGGGGGGGGCATACTCATGTGTGAGCTGTGGGGGCATAATAACCCATGTGTGTGCTGGGGCATTATCCATGTGCTGGGGCAAATCCATGAGTGAGCTGGGGCAAATCCATGAGCTGGGGCAGTATGAATATATATATATATATCGGGGGGATATACATGTGAGCGGGGGGCATTTTTATATGGTCTGTTCTTATTGGAAAGCGGTCACATGACATTAAATAAAAGTATCGGTACTTGGTATCGGTGAGTACTTTTAAAAAGTATCGGTACTCGTACTCGGTCTTAAAAAAGTGGTATCGGTGCATCCCTAGTCTGCACTATTATTTCTCCTTTTTTCCCCCCGCCCCTTTCTCTTTTTAATTTTTATAAACCTGTCCATTGAGGAGAGGAGCTACTTCAGTGGGACAATTCATTCTACAACGTGGCCCAGACACTATACAACGACTTGTGACCACAGAATCCGGTTTTCTGTATTTTGCACATTTGCACGTGCACTTTACTGTGGTTTAGGACTTACCTATTTTTTAGCCTGTCAGAGAACTACTAGCACCTTGTGCAACACTGCACACCCTATGTACGCACTTTATTGCTAAGTGGATTTATAAGCACATGCACTTTAATATCATACATTATCCGCATGGTTTCTAATATCGTTTGTACTGTTGAATGTAATTTTTTGCACACTTGATTGTTATTTGCACTTTTAGTGCTACGTGCATGCCACTCAGGACCTGACGGTTCTTTGCGATCCACAGAAATCCTTGACTCTAAACTATAACACGAGTACCCATAGGGCCTTTTAGGCTAGGGTTTTATGTGACTCATAGATTACCACTGCGCCGCTTGGACCATTCTTTGTTTCCTCTATTGTTTTTACACATTTCGTTGAGGTTTATGTGTAACCCATTGTAGGCAGCAACCCCTCATCTTATATCTAACCTATAGCGCCTCCATAGCCTAACTCCCCCCCTTCAGATAGTGAAATCTGCCAACCAAATAGACTTGTGCACCGATTTTTTTTTCGGTTCGGTTCGTTCGTATTTTGTAAATTTTCGTTTCGGCACGTTTCGGCCGATTTCCGTTTCGGTTCGTTTCGTTTTTCGTATCGACTTTTTCGTAATTTCGGAAATTTTTGTGTTTTTCGGAATGTCTGTTCTCCTCGTTTCAAAGTGTCTATTCGTTTTGACGTAAACTAATGGTTTTTCGGATCCGATATTTCTGTCGATACGATAATTCTGTCGATACGATAATTCTGCCATTGAGATTTCTCATGTTTTACAAGAAGGATACATTGAGATGGGAATGATACAAAATTACAGAATCAGCGATATAACCAAAAAATATGTTGTCCGAAATTACTGACATGGAACCGAAATCAGGAATGGAGCCGAAATTACGAATGGAACGAAAATGATTTTCGATTTTACACATTTCTAGTCCATTCGAAAATTCCGAACAAATTTTCGTTTCGGTTCGTAAATTTTCCGTTTTCGGAAAATTCGGATCTCAAATTGTTCGTAAAATCGGCTGAATCCGAATGCACGAATCGGGAAATTTTGTGAAAATTCCGAAATTCCGAAACCCGAAACGCACATCCCTACTACCAAATAGGTAATTACAGTAAGAAATAAACTGGAAATATTCATAAACATTTCATACTGTATAATTAATTAAAAGCGATTTAAAAAAAACCAGCTGGTTCCTGTCAGGTTTTTGTTTTTTAAAAATCACCTTGTAGTAAAGGGGATTTTGGACGCTCCACATGACAGAAGAAGTCATGATAGTGATGACAAAATGCATATTAGTTGTTATGGTATAACCAGCACTATATTCTCTGCTTGTTTTCATGTATTTCAGTTTTTGCTTTCTTCGTTCCTTACCATTTTCTTTGTTTTTGTTCTTGTATCAATAAAAGCATTGTCATTCATTTTTAATGCACCTTTTAGCTCTGTCCTATTTACCACCTCTGATGATCTGGGCCAGATGACCACATTCACTGCTATGAGGTTGGGCACCACCTGCACCCGGTGCCACAGGTGTACATCTCCAAGCTGAAAATAATAAGGCTCCAGGATAGATGAGCTTGGTCTTTTTCTATAAAGTCACCATTATGTGACATGAACCTACTACAGTATGATTTTCTCCCATTCCTGCTTCACTCCTGAGGACCACATAATAGGGAACCACAGATAGGTTTGTGTCACTCCAAATGCTGGCACAACGTGGCCGTTACAGAGCCAGTTTGCTCACGTTCTTTACCACGAGAGTGAGGAGTATGCTGTTTTTGCTCAACTAGGCCCCAAACGTTTTAAACTGTATTGCAGCATTATTTGTTTCTGTTCCACTCTCCCCATCTTTTGAAACCACCTACTCGAGACTATGTAGCATGGAGGACTGCACAGAAATCGAAGTATTGGTATTTTTTTTTCACTATTTCATCACCAGTTGATCATTCCAGGAATATTGTATTGTGTATTCAATTTCTTTATTGGCCCCTATCACCAGGTGACTTTTTGACATTTATGGTTGTGCTTCTAGAATATTTTTTGTGTTGTATGGTGCTAAATTCCACTGAAAAAAATGACATACTAAGTATGCATTTTTTTTTATGTCAACTTAATTTGGCAACTTTTTTGCCAAGCTCTTGCTAGTTGCGTCGACAGTGTGGCAACTTACAGAGTTATTCAGAGAGCCCCGAAATGTCGGCGACATTTCGTTCCCCACACTCCGGGGCGATCCTAATTCACAGACTCTGCGGTGTATTCAAGTACAACCGCAGAGTCCCTGGAGTGCAGGCAACACCTGCCACAAACCGATGAACACTCACCGAAAACCCGCAGAAACCGCCGCAAAAACAACGCCGGAAAAAGTAGGCGAGCCACTGATCACAGCGTATACCAGCCGCCGGAAAAAGCCGACAAGCTGACGAACGGGGTAAAAAAAAAAAAAAACAGTACGCTTAAAAGTTTCAAAATTTAAACGATGTTTTCAAAAAAACTACTGAACGAAAATGTGTGGAATTTACATATAAGGTCGGTTACAAAAAAATGCTTTAAAAAAAGAAAAAATCCCGAAAAATGCCTAAAAGATCCTAAAAAAAATCTATAAATAAAGAAACTTTTTACTGCAGAATAAAATAATAAACAGTTTATTACATATTGCATTAAAACGGGAGTATTTTGTAACATTGAAGCCTATGGGATTCGCCTGAATAAACCTGCCAAATGAAAACACCGAACAGCAGGGAATTTAGGCAACTTTTCACTGCTGTTCGGTGTTCTCTGAATAGATAAACTATTGCTTCTCCATGGGGATTTCACTGAACAGCATCATACATGCAGGCAATTCACCAAGATTCAGCGAACTGCATGCTCTCTGAATACCCAAATGGCCCCGAAATGTCACCGTACGCTGAAATTCAGTGTCCAGTTATATTTCGGCGACATTTCGGACCTCTCTGAATAACCCCTTTAGTGACAGTAAACCCTCTCTACCTGGCAAATAGAGCTAATATATCATATCCCAGGACTCAAAATTTCCACTCGCCTACTTGCATTTGGCGAGTAGAAATTAAGTGAGGGTGAGTGGAAATGCACGCACAGGCAGCACAATAAATTATTTTGTGCTGCGTATTCCGGCGGTGCCACCGTGCAGCCCCCCATTCCCCAGGCTTCATGGTTGCAGGGATCAGCTGCCTAACCTGACCAAGCTCGTCTCTGTCACTGGCAGAGAGGTGGAGAGGAGCTTCCCTGCCTCCTCGCTCTGCTCACACTGGGGTCTGATGACTGGGTATACATGTGTCTGGGGTCTGATGTCTGGGTATTAATGTTATTTTTGTAACTTTATTCCAAATAAAACCTTTAATGAAGTGTAATGTCATAAGATAATTTAAGGGTGTGTGTTTAGGGACAGAGTTAAGGGCTGGGTAGGGGTTAGGTGGAGTAACTGGTGGCGAGTAACTCTTATGGCCTGGTTAGTAGCTTGGGACTTGAAATTTTGAGCCCTGTCATATCCTATCCTCTTGCATCCTACTCTAATACTTTGATTTGTTCTAGTTATACTTTTAACTTCCACCCCAGCCCCCTTCTATTATCTGACTGTTTGCAGGTCCTGCACTCATGTTTTGGTACAATAGGTTCCATTATAAAAATAAAGCAGGGTTTCTGTACCACGATTTCACAGAATCATGTGGTTCAGTGAGAGGTCAGCATGAGTTCCACAACATATCTGAGTTTCATGGCTATATGAGATCATAAATAATATGATTTTCTTCTAACTTTTGCAAACAATGCACTGAAATTCCCACAATGGTGGAAATAGATAATTCTCTAGGAGCTCTCCAAGACCTGAAAGATATTTGAAGGGTTACATTTCATCCAGTGTAAAATATGATTTCTCAGGTTATCCCAAGCTATTTTGATAATATAATATTATTATATTTTTATGTCGTTTACTCCTTTGAGATGTTAATTCCTGGAACCATATACAGTATATCACCTACAGACTGTCAAAGACATCAATATCTTGTATCCTTTATGTGCAACTGCAATAAAATCTAAAAGTAAATGCGCCTAAACTACAGATCCAGTAAAGTTACACTGAAAATCCACGGCAGTATAGTTAGGCGTCTCCACAGGAGACAAGTCATCTTGGGTAGCAGATTTCACCTCTAGTAAAAGCGAAATGCAAACACGAGAGACGTAGCATGTTTAATATTAGCCTTATACTGTCTGCAAGTGAGGACAGGTGACTGATGGCAAAAAGTATCTCCTTCCAGTTTGTTTCTGAATCTGTTTATGCTTTTGCTTCTCATCTCCTTGTCTGATGCTCCAATATTTATATTTAGATATCAGATTAAGGACAATATTACAAAGTTGGTGCTAACTTAACCAGAACTGGTGTAAACTTAACAACCCCATAGACTATAATCGCTCTGATAAGTTACAACAGCTCTGGTTAAGTTAGCACCCGCTTTGAAATATAGCCCTAAATGTAATATTTTGGAAATAGTCTATTATTTTCTAATTAAAGACCTGGCTCCCTGTTTCTTTTAGCATCCAGTTCAAAATACTAGTCCTCACATAAAATGCTCTCTAAAACCGTGCTCCTGTCTACATCTCTTCCTCTTTTATTAGCAGGTACGTTCCATCCTGGTCACTTCACTCTCCCAATGACCTGCTATTATCATCCCTCATACCCGTACCCTACATTCTCATCTTTTAGACTTTTCCCGAGCTGCCTTCTATTTATGGAGGGCCCTCCCTCACAACATTTGACATTCCACATGCCTCCAGTCTTTCAAACCATCTCTAAAAACATATTACTTTAGGAAAGCCTGTAATTTCACTCCATAGTTCAAGATGAAACTGAAATAGGTGTAAAAAAATGTCTCTCAGAGGTCTTCAGAGTAATCATTTAATGTACTCTCTACTATGCCACACATTTAACCCCTTCCCAACCGCCGACATACATACAGGGTTATTCAAAGAGAATCGAAAAGCCACCTAAACGTTCGGTGACTTTTCGTTCTCTTCAATTCGGTGCGATTTGGCAATCCCGTTTTTTTTTCGACCCTGCGGTGCACCACAAGGGCACAAGCACCACAGGGCCGCTGTAATGCAGGGAAAAGTCGCCGCAAACCCGCCTAAAACTCATCGCAAAACGAGGGCGAACGCACACCGAAACCGGCAAAAACATCTGGATTAATCCGCCGAAGACGCTGGAGAAACCCGAGCAGGAGCGGATCACAGCACAGAGCAGCTGCCGGATAAACCCGACACCGAAGATGAAGGAGGTGAAGAAAAAAAAAACAGTACGCTTGAATGTTTGAAAAGTGAAACGCTGTTTGCAAACAAACTACTGAGCGAAAATGTCTGAAATTTACATATGAGATCCAAGGAATGATAATAAAGAGGGCTGTTACAGAAAAAAGAAAAAGCGATTAAAAAACAAAATGGAAAAAAAATGTTTGCAAAAAAATCCCCAAAAATGCCTAAAAGGTCCTAAAAAAAAATCTAAAAATAAAGAGACTTTTTACTGCAGAATATTATAATGAACGGTTTATTAGATATTGAATTAAAACGGGAATATTTTTAACATTGAAGCCTATGGGATTCGCCAGAATAAACCTGCCGAATTAAACCTCCGAATGGCAGGGCAATTCGGCAACTTTTCACTGCTGGGTTTTGTTCTCTGAATAGATGAAGCATTGCTTCTCTATGGGGATTTCACTGCCCCTGAACAGGCACCGAACAGGCACCATATGTGCAGGCAATTCGCCAGGATTTGGCGAATTGTCTGCTCTCTGGATAGCCGAATGACCAGGAAAGGTAACCGAACGCTGAATTTCAGCGTTCGGTTACCTTTCGGCTCCAATTCGGAGCTCTTTGAATAACCCTGATAGTATGTCCTGTGGGGAAATCCCCTTAACAACCGTGGACATACTATGTACATCACGGTCTCCTAACATTCCACCCTCCCTATACTCACCTCTCTGTCCGGGCTCCCTTGATGTTCTGGCAGGCTGGAAGTCTGCCCCGCCTAATCAGGGGGCCCAGCAATTGTGATGCCGTCATCAATGTGCATGATGACATCATCGTCAGATACCCCCCGGTGCCTGTAGTGGAAAATAGGAAAGGGGAGGGGGCTCCTTTGGCCCTCTCCCTCCCACACCGTTCCACTTAGAAAATAAAGAAAAGTACCTGTGGAAAGGGGAGAGTCTCCCCTAGGGTGAATCAATTTTTTTTGGGGGGGCGCAATAGCAAGAGAGCCAATAGAGCCACATTTTCCCCTCAACCAGTATCATACTCCCAGTACCTTAACATGTCCCTCTGTCCTTATTTCTATGTTGTCCCCTTAATTTATTCGTAACCATATTCCGTCACTTGTGGCACGTACCCATAACCACCTGACATCTCTCTCCACAAACCCCCTTACATTACCTGTCTGTTGTAACTACATAACATTTATTATCTAACTTTATCACATTTACTTTATTTGACACAAATTATATTTCTGCCTGTATGCTGATAATGCAGACCTCATGTGAAATTGTGCAAGATAAGGGACACTAAGGTGTAGAACTTTTCATCCCAGCAATATTTCTGTGAAGTGTAAACAAATTTGTGAAAATTTAATCATGAGCAAACTTACATTATTTTAATGAATAACAATGTTTGTGCAAACTTAGGGCTCTATTACATTCTCCGCACAAAAATGTGCGCGTGCGCAAAAACGCTTTAACGCGAGGGGCAAAACCCTTTGCGCAGAATGTCGTATTACAACGTTCGCACAAACGATGCGCGTTATCGTTTAACGCGGATGGACCTGCGCAAGTGTGATGAACTGTGCACGTCCTATACTTAAGATTGTAATACCATCCGGGTACCAGCGCACAATCGATGCGCATCTTTTTACGAACGACGTTTGCGCATAATTTTAACGTCTTTGAAAAGCTGGTGGTAACTGCAAATCGTAACGTTCTGGACGAAACGAAAAACACCAGCACCAAAAAAAAGATACAGCACAGTATAGTTACACATTCTACACATACGCAAACAATAAAATGGAGAAGTTGTGCGTGTTTTTATTATTGCTGCAGCATGTATACTCAGATTTACTTTGACAGGCGCAAAAACTTAAGTGAGTCAATTAAGGTCAATTGATGTCAATTAAGGTTCTTAATTCTGATTGGCTGAATCCCGCGGAAAAAATCAGTCCGCACACTGATTTACGTGTGCTACGTCACTGCGCGCGTATTACTCTTCGTTTTGCGTGTCGTTTTTATGAATGTTATTTTTTGACAGATGAGAAAATGCTTTCGGATTGTAAAACCACTGTTAATTTTCGCGCGATAACGCTTAACGCAGCGCTCAAAAAAATGCCACTGCGCGGACGATTTTGCACGGAGAATGTAATAGAGCCCTTAATATTTTACTCTGCATGTAAGTGTTTACTACATATCACCTGTTTCTCATAAATGTTTTTATAATTTTCATCAACATAATGCACTTGGTAGTAAAAGGGATAAAGAACATATAACACAGATTAGACACAAGAAAAAGAAAATAACAAATATCTTGCACATTCATTTAATACTACTCAGGGTTATTCAAAGAGAATCAAAAAGTCACAGCACCTTTGGTGACTTTTCGTTCTCCACAATTCAGCTTGATTCGGTGATCCCATTTCGGCGACCCTGCGGTGTATTCAGCAAGCACCACGAGGCCGTCGTAGTGCAGGGAAAATCCGCCGAAAACCTGCGGAACACTCACCGCAAAACCCAGGCGACTGTACACTGAAACCGGCAAAAACATCTGGATTAACCCCGCCGAACACACCAGAGAAACCTGAGCAGGAGCCGATCACAACGCAGAGCAGCCGCCGGAAAAACCCGACACCGCAGATGAATGGAGTGAAAAAAAAAAAAAAACAGTACGCTTGAATGTTTGAAAAGTGAAACGCTCTTTGCAAACAAACTACTGAGCGAAAATGTCTGAAATTTACATATGAGATCCAAGGAATGATAATAAAAAGGGCTGTTACAGAAAAAAGAATAAGCGATTAAAAAACAAAATGGAAAAAAAATGTTTGCAAAAAAATCCCCAAAAATGCCTAAAAGGTCCTAAAAAAAAATCTAAAAATAAAGAGACTTTATACTGCAGAATATTATAATGAACGGTTTATTAGATGTTGAATTAAAACGGGAATATTTTTAACATTGAAGCCTATGGGATTCGCCTGAATAAACCTGTCGAATTAAACCACTGAATGACAGGGCAATTCGGCAACTTTTCACTGCTGGGTTTTGTTCTCTGAATAGATGAAGCATTGCTTCTCTATGGGGATTTCACTGCCCCTGAACAGGCACCGAACAGGCACCATATCTGCAGGCAATTCGCCAGGATTTGGCGAATTGTCTGCTCTCTGGATAGCCGAATAGCCAGGAAAGGTAACCGAACGCTGAATTTCAGCAATTCGCCACTCTTTGAATAACCCTGTTTTTGTTTAATTCTGTATGTCCTTTGGCAGTAAAACAGATACTTTAAAACCCAATCAGCCTTTGGTAAACTCCACTATATCTGAGCCAACCAAACTAATTTAAGAACACAATCTTTAATAAGAACTAAATTAAAAAGCCCCAATAAACTTAGTAAAGGAGCAGGACTAAACACACACATCACACTGCCTCATGACAAAATGTCTAAACTCCACATATTAATGGAAAAAAAAAATACGTAAACACAAACAATGTAGCCACAAAAGCACTGGGCTAATGAAATCCTGATACGTATATGGTTATGCTGAGGAAATTAGTGCAATATCACAATAGCAAGTAACATGGGATAAATAAAGCAAATAAAACTTGCTATACCACGAACACCCCCAAAAATTGCTATCCAAGTAAATACACTGAAAGAAAACAGTACTGATAGTATTGGGGATATATCACATAAAAGGTATATAGAAATATTAATAAGCGAATCCCTAATTCATAACCTGTTCAATGCCTCGATAATACTGTGCTAGTAACAATGTAACACATTACTTACACCCATATATATTTAATTAGCCCAGTGTGCTTTTGTGGCTACCTTGTTTGTGTTTATGTATTGTTTTTTTCATGAGTATGTGGGGTTTAGACATTTTCTCATGAGGAAGTGTGATATGTGTGTTTAGTCCTGCTCCTACACATACAGGGTTATTCAGAGAGAGGTGAAAACCAGGAGAATGAACAATCTAGACCAAGTAGCCGATTTGGAAAGTGAGATAAATGGGAGAATTTTCTGGTTTGGCTATTTTGACCTAGAGTTTTCACTTCTCCAGTCATTCTCCTGGTTTTCACCTCTCTCTGAATAACCCTGTAAGTTTATTGGGGCCTTTTAATTTAGTTGTTATTAAATATTGTGTTTTTAAATTGATTTGGTTGGCTCAGGTATAGTGGAGTGCCGCTACATAAACGGTCATATTGTGTGGCGTTTCATATTTTCCGTAGAAATGTTAATAAAAACTGCAGGAAACTCCCAGAAACCTTAAGACTACACATAAAAATAAACAATAGAAACGTGCAAAATTAAAAGGAAATGCATTCTTTAAAAACACTCAGACTGGAAAGGTTAGTGTAGATAAAAAGTAGTGCTGGTTTGTATAGTGTCCTCGATGTTGTAATATAATTCTGTAATAAAGCAATTCTCACCTATATCTATTAAAGTGTGTAAATGGTGTGTACAATGCAAGTGCCACGGCCCAAGCATGTTATGAATTTTCCTCTCCTCCACAACGGACTTCTAACTGGACCTCCTGTGTATGAGTCTCCTATTGTAATAGCAAGGGAGGAAAAATGCTGCCTGCATTGTTACCGCAAGTTAAAATCCCGAATGCTCGCGGCAGCGCTGAACGCAGCCGAGAGCATCCACTTGATGGAGTCCATAGGACTCCATTGAGTTCCCCCTGCCGGTCACATGACCAGCCGGAGGGCAGGTCGGCGTAGTGATACGCAGGGAGAAACTGGGGGGGGGGGACTTTTTCCCCCAGTCTTTCCCTGCTCCCGCTGGTCGGAGGAGGCGGTTGGAGCCGCGTGAAGATTGTAATGTAACACATCGTATTTCTTACTGTAAATAACCTATATTTTTTTTGGCCAGTAGATGGCGCCATCTACTGCCAAATTGATTTAGAGGTTTGAGCAGCTGTTCTATTTTTTTCTTTTTCTCCCTGCATCGGCTGCTGAAAGCCCAAATTCTTTGAGCTTTCAGCAGCTGATTTTACAGTTTTAGCTCTTTGTGCATTATGCCCACATGGCTTAAACTTTGGGGGCACCTTCTGCAGCCCAAAAGCAAACTAAATTCGTTTGCAGAAAACAAATTTCATTATCTTTTGGGCTGCAGATCAGCATATCGAGATATCTCAATATCGGGGCACCAGATGGCGCCTTTGAAGCCCGAGATATTTTGATATCGGTAGTGAAGGGGTTAAAAAATTGACATGGGGCAGGAAAGAGGGGGGGTGGAGGAGGCAAACTCCACACAGCCTGATCACTTTAAAAAACTGAAGTGGTCAGGATGTGTAGAGTGTCCCTTTAAGTAAAATATTACACTTAGAAAATAGGTCCTAACACAGATACAGGCAGTTTTCATGCTGTTCATCAACTGGATAGGAAACAGGAGCGTAACTAGAAATCACAGGGCCCCATAGCAAAATGTTGTATGGCCCCCCCTGCAACCTAACACTCCCCCATTAGCATAACAGAGCTCCCCAGCAATAAAAGGCACTAATGTGCGCTGTGAATGAGCGTAACAGAGCACCACACCAATACCCATACCTGTAACGTACCGCTAGTTTAATCAAACCACCCAGCATAGAAATTTGGCATTTTACACCCCCCCAAGGATTGAAATTTGTCATCTTTCTCCAGCATAGAAATTTGACATCTTACCCCCCACAGCATAGAAATTTGACATCTTACCCCCCACAGCATTGAAATTTGACATCTTACCCCCCCCCCACAGCATCGAAATTTGACATCTTACCCCCCAGTATTGAAATTTGACATCTTACCCCCCAGCATCGAAATTTTGCATCGATCTTACCCCCAGCATTGAAATTTGACATCTTACCACCCCTCACTGGCATACACTATTGAAGACAGCAATCTTTAGTGAACGCAGCCACCCTTGTTCGTCTTCTTCTGCCGCTGCGTCACGTGAGGGGGCGGAGCCAAGGCAGCGTGCTCTGCTTTAGGTTAGAATGTGGAAGGCAGAGGCACACAGTGGCGCCGCCGCCGCCACCACGGCGATTAGAGCGCGTTGCTGGGTCCACGAGCAGTTTATAATCCGGAGGAAAACGGCAGGGCCCACTATGCATGCGAAAACCGGGCCCCTACCAACCCGCGGGCCCTTGGACAGGGCCCGACGGGTCAGTCCTCCGCCTCCCCTGCCGGGCCCCACTCGGCTGTGGCCCCATAGCACCCGCGTGGGTCGCTATGGCGGTAGTTCTGTCACTGAAAGGAAACATACAAAACTGTAGGTACGGCTTTAAATAAGGCACATAATCAATTCATACAGCATTAGGGTGTGCTTGGGCAAGCCCCTTGTGTCCGGCTATGTGTGACAGCAATACATTCATAAGCATTGCACATTATTGTGAGTTTTATTGTTGTGGAACTATAGCAACCACAGTATCAATGGGTGAACATTGATACAGTTATACAACCAGTTATATAATAATCGCAATGCATGTTATTGTGAAGTTTGTTCTCAAAACCAGAAAATTTTCAAGAACTGACTCATTTTCGTATAATTTCAGTCATTAATTCATCAATTCAGTCATTAATTGTCATGTATGCTTGCTCCGAGAACTACCCGTAAATAGATAATCAATTGGTAGATAATCTTTGGATAAACAATGTAATTTTAATTGAATAGAATGAGGCCAACTAAGTATGTATTTTCCATTTGCACAATGCATAGGGTTAAAGCAGTCGTTGTGAGTGAGGGAAGTATCAGCGGTTTTGTGTGACAGCATTAGGTCATGGTAAAGTAGCATCCTGAACACGCTGGAGGAAACTGATACTTCTATCTGGGTGGTGGATGATGGTAACTAAATAGGGGACACACAAAAACACACACCCTGACATGCATACTTAGCTGCTTTAGTGCTAAAATAGTGCTTCTCTTTTAGTATTGACCTTTGTAGCTTCACTTCACTTCACATCTTGACTCTGCACAGGTCTCCTATGTATTAATAATAAGATTTATGTCTGTTTGTCATAATAACACTTGAAGTGCAAGTGAAGGCTTCTTAATTGTCGGGATGTTGTGTTATATTTTGTTAATAAGGCTAGGGTCAAACGAACGCATTATTCGCAGCGACCGTCAAAAAGTGCGTCCGAACACATTGTCGTATTTTTTCACGGAATGCGCGACAACGGTCATACGATGCGTATTTTTGTGCGTGATTTTTTTACGGATCGTCGATAACACACTTTTTGCGTCTGGACGTTATGTTGGCCGGACATGAGCAGCGTCTGACATCTCCTAATCACGCACACTCGCCGCTAGCGGACGCAGCGCACTCTGTACGTCAGTACTACAGTTCTGCGTTCTCGAAAAAATGCGTTCATTTTCCACTTGCGTTGTGCGGCCGGACTTTCGTGCGGCCATACTTCGTATATTGGCCGTCATTGCGCGTCATTTGCTGCTACTGCGGCCGTGATTAAGTGCGCCTAAACGCACGTTAAAAATGCGCTAGTCTGACCCCAGCCTTAGTCACTTTTTTAAAAATTGTGAAAGGAACACTCTACTGAAAAGTACAAATGCCTATTTTTTGCCCTTAAATAAATGAGCATAGGCTGCTGACAGCCTCTGCCTAATTAGTTTTTATTTATTTTTCTTATTTTTGGGCGATTTTTGTGTCGTTCAGCTTTTTAATGTATTGAAATGATCCACGAGGTTCTGTTTAAAGCAACTTCTTTGTTGTTATAGGACATGAGATCTGTGCTGCTTTTCCTGACTCTGAGCTGGCTCTCCTTCACACTAACACTTCCTGGGGCACCAGCTCACTTCCTGTTGTCTGAACCTTATGAATATACATTACATATATGCTCAGCACAATTTTAATCACCTTTTTTCCTTCGCAACGTGTAGCTCCTACAGTCACCACGTTAAGCTCCCGGGTGCTTTTCTACGCAATCTACAAGCGTAGCTTAGAAAATGCAAATTGAGCACCACAACGGGTCTTGCAAACTTGACTGACACAAGTCCCGGCTGGGTGGAGTAGAGGTAACATCACTGCTCTGCGAGAGAGCCTGTTGAGTCATGGGTTTAATCCCGACGAGCACCTCTCCAGTAAGTGTCCTTGGGCAAGTCACCTAACGGTACATAATCGCCACCCAGGACATACTTGAAAATGAGTGAAATATCAATGTATCCTTCCTGGTAAAATCCTTTCTCAAAAAAAAGTTCTGTGGTGCCTGTGCAGAACAATAGGCACAGGTGCAGCTCTGATCCATCGCGGCCTCTCTGAGATCAGTCGTCTGTCGATGTCACTAATAACAGACAGCCGGAAAATTCACATTCCCCGGCTGCTGGATGAGGTGGAAGAAACTCCTCCATTTCACCTAGTGTTTTTCTACCAGTTTGGCTCCTCAGATCCTGGCCACTACAAAAATAAAAAATGGTCAGGATGTGTAGCGTGTTCCTTTAAATTACATTTTTCCAATAATACTCAGTGGACATCTATCACAACAATTTATGTTCACTATATGGATTATAGCACAATATGTTTGCAGATGTTTATTTTGCAGAGGTTAATCATTTATTATCTAGAACGAATGTTTTGTCTACTCAATATACACTATATTGCCAAAAGTATTCGCTCACCCATCAAAATAATCGGAATCAGGTGTCCATGGCCACCTTCCATGGCCACAGGTGTAAAACATCAAGCACCTAGACATGCAGACTGTTTTTACAAACATTTGTGAAAGAATGGGTTGCTCTCAGGAGCTCAGTGAATTCCAGCGTGGAACTGTGATTGGATGCCACCTGTGCAACAAATCCAGATGTGAAATTTCCTCGCTCCTAAAAATTCCACAGTCAACTGTCAGCTGTATTAGTATTAGTGTATTAGTGTTTGGGAACGACAGCAACTCAGCCACGAAGTGGTAGGCCACGTAAACTGACGGAGCGGGGTCAGCGGATGCTGAGGCGCATAGTGTGAAGAGGTCGCCAACTTTTTGCAGAGTCAATCGCTACAGACCTCCAAACTTCATGTGGCCTTCAGATTAGCTCAAGAACAGTGCGCACAGAGCTTCATGGAATGGGTTTCCATGGCCGAGTAGCTGCATCCAAGCCATACATCAGCAAGTGCAATGCAAAGCGTCGGATGCAGTGGTGTAAAGCACGCTGCCACTGGACTCTAGAACAGTGGAGACACGTTCTCTGGAGTGACGAATCGCGCTTCTCCATCTGGCAATCTGATGGACGAGTCTGGGTTTGGCGGTTGCCAGGAGAACGGTACTTGTCTGACTGCATTGTGCCAAGTGTAAAGTTTGGTGGAGGGGGATTATGGTGTGGGGTTGTTTTTCAGGATCTGGGCTTGGCCCCTTAGTTCCAGTGAAAGGAACTCTGAATGCTTCACCATACCAAGACATTTTGGACAATTCCATGCTCCCAACTTTGTGGGAACAGTTTGGAGCCGGCCCCTTCCTCTTCCAACATGACTGTGCACCAGTGCACAAAGCAAGGCCCATAAAGACATGGATGACAGAGTCTGGTGTGGATGAACTTGACTGGCCTGCACAGAGTCCTGACCTCAACCCGATAGAACACCTTTGGGATGAATTAGAGCGGAGACAGTGTGTGACCTCACAAATGCGCTTCTGGAAGAATGGTCAAAAATTCCCATAAACACACTCCTAAACCTTTTGGACAGCCTTCCCAGAAGAGTTGAAGCTGTTATAGCTGCAAAGGGTGGACCGACGTCATATTGAACCCTATGGATTAGGAATGGGATGTCACTTAAGTTCATATGGGAATCAAGGCAGGTGAGCGAATACTTTTGGCAATATAGTGTATGTGCCTGCCTGTTTATCTGTTTGAAAGGTTGTGCTTGTTAAGTACAATTATATATGTAAATTTTCTAAATTGTGTTGTAAAACAAAAAAGAAGCAAGTACTATACTATTGTTTACTAAAAATATATAAAATGTATTATTTTGTCAGGACATTAACAAAAAAAAAAAAAAAACGGAATATTGTATTTTTATCAATGTGAATCTATGTGCTGGATTCTTTAATGTTTGTTATAGACGTGATAGGATATGTCCATTTTATTGGAGACTCTCCTAAATTAGTATACATGATGTATAGCGAACTCACAAGCTGACCACTAATGGGTATAAAAGCCAGGAAAAAAATCTGGCCTCGATGGCCACGAGTTAAAATATAGCCTGGAAATCACAGTTAGGGATGAGTTGTTCGGAGTTCGCATCGAACATTCGACAGTTCGTGAACTTCGAACATTTCCGCGTGTTCGGTTCAAGTTCGAAAAAAAAAAAAAAAAATGGAAAAAAGTATAAAAAAATGCTTAAAAAAATCTAGAAATAAAGAGACTCTTTACTGCAGAATATTATACGCAACGGTTTATTAGATATTGAATTAAAATGGGAATATTTTTAACATTAAGCCTATGGGATAAAACATTCTTGTTGCTAAAACATCAGGCAGACACGGCCCTCTAATCAGGCACTGTAGAGGGCAGCCTGCAGGGGCCTCCCAAGGATCCCCTTGGAGGAGCATTGAGGAGCATGCGGCCGCCGGATGACAGCGCTGCGACTGTGCCGGCTAGCCGCCTGGGTGCATGTGGCAGAGACAGGCAGCGCAGGGAGGGAGCCACTGCACCTGCGGCCACGACAGACCCCCCAGTCCCCACAACCAGGATCCAGGGAGCCCCCACTGACCACCAGGCTAAGGCAAGGCGACACATTTCTAAAAAAAGTAAAATCCGAGGACATTTTTAAATGTCCCCGGGAACATAAAATAAACCTTTTTTTTCCTTTCTCTAGCTGGCTGAATGTATTTAATTATATATATTAGATACATTCAGCCAGGTAGAGGGAGGTGGCATGTGGGCTACGCGGGGTCTCAGGCAGTGGTTTGTTTTTTTTGTGTCTATATTTTTTTAGCAAATTTATAGGGGAAGGTAACGGCAGGTATGATATAGATCATATATATGTATATTCTTATAAATATATATATCCAGACTTGTATTACACACACATTTTGGCAACTAATTCCCCACCCCCCATTTGGCTGATCCCTCCAGAAGAAATGTTGAACCCGATAGAGCAGAGAATAATATATATATTCTCTGCTCTGTCGGGTTCAACATTTCTTCTGGAGGGATCAGCCAAATGGAGGGGGACGGGACACATTTAGTTGAGATTGTCCACATGCCACCCCCCCATGTGCGTATGTGTATATATGGTCTGAGGTCTGTGGGTGGGTGTATATATATATATATATATATATATATATATATATGCGTGTTGATATATACGTATATATATCAACACGCAGACCTATATATACGTATATATCAACACGCAGACCTATATATAAGTACACTATATTGCCAAAAGTATTCACTCACCTGCCTTGACTCGCATATGGATGGGTGAGCGAATACTTCTGGCAATATAGTGTATATGTCTGTGTGTGTGGTCCCCTCCATTGGCAATGAGGCATAGGAGGGACACCAGGCACTACACAAATTTGCAATGTGGCCTGGTGGTGCCCCCTGGTATTGCTGTGTCAATATACCCACATATTTCAAACTGCCTGCCACTCCCAGTGTTTCCCTGTGATCCTGTTACCTACCACTCTCACTCTGTTGCCGTGGTCCATTGTCTGACTCCATGTTATATCCAGTGTACGGGGTTCGAGCTAAATGTGCAGTAACACAAGAGTGGAACAGGCAAATTAGAGAAATATGGATTTATTTCACTATAAAACACAGGAGGGAGTAAAACAGAAAGGAATGAATAAGCAGAAAGGTGGGGCAGGAAAACAGGGAGACACTGGATATTGAAAAATACAGAGGCAGGGTTAAGAAAAGGAGCCAAGTAATGAGAAATAGGGCAGACTCTGAAATATATATATATATATATATATATATGTTACTGAAGAAATGCATGAGAATAAGTATGACAATAAGGATTACAGGAGAACAGGTTTATAGATACTGAGGAATCGAAAGGGTTAACTAAGCACATTCACAACAGACTGAGAACAAAGAGAGTTTAACCCCTTAAGGACGCAGGGGTGGCGCCCTTAAGGTGTTTAAATTTGCCGGCGAGGTGTACAGGTACGCCTCGCCGACAGGTGCCGTCGCGCAGCACTAATTTCGGGCCCTCCCCGCAGCCGGCGTGCAGTGTGCGTCATTGGCTGCAGGGGACGGCTTGATTTCAGGCCGTCCCTGTGCAGCCAATGACGCGCACCGCGAGTCAGCGCGCGCAGGCTGTGGGGAGGGGCCGAGGCGGCCCCATTGAAGACAGCAGGGCGTACCTGTACGCCTCGCGTCTTCAAAGCCCGCCCGCCGCCAGGACGTCATGGAACGTCCTGCGGCGTTAAAGGGTTAAATAAAAAACAATGATATAGCTGGGCATGTGGGGATCCAGGAGGAATTGGGAGTTGCAATCCAGAGAAATAATAAGTCCAGAGATATTGGGGGCAATGATCCAAGTAATAATGAGTGCAGTCCAGCAACAGAAATAAACGTGTAGCAGCAAAAGAAAAGTTCTTGTAATAAAGCGAAGTACTATACGTGTGTAGCGCTGGGTTTAATTCCCTGTCGTGGCAGTACCTATTTTTGGCCACCGGAGGGAGACAAGCGCGATGAGAGACATTGAACATTGGGACTACATTTCCCGGCATGCTCTGGGAGCGGACACAGGAAGTGGGTGGGACACAGGCCTCGTGGAGAGAGCTGGCAGAGCGCGCCAGGGAGTGAGAGGAGCAAGACGCAGAGCAGCAGAACGAGACAGCGACTAGGCCGGAGCGCAGCTGGGGCCTGACAGAGCTAAAGACCGGGTTATTCAGCCTTACCAGAGGAAGACCCCGTGATTCACAGGACTACCCACGCTGATAGTGAGGAAGCCGGAGGACCCCGAGTTAGGAGTACTGCAGATCGATTGGACCGGGAGAGCAGGCGGTGAACTGGATATCTTGCGGCCGTTACAGAAAGCCAGACAGCGGATCCAGTAACCAGGAGAACCCCAGTCAACATCGAGTGGAGAGACGTCCTGGGTCGAGCGGAGCATCAAGTATCTGGCGGATGGGTGAGAGGCCTTCCAGGCCGTTGTGAAAATAAAGCACGCTGCTGTTTGTTTCCAAAACCCACAGGGCCCCAACTTGACTAGTCGAAGATACCTCATAAGCAATTCACTGGCCAGTTGAATATTGTACCCTGGTACCGTAACACACACACACACTTACATTCTGGGACATAACCTGTGCGGGACTCACTCCCCAAACACAAAAGGGGTTAAAGATTTATTTTTCCTTTTCTTTTCCGCTGCGCGTTTCTCGAATTACAAAGCATTGTATTTATTTTCCGCTGCGCGTTCCTCGAATTACGAAGCATTGTATTTCTTTTCCGCTGCGCGTTTCTCGCATTGCGAAGTACTGTAAATATATCTACGTATACCGTGTTATTCATTATATGCCATTTATTCTAGTAAACTATATAATTTATAAAATCCACGACGGTGCTGGAGTATATTTATTCTTTAGTGCGGGGAGACTGACCCGAGGTTCAATTTCAGCGGCTCCTCCGGGAGTGAGCGCTACACGTGGTATCCAAGAGGTTATTCCTTAAGAGAGTCCAGGTCCATATCCATAGGTCAAGGGGCTTTAGAAGACAGGTAGAATCCGTATAAACAGGTCCAAAAAGGGTTCAGGAAACCAGAGGAGCAGTTCAGGCTTCAACAGCAGTCTTACACTGGAATGTGCACAACAATGCAGAAGCATTGCATTATGGGTCTTCTGGTGTTTTGTAGAGAAGTGCAAGGATAATAATTAAGCACACCTGAATTAACTGCTGAACATTATAATGAATTAGACTGAGCAGGATGGAACAAGAAAGGTGTTCACAGGGTTAATGTTAACTCTTTGCAGTCTTTTTGCCCTTCTTGCGGGCACGGCGCCTTGGGGTATGACACTCCAGGTCTCCAGAAGCAGACTGGCAGCAGGGTCCTCGTCCTCTAATTCAATTCACTCCCCCTTAATTCATTTTTCCCCTTTAATTACTTTCACCCCCTCGCCCCTTAAACTCATTTCATATAGCGTATGACAGAGCTCCACAGCAATAAAACTCACAGTAATGTGCGGGGTGTATGAGCGTATGACAGAGCTCCACAGCAATAAACCTCACAGTAATGTACCGATATCAGTTTACTCAAACCCCCCAGCAGAACATTACACACAAACACACACACACACCCCTGCAGAACATTACACACACACCCCCAGTAGAACATTACACACACACACCCCCAGCAGAACATTACACACACACCTACCCAGCAGAACATTACACCCCCCAGCAGTACATTACACCCCCAGCAGAACATTACACCCCCCAGCAGTACATTACACCCCCAGCAGAACATTACACACACACCCCCAGCAGAACATTACACCCCCTGAGCAGAACATTACACCCCCCCGATCAGAACATTACACACACACACACCCCCTCCCCTCCCTCATTTTATTCAAACCTTTTAAAAATCTTCTCTCGGCCTCTCTGCCCAGTCCTCCTTCACACTACAGTGGAAACACGCAGGCTGACTCTGCTGCAGGGCCGCACCCTAAGCTTTGGGGTTTGTCCTCCAGGCTTTTCTGCTGCTGCGTGCCCTGGCTATGCGTGTCACGTGAGGGGGCGGTGCCAAATTATGCAGTGTGCCTGCTCATGTTTAGAATGTGGGACTGAGGCAGGCACACTGCATCGGTTTGAGAGTGCGCGGCTGGGCCCCTGGTTGATGTCTGAAGATCATTCATAGCTCCGCTTCCGGTATTTTAAAAACAGAATTTTTCCGCCCCTCACACTGACAGCAAGCCAGGACAGTAAGGCGGCCGCCTATGCTGCCTTACACTAGCGCCGTCCCTGGTGGTATCAATGCATCCCTACTCTATACACAGCGCTCTGTGTCCCTATAATATATATGATCAGGGGTTACCTTTTTTAATATCTTTATACTATTCCTATTAAATTAACAGTAATTTTTGATGTATTTTATTCAGTAGAAACTTTTTTTGCCTATAAAACATGTGCTTTGTGAAAATAAAACGGTTTTGTGTGTACATTTTAATTTAGTTAGTGGATTCCTGTCCAGTGCGGTGAGAAGCAAACGTAATGCAGTGTAGACACGCTGCGAGGTGGAGCGGTGTGAAGTCAAGCCTGCAAAATGTTTGCTTCTCTTCGCTTCGCTATGCGTCGCTACACGCTCAGTGTGTCTCAGCCTTTATTCCCGCATCGCTAGCTTACCGAATCAGTTTGTATACTTGTTACTGACCCTGCTTGTTCTGAGGACCCGATCTGTTGCCGACTTTGCCTGCCATTTGACTATTCTCTCTGTGTATTCCCTGCCTGTTCTGTTTGCTTCCTGTTGCTACTGGTGTGCGCTGATTCTCACCATATACAGTAGCGCAGTACAAGTGCCTAAACATTGCTGACCCAGTTTTGTTATAGCTGCTGATGTAACTGAATAGATCGGGGATCTCTTCTGCATTACCAAAACCTCCACCACTGCACTCTTCCACAATACCACAGAGGGGTTATGGTGTGAAGGCACTTGCTGCCACCAAAGGCAAAATATTTGGGTGCACTGACGCCTATACCAGATTCATATCATTTTAATATTTGACCGCAGGGTCCAACCCTGCACTCTTCCACAATACCACAGAGGGGTTACGGTGTGACGGCACTGTTGCTGACACTAAAGGCCCAATTTTAAAGCACCTATTGTTACTTTCATCCAAAGCCTGCATAAGTTTCACCATAATTTAGCCCAAAAAAATCACTTAACTTGTTCCGCGTATCCTAAAACATCTCTTTTCATACAGACTGCCGCCCCAAGTGGTTGTTTATGAACAGATTAAAGGAAAACCATTTACCGTCATTTGAAATGTCATTTTTTTGTTTTTAAATGTTTCTATACATCCTACAAATCCGCCACTTCACGGGCAGGTTATGGGGACCTCCTAGGCATGATATTTGAAGGAATTTTTTGTTTTTATTCTTAACCTTTATTTCATGGAAAACTCACTGTTCCTTTAAAAACGTTTTTTTAAAACTTTTTGTCCTTGTTTCCTGTCCCCCAGGGCACTACCCGGACCCCCATTGCATATATGCCCTCTTGGAGGGCACTCTAAAAATTGAACTTTTGAGTCCCATTGACTTGCATTGAGTTCGGTTCGTGTTCGCGTTTGAACTCGAACTTTTGAAATTGTTTGAATGCGAACCGAACACAGGGGTGTTCGGCTCATCACTAAACACAGTGAGATGTGTGTCTACTGCATGTGTGTCACGTCTTATCCAGGTGGCCCCTCCTCTTGGTTCACCGCCAGGCTACGGGTCCACTGAAGCCAGGTCGAGGCTCGACCGGCAGGAGATCTCGTTCCACGGCAACTCCACGGGTGGCCCCAGTCGGTCTGCGGAGCCACACACCATTTCCCGCTGCAGTATTCCCACAGCATCCACAGCCCATTGCACGACTGGCAAGCCGCATGCCTAGTCAGCAGTGGCGGCTCACGGGCCGCAAAGCCGAGGCACTCGCAATCAGGCAGTGTTTGTTGTTTCATGGAATCGGGTTATGGGTCTCGGTCCCGTCCGAGTCACCCATTTCCTGCTGCGCTCTGCACCAGGAGAAATGGGCCGGGGAACCTTTGAGTGCAGCATTGTGCCACCATGCGGCAGGTGGGTCCGGGAGGCCGCTCGACTACTGCACTAGGTGTGTCGCTATCTGTCTGGCGCGTGGAGAAGGGCATACCACTGAGTGATGGGGGGAGTGAGGCGTGAGCGCCATGTGATGATGCGCAGGCGCCATGTGATGACCCGTGGGCACCATGTGATGACGCAGAGGAAAGAATGCAAGGAAGGGGCACAGAGAAAAGAATGAAAGCAAGGGGCACATAGGAAAGAAATGGGCACAGATGAAATAAAGAGGCACACATGAAAGAATGAAAGAAAGGGCATCGAGGATAGAATGAAAGAAAGAGGCACAGAGGAAAGAATGAAAGAGGCACAGAGGAAAGAAAGAGGCACAGAGGAAAGAATGAAAGAAGCTGAGACAGTCAGAAACTGAGGAAAAAAGAGAAGTCTGGGAAGTCGAAAGCTGAGACAAAATTAAAGTTAAGGTAATTAATGCACTTTTTTTGCTCATCCCTGTATTGATTAAAGCTTGGATTGTTTCTTCTTAGTTCCATTTAATCTTAGTTCCATTTAAAAAGATCTAGAAGTGTTACAGTTGTCTGTATTATAGGCTTAAAATATACAGTACAAGAGTGGGCGTCTGTGGAGGCGCTTACTAGGTAACTGTGATTCCTTAAAAAAGGGGGGGTGCTGCCTACAAGGGGTTGCACATAAATCTCAACCTAAATGTGCAAATAAATGTGTAGAAAAGGGTAAGGGTCCTAGTGGCGCAGTGGGTGCTTCCAAATATGGAGCAATCTAGATGAGTATTTCTAAATGCTGATATTATGGCTCAACTCTATTTATCAGGTGGTGATAGATAAAAGTACTCAAGTGAGTCAATGTTACACTAGTATTGTGCAAATAGCAATTCTGTGCAAATGAACAACCTTGTGCAAAATAAGCAACAACAATGGTGATAAATCCTTAAATCATGCGTACAAATCTGCTCCTATAGCGCAAAGTGTATAATAATCCACATGTGCAAAATGCATATAAAGTACATATAAAGTGCATGTGCTCATATATCCTATTCCATTCGTAAAGTGCAGACACAAAATTTGTGTTGATGTGACATCAAAAAAGTCATAAGACAGTCCTTTTATTAGGTTATCTGATAGTCTCTGGATGGCCTATGACTGTATAAAGTGCACGTGAAAAAGCGCAAATCTCAAAATGAACAAGGACCGTGCATTCTCCTGTTGGAACATCATGATTTGCAATGCAAATCTACCTTAAGAATGCCCCTGGAAAGGCCCTGGAAGAATGCTGTATTTTTTGTGTTTTCTTGTGATCCAAAAGGTATATTCTCAACATTGAATGTTACTTACTCAATATACAATATAATTCCATGACTAGAGGATGTAAATTCGGCTATAAACCCGCAATAACAAAAGCAAACCCTTTTTCTGGGGGAATCAAGAAACCACAACACTCCTGCAAAAGAAGTTGAGCATTCTTGTTGGGTACTGTGCATTCACCACTTGATTTATCCTTCTATAAGATGAATACACATGCTCTGTACACAGACAAGCACTGATTCAGGAAACCTTTCCCACGGTAGAATACTACTCATATTGCTTTTTTTTATCGTAATTTTTTGGTTCAATGTCCATTACCCTTGTAGATTCTGTGCTTCTTACTTGTAAGTCTATGAATATAATGTACATTTCCCTGGCATTGTGCTGTGTTTACTCATTACTGATAAAGAGAGTGTACTTTCTTTTTGGTAGACATCTATTTATTTATATGGATGTAGGCGTTCTAAACAAAATAATATGATTTTGAAGAATAAGGCAAAAGTGATGTGCATGAGGTTGGTTGACAATCCAACTACGTCAACATTAAAGGAGAACAGAGCTGCAATTCTGGTCCTCAAGCATCAATATCTATGTGTGTCTGAGAAGAAAATAACCTGTTACTGTTTTTTGTGTGACCTGACAATGTAAGTCTAGAGGGGTTATTCAGAGAGAGCCGATCTGGCCCCGAAATGTCACCGAACAGTGAATTTCCCTATACGGTGACATTTCGAGGCCATTCGGCTACTCAGAGAGCAGGCAGTTTGCCAATTTTTGCCAGCAAATACGGTGCCTGTTCAACAGCAGTGAATTCCCCCATAGAGAAGTAATGGTTAACCTATTCAAAAAACACCGAACAACAGTGAAAAGTTGCCGAAGTACCCTGCTGTTCGGTGGATTCATTCAGCAGGTTTATTCAGGCGAACCCCATAAGCTTCAATGTTAAAAATATTCCCGTCTCTATCCAATATTTAATAAACTGTTTATTATTTTAATCTGCAGTAAAATGTTACTTTATTGGGGTTTTTTTTAGGATCTTTTAGGCATTTTTCATATTTTTTCGGCATTTTTTTTTAAAAGCTTTTTTTTCTGTAACAGACCTTTTTATTATCATTCATTGGATCATACTGTATATGTAAATTCCAAGCATTTTCGTTCAGTAGTTATTTTGTAAACAGCGTTTCAATTTTGACACTTTCAATTGTTTTGTGTTTTTTATTATTATTATTCTACCCCGTTCGTCAGCATAACGGCTTTTTCCGGCAGCTGCTCTGCACTGTGTTCGGCGGCTTTTGCAGACGTGTTCGGCTTGTTCTTTGCGGCAGTTCCGGTGGGTTTTCTTCAGGTTTTTGGCTGATGTTCGTCGGGTTTGAGGCAGGTTTGCACTCTGGGGACCCTGCGGTGAATGCTGAATTCAACGCAGGGTGGGGATGTCACCTACATTTCGGTGCTCTCTGAATAACCCCGTAGGTGTTATTGTATATTTCTTTCATGGTATTCTGCTTTTGCAATGTATATTTTAGTAGATTTTCTCTTTCTTTAGTAGAACTTTTTAATTTCTTCCAAAGAATGTGCTTTTATTTGGTAGAAAGAAGCACTTTCTCGGTAGGCTAATCATTTCAGGGGCTAGTCTAGTATTCATCTGATACATTATTATGCTTTCACTAAGAGAACACTCTGTATTGTCCTGGTAGAATGGTTTTCTTTCTGATACTTCCAGAACATATGCCCAAGTACCTGGTTGTAGACGATTTAGAACAAAAATAATTGCATTCTATCTTTTCAGCATTTCCCTGGATCACTTTATGATTGCTTCACTTTAGCGCTGATATTGTTCTTCGCATAAATCCTGGGATTAACTTGTTTGCGCACCACAAATTCTATTAACGTGAATAAACGTTAAAGGGATATGCATGGCTAGAAAAAGTTTTTTTTAATTGACATTTAAACACTTTTATACCTATAGACAAACTAGAATAAATCAATAAAAGTTTTAAAAATGTGTAATTTTTTTTATTTTCTTGCTTTAAACTCTGTCATTTCACTTTCTCTGGCGACGCCCCTCAGCTAGGGGTGTTTCTTCAGCTCATACTTCCTGAATATTCCCCGCCTCCTCCCCACTAACTACTCCACCCACTATTGCACCCATCAAAGCTTCACATGAGCTACATTTCTTGCTCCATCTTGCCCACAGCCTCCCATGCACCCCACTACTTCACATACACAGTTATTACTCTCACCTAGTGTGTCACCCCTCTCCTCTTAGATTGTAAGCTCTTGGGCAGGTTCCTCTCTCCTACTGTTCTGTGTGTTTAACTTGTATGGACATTTGTTATTCTGCCTCTCCCATTGTACAGCGCTACAGAACTTGCTATTGCAATTTAAATACCTGTGACTGTATGAACTAACACAAGCTGTGCCGCTCAGGACCTCAGACTGGGGAAAACTGAGTAACTGAATTTTGGCATCTCTACAACTGTGAAAGCAAAAATCACTCACCCGCTAACTCGCTCACACATTCACGCTCTCCTCACACACAGACTCACTCACTCACCCACTGACACGCTCACTTGTGTTCTTTCATGGTTCACTGTCTCACTCAAACTCCCTCACACGGTCACTTCCTCTCTCTCACTCTTGCGCTGTCTGTCTCTTGTGTGTGCTCTCTCTCACTGCACCCTTTCTTGTGCTTTCTCTGCTTTATCTTGCTGTCATTCTTTCTTTACCATTTCTTGCTGTGTCTCTGTGCTTTTCTTTGTTGTCCCTCTCTCTGCTGTCTCTCTTTCTCCCTGTGTGTATGGATTTCTTTCCTTCCCTGTCTCTGCAGTAGCTGGGGGTCAAAGGTCAGCCCCGCCCTCTCCTCAGCTCACAGTGCAGGAGGTAGGAGGAGCAACTCAGACGCACATGCTCAGTGTGTTTTTTTAGCTCTCCCTAGGTATAGGCACTGATTGGTTAGCTCAAACTGCCTCCTGAGGTGGGCGTGGAAAACACCAAGAAAGAAAATCAGGTAAATATGAAAAAATATCATATTTGCTTGGTTTTTATGTCTGCTGAATGACACTACTGACTCATTCAAAGGGCATTGCACATTTTTAAAAGAACACTAAAAAAGCATGCATGTCCCTTTAAGACAATAAGAGTGTCAGAATTGAGTTGTAATGAGATCTTTTATAACGATGAGTCCTGTAGGAAAAATAGGCAAACAAAGATGTCTGGGGCCGATGACTGCCTGTACAAATCGCAGATGGGGAAAGGTGAGGTGGTGACATCCATCAGACAATAAATGATTGAAATATCAGAACTTAAATTTCACAAAGGAACTTCAGTTTAAGTGACTGAATGGCTTCTGCATCTGTGGACATTTGGAGAAGGTGATCCGTGGAACCTTTGACATCGGATGGCATTTAGCACTTGAACTATTGCATTCTTTGCTTCATATTCAAGAACAAGTCCAACTTAGCATACATGGAAGGGCAATATGAGTTTCAGATGTTCTATCAGGTTATATACCTTTATGACACCATACAGCAAGGAAATGGAATGATAAATTGATTTATTAACAATATCTTTTTGCATAACCATATGAAATGAAAGCAGTCCCCATCTTGGGTTGTGTTGCAGATCAAGAGTAGGTGTGGCAGCAAGATATATTGGAGGGCCTGATAATAATCTACTTGTGGTGTGTTTAGCTTCAATGACTTGCCCTTCTATTTGTAGAGCATACATAATTATCTTGATCTTTACAGGGTTGTCCAGCAACATGGATTCTTTTGTTTATAGCTTCACTGTCAGCCTCCTTTCCAAATTAACAAATATATTATTGGCTTGGTCTCCAGCCTTTGAATCTGAATGGAGGTATCTATGGTGAATTAATAGGATTGGAGTGCTTCCAAGAATCCTTTAAATATGTATTGGACCATACATCTGGAACCACTTTTTTCTTGGCATGCTGATAAGCAATTGACTCATTTTATTTTTCATGTACGTACTATAAAAAAAATAGATTCATTTGGCGATTTTGCAGTGGTTTGAAGATGCGTCGGTGGGTCAATTCGACACACTTCTGGGACCCTGCGGTGTATGCTGAATTCCCCACAGGGTCAGCAAATTTAACTCGCTAAAGTGCAGCGAATGTTAGAGCGCCGAAATGTCGTTAACATTTCGCTGCTCTCTGAATAACCCCTATAGTAAGTACTCATGAAATACCTATAAATGTCACAAATGTAACATAAGTATTTATATGATTTTTCAACTTTATACAGAGAAAAAGAAACTCTGACTCACACTAGTCACAGATATAACTTAAATTACAGAGTACCTTTCATGGGTTCTAAAGTTAGGATGGGTATTATGCTGTGGTTTCACACACACAGTGCGTGCAGGAGATGAAGAAGTTTCTGTTTTCCATCCCACTGACAAAGCAATTTATTCAACCACTAAAGCTAAGAATAAGTGCTATCTTGACATACACTGTCCTGCATGTTTCAAAAATATATGATCCAGTTCTGTCAAGAGCAATACTCCATCAGGATGATGACAAATGTCTAATAATCTGTCATTAGGCTAAGGCTGTTTTACATAATATAATTTAATCTAAAATTGTACCGTATAATATGGTAACATAACAATTTTATTATTTAAAATAGTGGACATAAAAAGTGTACACACCGATATGAAACTGCAGGTTTTTGAAATGTGTTTTTGAAAATGTGTACAGAAATACAAATAGTCATTTATTAGGAACTTTTTTAAATTGAAAAAAACAACAATACCTTGATTACATAAGTCTGAAAACTCTTTCATAATGGAGGCTCTTGCTTTGTTCTGTTAACCAGACTGTTACATCCTCAGCCTCTGCTGTGCTTCCTGGGGGGTCTGGGCATGGATTGGTGCCACTGGCTGGTCGAGTGCCAGCACCATGTAATGGCCGAGCGGCGTCTGAGGGGCGGGGCCTGACGTGGTCACGAGGAGCCGCCGTGTTTAAAGCAGGGCGCGAGGAGTTGCCTCGTCACCCTGATGTGGAGTTCTGTTCCCGCATTGCTTCCTATTGTATTCATTGCTGTTCTCTTGCTGGCCCATTTACGTCTACTATTGCTGCTCCTGATTTTGACCCGGCTTGTCTCTGACCATTTTAATGTTACATGCTATAGCGGTTGCTAGTGCTGTGTGTCATTGGTTTAACCCTATGCAGGCTGCTTGGGGTTTTACTCGCCTCTTGGGGATATTCCCATCTCGCTCTGGTGTACTGTCTACAGCCTTATCAGGGTTCTGCTCCAGGTCTAAGGTTCATGATATACGATCGTGCACGCTTGTACAATCTGCAATAATGAAATACCGCTTGTTTTCTGCTTATGTTCATCTTGCTCCATTTGACAAGTGTACCCAGGTTTGTACAATCCTTAAGCCTTCATGTGTGTCAATAGACCCTGGTGATTACAAGGTACAACATACCCGTTTAAGGTTCTCAGAAAACGTTAAGTCTGCCAGTTCGTTGACTGCCCTGCAGTCTGTACAATTCATTGCCTGTCAAGTCTTGCAACCCGCTGTATTGTTGTGTGCTCTAAGTTGTCCGTTGGTCTCAAAACCTTTGCAGCTTAGTAGCAGTTCAGTTGTCCTGTCATACTCCTTGGCTTTGGAGTATAAGTCTGAAAATACTGTTTATTTTGTTACTATCGAGCAGATACGTCTATCCAATAAGATCTCAACCTCGCTACTCCTTTGTGAGCGCCACAGCGCCCATTACACAGACATATTCTAAATCATGCCTGTTTGTAGGTAAATAGCATACACCTGCCATTAACTCCTTCCCAACTTGTGGTGTGCTATGACGTCCTCACGGCAGGTGGATCTGAACGCCGCAGGGTGGCATAGCACACCCTGCTGGCTCCCCATATCTCATAC
This sequence comes from Leptobrachium leishanense, assembly GCA_009667805.1. NCBI lineage: Eukaryota > Metazoa > Chordata > Amphibia > Anura > Megophryidae > Leptobrachium > Leptobrachium leishanense. The sequence continues at coordinate 135,218,604 of CM019064.1, read as the reverse complement.
GTGCCTCAATGAGTGTGTGACAAGCGCGTCATTGGCTGCCGAAATCAGCCAGTCCCACAGCAGCCAATGATGCACTCAGCCCGTCAGGACGGAAGGCGAGCTAAAGAAAGACCTCAGAGCCTGCAGGGTGTGCTATGCTGCCCCACGGCTTTGAGGATCACCTTTCCACTGGGAGGTTCCCGTGGCATGGTGGGGTTAAAGAAAGTGATTCTGATTAAACCCAGATTGAAGTCAGCTGTTGCAGTAGGATGTGCTTGAATACACAAAAATAATCTCTTACACATTTTTTATATTGTCTTTATTGATTTTATATTTAAAGAAGAAAAACACCAAAAAAGAATAATATTACAGGTTACATAATAGAAGTAAATGTAAAATAATATTCCAGATAGATTTTAACTAAAAAGATGAGGGGGAAAAAGGAAGAGAAAAAGCAGGAAGAGAAAAGTATAAACTATTAGCCCCACTTCATATAAAGAACATACCAAGAAATTGTCATCTGCACATGAAATCCCATACAACCCACTCATGACAAAAACACAAAGGTTCTTAGCTTGCGTCTCAGGTGGAGTAGATGTGTTGATTTTAAATTGAGTGCTCAACCATTATATTGTAACACTCGAATGCTCTGCTTAATGTCAACCTTGGTATAGATCCCATCAACTCAAGCTGGGCCAGACATGATGGGAGATTACATGCCTACTCTTCAATGATGTGAGGCTCCAGCATGGCCGAGGCCTTAGATAGTCACCTATTTTACATTGTAGGACGACCAATTTAACAAAGGTAAAGAATAACAATGGAGAGTAAAAGTGTGAAGGAAGGAGTGAAAGAGGGAGCGAGAGGGAAGGAGACTGAAAGATTTAGGGAGGCAGAGAGAAAGGTTGAGATAGGATTTGAAAGAGGGAGTAGGGTGAAAAGGCTGAAAGAGGAAGGGTGGTTGAGAGTGTGACAGATGGAGAGATTAACTTTAAACTTTTAGTACAAGTGTTACAGTTAGTGTGTCATTACACTGTGGTGTCTTCTCTGAGGGTCACCAACGCCCTGCAAAATGGTACATCACTTTTTCTCATGCATGGGGACTGCATGGCGAGGTCCTGGGGTAGTTATGGTGACCATTACAACTGAAGGTAGAGTAATGCCTAAGCAAAAAGTGCCCAATAAACTCTGCTTTACCTCTTTATCGGCTGCCAATCTGTTGTTACCTAATTGGCCTCTTATTATTATTATTATTATTCTTTATTTATAAAGCGCCAGCATATTCCGCAGCGCTGATGTGTATCTCTTATATGTGTATCTGTTCAAGTGATCCATAAAAGACTTAGCTCCAGACCTGATAATCTTTATTTCATGTGAGAGTGACATTTTAACATACAATTAACACAGCAATAGAAGCGTGTTACAATTATGGAGGATCAGTATTATTCCCGGCAACACAGAAGGTACTATTTTAAAATCAAAGAGGACAGCATATGTTTTTGAAGATAGCTTATATTCTCTTCTTTAGTGGTTAATTAAATTGCTTTGTCAGCAACCCAGAAAGAAGAAACATCTTCATCTCCTGCTTGCAGCGTGTTTCTAAAACCACAGAGTAATATTCACTCATCCTATCTTTAGAATCCATGAGAAGGTACTATGTAATTTTACAAAAAAAATAAAAAGGCACTATAGTTTTCATGTCAGTCTTTCTTTATCTTCTCCTTGAGGTAAATAATAAATGTTGTTTTTATTTTTAAATGTATTTAAATTAGTGCCAAAATTAAATTCAAACTGTGTTTAAAGCTATATTAAGAGCACCATGCCCACTCAACGCACACAGAATTCTCGCATTTTGATATATAATGATGGTATTGAGAACATTACAATTTGTGAACACGTCTGTTTGCTTTGGTAGCAATATTATACACATCCTGAACCACAGGGCAAGTTAACAGGCGGTCTCTCTGTCAGGTAAACGTGAACTAATAACAGGAGTAAAAATGTGAAAAGAAAAATTCCTTCAGAAAGGTTTTTTGTGGCTTTCAGGGTTTTCAGGGAAACACAGGCTTATACATGAAATGACACCTGTAAATGTTTTTTAGATAGTAACAGGTGTTTCCTTTTCACAGAAAACCTGTATTTGTACATTGTGACGACATAAGAGCGGTTAGCATTAGCCGTGTTTGGATATTACCAAACTGTTAACGTATTGTAGCACTGCATAATGTACGAACCCAAGAACTTGACAATTTCACACAACATGCAGTAGCGTACTAAGGGGGGGGGCAGACCGCCCCGGGTGACTGCTTGAGGGCCGCCATCAGGGGTGACAACCAGACAGTACTTTTGTCTGGGGCCTGTGCACTCATTGGCACTGACACTGGGTGCACAGCTCGCTGGAGCTGTAGAGTTCTCGTCTGATTGCCCCCTGTCACAGGGGGGCACTATAGCGCGGTCCTCTAGGGCAATTATGGCATGGAAACACAGTCTCTTTGTATAGCTCAGAGTTTTATTTCGGCACTCCAGCAAACAAACTAAATATAACAGAAATCAAAACCTAACTCGCCTGAGTGCTGACTAAACAAATACAGTGTCCCTCGCTAACATGGGAAAAAAAACAAAAGAAATACCAGCTTTTGAAGTCCTTCAATCTAGCTGCCAACCTCAGAGCTCCACTGTTCTCTGTGTGTTTGTGTCTCTCTCACAACCTTCTTACTTCCTCACACCCAGGAAACCTTTAAGTCAAGGTTTCTCGACTCCAGTCCTCAGGACCCACTACAGGCCAGATTTTGCAGATTACCTTGGGAAAATGCAGACTGAATACTGCAATCACTGAGCAGCTAATTAGATCACCTGTGCTGTGCTTTGGATATCCCACAAACCAGGCCTGTTAGTGGGTCCTGAGGATACGAGTTGAGAAACACTGCTTTAAGTGCTTTTAATTAGCAGGTGGGGGGAAACCTTGCAGCACTGGCAAACAATTTAAAACACATATTTTCCTCCCAGGTTCAAACAGCCCAATGCCCTCTCACAAACACAGGGGGAAAATACACGCCATCCACACAATTCCCCTCACCTTATCACACCCCTTATTCCTGGTGGTCCAGTGGTTACTGCCAGGCACCTGTGATTTCTAATTTAACTTTCCTGATGGCAGAGCAGCGCAAGCTCTCACTCGATCAGGCGCCGGCCTTCTAACCGTTCATAAGCTTAGTATGAGTCAGAGCTCACGCTGCACTTGATGACTCATACTGGTCGCCAGCGCAAATGAATGAATGTGGTCGGCGCCTGATCGAGTCAGAGCTTGCGCTGCTCCACCAGCAGGAAAGTTAAATCAGAGACCACAGGGGTCTGGCAGTAACAACTGGACCACCAGGGACATACAGTATGTTAGACTGCCGGGGCCCTAATGCACTGCAATTTAGCCCCCTTCCTGCACAAAGGTAAGCAGGAGAAGAGGTAATATATATAATATACAGTTGTGTTCAAAATTATTCAACCCCCACTGAAATTGAGTGTTTTGGCCAGTTTGACATTGATTTTGATCATTCAGTCATCTTGCTTACAATTAAATCAAAGAGGCACGTGTAGGTCAGACAAATATAACATAACATTTATAATGAAATAACCACAAATGTCTTTTCTGTGCTCACATCATTATCAGTTTTATTCAACCCCCAAGTGACATTCAATCTTAGTACTTAGTACAACATCCTTTTACAGTTATAACAGCTTTTAAACGTGAAGCATAGCTTGACACAAGTGTCTTGCAGCGATCTACGGGTATCTTCGCCCATTCGTCATGGGCAAAAGCCTCCAATTCAGTCACATTCTTAGGCTTGCGCACTGCAACTGCTTTCTTTAAGTCCCACCAGAGGTTCTCAATCGGATTTAAGTCTGGTGACTGCGATGGCCACTCCAAAATGTTCCAGCCTTTAATCTGCAACCATGCTCTAGTGGACTTGGAGGTATGCTTGGGATCATTGTCCTGTTGAAAGGTCCAACGTCTCCCAAGCCTCAGGTTTGTGACGGACTGCATCACATTGTCATCCAATATCTCCTGGTACTGAAGAGAATTCATGGTACCTTGCACACGCTGAAGCTTCCCTGTACCTGCAGAAGCAAAACAGCCCCAAAGCATGATTGACCCCCCGCCATGCTTCACAGTAGGCAAGGTGTTCTTTTCTTCATAGGCCTTGTTCTTCCTCCTCAAAACATAGCGTTGATCCATGGGCCCAAACAGTTCTAATTTTGTTTCATCAGTCCACAGAACTCTATCCCAAAACTTCTGTGGTTTGTCCACATGACTTTTGGCATACTGAAGTCGACTCTTCTTATTCTTTGGAGACAGCAAGGGGGTGCGCCTGGGAGTTCTGGCATGGAGGCCTTCATTACGCAGTGTGCGCCGTATTGTCTGAGCTGAAACTTCAGTACCCACATCTGACAAATCTTTTCTCAGTTCCTCAGCAGTCACACGGGGACTTTTCTCCACTCTACGCTTCAGGTAGCGCACAGCAGTCCAAGTCAGCATCTTCTTTCTGCCACGACCAGGTAGCGTTTCAACAGTGCCCTTTGCCTTGAATTTGCAAATGATGCTTCCTATGGTCTCTCTTGGTATGTTTAACATCTTTGCAATCTTCTTATAGCCATTGCCCTTCCTGTGAAGAGTAATCACCTCTTCTTTGTCTTCCTGGACCATTCTCTTGACTTCACCATGTTTGTAACCACACCAGTAAATGTCTAGAAGGAGCTGAGTATCACAGTCATTTTAAAAAGCTCCTAATTGGTGCTTATTATGCTTTATTGCTGCTCCGTGACTGTCACGGTGGCCCCCGCGCCCCCCCGGCGCCTGGCAGCAGCTTCCTCGCTGCTCGCTGGCCAGGCGCCGAGTGATATTGCGGACGCTTCCGCACACGTGAGACGCCGGGGGGCGGGGCCTGGCGGTGAGACGCGGACCCGCCGGGTTTAAAGCCCAGACTCACAGAGACGCCGGTGCCCTCACGTGTAGTTACTTCGCAGAGCTCTTGAATATATTTTGGCTATTATCGATTCTGTGTATGACCCTTGCATTGGCAAACTACGATTCTGTGTATGACCTTGGCATTGGCAAACTACGATTCTGTGTATGACCCTTGGCATGGCAAACTACGATTCTGTGTATGACCCTTGGCATTGGCAAACTACGATTCTGTGTATGACCCCTGGCATTGGCAAACTAACGATTCTGTGTATGACCCCTGGCATTGGCAAATTAACGATTCTGTGCATGACCCCTGGCATTGGCAAACTAACGATTCTGTGTATGACCCCTGGCATTGGCGAACGAACCACTCTGTGTATGATCCTTGGTATTGGCGAACGAACCACTCTGTGTATGATCCTTGGCATTGGCGAACGAACCACTCTGTGTATGACCCTTGGCATTGGCGAACGAACCATTCTGTGCGTAACCCCTGGTATTGGCATTAACTCTTCTAATTCTGGTATTGAGGTCAGTCTGTGTGGCACCCTAAGCACACATCAGACTACCCCTTGTGTTGTTAGGGTCTTGGGAAGAGCTAATTGTTCTAAGGTCTTGTGTATCATCCTATGTCTGTCTAGTCGTGCCGACCACTCTAAGGATCGGAAGGGTAGAGAGAGTCCTGCGTATAGGGACCACCACTCTAGTATCAGGGGGATCCGTGACATTACGTCAGGGCCAATGGATCCCGCAGACCTCTCTAATCAGTTGACTCGTATTGCAGCCAGACAAGAAGAGCAGGACCATAGGATGGACCAGATTGCTCTTGCCCTGCAGACCCTGTTAAACCGATCTAGTTCTGGGACTGCAAGTCCTCCAGACCCAGTAGTGCCTAGGATCAGTCCGGCCTCTCCTGAGGGATGCAGGCTCAGTATGAAAGCACCCGTACGCTATGATGGGACACCAAACTTGTGCCGGGGCTTTCTGACCCAACTGGAGATATTGTTCGAGAACAACCCAGGCTCATGTATGTCAGATAAAGCTAAGGTGGGCTATCTAATTAGTCATTTAACGGAGAAGGCTTTATTGTGGGCTACTCCCTTGTGGGAGAACAAAAACCCATCATATACGATTATGAGGGTTTTACTTCAGAGCTTAAACGCACCTTTGACCCCTCTAGAAGGGCTACCAATGCAGGGAGGTCATTATTTCATATTAAACAAGGTAATAGGAGGGTTGCGGAATACGCAATAGAATTTAAGACCTTGACTTCAGAGGTCCTCTGGCCGAACGATGTCCTAACCTTGGCCTTTACTGAAGGGCTGAACGACGCGTTTATGTTCGAGTTGGCTCCTCTAAGATTGCCAGAGACTCTTGATCATTTGATCGACTTCTGTATCGCTATGGATGATCAAATTAGGGAAAGGAGACACCCCAGGGATAGACCTAGAAGGCTCTTGCCTCCTTTACCCTTATCATCCAGAACTACCGTTACTTCCGGTAACCAGGAAAACGTTAAATCAGATCTACCTGTTGTTGAGCCTATGCAGATAGGAAAGACTGGTATATCGGAGGCAGAGAGAGCTCACAGAAGGGAGAAGGGACTCTGCTTCTATTGCGCCGGGGCAGACCACTTCCGCCTTCAATGTCCTCAGAGACCTAGGGGGAGCAGGGGTGAGAGTGGCCGAGCAAGCCAGAGACCAGCCAATACCCAGGTTATAGGATCTCTTTATGCCTCTTTCGTAAACAACGAAAAAAAAAAGTCCAGGATCCTGGTACCAATATCATTGACCTGGGACAAGGTTCACATTAAGACTGAGGCCTTCTTAGATTCTGGGGCCTCAGGCAATTTTATGGATAAACAGTTTGCTGCTAAATGTCTCATACCTCTGGTCCTCAAGGACAGACCTCTTATGGTGGAAGCTATAGATGGTAACCCTCTATCCTGCCCCCATATCACCCACGACACTGTTTCTGTATGTATGAAAACAGGAGTATTGCACCACGAATACATATGTTTCCAAATCATTGAGTCCCCTTCTTGTCCTGTCGTGCTTGGGTTTCCGTGGTTGGCAGAACACAACCCGGTTATTGATTGGGTCCAAAGAGACATAAAATACTGGAGTCCTCGTTGTCAATCGCACTGTCTGGGCAGGGTCAACGTAATCGCTAGCCTCAACGTTGCCACAGCCCCTCCCTTGTCTACAGAGGTGCCTGAACAATATTTGGGATTGAAAGAGGTCTTCTCTAAGTCCAGGACTGAGGTCCTACCGCCGCACCGCCCGTACGACTGTGCTATAAATTTACTCCCTGGTACTATGCCTCCTAGGGGACATGTATACCCCTTGTCCAAAAAGAAAATGACGTTATGGAGGAGTACATAAGGGAGAACCTGGAACGAGGTTTCATCAGACGGTCCTCTTCTCCAGCAGGGGCAGGTTTCTTTTTTGTATCGAAAAAAGAGGGAGACCTGCGGCCTTGTATAGATTATAGAGGTTTGAACAGGATTACCATAAGGAACGCCTATCCCATACCACTTATCACAGAACTGTTCGATCGCCTAAAGGGGGCCAATATTTATACCAAACTTGATTTACGCGGGGCTTACAACCTCGTAAGGGTTAAAGAGGGACACGAATGGAAAACGGCTTTTAATACTAGAAGTGGGCATTATGAGTACCTGGTGATGCCTTTTGGCCTATGCAATGCGCCGGCTGTTTTTCAAGACCTCATTAATGATACCTTACGAGAATTCCTGCAAGTATTTGTCATAGTATATCTTGATGACATCCTGATATACTCGCCTGATATCATAACCCATCATGTCCACGTGAAAATAGTACTGAAAAAATTGTTGGAGGCTGGATTGTATTGTAAATTAGAGAAATGTTTATTTGACATAAGGACAGTACATTTCCTTGGCTACATAATAACACCGGAGGGGTTCCAGATGGACCCTAAGAAACTTACAGCAATCCTAGACTGGCCTCTACCCAAGGACTTAAAGCCATCCAAAGGTTTCTAGGATTCACAAATTATTATAGGAGGTTCATTAAAGAGTTTTCGGTTTTGGTATCTCCCCTCACGGCCATGACTAGGAAAGGGGTGGGTAATCAGAAATGGACACCCCAAGCCAGTCAAGCCTTTGAAGCACTCAAACAAGCGTTTACTACGGCCCCGGTACTCAGACATCCGGATCCGGCTCTGCCGTTCCAAGTGGAAGTTGATGCCTCCGAGATAGGTCTTGGTGCAGTCTTGTCCCAGAGGGAGGCACCCGACAAACCATTGCATCCATGCGGCTTCTATTCCCGGAAACTCTCCCCGGCAGAGAGGAACTATGACATAGGAAACAGAGAGTTGTTAGCAGTCATATCAGCCTTGGCAGAATGGAGATACCTACTGGAAGGGTCTAGTGACCCCATCCTTATCATAACCGATCATAAAAATCTCACATACATTGGAGATGCTAAACGGTTAAATTCCCGACAAGCAAGATGGTCGTTGTTTCTTTCAAGCTTTAATTACGTACTGACCTATAGACCTGGGTCCAGAAATGTTAAGGCAGATGCTTTATCTAGACAACATGAGTCCTACGAATTTAACGTCCAAGATCAGCATCCCATTGTACCCCAAGAAAGGATTATAGCCTCTACCACAATCAATGTCTCGTCTCCCTTGTTGCAAAGGTTACAAACCGTGCAGGGCACGGCTCCTGAAGGGAAACCTCCCGCGAAACTCTTTGTACCTGAATGTGAAAGAGAAGAAATATTAAACCTTTACCATGATAATAAAACGTCCGGGCATATGGGAATCACCAAAACGGTGTCCAGTATTAATAAAATCTTTTGGTGGCCCACGTTGCGCCGAGATGTTAAGGATTACATAGCTGTGTGCGAGGTTTGCGCAAGACATAAAAATCCCAAGACAGCACCCATTGGTTTGCTCCAACCTCTGCCTATCCCAGAACGACCATGGTCGCACCTAGCTATGGACTTCATAGTGGAGTTACCCGATTCTAGAGGGAACACAGTTATACTTACGATCATCGATCGGTTCTCCAAGATGGGTCACTATGTTCCTCTTCGTAAGCTACCGTCGGCAGCCGAACTGGTGCCCATATTCATTAACCACGTGGTCCGCATACATGGTATTCCTCTTGGGATTGTCTCCGATAGGGGTACCCAATTCGTCTCCAGGTTTTGGAAAGGGTTTTGTAAGAATGTGGGGATAGACTTGTCTTTCTCTTCGGCCTATCACCCCCAGACCAACGGAGCAGCAGAACGTGCAAATCAGAATGTAGAAAAGTATCTCAGGTGCTTTATCTCAGAACAGCAAGATAACTGGTCAGACCTGCTACCATGGGCTGAGTATGCTTTGAACAGCGCGGTGAGCGAATCCACAGGACATTCCCCTTTCTTCACCGTTTATGGTTTCGACCCTCCTATGTTACCGACTACATTTTCGGATACCACGATACCTGCTTTGGATGACCATTTGGCGTCCTTGAAGGACACCTGGGGGAAAGTCAAGGAGGCACTCAAGAAAAGTAGTGCCATCCAGAAAATCAAGGCTGACAGACACAGGAGGCAGGCCCCCGTATATCAGGTTGGGGACAGGGTATGGCTTTCCTCGCGGAATATTAAGCTCCTAGTGCCTTCCATGAAGTTGGCACCTAGATTCATAGGCCCTTACAAGGTTTTACGACGACTCAACCCCGTCTCCTATGCTTTGGCATTACCTCCCCATATCCGGATACACAACGTGTTCCACGTGAGCCTCTTAAAACCTCTCTTATGTAATCGGTACACCAGGGCCCGTATCCCACCTCCTCCTATCTCAGTGGAGGGTGAGGAAGAGTTTGAAGTCCGGGCCATTTTGGACGCCAGGGTCTCAAGGGGCACTTTGCAGTATCTGGTCGACTGGGTGGGCTACGGGCCGGAGGATCGTTCTTGGCTCCCGGCTGCTGAGGTCCATGCGCCTCGGTTGGTGAAGGCCTTCTACGTGGCTCATCCCCGCTCCTGGGGGTCGTCCAGTGGCCGCCCGTAGAGGGGGGGTTCTGTCACGGTGGCCCCCGCGCCCCCCGGCGCCTGGCAGCAGCTTCCTCGCTGCTCGCTGGCCAGGCGCCGAGTGATATTGCGGACGCTTCCGCACACGTGAGACGCCGGGGGGCGGGGCCTGGCGGCGAGACGCGGACCCGCCGGGTTTAAAGCCCAGACTCACAGAGACGCCGGTGCCCTGACGTGGTAGTTACTTCCCGCAGAGCTCTTGAATATATTTTGGCTATTATCGATTCTGTGTATGACCCTTGGCATTGGCAAACTACGATTCTGTGTATGACCCTTGGCATTGGCAAACTACGATTCTGTGTATGACCCTTGGCATTGGCAAACTACGATTCTGTGATGCCCTTGGCATTGGCAAACTACGATTCTGTGTATGACCCCTGGCATTGGCAAACTAACGATTCTGTGTATGACCCCTGGCATTGGCAAATTAACGATTCTGTGCATGACCCCTGGCATTGGCAAACTACCGATTCTGTGTATGACCCCTGGCATTGGCGAACGAACCACTCTGTGTATGATCCTTGGTATTGGCGAACGAACCACTCTGTGTATGATCCTTGGCATTGGCGAAGAACCACTTGTGTATGACCCTTGGCATTGGCGAACGAACCATTCTGTGCGTAACCCCTGGTATTGGCATTAACTCTTCTAATTCTGGTATTGAGGTCAGTCTGTGTGGCACCCTAAGCACACATCAGACTACCCCTTGTGTTGTTAGGGTCTTGGGAAGAGCTAATTGTTCTAAGGTCTTGTGTATCATCCTATGTCTGTCTAGTCGTGCCGACCACTCTAAGGATCGGAAGGGTAGAGAGAGTCCTGCGTATAGGGACCACCACTCTAGTATCAGGGGGATCCGTGACAGTGACATTCCACAGGGTTTTCAATAACTGATTGAAAACACTTGGAATGAAACCTTGTTTCTTCGAGTAAGTAGTCTTTAAGGGGTTGAATAATTGTGTCACTGAAGAATTCACAAAAGAAAATTTACTACTGTATTACAACAATTGAATGTCTTTTTAGTTGCATATGTTCTTAAAAAAGTCCTTGTAGGATTTCATTCTGAATACAATTACAAATGTACACTAAATTCCCTAAAACCCTTTACAGCATTGGGGGTTGAATAATTTTGAACACAACTGTATATCAATGAGCTTCACATATTAGAGATAGAGGAGTACAGAACTGAGAAAAAAAACAAGATTTTTCACTTGTATTTTGTGCATTGTGTTTTATGAATAATATGACTACATATAAAACACTGACCTTGCTCGGTGCATGGGAAATGAGAATGTGCGTAAATATTACATGGTTATGTTTGGTATCATTAGAAAGGACCCAGCAAGGGAAATGAGAAGGTGAGTTAGGGCAATGGTATTGTTTGCTTTATAAGTAAAAGCACATAATGGCACCGCCTAAAAATGCGAAAAGATATAAAAATAAATGTTGCATTTAACTTTTTCAATTTTTTTCTATTTTTACCCATTATATGGTAACATTTGGCATTGTTGGAAAGGCCAGACACTGATTTTTCCAATGACACTTGCTTGCCTTGTGCAGTGTAAAAATCAGCGACTCATCGCCAGCCGTGACACTTCTGGGCAGGTGTCGGTACACACTTCTGGCAGCTGGTTCAGGGGCTGAGGGTACCCCAGGACACTACGTTTCCTCCTTCAGGTCTCCCGCATGTTGCTCCAGGGCACTCGGCACTGTGACTCCACTCCGTCCACACTGGGTGGGACAGGCCTCTGCATGAGACATCATCAGGGCAGCTGTGGGCACCTGTATTGGATGGCGCTCGGCAGACCTGATGGGGGATTGCACTGGCCACCTCTGGGGAGTGAGCTGGTTGGCTAATGGTGTGTTCCCAGGGAGCAGCATGACCACGTCACATCTCTATAATAATCTAATTAATAATAATATAATAATATTTCACTTTGCTTAAGGATTGTTTTCACCCTATGTTCCTCCTATGTACTAGTTCCTGACTAGCGTTCCAGTTATTCCAGTCTCGCCACCTACCCTTGAACCTGAATTCGTTATTGACCACCGTATTTGGATTGCCCATCTGTACCGTGATTTTGGTTCTCACTGTGACGGAATGGGGTGTTATCCATCTGCGGGTGTGCTCCAATCCGACCCTCTCTTGATGGCGTCAGGCCCGACTACCGAGTGTCACGGCACTCGGCGTCTCGAGCGGCCTGAGATGACCCTGGCGTTACTTGGCGAGATGGTGCTGCCGAATTAAGTTGACCCGTTCTGCATAGTGGGGAGCTAGGAGACAGCAGAGTGTCTCCTGCACTGTGATTTTAGCGATGAAATGACGACACCAAACGGGGCTGTATGCTTCAAGTCAAACGCAGTTGAACTGACTTTTTACTCATATGGGACACGCTGCGCACGCATTTAAACATCTCACACACAAAGGAGACATGCCCAGGCTTGAATGGGAACTCGATTTGAATACAATGGCATGCTTGCATCATCAGATTACACACACACACAGAGCTAATGTACACAGAAATTAGCATACAATTGAATTTCAACACAGCCTTTCACTCCTAGCAACCAAGGGGAAATATAATACCTTTAAAAGCATCACACAATTACACATCTGAATCCACACTCATACAATACAGGATACATGGTAATACATCACACCAATAAAACCACATCTAGAAAAGGTATAACTGTTCATTTCAACACGCACAACCGAAAGAGTCTGAAATAAAGAAAAAGGTCTTTGAAATGTCCCAGGCTGTTAGTTCTGGGGCTCGCTGGTCAGAGCTCCTATGTCCGTTCCATGACATTCCTCCCCCCTTCAAATGAGTCCGACGGACCCGGTTGGACCCACACGGGTCAAATAGGGGAAGTCGGGGAGCTTGGATCTCCGGGTTCCCGGGCCGATTGCCGGGATAGACCGTCGGCATTCCCGTTCTGCGGGCCGGTATTGGATAGAAAAGTTAAAAGGTTGGAGGGCCAGGCTCCACCGCAACAGGCGGCCGTTCTCCCCCACCACCCGGTTGAGCCACACCAGGGGGTTGTGATCCGTCATTACGGTGAAGGACCGTCCGTACACATACGGCTGGAACTTTCGCAGGGCCCAAACCAAGGCCAGACATTCTTTCTCGACCGCTGTGTATCCCACCTCCCGGGGTAGGAGTTTGCGGCTGATGTAAGCCACCGGATGATCCCCCCCGTCGTCCCCCACTTGGCTTAGTACGGCTCCCAGTCCGAACATCGATGCGTCCGTCAGGGGCGGATCCAGGGGGGGGCAACGGGGCATTCCCCCCCCCGAGATTTGAGCCGGGGACCCGATGCCGGGCAGCGCCGGAGTGCCTGCCCGGTCCTGAAGAGTAAAGCGGCTGCGTGCAGACGCCGGCGGTCACGTGGTCCGGCTAATCAGGTGGTACTGAGTCTCTGTACCACCTGACTGGCCGGACCGCGTGACCTGCGCACGCACGCCACGCAGCCGCATCACTCAACAGGACGGACTCTTCAGGACCGGGCAGGCACTCCTGCGCTGCCCGGCATCGGGTCCCTCAACCCCTGCCGCCCGGAGCTGGAGGCCTGGAGCAATATCCAGGTGAGAGCTGGGCAAATCCATGTGTAAGCTGGGGGGCAAATCCATGAGCTGGGGGCAAATCCATGAGCTGGGGGGCAAATCCATGAGCTGGGGGCAAATCCATGAGCTGGGGGGCAAATCCATGAGCTGGGGGGCAAATCCATGAGCTGGGGGCAAATCCATGAGCTGGGGGGCAAATCCATGAGCTGGGGGGCAAATCCATGAGCTGGGGGCAAATCCATGAGCTGGGGCAAATCCATGACCTGGGGGCAAATCCATGAGCTGGGCAAATCCATGAGCTGGGCAAATACATGAGCTGGGGGCAAATACATGAGCTGGGGGCAAATCCATGAGCTGGGCAAATACATGAGCTGGGCAAATACATGAGCTGGGGGCAAATCCATGACCTGGGGGCAAATCCATGAGCTGGGCAAATCCATGACCTGGGCAAATACATGAGCTGGGCAAATACATGAGCTGGGGGCAAATCCATGAGCTGGGGGCAAATCCATGAGCTGGGGGCAAATCCATGAGCTGGGCAAATCCATGAGCTGGGCAAATACATGAGCTGGGCAAATCCATGACCTGGGGGCAAATACATGAGCTGGGCAAATACATGAGCTGGGGCAAATCCATGAGCTGGGCAAATCCAGAGCTGGCAAATACATGAGCTGGGCAAATCCATGACCTGGGGCCAAATACATGAGCTGGGCAAATCCATGAGCTGGGCAAATACATGACCTGGGGGCAAATCCATGAGCTGGGCAAATACATGAGCTGGGGGCACAATACATGAAGCTGGGCAAATCCATGAGCTGGGCAAATACATGAGCTGGGCAAATCCATGACCTGGGGGCAAATACATGAGCTGGGCAAATACATGAGCTGGGCAAATACAACCTGGGGGGCAAATCCATGAGCTGGGCAAATACATGAGCTGGGGCAAATACATGGCTGGGCAAATACATGAGCTGGGCAAATCCATGACCTGGGGGCAAATACATGAGCTGGGCAAATCCATGAGCTGGGCAAATCCATGACCTGGGGGCAAATCCATGACCTGGGGGCAAATCCATGAGCTGGGCAAATCCATGAGCTGGGGGCAAATCCATGTGTGAGCTGGGGGCTCTCTGCTCTCTAGATTGTAAAATCCGGGGTGCCCTCTGCTCCTCTAGATTGTAAGATCCTGGGTGTCCTCTGCTCCTCTAGATTGTAAGCTCCTGGGTGCCCTCTGCTCTTCTAGATTGTAAGCTCCTGTGAGCGGGCCCTCTGCTCCTCTAGATTGTAAGCTCCTGTGAGCCGGGCCCTCTGTAAATTCTCTTGAGTCGGGCTCTCTGCTAAAACACCTTATTTTCTGTAAGTGCCCCTCCCGAGACTAGTCTCTGGATCCGCCCCTGGCGTCCGTATGGACAATAAAGCGTTTGTTATAATTAAGAGCTGCCAAGAGGGGTGCTTGGGTTAGGGCGGTCTTCAGTTGTTGGAAGGTGGTTTCGCACTCCGGGGACCACAGGACTTGGCGGGGCAGGGTTTTCTTAGTCAGGTCGGTCAGGGGTTTGGCGAGGACGCTATAGTTGGGAACGAATTTCCGGTAGTACCCTGCCGTGCCCAAGAAAGCGAGGACCTGAGTCTTGGTGATGGGGGTGGGCCACTCCAGAATGGCTTCTATCTTGGCCGGTTCTGGACGCTGGGTTCCCCGACCCACCCGGTGGCCGAGGTACTGTACCTCGGACATCCCTATCCTACACTTCGCGGGTTTAAGGGTCAGGTTGGCGTCCATTATCCGAGCGAATACCACCCCCAGATGGTGAAGGTGTTCCTCCCAAGTCTGGCTGTAGATGGCGATGTCGTCCAGGTACGCGCAAGCGAATTCCTGGAGGCCATCGAGGAGGCAATCGATCAACCGCTGAAAAGTGGCCGGGCGTTCTTCATCCCGAAAGGCATGACCCGAAACTGGTACAGGCCGAACGGGTGATGAAGGCCGACTTCGGGGTCGCCTCCTCTGCAAGGGGAATCTGCCAGTACCCCTTGCACAGATCTACCGTGGTCAAGAAATGGCCCTGGGAGAACTGATCCAACAGCTCGTCGACTCGGGGCATAGGGTAAGCATCAGTGACAGTGCAGTCATTGAGCCTCCGGTAGTCGACACAAAACCGGGTGGTACCATCCTTTTTGGGGACCAGGACCACGGGCGAGGCCCATGGACTGGCAGAGGGCTCGATAACTCCCAGCTCCAGCATCTCCCGGATTTCAGCCCGCATGGATTCGCGTACTGCCTCCGGGAGTCTGTATGCCGGTTGCCGAAGGGGACGCTGGCCGGGGGTTTCCACCTGGTGCACGGCCCGGCTGGTGTAGCCAGGGAGTGCGGAGAAGAGCTCCTGGTGCTCTTGGAGCAGCTGCCTAGCCTGCTCCTGCTTATGGGGACCCACCCTTCCCCTAGCTGCACTTGTTCCACCCCTGAGGGCCGACCGTCTATCCCAGGGAGGTCTACCAGGGGAACTGTTCTGCCTCCTCGGTCGCGAGGAGCACAGATGGCAGATACCGTCTCGGGGCGCTCGTGGTATGCCTTCAGCATATTGACATGGAACGTCCGCTGGATCCTGGTGTCAGTACAGCTGACAACCACATAGGTGGTCTCTCCCACTTGGGTGACCACCCGATAGGGGCCCTGCCAGGACGCCTGCAGCTTGTTCTGCCGCTGTGGTTTCAACACCAGGACCTTCTGCCCCACGAGAAACGAGCGGCTGCGGGCAGAGCGGTCGTACCATGCCTTCTGCTGGGCCTGGGCTGCCTGCATGTTCCCCTGAACCATCGCCGTGAGTTCGGTCAAGCGCTCTCGGAGCTCCAGGACGTAACTCACGGCGGGGAGCCCTTCGGCTTCCTGTCCCCCCTCCCACTGCGCCCAGACTAAGTCTAGGGGGCCTCGCACCCGTCGCCCGTACAGGAGTTCGAAGGGGGAGAACCCGGTCGACTCTTGGGGGACCTCCCGGTAGGCAAATAACAGGTGGTAGGTAATTTCTCCCAGTCTTTCCTCTCTTGGGTGTAAGCGCGGATGAGATGTTTCAGGGTCCCATTAAACCGCTCGCACAGCCCGTTCGTCTGCGGGTGGTATGGGGCGCTGTGAACCGCCTTAACCCCGCACAGACGCCAGAGCTGTTGGGTTAGCTCAGTGGTGAATTGGGAGCCCTGATCAGACAAGATTTCCTGAGGAAATCCTACCCTAGAGAACACCTGTAGGAGGCCATCGGCGACGGTGTCTGCCTGAATGTTAGACAGGGCCACCGCCTCGGGGTATCGGGTGGCGTAGTCCACCACGGTGAGAATATATCTCTTCCCGGTGGCGCTGGGGCGGGGTAAGGGACCAATTATGTCTACCGCCACCCGGCTAAAGGGTTCTTGAATGATGGGCATGGGGTGAAGGGGGGCTTTCGGGTGGTCCCCAGTTTTCCCCGTTTTCTGGCAGGTCGGGCAGGTGCGGCAGTACTCCGGACATCGTCACTAAGGCGAGGCCAGAAGAATGCTCAGGTTAACCGGTGTCGGGTCTTGGCCATTCCTAGATGGCCGGCGAGGGGAATGTCGTGGGCCAGTCTCAGGAGTTCCTTTCTGGGGGCCTGCGGTACTACTAGCTGTTTGTGGGGAGCCCGTGTTTTCTGAGCGTCTCCCCTATTGGGTACCGATACAGTAGCTCATCTTCCCACTCAATGCTGTCGTCCCGTCCGTCGCCGGACCCTGGCCACCCGGTCACGGTACCTTTCTAGGGTGGGGTCAGTCTGGGTCTGGTGCGGAGGTTGGGCTGGAGAGCTCCACGTGAGGGGGTGGTCCGGGGGAGGAGGTTTGGGTTCGTCCGGTCGGGGGGGGGGAAGTCTGGAAGGCTTGGGGGGTTGGG